>JAZHEH010003318.1:1200000-2400000 GCA_036589455.1 Ateles fusciceps | reverse complement strand
GAAAAGAATCAACAAAAACTGTAGTTGATTTTTACAACTGGCAAATGATGGCTACTTGGAAATTTTGGAAAACATTTTCGATACTATTGTAATAAACATTTGAATAGCTATTTATTATATAAATATGTTTATGATGACAGATGAGGGTAAAGTAAAAAAAAAATACTCGCCAGAATATTTAAGTCTGGTTTGTTTAACCTTATACCTTATTTTTATTAGAAGGAATTAGTGATGTGAAGGTTATTCTCATCTATTCTTTCACTTGCAGAGAGGTGTCTGATTTGATTGCCTATGTAGCAGACCTCCATTTCAACAAGCAAAAACTGGAAGAGGAAAATAATAAGTTTAAATTGACTTTAGAAACCTTGGAAGAAACGAACAGCCAGTTATCAGAGGAGTGTACAAAACTGCGCCTTCAGGTAAAAAGGTGAGCCACAGTGGGGTCCGGTGTGCTGGGAACTTTCAGTTCTTTTTTCTTTTTTTAAAAAAACCTCTTTAAAATTGAGTTCATATAGCATAAAATTTGTTCTCTTAAAGTATACAATACAGTGTTTTTAGAGTATATTCTCTGGCTGGGCATGGTGGCTCATGCCTATAATCTCAGCACTTTGGGAGACTGAGGCAAGTGGATCACTTGAGGTCAGGAGTTTGAGACCAGCCTGGCCAACATGGTGAAACCCCATCTCTACTAAAAATACAAAAATTAGCTGAGCATGGTGGCACGAGCCTATAATTCCAGCTACTCCGGAGGCTGAGGCAAGAGAATCTCTTAAACCCAGGAGGCGGAGGTTGCAGTGAGCCAAGATCATGCCACTACACTTCAGACTGCAAGACTCTGTCTCAGAAAAAAAAAAAAAAATGGAGAACATTCTCAAGGTTGTGCAATCATCACCATTACCAATTTCAGGATATTTTCATGACTCCATAAAGAAACTCCATACTTCTCAGCAGTCACTCTCCATTTCCTCTCTCCTTAGCCTCTGGCAACCTCTGTTCTACTTTCTGTCTCTATAGATTAGCCTATTCTAGACATTACATATAAAGTGAATCATACAATATGTGACCCTTTTTGTATGGCTTGTTTCACTTAGCATAATGTTTTTAAGGTTCATCCATGTTGTAGCATGTATTGCTACCTCATTTCTTTTCATGGCTGAATAATATTCCGTTGTATAGATATATCAGATTTCGTTTATTCTTCAGATGATGGACATTTGGGGTGTTTCCACTTTTTGGCTATTAGAAATAATGCTGCTATGAACATTTGTGTGTGAGTTTTTGAGTGGATTTGTTTCTCTCTTTCTTCCTTCCTTCCTTCCTTTCTTTCCTTTCTTTTCCTTCTTTTTTTTGAGACAGGGCCTCACTTTGTCATCCAGACTGGAGAGCAGTGGCATGATCACTGCTCACTGCATGCAACCTCCGTCTCCTGGGCTCAAGTGATCTTCTGGTCTCACCGTTCCAAGTAGCTGGGACTACTGGAGCACGCCACCATGCCTGGCTAATTTTTGTGTTTTTGTAGGGACAAGATCTCACCATATTTCCTAGGTTGGTATTGAACTCCTGGTCTCAAGTAATCTGCTTATGTCAGCCTCCCAAAGTGCTGGGATTACAGGAGTGAGCCCCCATGCCCAGCCATATGTTTCACTAAAGCATTCTCATCCTCAAAATTTTTGACCTTGTTCAGTCCAGTCTCTAAATTAATCTTTAAAATAATTGCTTACCTCAAGTCCTTTTCATTTCACAGTTGGCTTATTATTTAACTGAAATACAAAAATTCAAAGTTTATTTAACAAAACTGCTTTGGATGAATATATTGGTCAGGATTTTTGGTTGCAAGCACTGGAATCTAACTCTGGTTAAATAAGCAGTCACATCAGAAAGGAATTAAGTAACTCACATAATGGACAGAAGGGCTGAAGAATCCAGATGAGCATCAGAATGCCACTGTCAACAAAATTAAGCCACATGTCTTTCTCTTTTCTCCTTCCCCTAATCCTTTCTGAAGTCTCTGTTTACTTTGGGTTCCCACACCTATTTTTGATATTGTACAGTTGTCCCATCATAGCGTAATTTAGCTTCTGTATTAACTGTTGAGGTGGAAGAGTTCCCTTGAACCCCTCCTGGGACTTGCAACGGGGTTGTCTTGTTTCCTCAGCTGCCATGCTCAAACCCCTGGCAGGAGGGGGAACATGCAGGTAAGCAGGTGTAGGAGCTGGGTGAGTGCCTTTGGGTGCCAGCAAGAGCAAACCCTGTACCAGTCTGTGTCAGCATCTAGGGTTTGCCCACAACCTCTGGAGCCCCAGAGGGCATGTGTTACAAGCAATGCTCTTTTAGCATTTGCCATCTATGGATGGCTAAGTGTTAAACCAGCTCAGTGGAGGGTCAGGGTGACAGCCTTTTACACCCTGCCCTCTTGGTACCTGGGTTCTTCTCCAGACTCCAGGAAGAATCAGGTCATATGGACTTGAAGGATGGTGAATGTGGAGATTGTATCGAGTGGTGGAAGTGGCTCTCAGCGGGATGGGGAGCTGGAAAGGATATCGAGTAGAAGAGATAAATCTTCCCCAGGAGTTCAGCTGTCCCAGCCAAACTCCTCTCTGACAGTCCCCGGCCAAACTCCTCTCTGACCTTAGTCTCTGATGTCCAGCTGCCTCTTCTTCTCTTGATGTTCAGAACTTCTTCTCTTCTCTCCTTCTCTGCCACACTGTTCTGCTCCTCTGCCAGTGGAGTTTGGGGTTTTTACAGGCACAGGATAAGGGGGCACAGCAGGCCAAAAGGCAACGTTCAGGTGGGAAAACGGGGATGGGAAGTTCTCATTTAGGGCCATGGGTCCAGGCTTGAGGGTGGAACCCTTGCCAGGGACCCTGCCCTTTCTACCTAGTATTTTCCTGCCTCTTGTTCATATCACTGTGACCTCCTTAATGGGAGGAACTATGTCAAATTCATCCTGTTTAGCCTATGCTTAGCAGAATATCTACCAAAGAATAGCACTACCTTCCTTCCAGTTGCCTATAAGCCAAAAACCCTTATCTCTTTTGATTCTTGGCATACTGTGTTGTCATTATGATTGTCTATTGATCCCGCTAGGCTATAAACTCCAGATGAGTACAGTTCTCTGGATTCAGTCGTTTTTGCCTTCTTCAATGCCTAGTACGGTGCTTGGGGCAGGTTCAGTGCTCAACTAGTATTTGTTGAATGATCAATGTAATTTCTTAGTAAGGAGAAAATTTTATCTGCTTTGAAGCCTTTGTTCCTAAGGGAATGGTCTGTAATCTAATGGGAGCTACAAATAGTTAATTTCATGATATGGATTATCACAATTCATTTAATCAGTTCCCTATTGGTGGATGTTTAAGTTTTCTTCTAATGCTCTGTTATAATCAACAGTATGATAAACTTCTTTAAAGAATATGTCATATAGAGACTTGGTAATTATTTCTTTGTTTAGTTGTCATCTCCCTCCATAGTATGTAAGCTCTATAAAACCAAGGACCATGTCTCTCTTGTTCACCATTGTAGCCTGCCTGGCAGAGCACCTAGAACATGGTATTGTTCAATAAATATTTATGAAACTGCATTAACTAACATTACATCTTCTTAATAGGGAGAAAGAACAAGGTGATTCAGCCAGTGATGGCTTTTAAAGGGATCCTCTAAATCTTAGCTTCAGGAATATATTTGTCTGTTTTCCCCTAGTCTCCATTCCCCACTCCTCACTTTCTCCAAATTCCTTCCTTTTCCAAGGACTGAAAGATCATGGGTATATTTTTACTATTGCAGGCATCTGGTTTAAGCCTTTAGTGGTTTTTAACTTGGGTCCAAAATAGTCCTTGGCTGTTCTTAGTATCTTTGACGGTTATATTTGAGGTTTTGCTCATGGCCTTCTCCCCCACCCCCACAGTGCCCACCAAGCTATTATGAGAACAAATCTGTTAAAAGAAGAACTGGAGGAACTGAAACTTAGTATGAATGCTTCAGAAGAGCAGAAGAGCATGATTGTAGCCCAGAGCAAACAATTAGTAAGTCATCTGTTACAGTACTTTGAATTTGGCATACAGTTTACGTAACTGAAATACATAAGAGGACTTATCTTACGGCAAACATCAGAAGTCAATAGGCTGATTAATGAATTGGTAACACTTTAGAAAAGTAAAGGCAGGTAGGATGTTTTTTTAAATCTGGGTTTTCCTTTTCTTTTACTTTTCTTTTGTTTCTTTACCTTTTTTTTTTTTTTTTTTTTTTTTTTAGACAGGATCCTGCTCTGTTGCTCTGCAGTGGCAGGGTCATGCCTTATTGCAGCCTTGACCTCCTAGGCTCAAGCAATCCTCCCACTTCAGCCTCCCAAAGTGTTGGGCTTATCGGCATGACCCACTGTGCTTGGCCTCCTTTTCAATCAAGATTTAAATTTTTTATGTTTCTCAGTCACTTTCACAATAGATAGTGAAAATCCAGAAAACATCTGGAATGCCTCCTAAAGTTGATAGAATTCAAAAATATCTGATACTAAAAACCACTTGAATTTTAAAAATTTATCTGTGAGACTTTCACTTTTTTTTTTGTTTTTTTTTTTTTTTTTTTTTTTTTTTTGAGACAGAATCTTGCTCTGTCACCAGGCTGGAGTGCAGTGGCATGATCTTGGCTCACTGTAACTTCTGCCTCCCGGGTTCAAGCGATTCTCCTGCCTCACCCTCCCAAGTAGCTGGGACTACAGGCACATGCCATCGTGCCCAGCTAATTTTTTTGTAATTTTAGTAGAGACAGGCTTTAACCATATTGGCCAGGATGGTCTCCATCTCTTGACCTCGTGATCTGCTCACCTTGGCCTCCCAGAGTGCTGGGATTACAGGCGTGAGCCATTGCACCTAGCACTTTCACCTTTTTTCTTAGGTTAAAATAAAATCCGTTCTCTCAGTACTTACAGGTTACAGAGAAGCCCCGTAAATCATTCCTTACACTAAATAATTTCAGAGCAAAAGAGTCATTTAGACTAAACTTTAACTCAGATGCCAGAGAAGTGATCATTTTTATTGAGAAGGTTCAACTGTTGTCTAGAGCATTAGTAATAATCTTCAAAATCCTGATAGATTCCAGCAGTATTCTAGCATTGTTAACTATGGTAAGGAGTGGCTGAAAGTCATTCCGACTAATTTGTTTCAGGAGTCTCTAAATCATGGAGAGACTTGGTTCCAGGCCTGTGCCAGTCCCTTATGACTTCCTACAAACGAAACAGCTTCGTTTAGCTTAGCTCTTGCCTCAGTAGTAGTAAAATGTGAAGACTAGACCATTGAATGCCAGGTCTTTTGTGACCCTGCAAGTCTCCATGGATGCATTATAGGAAAGACTCAGTCTAGGTCCACTGAAGAGCTTCTAACTGAAGGCAATGGAGAGAACTGATCAACAGCCCATGCTTGGGAGTCAGACTACCTGCTTTCAAGTTCTGGCTCCAAGGGCTGTGTGACTTTAGCCCTGCCACGTAATCACTCTAAGCCCCTGGGTCCTCCTAGATAAAATTCAGATAACAATACTACCTACCCTAGGGCTGGGAGGGATAAATGTGCTAGCACATGTAAAGCATTCAATGTCCTTTTCTTTCCTCTTAGGGACTGGTAATGTTAAATTGCTATTGATTAAAGTGCAGAATGTTGGCCTGCACAGTGGCTCATGTATGCAATCCCAGCACTTTGGGAGGCAAGGCAGGTGGGTCACTTGAGGTCAGGAGTTCGAGACCAGCCTGGCCAACATGGTGAAACTCTGTCTCTACTAAAAATAAAACAATTAGTTGGGTGTCGTGGCACCCACTCTGTAATCCCAACTACTTGGGAGGCTCAGGTGGGAGGATTGCTTGAACCTAGGAGCCAGAGGCTGCAGTGAGCCGATATTGCACCACTGCATTCCACCATGGGTGACAGTGAGACTTGGTCTCAAAAAAAAAAATAAATAAATAAAAGTACAGAGTCCTAGACACAGAATCCTAATCATCTGCATTTTGTAGTGCTTTACAATTTCAAAAGATTTAGTTAATAGTTCATTTCATAGGTAATAACAGAAAATCTGTAAGGTAGAAACAGAAGTTTCTATATTTTTATAGGTTAAAACATTTAATAGAGCAATAAAGTTCAGAGAAAGTTTTTAATTGTTGAAAGTCAAGTGTCTAATAAATGCTAGAGCTAAATTAACTTTTTATGGTGCATATGTACTTCAGAACATCACGTTACACATGATAAAAGCATATGATGTTATTTATCTGTCAATTTTTTAAAAAATGGTAGGACCAGAATTGAACTCGGGTATTCTGATTTTAAGTGTGTGGAGGGGAAGCAGGTGTTTATTATTGTGTTAATGAAATCCTAGCTTGAGATATCTTTTTCTTTAATATTTATATTACAAAGGTAATGCCTATTTACTTTATAAGAATAAAGAAATGCATATTAACAAATAAAAAGTTTCACAAAATTCTTAACCTGCCCATGAAATTTACTGTTAACATTTTGGCAAATATCCTGTCCTGAAATATATTAACTTTTTTTCTGATGGTTCTGAATTTGAGGCTGTTAATTATAAACAGTTTTTGATGCTCATATGTTGTGATGGTATTGAATCTGAGAATATCCACAGCTTCAAATAGAAAGCTAGAGCTCTGTGATTTCAAGGTGCTATTTAAACAGCTGAGTTTGCAACTACCTGTCATAAATGAAGCAGCAGGGAAAGAAGCCAGGTTGTTGCTTTTTTGGTTTTTGTCTTTTCCTCCCTAATAACCATAGTTACACTGAGTCCAGGAGGAGAATGACTTAACTTAGATCCCCAAGAACCTGTAAGCCAAGGCTTAACCCCACGTTGAAAATATTTTCAGAGTAGGCTCATTCGTGGTAAGTGAATGCCACATTTAAAGTTGGTAAAGAGAAAGAATGTCAATAGCTTGGAGGTAAATATGTGGTATTTTCATAAACATCTTAAATACGTTTTAATTATTTTTCTCACAATGAATTAGGAGACAGAAAACCGGGCTCTGATTCTTAAGATTCGGATTCTGCAGGAAGAGGTATGTCAGAATCGTTAAACACTGGCATAGACAAACATGCACATCATATCATGGGTTATGGCTGTGAGTTAAATAAAAATCATGCGAATAGTCAGGCTCCTTTAGCCAGAGAGCAGGTTGATTTGTCAGATTACAAGTGAGGAGGAGTGGATGGGATTTTCATGTCTGAACAGAGGAACTATTGCTTTTGCAATTATCCTTGGAAGAAATGGGATTTTTTTTTTTCTTTTTTTTTTTTTATAGTTTTTTTTTTTTCAAGACAGGGTTTCACCATGTTGGTCAGGCTGGTCTTGAACTCCTGACCTCAGGTGATCCACCCGCCTTGGCCTCCAAAGTGCTTGGATTAAGAAATGGGATTTAAGAAATTCAAATTTAAGATGAAATACAATGAACCCATCTAAAAACACGTAAATCAAGAAGGAAGCTATGGATGTTAGCTAATAATTTTCCATTATAATTCCATTGAACAGAGTGGCAAAAGTCTTGAGTGTAAGATTCAGATCTTAAATTCACTGAAAAAATGACCTCGGAAAAACCATTTATCTTTTCTGGGCTAACAGTATCTATTCCATGGAGTTATTTTCAAGATTAACTAAGATAATTCATGCGAAGCCGTTTGGTAAACCACAATGTACCTTATAAATATTAGGAAATAGTATAATCTCAAAGAAAAAGACTATAATTTTTTAAAGCAACAAAATTGAAGCATTGAAAGAACAGAACAAGCTACTAGTAAGTTACTGTTTTGCAGGGAAAATTCTATCTTGTATAATAGATATCATTTTAATATCAAGTAGCATGCCAGTTTTTAAATTTTGCTTTTATATAAGGCTATCAGAAGTATTTATGAAGCTGTGCTGCACGGTCTGGAGAGTTATTCAAAATGTGGGCCAAGTGGGTATTTTAAATTTTTATAGTGGATTGGAAAGGAACAATTAAAGATTGGAAAGAAAGCCTACATTAGATTCAGAGCTGTTACAGCTTCAAGGCCAGGCTTTTGTGAAACTAAACTGCTAATGTAAAATATTTTTCTCCTCTTATTTAAATGAGTGACAAGCATCAAAGAGTTGTATCAAACCATTTCTGAATTGAGATAAAGGAAGATTTAAAGCTCTTCATCATGAAATAGCATCACAATTATTGACTTACGTTAGAAAATGAATATAAGTGTTGCAACTAACTAAGATTCCTTTGGGAGGGAAAAATCTGATGCATTGTGAAGAGAACATCACAATGGTTTGGGTAGTGAGTCACTTTTATTCATTCATTTTGTTCATTCAACACACACTCATTGGAAGACCTCAGAGCTATTCTAAGTGCTGAATATAGGAGCTTAGCAAAATAGCTTGTGTGGAACTAGTATGTTAGATGGTAATAAGAGCTATGGAGAAAAGAAAAGCAGAACACAGAATTGAGGCAGAGAGGAGTGCAATTTAAACAGGGTGGTTAGGAAAAGCAGCCTTATGAAGCTAATCCTTTGATTCAAAACTGGGAAAGGAGGTTTATCTGTGAAAGAGCCTTCCAGGCAGAAGAAATAGTAAGCTCAAACTCGTGAGGCTGCAGCCTGCCTGCTATTTTGGAGGGGCATTTGAGGCCAGAGTGTCTGGAGCAAAGTGAACAAGTTGCAAGAGATGCAGGCCAAGAGCTGGTGGGGCCAGACACCAGGGGCTTACCTAGGCATTGCAAGGACTCTGGCTTTTAAAAACAAAAAACAAAAAACACTTGGGTGAGACAGGAGTCACTGAAGGGTTTCGAGCAAAGGAGTAATATGATCTAATTCTGTTTTAACAAGACAACTCTGGCTGCTAGGTTTAGAATTCATTGTAGCAGGGCAAGAGAAAAAAACAGGAAGATCCATTAGGAGGCCCTTGAAATTATCCAGTCAAAAGCTGAGGGGGGCTTGGCCTGAGCAGTTGCAGTAGAGATGGACAGAAGGGTTTGGATCAGGAAATGCCTTGTAATATATCCAAAGATATTTCTTACGCTTTCAGGTAAGAAGGACATTTTCTTCTGCTTGTTTCTAGTGTCTCAGTGAAATACAAAGCAAAGTCATCAGCTAAGTGTGTGGATGTCGAAGGAGGTATTGGAAATTTGAGGAAAGAGAAGGAATGAAATGGGCTAGGGGTTGGAAAACTTTTTGTAAAGGGCCTGATTATAAATATTTTTAGGCTTTGCTAGCCACAAAAATTGCCTTTGTGTCAGCTACTTACCTCTGCCTTTGTATTGTGAAAGCACTCATAACCAGTATGTACCCAAATGGGCACAGCTTGCTCTGATAAAACCTTATTTACAAAAACAAGTTGTCAGCTAGATTTGACCTTTAGGGGTGGAGTGATGGGGGTGGGCATAGTTTACCACATCCCCTGACTTAGGTAAAAGTCAGTATAAATATGCCAGGATTATATGATAAGATCACCAGTAAACACTGAGTATAAAGGTCATGAATTAAACTTGTGACCTGTCTGTTCATGCTTTCTTTAAGCATGTTCATCTGAAAGGGTGCTGGCGTAGAGTGGGCGGTAAGTTAATTTAAGGAAATGTTAAGGAGGAGGAGTTAGGCAGGGAATTGAGGCATTTGGAAGGGAATGATTATAATGATTGCCCATGGAAGAACTGAAGCTAAGTAAAGAGGGGTCTGAGTTCATGGGAAGGTTGCAGGATAATGAAAAGGTGGTAGGATCAATGGATTGCAGGTTCCGGGGGTGGGGGGGGGGGATTGAAGGTTTGTTGGTATAGAGGAAGTAATCTGGAAAGGCAAGAGGTGGTTGTTGAAGAGTGGGATGCTTGCAGTTAGGGTAATGGAGGGGCTGCAGTGACCACTAATAACAAGTTTGAATTTATGACCATGGGAGTGGTGGCTGAGGTTGAATGGAATATAAAAAGGCAATCCTGAGAGTGATGAAATAACACCTCCTACAAGAGAGTTTGATTGTTATCATCTTTTATTTTTCTTGGTGCTAAATCCAAGAATACTGTCTTTTACATTAGAATATCAAGAACATCATGGATATAGACAGATTGGAAAAGAAGATTGAGGAGTTGTCTAAAATTGAGACAGAGCACCAAGTAAGCACTTCCCAAATACTGGTAAAATATTTTTTTTTTTTGTCAAAACAGTATTATTCTATGAAGATGTCTATGCCTCATTGAAAAACTAACCTTTGGTTATAAATTCTGAAACGTGTAGTGTATAAAATATTTGAGTTATATAAAAGTCAGTTTCCTTTTCCTTCTTGTTTTTTTTCTTTCTTTTTTTGGCAACTACTTTACCTTAAGTTTCATCAATTTAAAATATACAAGTCAGTATGTTTTAGTACATTCTCAGAGTTGTGCAACCATCACCAGAATTAAGTTTAAAATATTTCATCACCCCAAAAGAAATGGAACCACCTCCCATTTTCTCCCCAACCCTAAGCATCCTCTCCCCCAACTCTAAGCAACCACTAATCTATTGTCTGTCTCCATAGATTTGTCTATTCTGGACATTTCATATAAATGAAGGCCTTCTATATATGTGGCCTTTTGTGTGTGGCTGATTTCACTTAGCATAATGTTTTTAAGGTTCATCCATATTGTAGCATGTATTACTACCTCTTTTTATAGCTGGATAATATTCTATATGGATATATCACATTTTGTCCACTCATCAGCTGATGGACATTCAGGCTGTTTTCCCTTTCTGGGTATTGTGAATCATCTGCTATGAACATTTGTGTACAAATTTCTATGTGTACATATGTCTTGATTTCTCTTGGTTGTAGTATATACCTAGGAGTGAAATTACCAGGTCACTTGATGTTTCTGTGTTTATTTATTTATTTATTGAGATGGAGTTTTTCTTTTGTTGCCCAGGCTGGAGTGCAATGGTACAGTCTCGGCTCACTGCAGCCTCTGCCTCCTGGGTTCAAAGGATCCTCCTGCCTCAGCCTCCTGAGTAGCTGAGATTATAGGCATGCACCACCATGCCCAGCTAATTTTTGTATTTTTGGTAGAGATGGGTTTTCACCATGTTGATCAGGCTGTTCTCAAACTCCTGACCTCAAGTGATCTGCCCGCCTTGGCCTCCTAAAGTGTTGGGATTACAGGCGTGAGCCACCACGCCCAGCCTTGTTTCTATGTTTAACCTTTTAAGGAACTACCAGGCTGTCTTCACAGTGGCTGCATCATCTTACATTCCACCAGCAGTACATGAGGGCTCAAAGGTCTCTACATTCCTGCCAAGATTTGTTATTATCTTTTTACATTATATGCAATTTTTAATTTAATTGTATCTGATTTTATAAATTTCTAAATCAGGAAAGAATTCAAATATTGTACCTTCTTTTTATTTTGTTTTTGTAGTTTTTCAACCTCAGCCTGAGATATTGTACCTTCTTAATGCTAAAAATGAGGAGAGAGGGGGAAAAATTTATCCCTGATTAAATTAGGACATTATACCTTACAAAAATATTTTTTGTCTAGGTAGTGTCTAAAAAGTCTATATTTCGTACATATTTTTATTATCTGTCATACATTCTTATCAGGAAACAGATGACAATGACTAGTAAATTCATGAATTTGTGTCATGCTTATTGTTATCTCTAATGGTTTATTTGAGAAATATTTCGATGTACATGTCTGAAATGATGATATAGTTACATTTCATATCCATATGTAGAATTTTCCAGTTTCCTAGCAGAAACTAACATTTCATGTGTGTGTTTACATATTTATATAGAAAACAACAGTTATAATTTAAACATCAAAATTTTTAAAAAGTAACAATTAATTTAAAGACAGGATCTTACTCTGTCACCTGGGCTGTGGTGCAGTGACACAATCATAGTTTTTACCGCAGCCTGGAGTTCCTAGGTTTAAGCGATCTTCCCATCCCAAACTTCCAAGTAGCTGGGAGTACAGATGCACACCACCATGCCCAGTTAATTCATTTTTAAATTGTTTGTGTAGATGAAGTCTTGCTATGTTGCCCAGGCTGATCCTGAACTCCTTGCCACAAGTGATTCTTCTACTTTGGCCTCCCAAAGCATTGGGATTGCAGCTGTAAGCCACCGTGTCCAGCCTTCTTAGACATTAAAATTAATTCCACGCTAGGAGTGGCTGTCTTTGAAAAACACAACTGTGATGAACTAGTGAAAAGAGCCAGAAGACATGGGTTCAGATCCTGTCTTTTCTACTTAAAAATTTTATAACCTCAAGCAAGCTCTAAGTCTAAATTTTCGCATCTAGTAAATGCGTGTGATGTTTCTACCTATTACACAAGTTTGTTATAAACTCAGCTGATGATGTGATTATAGCCAGTATATAAGATTATGATGATGATTCTGCTTCTGACCATGATGATTATTTTTCCAGGTTTTCAATTCAGTCGATATACATGTTTATTCATTCTATAATATGTAGCAGCATATGCCAACAAGCTTGCTTTTGATTTGAATAAATGGATATATCCTTTATGTTCACTTAACTAAAAGGAATCTTAAGCATTTTTAAACTATGTTTTTTTTTTTTTTTAATTTAAATTTTAGTTGTAGAGATGAGAGTCTTACTCTGTCACCTGGGCTGAAGTGCAGTGGTATAATCATAGCTCACTGCACTTTTGAACTCTTGGGCTCAAACCATCCTCCAGCCTCAGCCTCCCGAGTGCCTGAGACTACAGGCATGTGCCACCACGCCAGGCTAAACTATATTTTTAAAAGGGGAAGAGTCTTCTATATGTCCTCATGGAATCTCTGTCTTCATATTCTAAGTAGACTTTTTATTTTCACCAAAAAAGTGAAGATTCTGAACATTCCCTTATTATGTTAAGTGTGGAATGGTGGGAAGGGCACTTGGCTGGAGCTGTAGACTTGCTTTTTAAGCTCAGCTTTACCACTGACAGTGTGTGACATTGGGTGAGTCTCTAGATAGTGTGGAGCTTTGGTTTCCTCACTGGTAAAGTAAGACCAATGACTTCTGCCTCTAGAGTTGGACGAGAAAATTCTTTATAAAGTGAAAAATATATGCATGTTAAAGGTGCTTCAGAAACACCTTACTGGAATGATTTTATGGCACTGTTCCTTTATTAAAGCAATGTCCCAACGGCCTTCCCTAAATTCGTCTCTTTCAGATGCAGTTACACACATATGAGAACACTTTGCTTAATAAAGATACAAGTTTGCAGAAGGTTGGTATCGTTCCTTCCCGCAAAGGCCTGTGGAATTTGCTAGCTCTCTCCAAATCATGAAGGAGGTGACCATTTGTTTAACTGCACCCCTACTAAAGGATCTGATTCTTTTTTTTTTGGAGATGGAGTCTTGCATCGTTGCCCAGGCTGGAGTGCAGTGGCGTGATCTCGGCTCACTGCAACCTCCATCTCTTGGATTCAAGTGATTCTCCTGCCTTGGCCTCTCGAGTAGCTGGGATTACAGGCATATATCACCATGCCCAGCTAATTTTTGTATTTTTAGTAAAGACAGGGTTTCACCATGTTGGCCAGGCTGGTCTCGAACTCCTGACCTCAGGTGATCCACTCACCTTGGCCTCTCAAAGTGCTGGGATTACAGGCATGAGCCACCACGCCCAGGGATCAGATCCTAACATGATGTCATGAGACTTTCCTTTATAGTACTTTATAAAAATAAGTTTGAACATATCTTCTCTAAATTCTGGTGGTGTTCATCCACATATGTGACAAATATTAGTGTGCCAGACTACCAGTCACTGGCTAGATACAGGTGACATTGTTTTAATTTCTAACAACGTAAGTGAGCCTGCAGCCATTCATTTTAGGTTGGAAGAAGAATATATACCCAAATTATTTGAAACCTAATTTAATTGATTGATTAGATAGATACATAGATAGATATTATTCTATTTATTCTTGTATCCTGTGATTGTAGGCAAGGATACTTGCTACAAAGGTGCTTGTTACAGTAGCTTAAGAGACACGGGAAGGAACACAGTGTAAGCCAATAATCTTCCACAGTCTATGACAGGGAAGTGAAGAAGAATGATATTTGCCATTCTTCTTTTCCCTGCACATTTTGGAGTTTCAAAGGAATCATGCGTACCTTGTGGACTTTGACTGGAATACTGACTATTGACCTAACTTGATTTCTTCATTGCGGGGTGTTCTCTGTGTAATGATACTGTGATAATAGTGGCTACTCAGTTCCTCCATAACTCTGGTCTTCCCACCATTCTGCACTCCTGCCCAGCATTCATCAGGTATTAATTGATCATCTGCCTTGTGCCAGCTACCATGCTAGCCATGGGATAAAATTAGAGATCAGGTACTCACTACGTGTGTCTTTTGGTCTTGTGAAACAAAACAATGATTTTGAAGAGGTATCATTAGAACTGGAAAAAATCGGATGTCTTAATTTCATTGGTTATTTGCAAGACTGATTTTTTCTTAAACACATCATGGGCCGGGCGTGGTGGCTCATGTGTGTAACCCCAGCACTTTGGGAGGCTGAAGTGAGCGGATCACTTGAGGTTGGGAGTTCAAGTCCAGCCTGACCAACATGGAGAAACCCCATCTCTACTAAAAATACAAAATTAGCTGGGTGTGGTGGCACATGCCTGTAATTCCAGTTACTTGGAAGGCTGAGGCAGGAGAATTGCTTGAACCTGGGAGGTGGAGGTTGTGGTAAGCCGAGATTGTGCCACTGCACTCCAGCCTGGGCAACAAGCGTGAAGCTCTGTCTCAAAAAATAAAATAAAATAAAACAAAACACATCATAATTATAAATATAAAAAACACATCATAATTATAAATATAATTATGATTTGGGCTTAAGAATCACCTTTTAGAGTTTGATTCCAGTGGGTAAGATAAACACAGATTATATTGACACCAGTTACATATTGCTGCCTTTTTGTCCTTGTGTGTGTGTTTTTTCTTTGTAATAATTTATTTATTTTACTTTAGGTGCATACTATATCTGGCATTTCTCCCCATGTTATCCCTCCCTACCCTCCCCTGCCTCCCCACCCCCCATTGTCTCTCCCCTAACCCCTCCAACTGTCCCCTGTGTGTGATGCTCCTATCCCTGAGTCCACATGTTCTCATGGTTCAACACCCACCTATGAGTGAGAACATACGGTGCTTGGCTTTCTGTTCTTGAGTCATTTTGCTGAGAATGATGGTTTCCAGATTCTTCCAAGTCCCTACAAAGGACACGAATTCGTCTTTTTTTATGGCTGCATAGTATTCCATGGTGTATATGTACCACATTTTCTTTGTCCAGTCTATCATTGATGGGCATATGGGTTGGTTCCAGGTCTTTGCTATTGTACACGGGGCTGCAATGAACATACATGTGCATGTGTCTTTATAGTAGAATGATTTATAGTTCTTTGGGTATATACCCAATAGTGGGATTGCTGGGTCAAATGGAATTTCTATTTCTAGATCCTTAGAAGTCGCCACACCGTCTTCCACAATGGTTGAAGTAATTTACACTCCTACCAACTGTGTAAGAGTGTTCCTATTTCTCCACATCCTCTCCAGCATCTGTTGTCTCCCAATTTTTTAATGATCACCATTCTAACTGGCATGAGATGATATCTCAGTGTGGTTCTGATTTGCATTTCTCTAATAACCAGTGATGATGAGCATTTTTTCATATGTTTGTTGGCCTCATATGTGTCCTCTTTGAAAAGTGTTCATATCCTTTGCCCACTTTTGAATTGGGGTTGTTTCTTTCTTGTATATCTGTTTTAGTTCTTTGTAGATTCTGTATATTAGCCCTTTGTCAGATGGGTAGATTGCAAAAATTTTTTTTGCCAGTCTGTGTCTTTTGATTGGGGTGTTTAGGCCATTTACATTCAATGTTAATATTGTTATGTGTGAATTTGATTCTGCCATTTTGTTACTGGCTGGTTTTCTTTCTCATTAGTTGACTCATTTTCTTCATTGCATTTTTGGTCTTTGCCAACTGGTTTGCTTTTGCAGTGACTGGTACTTGTTCCTTTCCATGCTTCGTGTTTCTTTAGGAGCTCTTGCAGGGCAGGTCTGGTGGTGACAAAAATCTCTCAAATCTCTCAATAATTGCTTGTCCGTAAAGGATTTTATTTCTCCTTCACTTATGAAGATTAGTTTGGCTGGATATGAGATTCTGGGTTGAAAGTTCTTTTCTTTAAGGATGTTGAATATTGGCCTCCACTCTCTTCTGGCTTGTAGAGTTTCTGCCTAGAGATCTGCTGTGAGTCTGATTGGCTTCCCTCTGTGGGTGACCTGACCTTCTCTCTGGCTGCCCTTAGCATTTTTTCCTTCGTTTCGACCCTGGTGAATCTGACAATTATGTGCCTTGGGGTTGCTCTTCTTGAGGAATATCTTTGTGGAGTTCTCTGTATTTCTTGAATTTGAAATTTGGACTGCCTTGCTAGGCTTGGGAAGTTCTCCTGGATAATATCCTGGAGTGTGTTTTCCAGCTTGGATTCATTCTCCCCGTCATATTCGGGTACACCGATCAAGTGTAGATTAGGTTTTTTCACATAATCCCATATTTCTTGGAGGCTTTGTTCATTTCTTTTCACTCTTTTTTCTCTTATATTGCCTTCTCTTTTTACTTCATTGAGTTGATCTTCAATCTCTGATATCCTTTCTTCTGCTTGATCGATTCGGCTATTAAAACTTGTGTTTGCTTCACATACTTCTCATGCTGTGTTCTTTAACTCCATCAAGTCATTTATGTTTTTCTCTAAACTGGTTATTCTAGTTAGCATTTCGTCTAACCTTTTTTCAAGGTTTCTGATTTCTTTGCATTGAGTTAGAATGTGTTCCTTTAGCTCTGAGAAGTTTGTTATTATCCATCATCTGAATCATGTTTCCGTCAATTCTTTGCACTCCTTCTCAGTCAAGTTGTGATCCTGTGTTGTTGAGGAATTGTGATCCCTTGAAGGAGAAGAGGTGTTCTGGTCTTTGGTGGTTTCACCTTTTTTGCGCTGGTTTTTTCCCATCTTTGTGGATTTACCTGGCTGTGGTGTCAGAGAGCTGCTTGATGAGGTCGCTTGTCTGCCTGTGGGGGGGCGCTACTGGGTTTCTAGGGACTCCTTCAGGTTACTAGGGAAGCTTCCTGTGTCTTTTTCGTTTATGCTGGGAGATTAGGTCCGCCTCTTCCACTGACCTGTAGGTGCTGCTGGGTTGTCGAGAATGCCATCCCGTTGCTACGTAGGCTTCCTGTGTTTTTTGTTGAAACATGTAGCCCAGTCCCACCCCTCTAGTGGTGGGTTGTGCCCTTCCTCCACTGGGCTGGATCATTCAGGGTTCATCTCAGACTGTGGCACTGGCTACGCAACCCACTAGAGTCAGAGCTTCAGCCCTCTGGGGTTTGTGGGGGAGGTAGGGACCCACCCAGCCGCACCCGGCAGTGTCCCCCTTTCAGCTTTCTCTCTCCGGTCATGGGGTAGGGGCCGCCCAGCTGCTTCTGCTTCAGCTCCCTCTCTCTCCAGGCAGGGGGGAGGGGGTGATAACTCAGTCTGCAGACTCTTATTCAACTCCGCACTTGTAATTCCCAGCGCTTGACTGGCAAAGATCCCCTGTTCTGTATATTGCTGAGGCTTTGGGGGAAGCCCAGTATCTGGACCAGAGCGCCGGAGGTGGAGCCTCCAGCTCGCCAGTCAGATGCACTTTCTGGGTAAAGCAGCACCCCTCTCCGCCTCGATCTGCCCTGAGTGGGCTTTGCTCACCCTCGGACCAGACCCGTTGAAATGCACCTGGTACCTCGGTTGGAGCTAGGAGATCTCTGGGTTTCTGCGTCTCTTCGCTGGGTGTTGTGCCTTAGAGTTGTGTCTAATCTGCCATCTTGGATCCTCTCTCCGTTTTTTTTTTTTTTTTTTTTTTTAAGACAGAGTTTTGCTCTTGTTGCCCAAGCAAGAGTGCAATGGTGTAATCTCAGCTCACTGCAACCTCTGCCTCCCAGGTTCAAGTGATTCTCCTGCCTCAGCCTCTCTAGTAGCTGGGATTACAGGCATGCACCACCACACCTGGCTAATTTTAGTAGAGCTGGGGTTTCTCCATGTTGGTCAGACTTGTCTTGAACTCCCAATCTCAGGTGATCTGCCCGCTTCAGCCTCCCAAAGTGCTGGGATTACAGGCATGAGCCACTGCGCCCAGCCATCCTTGTGTGTTTTTAATCACAGACACTGACTGGTTCAGTTTTCCGATAGTGAGATTGGTAGAATTGCCTGATGAATGGGCATTTACAGTTCTTTTGTGGCTCACATCAATAGTCTAATAAATATGATTTGGTGGACCCATTACTTTTTTGCTATTATTTCTCTCTTCTACCTTTCAGAAAGGCTTATATATAGAAGAACTTAAATCAACCATCATAGAATATGGAAGCATTATAGAGGTATACCTGTTATTATTATTAATAATGTCACAGCTTGCAAGGTGGGCTTGTTCAATGTAAATTCCCACTAGAGTAATATGTACAGCCTAATGTTGTGTGCAATTCCAGAATTTACGAGGAGATAAAAATAAACTGGCTCATGAGTTACAGCACTTGCAACAGGACCTCATCACGTAAGTAGACAGCAATCCTTGCCAGCCCTCCTTTCTTGTGCCTCTACCCTACATTACTGGCCAATTGAGCTTTGTATGTGCCACCTTATTTTCTTCTACACCTTTGTATGTGATATTTTCCCTATTTTTCTCTGTGAGAACTCCTTTATGAGTTTGCTATGACCCGCCCCCCCCCCCCCCCCACACCTCCCTGATTGTCTTAGCCCAGGTTGCTATGACAAAATACCATAACTATGTGGCTTCAACACTACTCATCTATTTAGTACAGTTCTGGAGGCTGGAAGTCCAAGATCAGGGTGCCAACAAGGTTGAGCTCTAGTGAGGGCCCCCTGTGAGGTTGCAGATTGCTGACTTATCCTTGTACCAGCGTGGAGGAAAGGCAGCTAGCTAACTCTCTGGCTTCTTCTTCTAAGGACACTAATCCCATTCATGAGGGCTCCACCCTCATAACTTAATTACCTTCCAAGGGTTCCATCTTCAAATACCATCACGTTGAAGTTAGGGTTTCAATATGTGAATTTTTGGGGGGGGACACAAACATTCAGTCCATTATGTTGACTTTCCGTTGCTTTTCCCTTACCCTGGAATAAGTAACCGTTTTTTTGTTTTTTGTTTTTTTTTTTTTGGAGATGGAGTCTCACTCTGTCACCCAGACTGGAGTGCAGTGGTGTGATCTCGGCTCACTGCAACCTCTGCCTCCTGAGTTCAAGTGATCCTCCTGCCTCAGCCTCCCAAGTAGCTAGGACTACAGGTGCATGCCACCATGCCTAGGCTGATTTTTGTATTTTTAGGAAAGACGGGGTTTCACCATGTTGGCCAGGCTGGTCTTGAACTCTTGACCTCATGATCCACCCGCCTTGGCCTCTCAAAGTGCTGGGATTAGAGATGTGAGCCACCACTCCCAGCCTAAGTAATCCTTTTGAATGTAAGCAAGGCACCTTGTTCTTGCCTCTTCCTAACACACATCATCCTGTATGATAATCATTTGTTTCTGAATGTCAGTAATATGCTAGCACAGGATCCACAAGAGCCACCCAGATAACAAAAATGAGTAAAGTTAATGGAATATGCACACACCTACATTACGCAAATGGCAAAGAAGAAAAATGCATTACCCATATAAAGGCAGAGGGGGGCTACTCTGTTTAGCTCCAACTAATTGTGACATCAAAACTGTACGGACCTAGTTTGGCCACATTTTCTGATTTTGGAAGAAAAGCCAGAAATCAAGATTTTTAAGTGACATTTTCTGATTTTTAACCATTGGCTCCAATTCTTTTTAAAAATGTGGCTGGTTTGTGACCTCCTAGACTCACTAGTCTGTGCAGCTCCTGGCAGACAGAGACTATGTCTGACCTCTCTCTATATTTCCAAGCACATTATATAATCCTTGGCACACATGGGTGCTGACTTGATAGTTGGTGATAAATGAACCCTATATTCTAGAGACTTAAAACGCACTATTGGAGGTACACCTAACTAGACTCTTGTTTTTATTTTTTCAAGAAATGGGATCCAGTTGAATGTTAGTGGAGAGCGTAATAGTATCATCTCTGAAGGAGACAAGTCTTTACATTATGAACTCACTCTTGCTCAGTCTGCAGAGGTAGGTCATTATAATAAGATGGAAAGCTTTAAAAAATAACTACCCCATGTGATAGCTTATGATTAAATGAAGGTTTACAGCTTGCTGAAAACTACCAGGGACACTAAGAGAATGTGCTGATAGTTCTTAGAATCCAAGTCTAAAGTTTCTTAGCTTGGGGAGAAAGGACTGATTTCAAATTACGGCCAAAAGCGACAGCAAGGTTGAAGGTTTGTGGAAGTATGCATTCAGGGACTTTGAGACTTTAGAAATCTTTATTTTCCTGACAGGACAGACTCCCTGTCCTAATCCCCAGCCTGGGGTCCCAAAGGTAGCAGTAGAGATCCATGAGTTATTTTTTAGAATTTTTCAAACCCTCAAAGTAAATATATTTATCAAAAATAAAGATGCCCATAAACAATACCAAATGTATTTGCTTTAGATTATAATTGTATCCACCCAAATTAATTGATTTTTACATTCTGAACAAAAACTAACATTTTCTTACATGTTTTTTGGTTAAAGTGGCAAGATGAATTTATTACTTTAAACAATTTCCATTTGTTTGATAAACCCAGTACTTTGTAACATGGGAAGAAACAGTTTGAAAACCTTCTCGGAGATAAAGACATTCTGACTTCCCTATGCTGTATTTTCATTCTTTTGTATTTTCCAGCTTTGTGCTTGTTACGTTCAGAAATGCTTTATTTAGCAAACTGCTTTCTTTTCACCATTTGGTGGTCTCTTCCTATCTGTGGACAATGGATATGTCAGAATGTTCTCCTGTTGACAGCTGTGATTCGACCTTGAAAGGAGAGAAAGAATGCCTTTGGGCAAATGCTGTTTGAATTGCTTCTGCCAAGGATGCAGGGACAACATATGCTGCCTTCATCTGAAGCCGTCTCCGGCAGCCCTGGACATTCTGCTGAGGGCTGTGCTTTCCTAACATTCTGTTTCCAATACTCATCATTTCACTGTGTTTTTGAAACCAAGCCAAACTGCCAGACTGAATGAAACCGTGGCAAATCTGCCACAGCAGTGTGTTTTTATCCTCAGTCCTCCGAGATAGTAATGATGTCAGGATGCCAGCCCAGAAAGTTCTATAGTTCTAAAGAGGGGGATTATCCGCCGGCAAAGTTCTGGCTCTGAGGTTTACCCACTGATGAGTTAGGAAGTTTGTCTTCTAACTAGAATCTTTAGAAATAAGAGTCCTGTGATCTTTTCAACAGACAGCAAAAAGAAGGCTTGGGTCATATATTTAAAATATGACAGGAGGCAGAAACTTTGAGAGAAGTATAGGGAATATACTTTGTGAAACATCATATGGTCTTTTATGAACTGAAGGGAGACAAAAAAAGCCAACCCGTTTTTAGTGGGATTGATTGAGCAGCCCTTCTCCATCAGTTTCTTCCCCCCTGGGTATTTCTTTACGTATTTTTATGTTAAAATTAGAGCCATAACAGTTTATATCATCCGCATGTAAATGTTATCTATCGATAAATGAGTTTTCCGTAAGACAGAATAAATGTTCAGTTGAAGCCATCCTGGAGAGAAAATGTCAACAGTTTTTTAGGATGTAGAATTCTACAAGACCGTTTAGAACCAAATGACGATGACAATTACCTTAACTCATGAGCATCGTTTTGTTAAGTAAAAATGATAAATGTTCTTTATTCAGATGGCAATTGTGGGCATTTCTATAACTGTTTCAGAACAATGAAACTGAAAGGCAGCACAATGTAATCAACTTGTCATCTCTGGATGCCATGATGGATCAAGAAATGCTGCTGTTACTAAGAGAGGCTGAGCAAAAGGGAGTGGAATTCACAGCCATGCTTCGGAAGCTGGTATCGTATAACATACCTGTATCGTGGTATTCCACTTTGCCTGGGAATATCTGCAGATAACTGATCTGCAGCCTGTTTGCTGAGTCCAAATGTATCTGTGTGCTGGTGAGACCCAAATTAATACACTCTGAAAAGTGAAGGTTTTTCTCAAACCTTTCTGAAGCTGGCGTTTTAGTTCTGGGCCAATCAGGGCTAACAGATTGACCGTTAGATATGGATTTTTTGAGTTTATTTTTTCCTGTGGGCTAATCTTTAGTATCAAAGGGCTGAAGACATGGTATCTATTGAACAGTTTCCTCCTTTTAATTTTCTTCTAGTTAATGGCTGGTATTTCTTCCTCCATTTTGATTTCTCACTGGAAACCATAGATGACTGGAGAAACCAGAGAACATTTTCATACTGGCATTACCAGTCCTTTTCATAGTGCCTAGCATATAGTAGGTAGCATTTAGTTTGGTGAATGGTAAACATAAGTGAAAATGGTTGTTTTCTTCTATTTAAAAAGATAGGTTTTGTTCTGGAAAATGATTCTCTCTGTATATATTCAACATGTTTAGAGCAGCTGATGATATATACACATGGCAACACCCTGGAATAAAAGAAAGTCACTGGAGGCATTAGATGCAAAGGAATGTACTCTGGTATTTTCCTGAGTTACCTATGTAGTAGAACTTTGGTCTCAATGGATTCTGATTACATAATAGCATATGACTTTCATCTAAATTCCTAGTTGAAGATGTGGAACTCTTTTTTCAGCATGAAGAAATTTCTAACATTGCAACCCTCATTGAAAGCTCTCAACGGTGGGTAACTAATCCAGAAATTACTGTGAAAGAAAAGTGGGAGGAACAGCTTACTGTAAGTGTTCTATATTTTGTGATTTTCCTGGTTTTTCTTCTACTTTGTTAAGCCAGGTAATAGTATATACAGTGCTGTTTCTAAGACTTTATTATAGTCTTCAGCTGTCTTAGTCTGATGATAAGTGTAGAGTGTATGTGTGAGTGTGTGTATGAGTGTGAGGGTGAGGAAAGAATGTGAGGGAGAGTGAGTGTGCAGATAGGTGAGATGTAATGGAGAGACAAATAATAAATAAGATGATTTAATGAAAAAATGCATTTATATCCTTGTGAGAATTGGCTAGGCTAAGCTTAGATTTTTCCTTAGCCTGTTAAAATTGCCTAACTTTGAAAGAATAATTATTGTGTAAAAGAATCTTATTCCTGAGACTTTGACAGTTTTATTGTCTCAGAAACTTGCAGAACATTGGAAAAACAGCTTAGGTAGCTATTCCCAGCTTTATTAGAAAGGAAGCATATGAGAAAGTGGATATCTCTTTCATCTGTCCATCACCTATTTACCTCTACTTCTTGACTGCCAGCTACTTTCCAGCATCTATCAATCCCTTAAGATAAAGAAAAAAAAGTAAACTCTGGAATATGATTTCAACACCTTTGTCAATCTAATTTTTTTTTTTAAGATGGAGTCTCGCTGTTGCCCAGGCTAGTGTGCAATGGTGCAATGTTGGCTCACTGCAACCCCTGCCTCCTGGGTTCCAGTGATTCTCTTGCCTCAGACTCCTGAGTAGCTGGGATTACAGGCATGTGCCACCACGCCTGGCTAATTTTTGTATTTTTAGTAGAGATGGGTTTCACCATGTTGGCCGGACTGATCTCAAATTCCTGACCTCAGGTGATCTGTCCACCTTGGTCTCCCAAAGTGCTGGGATTACAGTCAATCTAATTTTTTAAAGATTGCATGTGAATATGATAATCAACAAATACTGATATTATTGCCTTATCTTGTCTCATTCTGTTCTAAAGCAATTGTGATGACAGCTGAAGTTATCAGGGACTAACAAGAAAAAGAAAGTGAAGCTCAGTGTTAGGGACACAATAGACACTTTATACATACTTGTTATGTTGACATAATCAACCAATAGGATAGTCAGTCTCTGGGCAATTGAGAATTGGTATTCATTGACATACAAGTGAGAATTGGTATTAATTGACGTACAATTTTGGCATCCAGTATGCCGTTGAGATGGAATGTCTGCAGCATTTTAGATTGCCTCTGTCATTTGTCCGCGTTTAACATTGGAGTACTGGGGTTTGTTCTGTGACTTTTCTTGTAGGAATTCAAGCATATTATGGAAGAGAAACTAAATCTTTGTATTTTAATGCTGAACATCTTGGGAAACCACAAAGAGTCTCTTGATAAAGAATCTGACAAGTTAATAGAGATTTTGAAGAGATTCAGGCAGAAATATTTTTATTTCAGAAAAGGATTTCTTGCCAGGTGATCTTTATATATAGAAATCCATGCTTTATATACATGACATGTTTATGATTGTGCTACTGCATTGTTTACTTTCTGAAAGTTGTATACATTGATTTCAGATGATACTTTTTTCAGAGAAGACATTCTGTTTGACAATTCTGAATTGTAAGATAGTATGAAATTGATTTACATGTTCAAAATTGCAAATAAAGAAATACAAAATTTGTGGAAACTGGCCGGGCATGGTGGCTCATGCCTATAATCCCAGCACTTTGGGAGGCTAAGGCGGGTGAATCACCTGAGGTCAGGAGTTCGAAATCAGCCTGGCCAACATGGTGAAACCCCGCCTCTACTAAAAATACAAAAATTAGCCAGGTGTGGTGTGCATGCCTGTAATTCCAGCTTCTTAGGAGGCTGAGGCAGGAGAATTGCTTGCATCCAGGAGGCAGAAGTTGCAGTGAGCTGAGATCACACCACTGCACTCCAGCCTAGGTGACAGAGTAAGACTCCATCTCAGGAAAAAAAAAAAAAAATTGGTGGAAACCAGTATGATGCCTTATTTTTTCCCTAGAGAAAGAATTTGGAATTATGAAAAAGTCTTTTATCAGAAGCCTTAGAGATCCTCTAGTAATCTCATAATTTTACAGAGGGCTAAGGCATGAGGAGATAAAGTTGGATTGACTAAGGCCTGAGAGTTATTAATCAAAACTCTGGAACTTGAAGCCAGGTCTGTTGGCTCCTCCCCACTGGGTTTTATGTTTGACCTCAGTAAATGCTGTATCACACTGGGCACTGGGCAACTAAATGTCAGTTAAATGAAGTCATAGGGAATAGATAATAACAAATATAAAATAAGTTACCTTCTTTTCCTTCTTTTACCCTCAATTCTTATGATAATGGGGGAAATTATTGTAATTTTTACACTATAGAAACCATAAGCACAGCGATTTTATCTTTTGTTAACCACCATTTATATAACTGCTAGGACCATACTTGGCACTCACTTAAGGAATGCTTTTTGAGTGAATGACCAAATGAACATGAGTATATATGGCGCTTGAACAAAATTTTAAAATGTAGTTAGAGACTGAGGTAAGCCTGAAGAAAATAGCCAGAAGAAACTACTTTATTCCTCCCAAATACAAGGAAACTAGATACCAGAGAGAGGTAATACCAGAAGGAACTCTCAAGAAAATCATCTTCTGCTTTCCCTAAGAAGCAGAGAACCCACACTTCCCTGTAGCGGTAAAAGACGTGGGCTGAACGGACATACAGCTTCCTTACGCAGATACCACCTCCATGAAAGGAAGCATCAACATTCTTCTATTTAGCAACAAAAAACTATTTGGAGAGAGATCTGCACTAATGTCATCTCGAAATGAGTGAATCTTCTGTATTATCCTACTTAGACCTACAAGCAGCCCAGTTAAATAACAGCAGGTGTCATTTGTTGGAAGCTACCGTGTCAGATGTAGTGCTAAGAATTTGACATATATTTATCTCCAGAGAGGTTCCCTAATTTGCCCAAGGTCACCCAGCTGGGATTAAGTGATAGCTGGGATTCAGACCTAGTCTACCTGACTTCAAAGCCTGTATTCTTTCGACGGTTAATCCCCCACCATCAACTTGTTAAATCTGATACAAGATGCTTTAAAAATATTCTGGAAACCTAGCACTGGGCAAAATACTCCTTGCCAGCCTAAGATGGTTGTAACCTCTGGCTTCTGGACACAATTTAAAACTGACAAAGCCACATAAAGGCTACACACAAAATAATTTAACTGGAGATTTTAACTATGAATAAGTAAATAGCTGGGTGCCCTGGTTCATGCCTATAATCCCAGTACTTTGGGAAGACAAGGCAGGAAGATTGCTTGAGCCTGGGAGTTTGAGACCAGCCTGGACAACATAGCAAGACCCTGTATCAAAAAAAAATTTTTTTTAATGAGGTGGACATGGTGATGCATGCCTGCAGTCTCGGCTACTTGGAAGGCTGAGATGGGAGGATTGCTTGAGCCCAGGAGTTTGAGGCTACAGTGAACTATAATTGTGTCACTGCACTCTAGCAGCCTAGAAGACAGAGAAAGACACTGCCTCTTTAAAAAAGAGAAAAGAAAAGAAAATGAATGGAGTGTTTTGCGGGGATGAGAGAGAATTCTGTTTCCATGAGGTAGGAAATGTTTATTAAAGGTACATTTTTGGAGGCTGTTTGCTGAGGAAGAAAAGGCTCCCATTCTGTGGGGCAAATAGGCTCTAGTGCTGAAGAATGGAAAGAATTGAACGGTCCAAATATAGGCATGGACAGAAAGGAGTGCTCTCAGAAGGCTTGGCAAGGAAAGCAAGACTTGATTCATACAATATCCATCAGGGTGTCTGCTCTTTGCCTGGCTTCCACCCCTTCCTCAACCCCAGGTGCAAAGGAATTACAGGAAACAAGACAGGAATCTCTGCCTCTATGAAACGAACATCTAATAAAGGATGCAAACAACAAATAGATAAACATATAACGTAGGGAGTGGTATGGAGAAAATTAAAGCAGGTTAAGATGACAGAGTGACAGGGAACAGGAGAACCTAAATTTAGAACAGCCAGGAAAATCCTGCCTGAGGAGTGATGAATTGAATGGAGAGCTGAGTGGGGCAAGAGAATGAACTATGTGACGATCCTGGTGTGTTCCAGGCAGAGGAAGTAGCCGGTGCAAAGACCCTGAGGTTGTAGTGAGTTTGGTGTTTTTGAGTGGCAGTAAGAAGCCAGCATGGCTGGGGCAGGACAGGGGCTGGGCAGTGGTAGGATGTGGGCCAGAGGGATAGAAGGGGCCAGGCCACACACAGCTTTTGCAGTTCATGTTTAGGAGTTAGGATCTTATTGAGTGTGGTGAGAAGCCATTAGAGGATTTTGAGCAGAGAAGAAATGTAATTCGTGTTCTGCTTTTGTTTTCTTTTTTTTTTGTGTGATTTGTGTTTTGAAACATCTGCTAGATGAAGAAGTATTTATAGAGGGCAAAAGTGAAAGCAGCGAAACCAGTGAGAAGAGTTTTTCTTTTCTTTTCTTTTTTTTTCAAGACAGAGTCTTACTCCATCACCCAGGCTAGAGTACAGTGGCGTGATCTCAGCTCACTGCAACCTCTACCTCCTGGGTTCAGTCTTCACCTCCTGGGTTCAAGCAGTTCTCCTGCCTCAGATTCCCAAGTAGTTATATGCCATTATGCTCAGCTAATTTTTGTATTTTTGTTTTAATTTTAATTTTTTTTTTTAGTATAGGCGAGTTTCGCCTTGTTGGCCAGGCTTGTCTCAAACTCCTCATCTCAAGTGATCTCACCTGGGCCTCCCAAAGTGCTGGTATTATAGGCATATGAGCCACTGCATCCAGCTACAGAAGAGTTTTTCAACAACAGATAACCATTTAGAGATTCTGATATCGATTTACTGGCTCATGACCCATTTTTTAAAAATAAATGAGATATAAAATAATAGAGTGCTTTACATATAGTAAGAATAAGTAGTGCTGAATTGAATTTTTGTTTCAGCCACGTGTGTGTGTATGTGTGTTTGTTTGTTTGTAAACTGAATTGAAATGTAAAATATTTCATGGTCCAAAAGTTATAGAGTTAGGAGCTGCTATAGTAGTCCAGGTGAGGGATGTACTGTGGGCCAGGGTAATAGTCATGGAAGTGGTAAGAAATGATCAAAGTGGATTTTTGAGCGTGGATTGGATCAAACATGCTGGCAAGTTGTATGTGTGGAGTGCAAGAAAGAGAGGAGTCATCCTTGACTTAGAAGCTTTTGATCTGAAAACCAGGTAAATGGTGTGCTATTTCGGTAGCAAAGTCTGAGAAAGATGCAAAGTCTGAGAAAGACTTATCATTAGAATGTGTTGGCAGGGAGAATTGTTGGATTTAAACACACACACAAGCTAACATATACCTCTTTACATGATAATAAAATTTCTATGGGAGAAAAATCTTCAAAGGTTCATCATCTGTTGAATATCTTTAACAGATGGTACCATCTAATATTTTAAAAATCTTGTTTCTAAGACTTATGATTCATAAAGTTCATAAAACATGTTCTACTGGTGAAAATATATATAAGTGAAAGTATTAGTATTAATAAATATGGATTTATGATTGTTCTTAAAGTCCTTTTTCTAATGCATGGTTAAAAAGAGTCAAGGAAAATAAAGAAGTAGGAAAATATGTTGCAAACAAAGGAACAAAATAAATCTCCAGAAACTGACCCTTTAAACAGATAAATGACTTACCTAACAGAGAACCCCATAAAAATGCTCAGTGAGGTCAGAAGAACAATGCCTGTGCAAAGTTAGAATTTTAACAAAAAGAAAATACAAACACAGAATGCTGTAACACTGTAATGGTTGTGGGTAAATCACTTTTCATTCTTATATAAAAGTTAAAAGTATTATAAGTAAAAATAACTATAAAAATGTTTATGATATATAACTAAAAATATGTACATTATGATATAAATAACATAAAGTGTTTGAAGGTAAGAAGTAAAAGGTTAGAGTTTTATGTAAGCTCCATGGTAACCCCAGAGAACACCTACAGCACAGATACACATACCAAGAAAGGAATCAAAGAATGTCAATACAGAGAAGTCAACAAAACTCAAAGGAAGACAGATAGAAAGGAGAAGAGGGACAAAAAACTACAAGGCAGAAAAATAATAAAATGGCAATAGTGAGTTCTTCCCTAGCAATAATTACTTCAAATATAAGTGGATTAAACTTACCAATTGAAAGACATACAGCGCTGAACATATTAAATTTTAAAAAGCCAATATTCAACTATATGCTGTCTCAAGAGACTCACTTTAGATTTAAGTATACACATAGGCTGAAGGGTGAAGAGATGGAAAAAGATATTCCAGGCAAATGGCAGCCAAAAGAGAGTATATCAGACAAAATAGACTTTAAGTCAAAAACTATCATAAGAGACAAGGATATTATGTAATAAAAGGATCAACTCACCAGGAAAATACAATATCTATATACCCAACATTAGAGCACCTAAATATATAAAGTGAACACTGAAAGAACTAAAGGGGGAAATAGACAGCAATACAATAATAAGTCTTTAGTATTTCACTTTCAATACTGGATAGAACATCTAGACAGAAAATCAATAAGGAAATAGAAGGCTTGAGTAGCACTAGAGAGTAAATGGACCTAGCAGATACAGAACATTTCACCCAACTGCAGTAAAATCTACATCCTCTCACATGCACATGGAACATTCTCCAGGATAGATCACACATTAGGTTACAAAACAAATATTAACACATTTAAGATGATTGAAATCATACTAATTATCTTTTTCCTACCACAATGGAATAAAACTAGAAATCTATAGCAGAAGGAAAATGGAAATATTCACAAATATGTGATAATTAAACAACAGACTCCTGAACAACAAATAGGTCAATGAAGAAATAAAGAAAATTAGACTTATCTTGAGACAAATGAAAACAAAGGCACATACCAAAATCTATGGGATGTAGAAAAAGTAGTAGTAAGAGGGAATTTTATAGTGATAAATACTTTTATTAAAAAAGAAGATATATTTTCAAATAAACTTAACTTTTTACACTTCAATGAACTACAAAAAGAACAACTTAAGCCCAAAGTTTCTTCCCAGAAGAAAGAAAATAATAAAAATTAGAGCAAAAAGTTGTTAAAAATAGAAAAGCAATTAAAAAGCAGCAAAACTAAGAGATGAATTTTTGAAAAGATAAACAAGACAGACAAACTTTTATCTAGACTAAGAAGAAAAGAAGACTCAAAATCAGAAATGGAGGAGGAGATATTACAACTAGAACTGCAGAAATACAAAAGATTGTAAAAGACTAGTATAAACAATTTTATGCCAACAAATTAGATAACCTAGAAAAAAATGGCAAAATTCCCAGAAACATACACTCCATCATATTTCTTTATGAATCATGAAGAAATGGAAAATCTGAAAATATCTACAAACAATAAGGAGATTGTTTCAGTAATCAAACACCTCCCAACACCTCCCATCCTAGGATGAGGTGGCTTCACTGGTGAATTCTACCAAACATTTAAAGAACATTAATGCCAATCCTTTTAATACTCTTCACAAACAAAAGAAAAGAAAAGGAAAGTATACTTCAAAATTCATTTCCTGAGGCCAGCATTACCCTGATACCAAAGCCAGGCCAGTATCCCTGATGTTGCAAAATCCTCAAGAAAGTATAAGCCAGTCAAATTCAAAGCACATTAAAAGGCTTATACACCATGACTAACTGGGATTTATTTCTGGGATGCAAGGATGGTTCAGTATATGCAAATTGATTATTGTGACATACCACATTAACAGAATGAAGGATAAGTGTTGTGTGATCACCTCTACAGGTGCAGAAAAAGCATTTGATAAAATTTAACAGTATTTTGTGTGAAAACTTAAGAAACCAGGAATAGAAAAAAATTATCTCAACATAATAAAAGTAATATATGAAAAACTCACAGTGAACATTACTCAATGGTAAAAGACAAAAGTTTTTCCTCCAAGATCAGGAACAATGCAAGGATGCCCACTCTCACTGCTTCTGTTCAGTGTAGTACTGGCCAGAGCATTTAGGCAAGAAAAAGAAATAAAAGGCATATAAATAAAAAAGAAAGAAGTAAAATGATCTCTGCAGATAACATGATATTACTTATAGAAAACTCTAATGATTTTATAAAAAAAAAAAACCTGTTGGAATAAAACTTTGTAAAGTTGCATGACACAAAATCAACATACAATAAGTTTCATTTATATATGAGCAACGATGAACTATCTGAAAAAGAAATTAACCATCTCATTTACAAAGCATCAAAAAGAATACTTAGGAATAAATTTAAAGAAGTAAAAAACATAATAAAAACTACAAAATATTGATGACAGAAATTAAAGAAGACAAGAAGTGAAAAGACATCGTGTATTCATAGATTGGAAGAGTTAATATTGTTAAAATGTCCATACTACCTAAAGTAATTTATAGATTCAATGTAATCCCTAACAAAAATTTCAATGGCATTTTTTTACAGAAATAGAAAAAAAAAAATCAAAAATTTCTTATGGAATCATGAAGGACCCTGAATAGCTGAAATCAATCTTGAGAAGGAAGAACAAAGATGGAACCATTACTCTTCCTGATTTCAAAATATATTACAAAGCTACGGTAACTAAACCAGTATGGTACTAGCATATAAAGACACACATATAGACCAATGAAACAGAATAGAGAGCCTAGAAATAAACCAATGCATAGATGGCCAATTAACCTTCAACATAGGTAATAAGAATACATAATAGGGAAAGGATAATCTTTTCAACAAATTGTGCTGGGATAACTGGATATCCACAGACAAAAGAATGAAATTGGACTCTTATACCATAAACAAAAATCAATTAAAAATTGATTAAAGATGTAAATTTAAGACCTGAAACTGAAAACACCTAGAAGAAAACACGGGGGAAAGCTTCATGACATTGGTCTTGGCAAGATTTCTTGGACATGACACCAAAAACACAGGTAGCAAAAGCAAAATAGATGTGTCGGACTATATCAGTCTGAAAAGCTTCTGCACAGCAAAGAATACAACGCAATGAAAAGACAACCTATGGAATGGGAGAATATATTTTGTAAACTATACAACTGATAAGGGCTTAATTTTTTGTTGTTTTTGTTTTCATTTTTTACTAACTCCAGGGTACATGTGCAGGTTTGTTACATAGGCTAATGTGTGCCATGGTGAATTGCTGTACAGATAAACTCATCACCTGGGTATGAAACCCAGCATCCATTTGCTATTCTTCCTGAGGCTCTCCCTCCCCACCTGCTTGACAGGCTCCAGTGTGTGTTGTTCCCCCCACCATGTGTCCAAGTGTTCTCATCATTCAGCTCCCACTTATAAGTGAGAACATGTGGTGTTTGGTTTTCTTTTCCTGTTAGTTTGCTGAGGATAACAGCTTCCAGTTCCATCCATGTCCCAGCAAAGGACGTGGTCTCATTCCTTTTTATGGCTGTGTAGTATTCCATGGTGTGTATGTATCACATTTTCCTTTTCCAGTCTGTCACTGATGGGCATTTTGGTTGATTCCATGTCTTCGCTATTGTGAATAGTGCTGCAATGAACATATGCATGCATGTATATTTATAATAGAATGATTTATATTCCTTGGTATATATGGAATTTGTGTTAATTCCCCAAAGATCTAGACAGAGGCAGAAATACATTTGAACCAGCAATCTCATTACTGGGTCAAATGGTATTCTGCCTCTGTCTAGATCTTTGGAGAATTACCACATTGTCTTCCACAGTGGACGAATTAATTCATACTCCCACCAATAGTGTAAAAGCATTTCTTTTTCTCTGCAACCTCACTAGTATCTGTTGTTTCTGGGGAGTTTTAATAATTCCTGTTCTGACTGGCATTAGGTGGTATCTTCTTGTGGTTTTGATTTGCATTTCTCTAATGATCAGTGATGTTGAGCTTTTTTCATGTTTGTTGGCCACATGAATGTCCTCTTTTGATAAGTGTCTGTTCACGTCTTTTGCCCACTTTTATTTATTTATTTATTTATTTGAGACAGAGTCTCGCTCTGTTGTTCAGGCTAGAGTGCAGTGCCGTGGTCTCAATCTCGGCTCACTGCAGCCTCCGCCTCCCAGGCTTAAGTGATTCTCCTGCCTCAGCCTCCCGAGTAGCTGGGACTACAGGTTTGTAGTCACCTGGCTAATTTTTGTATTTTCAGTACAGACAGGCTTCCACCATGTTGGCCAGGCTGGTCTTGAACTTCTGACCTCAAGTGATCTGCCCACCTCAGCCTCCTAAAATGCTGAGATTACAGGTGTGAACCACCATTCCCAACTTGCCCACTATTTAATGGGGTTTTTTTCTTCTTGTAAATGTGTTAAAGTTCCTCGCAGACTCTGAATATTAGACCTTTGTCCAATGGATAGATTGCAAAAATGTTTTCCCATTCTCTAGGTTGTCTGTTCACTCTGATGATAGTTTCTTTTGCTGTGCAGAAGCTCTTTAGTTTAATTAGATCCTGTTTATTAATTTTGCTTTTGTTGCAATTGCTTCTGGTGTTTTTATCATGAAATCTTTGCCTGTGCCTATGTCCTGAATTGTATTGCCTGGATTTCTTCCAGGGTTTTGATAGTTTTGGGTTTTACACTTAAGTCTTTAATCTATCTTGAGTTAATTTTTGTATAAGGTCTGAGGAAGAGGGCCAGTTTCAATTTTCGGCATGTGGCTAGCCAGTTCTCCCAGCACCATTTATTAAATAGGGAATCCTTTTCTCATTGCTTGTTTTTGTCAAGTTTGTCAAAGATCAGATGGTTGTAGGTGTACAGCCTTATTTCTGAGTTCTCTATTCTGTTCCATTGGTCTATGTATTTGTTTTTGTACCAGTACCATGCTATTTGGTTATTGTAGCCTTGTAATATAAAGTCAGGTAGCATGATGCCTTCAGCTGTGTTCTTTTTTCTTAGGATTGTCTTGGCTATTCAGGTTCCTATGAATTTTTAAATAGTTTATTCTAATTCTGTGAAGAATGCCAATGGTAGGTTAATGGCAATAACATTGAATCTATAAATTACTTTGGACAGTATGGCTATCTTCATGATATTGATTCTTCCTGTCCATGAGCATGGAACGTTTTCCCATTTGTTTGTGTCCTCTCTAAATTCTCTTGAGCAGAGTCCTCCTTGAAGAGGTCCTTCACTTAAGGGATTACTATTTAGAAAATATAAGGAACCCCTACAACTCAAAAACAAAAAAAAACCACACAAATAACTAGATTTAAAAATAGGCAAAAGACTGATATTTCTCAAAAGAAGACAATAAATGGCCAACAGGTGTACAAACAGATGCTCAACACCACTAATCATCGGGAAAATGCAAGTTGCGACTATAATTAGATATTGTGTCATACCTGTTAGGATGGCTGTTATTTTAAAAGATGAGTGTTGGTGAAGATGTAGAGATACTGGAGCCCTAGTGCACAGTTGGGGGGAATGTACAGTGATGCAGCCACTGTAGAAAATGTTACCGAGTTTTCTCAAAATATTAAAAATTAAACTACCATTTAATCTCAGAATCCCCCTTCTGTGTATTTATCCAAGAGAATTAAAGTCAGGATCTGGAGAAGCTATTTGCATTCCTATATTCACTGCAGCATTATTCTCAATGGCCAAGATTTGGAAACAACCTAAATGTCCACAGATGATTAAAGAAAATGTGTTATATAAATATAAAGGAATATCATTCAGCCTTTAAAAAGAAGGAAATTCTACCACATATGACAACATGGATAAACTTGGAGGATGCTATCCCAAGTAAAATAAGCGAGTCACAAAAGAACAAATACTGCATGATCCCACTTATCTGAAGTATCTAAAACAGACTCATAGAAGTAGAGAGAAGAATGGTGGTTGCCAGAGGCTAGGGGGAGGGGGGAGATGAGGAGCTGCCAGTCAATAGGTATAAAGTTTCAGTTATGCAAGATGAAGTTGTTCTGGAGATCAGCTGTACAACATTATGTCTATGGTTAATAATACTGTATTGTACACTTAAAAATTTAAGTGGGTAAATCTCCTGTTAAATGTTCCCACCCCCATAAAAAAAAAAAAAGAAAGACAACTATAAGCTATTGAAGGATGCTTAGTGGAATGTGTGGTGATGTAGGCAGTCTTTATTTTTGCTTAGGATTTTGTTTGCTTGTTTACCAGTATGGTAAGCATTCTGTGAGAGCATTCTTGCCCTTCATGTGGTCCTTCTTGGAGCCAGGGTTGGATTTGTGCCAGTGTGCAGTGGGATTCTGACTATACGTTAACGTTTGAGAGGCATGCACAAGTCCTGGAGCTGACTGTGTCTTCCTTGCTGTCTTGCAACTCCCAACATGCATCACCACTTTGAGTTAGGGTCCGTATTCAAGTCAAATTGTTTCCAGATAATCATTGATGTGCCGACATGTAACACACATTAAATAATCTCATCTGCTAACACAGTAAGTGCATTTTTATATGTTTCAGAGATTAGAATTGGATCCAAATGAGGTGTAAGGTAATGACACTGTGAGATCTGTGGTGGGGAAGCATGGTGGGGAGAAGAGCTTCAGCAAAAAGAGAACTAACATGGAAATATCAACCGCCAGCTTGCATCTGTGCCTGGGGGCGGTCCTTCCTGTGCTCATGGCACATGTGTATACTGATTGACAATCCTTAAGGAGAAGGGCTAAGGTCATGAAACAAAGCTCTTTTCTTTCTTTTTTTTTTTTTTATTATACTTTAAGTTCTGGGATACATGTGTAGAATGTGCAGGTTTCTTACATAGGTGTACATATGGCATGGTGGTTTGCTGCACCCATCAACCCATCATCTACATTAGGTGTTTCTCTTAATGCTATTCCTCCCCTAGTCCCCCACCCCCTAACAGGCCCCGGTGTGTGATGTTCCCCTCCCTGTGTCCATGTGTTCTCATTGTTCAACTCCCACTTATGAGTGAGAACATTAGGTGTTTGGTTTTCTCTTCCTGTGTTAGTTTGCTGAGAATGATGGTTTCCAGCTTCATCCATCTCTCTTTCCTTTTCTTTTCCCTCCCCCACACCTTTTCCCCATTCCTTTTTCTGTAAAGGCTAGCTGTGACATGTACATATTGCACCTGTCACCCTGACCTCATTGTAGAGCCATCTTCTGAGCAACTGGCAACCGATGCTAAGTGCTATGAATGCAGCTTGTGGGAACTGAGCACACCAGTATAAAAGGTGAAACTAGACGTCCTTCTCTGTAAAGTGAGGGTGGCAGGCTAAGTGACCAATATGCTCTGCTTAAGATTTTATATTTGTCAAGCATTTATATGTAAATGCTTTCACTTTTTCCTCTGATCTCTAAGGAAGTGGTGTTAAGTTTAAATTTGTCGCAATTTCACAGGGTGACTCTTGGTTGAAATGTCACTGACAACTTGCGGTTTGGACTTTTTTTTTTTTTTTTTAACTCCAGTCAGAAACAACTAGAAGCCATTAAACAACTGCAAGAAGATGCTGTCAACCAGGAAGGCATCCTTAGGACGAGGCTCCAAGAAGCCAGCCAACAGCTGGAGGATGCGGAGGAGCAGGTAGGGTGGCTCATGGCTACGATAGATTCAGGGGATGTCTCCTCACGTGTCCTGAAAACCATGAAATGAAAATGGAGGAGGAACAACAGCAACAAACAAACAAACAAAAAGCAAAGAGGAACTGCAAGTTCAGTCCCTAGCGACTAGCAGTGAGCAGAGGAAGTTAAGGGGGAGTTGTAAGAGAGGCGGTGTCAACAGCCTGCTGATGAAAGAGGCGACTCTGCAGAAAGAGGCAACTTGACATGTCAGGACTTAAACCGCTGTAGAAATAGCTCAGGCGTACCAAGCTCATGCAAACACAGAATTGCAGAAGTTCAGGAGAGGCTTATCACTTCCCTGAGAAGAAAAACACATTTTCAGTTTTGCCTGCATCATAAGAATGAGCACTCAATTGCTTTCTTTCCTGGCCACACTGCTAGAATCCAGTATTAACTGTCCATATCCAGGTTAAGGATCGACATCGAGAAGCCTGCTCTGCCAGTGAAGAAGCTACGTCTTTACGGCATAAATTAGAGGAAGCAATTTGGGAGCAACGGAACCTTCGAACTATAAATACTGAGTTATCGAACACTTGCCAGGCACTTCAGCAGAAGACAAGGAAACTGAAAAGTGAGTAGCAAATATTCATTTATGCCCCAGTTTTTGTCCACCCTGAGGCGGGGGCATAGGACTACAGACATTTTTCTAGATTACAGCTAGGATATTATTCCTGAATTTATGGCAATGAAATGGTTTGAGAAGGCAGTATTGTGGGGCTTTAAGAGAGGTTTGCTAAGTGGCTAGGTACATGCATGGGTTTAACCATTAACTTCCCTTTTTGCTTTTTTATTATGAGCTGGTTTTGTCTATGGCTGTTGTTTCTTTTAAAATTAAACTTCTCAATATTTCTAAAAGTAAACAAGGAGAAAAATCTAGTATGCATGGTATATTTGAACTTTCAAGTTGTTATATAGTATACTCTGATTTTATTAGCTAATTTTTTCCTCTCATATGGTAGAAAGGCCTTGTCCCTCTATTTTCTTTGATAATTTTAGGGGATTAGGCAAAATAATTATGAATTCAATATATATCAAAGTACTGAACATGTGTGAACATTCTTTTAAAATTTTAATGCATTCTCTACATATTTTGCATTTTAAAAATTGGAATATTTGTCATTTTTCTGTATTACCCAAAAGGGTATAAGCATTTACCAGGGATTTATGTGAGAAGACAATTGTCACATTACAGATGTCAGATTAGCTATAAAATTGTTTCATTCTAGAAACATAGTATGATAAAAATAAACCTTACTTATTTTAGCCATTTATCAGACAATTACTTTTGTTCAGCCAGTTTCTTGTTCCAGCAGGATAAATGTTCTTTTTTATAGAAAGTTGTTTGGTTTGAGTAATAACAACTAAATATAAGCTTAAGGTAGGCTTAGAGATTAAAAATTTCAGACTCATGTTTGTTTTGGATTTATTGTACGCTTTCTACTATTATCTGAGAAAGCTATTTAGGAATTTAAGAAATAGTCTAGTTTTAAAATAGCAATGGTTTGCCAGGCATGATGGCTCACCCCTGTAATCCCAGCATTTTGGGAGGCCGAGGTGGGCAGATTGCTTGAGCTCAGGAGTTTGAGACTAGTCTGGTCAACATGGCAAAACCCCATCTCTACAAAAAATACAAATAAATAATAAATGAAATGTTAAAATAGCAATGGTTATTCAACATATTATTGCTATAATTTTTAAACCTTTTTGAATTTGCCAGTTTTAGTAATTCTAAATATTTGTTTTGATTCACTCTTTATGCTAGTAAGGCAGTCTTTAAATTACATAGTCTGTGTGTTATTTTACTGCTGCTCAGAGGGCACTGGAGAGTGTTCCCTGGTTATTAGAACTGTACACGTCAAGGCACGAATCACAAGGCATTCCAAAGTTGGTTTAAGCTGTGTCTGCTTTAGACACTGTGTTCAGACTATTCTTTTGCTCCAGTTTTGCCTTTTGATTAAATCAATATTATACCTGAGTTTTATAAACTACTAGGAATTTGTTCCCCTTCCTCACTATGATTTTCTTGCAGTATTTTCTTAGTAGAGTCAACTTTTATAACTTACCCCAAAGTGTACATTGTTGATATTATGACCTTGCTATTGTTGTCTTCCTAGTTTATCTTAGGGCATAACAGGTCCAAATATACTTAAAAGCAGAATTATGAAAGCTGCCCTGAGTTGATACACGTATTTTTTTTCTGCCTGAATAAAGTAGAGTGGACACTTCCTTTCTGCCTTGAGTTATTCATAACCTGTCCAGATTCATGAAATCCTTTATTTGTGACTTGTATCTTTTGCTGCACAAAGAACCCATACAAATCAGGATTTTGCTCGTATGACCATTTACTTATGATCTTTCTAACAGTGCCCTTTAAATTCAGCCTTTGAGAGAAGAGGGAAATTTAGATAGCACATATTTTCAAAATGTTCTATATAGCAGATGTTCCAGATAGACTGTGAACAAATGTCAATGAGGTAGCAGTTATCACACAAACACATCCACGCACATCCCACCGTGACCACTGCCACCCTATGCTGTTTGAGTTCTGAGTCAGACGTCTGAATTCTGAGTCAGAAAACAAAACATCTTTAAATCTATTTAGTTTTTCTGAAACTCTCTGGCTAGTTTAATAAATTCACAAAGTATTTCAGACTGTTGTCTTCCGATCCATCTAAGTTGCATCAGCACATTGTGTGGGGGAGGCAGTTGGTTTGTCCAAATGTTCAGATCAGTGTGCATCATGTTCACAGACCAGAACCGGAAATTTATACATGACATTTGATCGGAAATCCTGAATTTTATCTTGAATAAATAATATTGTTCAAGTTCCAATTGCCATCAGGACTGGGCTGGTTTATGAGGCAGTTCATGTGCATGATATCCTTCAAGAAAGGTGCCATGAAAACTGTTCAATTGCTTGAAAGATTACTTATGTATTTTCTTTCTTCTGCTTCTAAACTTTGTTTATATGTAAGTATGTTGTTAATATATGCATGACTGGATCATAATTGGTGTTTTATTTAAAAAGGAACATTTTAAAAGCTGATAGGATGAATATATAACATATTAGGGTGAATCTTTTGTAGAGAAATCATGGACTAATTGATATAATCCAAAACTATCACCCCTTACTATTCACCATCTCCTGTTCCCATCTGACATGAAATCATGGAGTCAGTCTTCTAATAGAAAGTGAGAGAACTACCTTCAAGAACCATAAATTTTTCCATGAAAAGAGATCCCAGGAAGCTCCTGTATAGCATAATTTCTTATTTGAACATAGTATCTGCACATTAACTTCATAGTTTAGAGAAGACTTTCACCTAGATGCTATCACTGCAAACACTCTTCTAGCTTGCTATTCTTAGCATGGAGGGTGCGAGGTTTGGGAGAGGTAAAAGCTTTAGGGCTTGGAGCATGGATACAAGATGAAAGCCTTCTGTCCTAAGCAGTCAGTAAACAGGAGGGAAATGAACCAAAGAAGGTGGGGGCAGGGATCCAGGTGATTGAAATACTTAAAGATAGAAGGTTTTGGGGTGACAGCCAAGGAGGAAACCAAAACCAAATATAGCTTGCCCAACAACTCTGGTGGAGTGGGGATCCAAGTTTTCCCAAATGAAAAAGGCAGATATGGAGACGTTATCTGGGAAGTATAGGATGATGATTAAGAACATGGGATTTGAAATTAACAAACCTGTGTTCTCAAGCAAAGTCTGCAAGAGTGGCTGGGTAAAGCTGAGCAAATCACATTGCCTCTCTGAGCTTCTGTATCCTCTTCTGTTAAGTGCAATTGTTGTGAATTATTAAATAACATAATAAATGAAAAATAGTAGCTAATGCTTGGCCATAGTTGATGTTTGTGTTCTGCTGGAACATGTTTCTATAACACGAATCATCTCACTTGTGATTTGTAAATGGGAAATGTGGTTATATAGTATAGAAGTTATATTATTTTATTCATGATTTTCTTGGGACTTGAATCTGGATTGGTAGGAATGGAACTCTCACCTCCCTCAGGAAAGAAAAAAATCCCTTAGTTTGGCTGCTGAGCAGGCACAGGAACCCTTTCAACTTTATTTTGAGAAAATTAGAAATAAGTGTCTGCACGTGGGCCTCCCTCCCCAGAGCCACTCAACCCCAGCCTTATAGAGCCCTGGTCTGTGTCAGATCATACTCCTTCCTGTGTTCACCTTGTTAGCCTTGCTGTCTCCATCTATCGCTGTCTCCATCTGCATTTGTCTTTCACCCACCAACACTGTTTCATTAAAGCATCACCAGCATTTCCACTCTCTTGCTTTTGTGTATTTCTAATATCCTGTGAGGCATTTAAAGATGCATGTCTGAGTGATGCATGTGATCTTCTTAGTACTAATAATTTAATAATTGTGTTTGTTAGTACTCTGGTTACAATGTTGCATGTACAGACAGACAGGTAGGTAGGTAGGTAGGTAGGTAGGTGGATAGATTCTTTTTTTTTTGAAACAGGATCTCACCGTGTCACCTATGCTGGATTATAGTGGTGGAGTCATGGTTCACTGTAGCCTCAACCTCCTGGGCTCAAGCAATCCTCCTGCTTCAGACTCCTGAGTAGCTAGGACTATAGGCAGGCACCACCACATCCAGCTAATTATTTTGTATTTCAGTAGAGATGAGGTTTCACCATGTTGCCCAGGCTGGTCTCAAACTCCTGAGCTCAGGCAATCCGCCCACCTTGGCCTCCCAAAGTACTAGGATTACAGGTGTGAGCCACCGTGCCTGGCCTGTCCAGCTAATTATTAAATTTTTTGTAGAGATAGGATCTCACTATGTTTCTTAGACTGGTCTGAAATTCCTGGGATCAAGCAATCCTCCCACCTCAGCCTTCTAAAGTTTTGGGATTACAGGCGTGAGCCCCTCTGCCCAGCTGCATATATTTTTTTAGTGGTTTCTTCCTAACCCTGTTTCTCTCATAATCCCTGCATTGTTTTTCTGCTTATAAACTTCTTTTTTATTAATGTATTTAGCATGACATAAAATGTTCAGCTCTCAAGTGTACTATTCAACCAGGTAGATAAATACACATCAAAATGCAGAACTGCTGACACCCCAGAAACTTCCCTTGTGTAACTTCCCAGTCAATGCTCCGCCCCCACCTCTAGCACCATAAGGAACAACCACTGTTCTGTTAGGTTAGCTTAGCCTGTTCTAGAACTCAGTTACACAGTATGTACTTCATTGTGTGTTTGTTTTCTTTCTGTCAGCATAATGGGATTATGTTGTGTTTATCAGAAGTATTTTTTATTGTTGAGTTGTATTTCCTGGTATGAGTATTCCACAATTTGATTGGTTTTTCTGCTGTTTTTGGATATCTGCAGTATATGCAGTTTTGGATTACAATGGACAAAGCTTCTGTGAACGTCTGTGTACAGGTCTTTGTGTGCACATATGTTTTTATTTCACCTAGAATAAATAGGAGTAGAATCGTTAGGTCATAGCATAGCTGTGACTCTCACTTTTTAAGAAACTGTCAAACAGTTTTTGATAGTGTTTATAGCGTTTCACAGTCCCACCAGCAGTGTGGGGGGTTCTAGGTGTTCCATATCTCAGTATTTGGTAGTGTCAATCTTTGTCATTTTAGCCGTTCTGTTAAATGGGTATTTCATTGTGATTTTAATATATATTTTTCAGATGACTAATGATATTGAGCCCTTTTTCATGTGCTGATTGGCCATTGTATATCTTCTTTGTGAGGTGTCTAAGTCTTTGGCCCATTTTAAAATTAGGTTGTCTATCCTTTTATTATTGGATATAAGTCCTTTGACAGATATATGCAAGTTGATCTTAGTCTGGGGTTCTTTAATGAACCTTGATATTTTTAATATACAATTTTACAGAACATAAGGTTTTACAGCAACATGTAGATAGTATTATACAAGTCCCATACTCTATAAATGTCAACCATCATTGATAACTAACATGATTACAGCTCTAATAATATTAAAATTTTCATTTTCAACGGCCAATTAATTGTGGTCCTTTGCCTGGAACCTCACTGCATAGTCATTTAGAAAGTTGCTTTATCTCAGCTTTCCTCAGAGGCAGTGTATCCAAGACACCTGGTCCCTTCCTGCATGGCAGATGGCAACAGCAGGGGATACAGTCGCCATTGTTTTACTTCCTTCTATATGAAGCATAAATTTGTTCTAGAGACAGAACTGGTCCAACTCCAAACACGTAAAGCAGAATGCAAAGGTGAATGCAAATTATGGTCATCAGCCAGCTTGTTTGGCCATGTGGAAAATATGGAAATAGTTGCTACACATTGCACAAAACGTCTGTTGAAAGAAGGCTTTCAATTTGAATGCTTCAAGATACACTGTTTCTAAAACCCAAGATTGCCTGGTGAGCAAGCAGACGGGCTATTTAGACAATCTTATACTAACTCATCATTGCTTCTGAAATACAGCTTCATTGGCAATTCTAAGACAGTATTCTGAATTTGTATTGTGGAGATACACGACCTTCAGAAACATGATGGGCACTTCTTATAGCTTTGGTTGCTATTGTTTAGATGTAGGTCAGAGGGAGGACAGGGCCTTCTTAATACAGTTAAGAGAGAATATTTTTAAAAACTTCATGTTTATCAGAGTACTAAGTATTAATAAGAAATAAATTTTTAATTACTTTAATCAGTTAGAAATACTCCCTCCCCCCACCCCAGACAGAGTCTTGCTCTGTCAATCCAGAGCTGGAGTGCAATGGTGCAATCTCAGCTCACTGCACCTCCACCTCCCAAGTTCAAGCAATTCTCCTGCCTCAGCCTCCAGAGTAGCTGGGATTACAGGTGTACACCACTACGCCTGGCTAACGTTTTTGTATTTTTAGTAGAGACGGGGTTTTACCCTGTTGGCCAGACTGGTCTCGAACTCCTGACCTCATGATCCACCTGCCTTGGCCTCCCAAAGTGCTGGGATTACAGGTGTGAGCCACCATGCCCAGCCTAAAAATACTTATTTAAAAATAAGTTTTTCTTCCTATGTGAGGGAGATGTTTAAAAACAAACATCTTTTTGCTTTTACTTGGCCTAGTAACACTATGTCAAGCTTGATTGAGAAATAAGTTATTTTTACCAAAAAGTCCTATAAAATAAAAAATTTGCATAGGTAATTTTCTATATAATTGAAGCTTTTAGAGCCTTTTTTCCTGAAAATTTTTTAAAAATTAGATTATGTACTTCTTTTCATTAGCATTGTGCTCATGACTCAGAATTTCTTCAGGCTATTTAGATATAAAGCTGTTGGTTTATAAAATAAGAAGCACCAGATTTCTATGTGTTTTGGATACCAGAGTATCTGCTGTTAATAATTTTCCTGGCTGTTAGTGATTAAAAAAAAATAGCGGTAGCTATTAATATACTTCCATCTAGCAGAGCTCCTTATCCTCGTTTAAGTTTTGCTTTTAATATTCTGTGGGCTGAGAAAACATCAAACTGGTGAGAATTATGTATATATCCAGAGCCCACTGCCTGAGTTGAAGTGTGAGATTTGCCACGTGAATAAAGGGCATGGATATCAGTATCTATCCTAGTTGTCCAAAAGATTTGGGTTTATTTTCTGGTTTTGGTTATGTTTCAGAGAGTAGGATTTGTCAAATAAATAATATGTTATTATGTACATCAAAGAGCTAGTTAAATATTAGGTGCTTTCCCCCCCCCACTTCCATTATTCCAGGAATAAGACCTTTGGAAGTTACCAGGAAGCAGATTTTACTTAAGCAGAAAAATAAATATTTTTAGTTTCTCAGAGTGATACCCTGAATTAAGCTCTGTTCCATGAGTCTAATCTCAGCTCCATGACTTACCAGTTACCTTTTCAAACCTCTGCACATCAGTGTTCTCGTGATCTGAGATCTACTTGTAGAATTCTGGGATCCTCAGGCTGTAATTTGAGGTCTCAAGCAGAGGATTAATAGAGAGAGGATTTCTTTTTTTTTATTTTTTATTGTACTTTAGGTTCTGGGGAACATGTGCAGATCATGCAGGATTGTTGCATAGGTATATATCTGGCAAGGTGGTTTGCTGCCTCCATCCCCTCATCACCTACATGGCAAGGTGGTTTGCTGCCTCCATCCTCCCATCACCTATACCTGGCATTTCTCCCCACATTATCTCTCCCCACCCTCCCCAACCCCCGCTTTCCCTTCCCTAGCCCCCGCAACAGACCCCAGTGTGTGATGCTCCCCCTCCCTGTGTCCACATGTTCTCATTGTTCAACACCCGCCTATGAGTGAGAACATGCGGAGAGAGGATTTCCTTATCAGTAGGTGGTCGGACTGAATGACCTCTAAGATGTATTCTTTTTGTTTGTTTTTGAAAGGGAGTCTCACCCTGTTGCCCAGGCTGCAGTGCAATGGCACAATCTCGGCTCACTGCAACCTCCACCTCCCAGGTTCAAGTGATTGTCCTGCCTCAACCTCCTGAGTAGCTGGGATTACAGCTAATTTTCATATATATATATATATATATATATATATATATATATATATTTTTTTTTTTTTTTTTTTATAGTAGAGATGGGGTTTTGCCATGTTGGCCAGGCCAGTCTCAAACTACTGGCCTGAAATGATCTGCCCACCTCGGCCTCTCAAAGAGCTGGGATTACAGGCGTGAGCCACTGCACCCAGCCTAAGGTGTATTCTTATTTTAAGATTAGATAATTCTGTGACTCACTTCTAGAAGACAATTCACTTTTATCTATCAAAGTAAAATTTAAATACCCAAGGGAGATAATGGCTTATCTGTTCTAGCCTGCTTTTCCATTTTTCCCAAGTTATAAGTTGAGAGTGCCATTCTTGGAAGTCATTATTTTCCCTTTCCTTTTCCCCCAGGCCCCAAATTTAAAGCCATTGAAAGTTTATGAAGCAATGCAATGAATTAAGGAAGACAAGTTTAAATATGATCATATTGAGTGTGGTGGCTCAGGCCTGTAATTCCAGTACTATGGGAAGCTGGGGCTGCTGGATCACCTGAACTCAGGAGGTTGAGACCAGTCTGGACAACATGGTGAAACCTGTCTCTACAAAAAGTACCAAAATTAGCTTGGTGTGGTGGTGTGTGCCTGTAATCGCAGCTACTTGGGAGGCTAAGGCAGGAAGATGGTTTCAGCCCAGGAGGCGGAGGTTGCAGTGAGGTGAGATCATGCCACTGCACTCTTGTCTGGACAACAGAGCCAGACCCTGTCTCGAAAAAAAATAATGATAAATAAATTATAAAAATGGTCATATTGAGCTGGTTGTAAATTCTCTTTGTAGCAACAGTTGAGTCACTTCGAAAGAAGTTAATTGAAGGGGAACACCATGGCTTGCTGTTTCAGGTAAAATATCTGTGATATGTGTTCACTTACTGTGGAGGAAATTGTTCAATTCACTTAAGATTTTGAAGCTAATATATAATATACAATGACTTCAATCATTAAGTAAAATAACCCATTTAGAAGAAAATGTGTTGGTGGACTTTGTTCTCTTATGTGCTTAAAGCATTTAGCAGAACAAGAAAGGAGATCTTACATTAGTGAGTGGCTACTGAAAATCCCTTCTAAAGAGGAAGTATTTCAGAATTTTCTTTGCCCACCACTATATCTATTAGGAAAGAGCCAGTTTTGTTCAGTCTTGGGTACCTCCTTTCTGATAGTAAGAGCATGTTATTCAATTTATAATATGTTGAAATTTTGAGTTTTCTTGAATAGGTTTTGATGGTTACTATCTCTTTTTTTCTTATGTTTGAATTAAACTTTCTGTTTCTGTCTGTATGGGTCATCTCAAGGTATCTCTGGTAGAGTTAAGTGTATTTCTTTCCCTTATGATACTTGGTGAACCTACTTTTTGTTCAGAAATGAAGAACATACGGTAACAGCAAGGTTGGCACTAGAGGAAGATGATGGAGGAGGAAAGAAAGAAGGGTGATATTTGCATGTATCTGTTTCCAGGACATCATGCAGACACATCTGTTAAAGCAGGAAGAAAAAATCACGTGGAAGATTAAGCTAGGCAGAATGCCTAAAAAGCCCTCTGCAATAAGTTGAGCTGGAAAAACCTCCATATCTAAAGATGCTTTAATCATCTCAAGAACAACAACAACATTTTCTATTACAATATAGCTATGATAGATGTGAATCTACCTCTTGGATTAAGGCCATAATTCTATAGCTATAAAATGTTCACAGACACCATTTTCATTACTCTGAGTTACATCTCTAACGAGCTTTTTTAGCCTCTGCCTAAAGATATCAATGACAAAGCCATTCAGTTTCTTGTTCCTGATCTTCAGATTTCATTCCTAGATCAAGTAATGGGGAAAATACAATGGAAGGTTTACAATTACAAAGGGTGTTCCCTTGGAGTAGAATACAAGATAAAGAACCATCAGTTTTACCCACTTTAGGCCGTGTCATACCTTCTGTTAGGTCTAATGTATTTGGGATCTTTGACCTTTTCATCATTCTGTCTTCGAATATACTCTACCATTTTCTCTTGACAGAGCTTTTTAGATGAGAAATTTCCTCACTATGATTTCCTCTCCTGCAAAAATGCAATTCAACAACCTCTTCAAGAAAAATTGGTAATTGCAAGCTTTTTGAAATTATTTAGGTAATAATTGTGAATCAATAACTATCCGGTACTAAAAAGCTAAGTCCAGTATGTGTTAGGAGCCTTCAAACTGTAAAGTATATTGCTTTTATCAAGAGATTATCAAATGAGGCAACAGATAACTAATTTCGTAAATGTACACATACACATACACAAACCTGGTTGGTCCTTTGTTGCCGAGGCTGGAGTGCAGTGGCACAATCTCGACTCACTGCAACCTCTGCCTCCTGGGTTCAAGAGATTCTCCTGCCTCAGGCTCCCAAGTAGCTGGGATTACAACCAGGTGCCACCACACCTGGCTAATTTTTGTATTTTTAGTAGATATCGGGTTTCCTCATGTTGGCCAGGCTGGTGACCTCAAGTGGTCCACTCACCTTGGCCTCCCAAAGTGCTGGAATTAACAGGCATGAGCCACCGGGCCTGGCCTGTTCTACGTTTTTTACTTGCAGTATCACAAAGAATTATGTGACTAAGTTTATTTCTCTATACCTCTTTCCTCAAAGCCTTTGTTAGCATTCTGCTAGACTATTACATTGTGATTTTTAAATAAGAATAATAATTTACTCATATGTATACCTTTTGATCAAACACTTGAAAGCGTTTTTACTTGACATTTATTTCTTCTTGATCTTTCTCACAGGCTCATTTGAGACTAGTGATACTCTTTCCACCTTTAAATATGGAGGTAGTAGATTATGAAATATAATATGTTACATTCCTTTAGATGGCTAATAATTCTTGGTTTTCCATTCAGAAGCAGTGTTGCCACAAACTGTATGGTGGTCAAGAAGCAAGAATACATCAGACACCCCTGACCTTGAAACATACATGCTGGTACACACCTCTGCTGGGTAAGCCCCTCTCCGATACCTGCTCGGACACAAGTAGGGGTAGTAGAGTTTTTTTTGAAAGGGAAAATAAGTAGTTATTATTACATTTGTATAGGAAGAATTGTTGAATACTTGGATATTTATCCCTGAATTCAGTTAATCAATATATATTTGAGTACCTACTCTGTGCAAGGCACCATATTATGCATGATAAAGAATAAGTCCTGGCCAGGCACGGTGGCTCACGCCTGTAATCCAAGCACCTTAGGAGGCCACAGCGGGCGGATCACTTGAGCCCAGGAGTTCGAGACCAGCCTGGGGCAACATAGCGAGACCTCATCTCAAAATAATGATAATAATAAGTCCTAAAGTAGCTCACAGACTAGTAAGGAGACAAGACCTGGGCTCAGAGAAGTCAAAGATGATTCCATAGAAGAGGTTCAAGTTGAACTGGCCTTGAAAGATTAGTTGGCTTTAGAAAAGTGAAAAGCATCGAAAATGTATTCTAATGGGTGAGAGTAACCTGAGCAAACAACACAAAAAATGAGAAGTAAGAATGCAGAAGCCTTAAGTGTTTGAAAAAGAGCCAAAGGTAGACAAGTCATTTTGAAAACAAAAGGATTCAGGTTGAGATACAGTAGAATAGACATTTGGAGAAGGAAAAGCTGGCTGTGGGTCAAATTTGTGGATTATTACTCAATGCCAAGAGAAAGAGCTTTATTCTAGGAAATGGTCAAAGTAGTGACATCTCTCAGCCCAACATGGATGCAGTTAAAAGCCAAAATTAATGTCTAGTTCTGAAATGACAAAATAAATGATTATCAAAGTAAATTTAAGAAGGAATGAAGAGAAAAGTAGAGTGATTTGTGGATCATTTAAATTTGAGAAGGAAAAACTACTACTATTACCAATGGAGTGTCTATTTTGTGTCAGGTGCAATATAGGTTAGTGCTTTTAGAGATTATTCACAATAACTCATTAACAATAACCACCACCAAAACTGGGAGTACTTAAAGAGTGCTTGCTGGCCGGGTGCGGTGGCTCACACCTGTAATTCCAGCACTTTGGGAGGCCAAGGTGGGCAGATCACTTGAGGTCAGGAGTTCGAGACAAGCCTGGCCAATATGATGAAACCCTGTCTCTACTAAAAATACAAAAATTAGCCTGGCATGGTGGCACGTACCTATAGTCTCAGCTACTTGGGAAGCTGAGGCAGGAGAATTGCTTGGCCCCAGGAATTGGAGGTTGCAGTGAGCCACGACTGCACTATCACATTCCAGCCTGGGTGTTGCAGCAAGACTCCATCTCAAAAAAAAAAAAAAGAAAGAAAGAGTACTTGCTATGTGCCAGACACAGTTCTATGCTCTTAACATATCTATTAACTCATTTAATCCTTACCACATCCCTGTGAGGTAGATGTTAAAGTAATTACCACTCAAGAGATAAGGAAACAGAGGAACATTGAGTTAATAATTTCCTTAAGGTCATCTGTCACTTTATACATAAGCAAACTGAGGCTCAGAGTGGCTTACTTATTCAAGGTCACACAACTGATATGTGGCAGAGCCAGGATCTGAACCAAAAATTTCTGATTGACTCTAAAGCCCATGTTTTTTCCTTTAAACTCTGCTGTTTCCTGTACTCAGAAACACACATAACAAGATGGTTTTCCCTAATGAATGATTTGTGATCTCAACCTATTTCCCCTACCACTCTTTGATGGGTTCTAATTATGATGTCTAATGCTTTTCTCTTCTGGAGGCTGCAAAGGTGTTCTTTAAAAGACCAGATAGTAAATATTTTAGTTTCTGCTGTAACTACTCAACTCTACTGTTGTATCACACAAACAGTTATGGACAGCGTGTGAACAAATGGGTGTGGTCATGTTCCAGTAAAACTTGACTTTTTAATTTTTTGAGACAGGGTCTCACCTTGTCACTTAATGGTACAAACACAGCTCACTGCAGCCTCAACCTCTCAGGCTCAAGTGATTCTCCTGCCTTATACCCCCAAGTAGCTGGGACTACAGGCACATGCCACCACATCCAGCTAATTTTTGTATTTTTTATAGAGATGGGGTCTTGCCATGTTGCCCAGGCTGGTCTGAAACTCCTGAGCTCAAGGGATTCACCTGCCTCGGCCTCCCAAAGTGCTGGGATTACAAGCATGAGCCACCACACCTGGCCACAGTGAAACTTTACAAAATCAGGCAGCTGGCTGGATTCTTGCCTGCTGGCTGTAGATTGTTAATCCCTCTAGTTGCTTAGTGGCAGAGGTTTTCTGGCCTCTCCTATACTTAAAAAAATTTTGAAATTATTATTTTTAATATTATTAGAACTAAAATTATTATTTTATATTTATGTATATATATTACTATTACTATCATTCCCAAAGACTTTGTTAAAATTAAGCATTTGACATTTTCACCCCCCTGTGACTAGGCATCAAGGGAGTGGGGGAATGTTAATAGAAGTGGGTTAACTTACTTTTTCGGAATGGTTCAGTCTCTCAAGAGGAAAAGACTTCATGCTTCAATATAGTTTGAACCAGAAATTGGTCTCTATTTTGATTTTTTTTCTGTTCTACTGCAGATGCCTTATCTCTGGACAGTTTTACAGCAGTTCCAACCCTGGAATCAATACCCTTCTCAGGTGCAGCCAACCGAATCCATGCTTTGTGTGAAAGGCCCACATATGGAGAAGTAAAGAATGGTGCTTTGGATGTAACAAGAGAACACAAGTAGGTTGAGAGCAAAATTTACTTACTCTACTCCTCATGGGTGGGCTATTTGCATTGTCTTACATTTTAATTGGTTGGATTTTTATAACTTGAGATCACATCTTTATTGTGGAACTTCTCTAACTTCCTGAAAATTTACAATTTCTTTCTTTCTTTCTTTCCTTTCTTTTCTTTCCTTTCTTTCTTTTTCTTTCTTTCCTTCTTTCCTTCTTTCTCTTTCTTTCTTTTATTTTCTTTCTTCTTCTTTCTTCTTTTTTTTTTGACGTGGAATCTTGCTCTCTTGCCCAGACTGGAGTGCAGTGATGCAATCTCAGCTCACTGCAACCTTTGCCTCCCAAGTTCAAGCAATTCTCATGCCTCAGCCTTCCAAGTAGCTAGGACTACAGACACATACCATCATGCCCAGCTAATGTTTGTATTTTTAGTAGAGATGGGGTTTCACCATGTTGGCCAGGCTGGTCTCTAACTCCTGGCCTCAAGTGATCCACCCTCCTTGGCCTCCCGAAGTGCTGGAATTACAGGCATGAGCCACCACACCCAGCTGAAAATTTACAATTTTGAGACAAAGTTATTGATGTAGTTTTCTTGCTTTTCTTGAATTTTATAATATCCACTCTAATGCTTAAAAGACAAATTAGACTACCTAAGATGTTTCTAATTTTTAGGAATATACCATAGACTGCTAAGTTAACATAGGTAGGTTTTGTTCATCATTTTCTTTCTTTCACACTCACGGTTAACACATCTTTGGGAACCTCTCCTTCTCCCTGCACGCTACCCTCTTCCTCTTGAAGTACATAGACTAATCTTCCAACCTAAAGGAAAAACACACTCACCGATGGAGTGTTTTTTCCTATGTAGTCTCAGCGACACCCTTCCGATACCAGATGTGTGGGGTTCTTTTTCCTACACTCCAAGCAATTTTCCACACACCAGTCACTTCTCCAGCAGACATGAAATGGGCGTCCAGTAATTCAGTTCAATTCCAACATTATCTACCTGGAAACAGCATCAGATTCTACAGGTTAAGGGCTCAGTCCCACAAGGTTGGCCCTTACTTCAGATGCCACTTGCAAGTCCCAGACTGTGACCTGTGCTTCTGACCAACTCTCTATGAATTGGGGGTTCCCATGACCCCCTTCTTGGGTTCAAATAATTTGCTACAGCAGCTCACAGAACTCAGGGAAACACTTTACTTACATTTACCCACTTACTACAAAGTCTATTTAATTTATTTATTATTTTATTTATTTTTTTGGAGGCAGGGCCTCACTCTGTCACCCAGCCTAGAGTACAATAGTGATTTGGGCTCACTACAACCTCGACTTCCTGGGCTCAGGATTCTCTCACCTCAGCCTTTTGAGTAGCTGAGACCACAGGTGCCCACCACCACACCCAGCTAATTTTTGTTTTTTGTTTTTTGTTTTGAGACAGAGTCTCACTCAGTTGCCCAGGCTAGATTCTCAGTGATGCGATCTCGGCTCACCGCAACTTCTGCCTCCCGGGTTCAAGTGATTCTTCTGCCTCAGCCTCCCTAGTAGCTGGGAATACAGGCACATGCCACCCCACCAGGCTGATTTTTGTATTTTTAATAGAGACAAGGTTTTGCCATGTTTGACAGGCTGATCTTGAATTCCTGACCTCAGGTGATCTGCCCACCTTGGCCTCCCAAAGTGCTGGGGTTACAGGTGTGAGCCACTGCACCCAGCCTTGTATTTTTCGTAGAGACAAGGTTTCTCCATGTTGCCCAGGCTGGTCTTGAACTCCTGGGCTTAAGTGATCCTCCCATCTCAGCCTCCCAACATGCTGAGATTACAAGCATGAGCCACTGTGCTAGGTGACAAAGTCTATTTTAAAGGATACAGATAACAGCCAGATGAAGAGATATGTCGGAAAGGTTTGAAAATGTCTCAAGTACAGGAGGGTCTGTCTTTGTGGAGTTGGGGTGTGTCATCCTCCCTGCACATGGCTATGTTTCGATTCACCAAATCAGAAGCTTTCCAAGTGTTGTCCTTTAGGGTTTTTATGGAGGCTTTACTAGACACAATTAATTAAATCATTGGCAATTGGTGATCGGCTCAGCCCCTCTCCCCCTCCCAGGAGTTTGGCGGGGTGAAGTTGAAAGTTTCAGTCCTCAAACCACAGATTGGTTCCCCTGGCAACCAGCCCCTCATCCTAAGGCTATCCAGAAGCCCACGGAGAGATACCTCTTTAGAACAGAAGATGCTCCTACTACATAGGAAATTTCAGGAGATTCAGGAGCTGTATGTCAAACACACCTATCACTCAGGAAATTACAAAGGTCTTAGGCACTGTGTATCAGGAACCATGGTCAGAGACAAAAATATTAGAATAAAGATTCCCCTAGCACCTCTGTCTATAAGGATTTTAAGAGTTCTGTCTCAGGAACTGGGGGCATAGAACAAAATATCAATGACATCCTGCTAAGTTAACTTAGACAGGTTTTGGTCCTGTTTCTGTTTCTTTCACATTCAAGGTTAACAAGCCTTTGGGAACCTATACCTGTCCCTGCCCCCATCCTCCTTTGGTGCTCGTTTGCACCTGCCTTTTTAAGTATACAGACTCATCTTCCTTAGGAAACATTCAGGAATGTCAGTGCATTTTGTGAGGACCTAATCTACCTCAATAAAATTTCCCTTCTGTATTGAGGATGAGGAAGGATGGCTTTGAATTGCAAATGCTTCATTTTCATTTTTGGCTGGATTCTCTGTTATTTGTAACCTCTCTCTGATGGAGGTGGGAACTCTCTTTCGTTATGTCTTACTTAAACCACGAACTTAATTAGAAATTTGATGAAATTGGGACTGGGTGTAGGGAAGTGGGAACTATGTTATTGTTTAGCATCTGCTAAAATTTGCAGTCTTTTCGCCTGTAGTAAATAACTCTCCTTTCTACTGCCAGGTGCCCAGGCCCCACAAGCAGCCCCAACCAAGGAACAAGTCTCTCAGGCTGCATCAGAATGAATGATGAGCCAAGTATGGAAGTGAGTATTGGACTGGATTTTAGTTTCACTTTCAGTATTACCATATCCTGCTCTTCTATTGGTATTCTTTTTTGCTTTCTTTTTTTATTTTTTAAGTATTATGGATATTCTTGTAGCAAGTTTGAGTCTGCTATCCCAAAATTCAGATGTATAAGAAATAGCAACCTTTGATTGAAGTCAAGAAATTAAAAATTATTTAATTTGATGGCTTTCTACCCTGTGTTTAGTATATATTGTGGGTTATATAACCAAAAGGAGATTTTGTTGAAGTGGGCTGAATTTTTGTTCGAGAGGCAGGCTGGTTTGGGACTTAAATTCACTAATGACTGTAAGAGCCTCAGATCCCGTTGATTCTCCAAGTATTGAGGTGAAGTCTGGATAATCTTTGAGGGGCTGGTACCCTTTGTCAAAAAGACCACAAAGCTGGGCCATGCCCATGACTAGTCATGTACTAATTGGCAAATTTAGGTGTTAATGCCACTTTTCTACCCAAGAAGAGAGTAACAGTAAATAACCTGAGAAGGTCACTTAGGTCGTCATTGAGATGTGGTTGGAATGCCTTTCTCAGTCTGCAGTGTGAGCCTGGTGATCTTCTCAATCAAATGGAGCAGGCAGTTCTGTTTCAGGATCTGGCAGTCCATTATTCTTTCTTTTACCTTTTTTTTTTTTTTTTTTGGAGATGGAGTCTTCCTCTGTCACCCAGGCTGCAGTGCAGTGGCACAATCTCAGTTCACTGCAACCTCTGCCTCCCGGGTTCAAGTGATTCTCCTGCCTCAGCCACCTGAGTACTGGGACTACAGGCGCGCACTACCATGCTCGGCTAATTTTTTGTATTTTTAGTAAAGACAGGGTTTCACCGTATTAGCCAGGATGGTCTCGATCTCCTGACCTCGTGATCCACCTGCCTTGGCCTCCCAAAGTGCTGGGATTACAAGCATGAGCCACCACCCCTGGACTCTTTTACATTTTAATTGAGATATAACTCACCCACCAGGCAATTTACTAATTTAAATTATTCACGTAAATGACTTTCAGTATATTCACAGAGTTGTATAACCATCACCACAGTCGATTTTAGAATGCTTTGATCACCCCAGAAATAAACTGCATACCCATTGGTAGTCTCTCCCTGTTTCCTCCTGTCTCAAACCCCCAGCTCTAGGCAACCACTAATCTACTTTCTATCCTATAGATTTGCCTATTCTGGACATCTCACATAAATGGAATCATACAATATGTGGTCTCCTGTGCCTGGCTTCTTTCAGTTAGCATAAGGTTCTCAAGGTTCATTCATGTCATAGCATAATATCAGTACTTCATTCATTTTTATGGCTGAATAATATTCCACTGTATAGATACACACCACATTTTGTTTCTCCATGCATCAGCAGATGTGTATTTGAGTTGTTTCTACTTTTCGGCTATTGCGAGTGACGCTGTTATAAACATTAGTGTATCGGTTTTTGTGTAAATATGTTTTTAATTCTTTTGGGTGTATTCCTGTGGCAGAATTACTGCATCGTATGGTAACTCTATGTTTAATGTTTTTGAGGAACTGCAGAACAGACTTCCAGAGTGGCTATATCCTTTTACATTTCCAACAGCAATGTATGAGCATTCCAGTTTCTCTGTATCCTTACTAAATACTTGCCTATTTTTTATTAAAGCCATCTTTGTGGGTGCAAAGTGACACCTCATTGTATTTTCGATTTGCATTTCTCTAATAATTAATAATGTTGAACATCTTTTCACCTGTATATTGGCCATCTGTATAACTTCTTCGGAGATGTGTCCACTCAGATCCTTAGCTCATTTTGAAGATGGGATTATATTTCTTTTTACTGTTGAATTGTACAAGAAGTTGTTATTCTTCCTGTTAAGTGTGTGTATGGCAGTTTTTTTTTTTGTCGTCGTCGTTCATAATTACGCGTCTGGTTGAGTAGCTAAGAAAAAGAAACAGGAAATGAATCTATTTTGCTCTTACCTAGAGGCCAAGTCAGGTGAATCCCTTGAGTTCAACAGTTCAAGACCAGCCTGGTCAACATGGTGAAACCCCATCTCTACTAAAAATACAAAAACTAGCTGGGTGTGGTGGTAGGCACCTATAATCCCAGCTACTTGGGAGGCTGAGACAGGAGAATTGCTTGAGCCCAGGAGGCAGAGGTTACAGTGAGCTGAGATTGTGCCACTGTACTCCAGCCTGAGTGACAGAGCAAGATTTCGTCTATAAAAATAAAAATGAATTAAAAAATTTAAAAAAATATATTTTGCTCTTACCTAGCAGTTTTTATAAAGTTTTAGTAAAGGAAGTTGAACTTGGAAGCTTACAGGATGTTTGGTTATTAGTAATTTCCCTTTTATCTGGCACTGATTTTACTAAGAAGAAGGAAGAAACAAATATCAGTTGTGTGCCAGGAACTTTGTACAGAACCATTTCCACATGCCATGTGATTAATCTTCTCCACAATTTTCTGCTTTTCACAAAGGAGGCAACTGAAATTGAGGGAGTTAAATAACTTGCCCATAATCACTCAATTAGTAAGTAGCAAACCTGAGATTAAAATTCAGATTTGTCTAGCTTCAAAGGATGCCTTTTCATGACCACTCTTATTACACTTAATTTAGACATTTTAATCATAATCACTTAGTGTTACCTTGAAAGTGGTTTTTTGGCTAAGAAATGTACTGCCGTTTATATGTAAAAGGACCTCCAAATTGACTCTGATTAGGATATGTGACTGAGCGGTTTTGTCTATGGTCTTGAGACTCATTAAGAAATAGGAGCTGGGCCCCGCGCTGTAGCTCACACCTGTATCCCAGCACTTTGGGAGGCTGAGGTAGGTGGCTGAGGTAGGTGGAGGCTGAGGTCAGGAGTTTGCGACCACCCTGGCCAATATAGTGAAACCCCATCTCTACTAAAAATACAAAAATTAGCCAGGCATGGTGGCAGGCACTGGTAATCCCAGCTCCTCAGGAGGCTGAGGCAGGAGAATTGCTTGAATTCTCCGGGAGGCGGAGGTTGCAGTGAGCAGAGATTGTGCCATTGCACTCCAGCCTGGGTGACAAGAGCAAAATTCCATCTCAAAAAAAAAAAAAGAATAGGAGCTAGCATCACAATTGAGCCTCCAGTCACATGCTCCTGTAGGTTCCCTGAAGCTTTTCTTGCTGTATTCTGTGCTGTTTCTTGTGTAGTTTGCAACAGCCCTGGAATTAGTCTGTTGGCTGTACCTTGTGACTGATACCACCAATTCTCAACCTTCCCATTCCCAGTTTCTGCTCCACTGGAGAATTTCGACAGCCTGGTAACAGTACTCTCTGCCTCTGCCCCTTGTCTTTTGAGAAACTCCCCCTCCTACCATCATTTTATACTCACATCATCTCTTAAGCAAATAGAAAGCTCTCCTTAGAAAACGCTTTTCTAAGCATTCTCATTAGCAAAAAGTACAGGAGATCAGAGTAAATATAAGATATAAATTATTTTAAAAACATAATATATGTTTATCATCCCAGTGGACCCCCCAGATGATGGGTGTTTTCTTAATTCCTCAGCTCTAAATGATGGAGTTTGTCAATCTCTACAGCCTTACTACAGCTTCACCTAGTATTTGAGTCCCTCTCTGAACTGGTTGCAATCTGTCTTTTTAACCTTTATTTTCCCATCATTGCGTATGGTTGTGCCTGTTCGTCAGCCAAATCAGGTAGCTCGTATTGTCAGAATATATCACACAAACCTGTTTGTGCTGTTTTCTTTGCCCAGAACAATATACGCTTTTCCATTTATCAAAATTCTATTCAGCTGTCAAGGTCCATTTCAAAATCCTATAAAAACTTTTTTTGTGGTAGCATAAAATGTTGACATCCAAGCATATCCAGTCCTTCTTGAGGTGGAAATCATAATGAATTAAGAGTGGGGAGATGTTTTTCTGTGGGTTGGCCTGTGTGTGACTCTGGAAAACTCATGTTTTTCAGGCCTGTTTCCTTGTTTCTCAATGATCCCACTCAGATAAAACTAAGCAGATTCCTGTCTTTGAGACCCTCGTAACTCTCTGCGCCCCCATTTCCTGTCACCTGTATGCTGGTTTGCATTGTAGTTACTTACTTTCTTATATTTATTTGTGTATTAGGTGATAAAATGGCTGGATAGTGCCCTTATTTGGCCATGCACATGTAGCACGCTGCATAGGATTGCATACAGTAGCTGCCATTAATATTTGTTGAATGCCTATTTATTTAGGTTGTACTCACTACAAGGTCTGTTTAAAACACTGAGAGCGAACACTCAACTAGCTTACTGCTTTCTGATTCATTTCTTTAGACTGGTGCTCCTAAGAACTTGAGATTTACTTTCTGTTCGTTCCCCATATTCACAGAGGAAGCTATCTTCTAATATCTTTCCCAGAAGGCACAATGCAAGATAAAAGTGACCATCATTATTCATAAGCAGGTCTTTGAGAGAGCAGAGAACGCTGACAAGATTAATGTCTCAAAAAGAACATCTCATAGTAAAATAATTTGGAGCCCTGTTTGGGACATTCTTAAGGAAAAAAGAACTTCTTTATTGACCCAATAAATTAGTTTATTTGGGATATTTGGGTGTAGTTAGGAAAGAAGGAAACAAATTATTTTCAGTCCTTATCTTTTGGAGATTCATTGTGAAATATTTATGGACAAAAATGTTACGATGTCTGGCATTTGCTTCAAAACAAGGCAGGTGTAGGTTTAGAGGGTGAGAGTTTGCAACAAGATTGGCCACAGGTTGGTAATTGTTGAATCTGCATGATGAATATACCAGGATTCATTAGATACTTAATTCTGTCTAGTTTTGTATTTATCTGAAATTTTTCTTAGTAATGGCCTAGAATCTTTACCCACATAGCATAGGCTGTAGAACGAAGCACACCTAGATTCAAGACTGACTTTATTACTTAGCTGTGTGAACTTGGACACATGGCCTAAACTGTCTGAATTTGCTGTGTCCCCAGTGAAATAAAGACATTGATTTTCATAGTTCTTTTGAGGATTCAAATAAACACACACAAATATATTACATATATACATATATTTCCATAGATCTATATCACTGATTCTGGCCTAACCAGTCCATGGAAGCAGACCAAGTAGGTCATATTTAGAGGCAAGACACTGCCTCTCAGTGCCTTGTTTCCCCCACTTGCTGATGACTTAGAAGGCCTTTCTTTTCGTGGATATTTCCAACGTTTCCAGTAATCTCCAGAGGTGCATACCGAATATATCCCTGTGTTCTTCAGGCCTCACTGACTAGTGGCTTCCCAGCAGACTTTTAACCTCTCAAGAAAATGTGGGGGCAAAGAAGTTGGTTTCACCACTCACATCTCTGCAGTTCCTTTGGTTTGTTGTCCACGCTGTTCTATGACAACAAAATTGATTCTTCTACAGTACTTCAGTCTCAGCTCTGACCCCACCAAGATATTCTGTAACATGTGCAAAATACCTGGATCATAGTGAACACTCAGAAAGAAAATTAGCTGCTTATATCACCCAGAATCAGAATTATCAGCAGCATGAAGGCAGAGGGTATCTTGAAACAGGCCAGTGATCTGGAGATGAGTTTCTCTGTTTTTCTTTTGGCTGTTAAAAAAAAATTACATATACCAAATATTAAGTGTCTTGGCTCTCTTTGAGTTGTCCTTCATGTTATTACATGTTTTTGTCTAAGATATTCTATCACTGGGAGGAGGTGATTTATTAAGGCCAAGAACAGGATCAATTTAAAAATATCTCAGGTGTTCTGGCCATGGTCTATCCTGTTCTTTCAAGTTGTGTGTGGGTGCAGCATTAATAACCTTGGAGAATAAATAACATTGCCAGTTGCAAAATTGGAACATGTAGAAGTTGACTGATAACTGTATTATAAATGAACCTGAAAGTGGTGGGTGTGTCCTGTAGATCTGAGGGTGTGGCATACCTTTACTTAGAACTAAAAAAAAAAAGGAAACCTATAAGCAAATTTAGCTTTGTTTAAGTTCCAGTAGTTCTCATCGCTCAAAATTCAACTTAGCATTCTTCCTCTTTTTGGGACATTTAAACAGACACTGAGTCAAATCAGAAGTAGGTCTATATAGACTCTTTTTGTTACTTTTTTGTTCTCAGAAAATCACATTAATTTATTTAACTATCAGTTGCCTAAAATGGATCAAATAGTGAACATTACATTGGAACCATAAATGTTTATTCGTAGGTTTCTTGATCACAAAATCTGTAGTTTAGTATTTCATATAAAAGAGCAAAAATAAAGTAATCCTGGGAGATTAGGTCAATCATAAAAGTTATTTTTTATTGTTCTTCTTCTATCTAAATATTGCAATAATATTGCCGTGTGTGTGTGCGTGTGTGTGTGCGTGTGTGTGTATGTGTGTGTCCTGTGTTTGCCAACCCAGCCCATGGGAGAATCTGTTTCATTTTTTCCATGAGTACCTTTGCTACCCCACCCTACATTAGACTCTTGATGTCAAAAGCAAATGGGTTGGACCATGGATTTTTCATGTAAATGTTATACAGGTTAATATTTGAATGACTTGGACAGAAAGAGCATTCTCCCTGTTCTCTGCTGTCGGCATGTGTTAGATTCATTGACTTGAGCCAGTCTTCTACATGTAAGTAAATCCCTTATCTGAACTTTCTTATTCTTGATTTTCGTTGGTTTTAAATTATATCTAGTAGATTATCTTTCTCATGATCTGTCCAGGTGTCACAGTTGGTGTGTGCTGCTTTAAATAGAGGTGACTTTAGAAGCTGGAAGAAAAGAGCCCAACTGTGGAAAGTTTTTGCCCCAACCCTTTGAAGGCTTAATCTTCAGTTTTCATGAACTGTCATCCTAAAATTAAACTAGATTAAAAAAAAAATCTTCTTTACTTCGGTTATTCATGTAAGAAGAAGAAAAACAATGTCATTAGACCAAACTTAGGAAAACTCAGGATTGGGATATGTTGTATATTGGGTTGTTTTCTGATCACTGAGTTTTATAAAGATGAGTGATTTGAGAATAATATCCAGTTGCTTACCTTGCTACTGTTTCAGAACAATGTAGTAATATATGGCTACTAAACATAGGCAATTTCTCCAAAATCACATAATTAGTTGTGTAATCAATAAATATGTTGTATTTATTGAAAGACTTCTAACTACAGTGTTTCACATCTAAGGCATAGGGCAAAAGAAGGCATAACACAGAGCATTAGAGCAAATGTGACTGATACGTAGCATAATGGAGGCAAACTGTATTTTTACTGTATTTATTACTTTGACTTTACATCATAATTAGACTTTTTTGACAAGGTTTGCAGAAATGATGTGCTCCCTTTTCCCCAAACTGGAAACTGGCATAATGGAATAGAAAATAAGAACTGCATTCTCTTTTTCTCTTCATATTTCTTAAATACGAATATCCATGATCTTAACAGATACAAAATGAAGGCTTTTCTGACAACAGTGTTTTTTAGTTATGGTGTAATAATAAATATTATTTCATGCCACACATAGTAACAATGTTTTTATATGTGTTAGAATATACTTTATTATTATTAAGAAATCAAGTCATTGATTTTTATGAAATGTTACACTCAATAAAACTGAAGGATATTTAGTTTTCTCCAATTTTTAGAGCTTCCTTTCTTTCTTTTTATTTTTTGTAAAGCAAGGTCTTGCTCTGTCACCCAGGCTGGGGTGCAGTGGTAAGATCACAACTCACTGCAGCCTCAACCACCTGGGCTCAAGCAATCCTCCCGTCTCACCCTCCCAAGTAACTGGGATCACAGGTGTGTGCCACTGTGCCCTGCTATTTTTTTTAGTAGAGACGGGCTATTGCCATGTTGCTCAGGTTTTTCTCAAACTCCTGGCCTCAAACAGTCCTTCCACCTCAGCCTCCCACAGTGTTGAGATTACGGGCATGTGCCACCATGCCTGGCTCATTACACACATATCAGTATAGTTAAATAAACATATAAAAATTACTAATACAATTTATTTAAATATTTTTTAAAATAGGGCAATTACAATTTAAGGTACAATTTCTCTTTAAAGTTTAATTCAGACCAGGTGTGGTGGCTAACGCCTGTAATCCCAACACTTTGGGAGGCTGAGGCAGGCGAATCAGGAGGGCAGGATATCGAGACCATCCTAGACAACATGGTGAAACTCTGTCTCTACTAAAACATTAGCTGGGCATGGTGGTGTGCGCCTGTAGTCCCAGCTACTTGGGAGGCTGAGGCAGGGGGAATCACTTGAACCCAGGAGGCAGAGGTTGCAGTGAGCCAAGATTGCGCCACTGCACTCCAGCCTGGCGACAGAGCAAGAATCTGTCTCAAAAAAAAAAAAAAAAAAAAATTAATTCAGATATCCCGACTCTGTTAATTCTGCTCTGTGCATATTACTTTCCTCTGCTTGTAAGTTATAGAGTAGTGTTTGTATTATATATTTCTCTCCCTGCCTGGCCTACATGCTTCTTCAGGATAAGAATTGTGTTTTGGTATATATTCTTTAGCCCTTGTCACTGTTCCTAGCACAAAGTGAGATTTGGATGAAAGATTGTTGAATTAAATTAAACTGATGTCATGAGGAGCTTCAGTCATGTATGATCTGACCCAAAGTCATTTAAGGCAGAGACAAAATGAAATAAAAAAGGTTGACCAACATCACTGATACAGGAGTATTAGGTATAAATTCTTGCTTTGCAAGTTTATTGTGGATTTTTCTAAACATGTGAGGTGAACATCTCACAAGTTTATAGCAAAATCATCGAAAGTCTGTTCCTCTCCAATAGCATGGGTTAGGGTATGCCCAAGTTGGTGTTGTTTACAGTGGAGAGGACACAGTATTTAGTTCGATATGTGTTTGAAAGCTGGCTCCACCATTCTGACTGGTCTTGGGAAATTACTTTATTTACTGGCCTTCACTTCATTACCTGCAATAAGTAAATATTTTCTTGCTAAAACCTACTACTAATGTTGTTGGGAGAATTAAATGAGATGATACATTAAAGGGCTCTTGTAAATTTTAATGTGCTAAACTTATATAAGTTGCCATCATTGTACTGGATAAATACAAATTCAGCAAACCATTAGTAAACCTGTACTTATCTGTGACTATGGGAGATACTTTCTTGGAATGATTCTAAATACCATGGGTGATGTACAGTATTCCCTCAGGGGAATCGATTGTTGGTTGTGACAATTAAGTCCTCATTATACCTAAATGCCTAAATGCCTTCTTTTACCTTGTGTAGGCTTTCAATATGTCTGAATGATTTCAGTTTTCATTTATTGAATTTCAATTTATTTTCTGGACTAAATCAAATAATTAAAATAATATACTAGAGAAGCTTGTTATTAGAAAGGAAACTATGTTCTCACTGTATTTTTTGAAAAAGAAAGTTGTACAACCTTAATGCCCTAAAGTTACCCCCCAAAATAGGAATTCCTTGTAGAAATTAAGAGGTTCATGTGAAACTTTCAAACACCTGCCCTGGCAGGCTGGGACTATAATTTTGATAAGCTCTTTTTGGGCATCAAGTAATATGTGCTGACTTAGATGTAATCCTTCAGATCTTTGAGATACGGATTAAGTTTGAAATTCATGATCTTTCTAACTAGAAAACTGAGAGCAGTTTTAAAATCACCAGGTCAAAAATCTTAGGTTGAGTAATATTCGCACACATAGAAATGTTTTATGCCCTTGTAAAATTTTCTGTTTAAAGAAAACTTAAGTTTATGAAATAAACCCTATCTGCCCTTTGAGTTTAGAATTTGTTTTGCCCAAAATTTTTATCAGATTTTCTTTAAATATCAGACTTGTAAATATACTTACTATTGGATTTCTGGGTAAATAGAGCTTTGAGGAAGTGTGTATATCCATCTGTCTTATACCATCCCATTCCCATATCATTTCCAAAAGAGCAGAGTAAATATGGGTTCATTTAGAATTGTATGAAAATGTTTGCTTAAAACAACCTCTTTGGAATGGAAAATGTAAAATTGTTGAACTTATGTCTCCTTTCTTTTTACTTAAGGAGAATGGTGTTGAACGCGTGTGTTCTGAGAGCCTGCTGCAGTCCAGGTTTGCTTGTTTGTGTTGTGTGTGTGAATTTGTATGCATATTTCTTTGGTTTTAAGAGAATTATTTGGACCTGACACTCCAAAATATTTTTGCTCTCTTTTTGGCAGGGAACATTCCTCACCACTGTTACCCAGACACAGTTCATCGACAGACAGTACTATAACTTCAAGTGGTAAGTGGATTTGGAAGTAATATTAAAATAGAGTGTTAGCATTATAGCTTTCAGCCTGATGTCCTGTGGCCTGCTGGGGTGTGTGCAAATGAGAAGAACGTAGGCAAATACTCTTTTTGCATAGTATTCACACCATTTGTTTCTTCCTGTTGACAGATCCTGGATTAGAAATTCTGAATATGGCTACTTGTGAGCTTGACAGTAAGAAAGTGGAGGATACAAGATCAGCTTCTCCGATGATAGAGGCCCAAGGTAAAATGTTGACAGGTGTAAGCATGATTTTCATTCTAAAACACTAACCAAGTCTATAAGCTAGTGAAGCAGCTATCCACACTAGCTCAATAATATTATTTAATATTAATTTTTTGTAAAATTCTTATAAAATAATTTTGAACATGTAGTCTGCAGAAAAGAAGTCTAAGTGGTAACTAGCCATGGGCTTCACATATAAGGATGGTACCATTTTTTTTTTTCAATTTTGTAGGCAGAACAAAAATTACGATATATTGTAACAGGACAAATATTTCCTATGGCAAAGATTGACTAGAATTTATTGGTTTTCAACTGTGGCACAGAAGAAGCATCACCTGCTTAGGAAATTCTTGGAATCCTAGTTCAAATTTATCAGGTTAGAAGGATGGAGCAATTAGCCACGGTCCACCCAGAGGCAAAAGAACTAACCAGGTGGTTTGTTAGGTCCTTTTCTGCTACTTGACTCTGAAAACAAAATAGTTATTCTCAACCATTCTCAGTGAGACACCACTTTAGTGGACATTAATGGGAGGAATATGCTCTAATTCCCACTTAAAAAAAAAAGTCGAGGAAAATTCATTGTATTGTTTAAAGTCGACATTTAAGTTTGAGATAGAGGTGCTAAACTAGAATAGTCACAAAATTGCAGAAATGGAATCCATTTCATGGGTTAATTACAGAATGTCTCTATATTCCACCTCACATCGAATAAGTAAATCTTTTAAGTAAAGATACACCAAGGTTCCATTTTCCACCTGTCATGTAGACAAAGATGCACAAGTTTGATTACACTCTGTTGGTAAAGTTGTAAGGGCAAAAGAAAAGTGCCGTAGGGAATGTAACTTTTTGTAACTATAGCAGTCCCCTTTTATTCATTGGGCCTACATTCCAAGACCCCCAGTGCCTTCCCAAAACAAACGATAGTGCCAAACCCTACATACACTATGTTTTTGCCTATATAGACATACCTAAGATAAGTTTAATTTGTTAATTAGATATTAACAACAATAACTAGTAATAGAACAATTTTGACAATATATTATAATAAAAGGTGAATGTGGTCTCTCTCTCCCTCTCTCAAAATATATTATTGTAGGTAATATTTCAGACCGTGGTTGACGGTAGGTAACTGAAACCACGGCAAGTGAATCCCTGGATGAGGGAGGAGTACTGTAATATGAAGAAAAATGTTCCAGTAGCTATCAAAATGTTAAAAGTATGTATCTATTGATACAACTATTCATTTTCTAGGAATTTATCCTATAGATAATATGTACACACATCCCAAATGACATATGCAAAAGCTTATATATTGCAGCACTGTCTGTAATGACAAAATGTTAGAAACAAGTTAGAACTTCTACCAATAGAAGATTATATTTTGGCATATCCATGTAATCGAAAACTAATTTGCAGGCATAAAAACATGAATAAGGAGACTTTTTTTCTTACAATAATATAAAAGGACTACTGTTTCTTGGGGGAAAAAAGTACAGAATGTTATGTATAGTAAACAAAATTTTGTTAAAAAAGGACAGAAAAAGTTGGGTTTTCGTGTAGGTGAGGACGGCTTTACTCTGTTGCCCAGGCTGGAGTGCAGTGTTACAATCACAGCTCACTGCAGCCTCGAAGTCCTGGGCTCAAGCCATTCTCCTGTCCCGGTTTCCTCCGTAGTTGGGATTATGGGTGCAAGCCATCACGTTCAACTAATTAAAAAAAAAAAAAATGTGAAGATGGGGTCTCACTGTGTTTCCTAGGCTGGTCTCAAAAAGTTTTTATGTATGCATAAAATACCCCTGGAAAGCTAGACAAAAATTAATAACATTGTGTCTAGGGAGATAAAGTGGATTTCTGGAAGTCATGGATGGGAGGAAAAATTTTCACTGTAAAACATTTTTACACTCTTTGATTTTTGAACTGTATGAATCTATTTGTCCTAAAAATTTTTAAAAACTGAAGTAAAGGCTGGTCATGTGGCTCATGCCTATAATCTCAGAACTTTGGGAGGCTGAGGCAGCAGGATTCCTTGAACTCAGAAGTTCAAGACCAGCCTGGGCAACACAGTGAAACCCCGTCTCTGCAAAAAATACAAAAATTAGCTGGGCATGGTGGTGCATGGCTGCAGTCCCAGCTACTTGGGAGGCTGAGGTGGTAGGATAACTTGAGCCCGGGAAGCAGAGGTTGCGGTGAGCTGAGATCGAGTCATCGCACTCCAGCCTGGGTAGCAGAGTGAGACCCTCTGGAAAAAAAAAAAAAAAAAAAAGACCTAAAATAAAATTTTCATAGGGAATAAAATTGTATAGCTGTGGAGAAATTGCTTACCATTTTGTTCTTATTTCCATATAAATTTTACAAATATAATACACGCTTTAAATACTAAAACATATTTGTATCTGCTGACCTTTGTGCCTGCAGTGAACTAAATGTAGGACAATGGATTGAGTAAACAGGAGAATAATTATCCGGTACATATCAGTACAAATAAAGAACATGAAAATAAACAGAAATTACAAAAAGGAATGGCACAAGTTAAAAGTGCATCTTTTCTTCTTAGTTTCATGACATTTTATTTAGAAGGGTACCATGCTTTAGAAGGATATCCTACTTTTTGTTATCAGCCTTGCATATATAATTTTGAAAGAAGACTTATAAAGCTATTTAAAAAGCTACTAAGTTACTATTCATCTTCTGCCATCCATTTTTTATTATGCCAGTAATGTGTTCCATTAAAAAATGCATCAGCCTAAAAAGGATTTTTTAAAAAATCCTATTCTTTGAAAGCCATTTATACAGATGTTCATTTCTTTTAAGAAGTCTTCTCTGACCATAGCTGCTCCATCCGAGTTCTGAGTCGATGGGCACATATGTTTTTTGTAGTTCATAATTTGTCTCATATGTTAAGACCTTTGTCAGTTACTGGTCAGTCCATATTGCCACCCTCACTATTTTCTCCTTTTACTTGTTCCTGCTCCCCCGAACTGTTTTGTGTGTTTCCTGTTTCTCATAGGCACAAGTCCAGCTCATGATATTGCTGCATTCCAAGACTCTACGAGTAAGGATAAAACCATATTAAATCTGGTAAGGAAATACGCATGTTCACAACAAAGGTGATGATATCTCACAATGGTAGAACTATCCCTTTAAGTTTTCAAAGTACTCCTAAAAGGATTATCTCATTTATCCTTTCAAAATATTACAAAATTCATATAATTTAATATTTTATAGGTGAAGTAGTTGAGGCCAAAGTGTTTTTGTGACTTGTCCAAGGTCACAAACAGAGTCAGAGCTAGGATCTCCAGCTCCAACTTGATTTATCATTCATTCATTCACTCACTCATTTATTCATCAAAAGTCAATTGGAAACAAGCTATTTGTCTGTAGAGGACTGCTTAAATAAATGAATGCATTAATAAATGAAGTTGAATAAAACAGTGATATCTATCCTAATGATATGTTCTAATCAGGTGAAGAAACAGATAATTATTCAATAATTAGAGTGTGTTTAGTGATTTGAAAGGAAAAATGCTTGAGATGGCAGACCAGAAAACATGTCATGGAGAAGATGCCATGTGAGTGGCATTAAATGTTCTATAGTTGCATGGTAAAGCTTGTATAAAACGTAAGAATAGCTGGAAATTATTATAGAAAAGAGTTAAATAGGGCCAGAGTGGTGGCTCATGACTGTAATCTCAGCACTTTGGGAGACTGAGGTGGAAGGATTGCTTGACCCTAAGAGTTTAAGACCAGCCTGCGTAACATAAGGAGACTATGTTTCTACAAAATATAAAAACAAATCTGCCAGGTATGGTGGTACATGTCTGTTGCCCCAGCTATATGGGAGGCCAAGGCAGATGGATCACTTGAGCCCAGGAGGTTTAGGCTGCAGTGAGCCATGATCACACCACTGCACTCCAGCCTGAGCAACAGAGCAAAACCGTGTCTCAAAAAGAAAAAAAAGAGACAGAGAGAGAAGACTTCTTTTCCACTTCCATGAATTAATAATCATTTATAAGTAACTACAGATCCAATTCCATGTTTCTTCAAGGGTCTTGTTTATATCTTGTTCTCTCTGTTGTATGTGTGGGTGTGGGTGTGTACTGTTAATTTCTTCTCAACATACAAGCATCGTTCTAGTTAAGCATTTGCTTGCAGAAAACAGAGACCCATACAAGCTAACTCAAGAGGAGGCCATGGCACAGACTTGGAGCAGGAAAGTAGATGAGAATTTTTCAGCATTTCATTCTGAAGCTAGTTAAATGATTAGATATGTGATTTGGAACAATGACACGATGTCATTTGTGTCCTTTGTAATACACAAGGGATTGATTCCAAAACTGTCTCAGATACCAAAATCAGAGAATGCTCAAATCTCTTATATAAAATCGCATAGTATTTGCATATAACCCAATGAAACGGGAGAGTTTCCTGATTCTCCTTGCAGGACATGCAACAGTGGTGTGGCTCGCCTGCTTGGTCACCCCACAGCTCAAACCCCTAGGAGGAGCATGCAGACCAGCAAGTATAGAGGCCAGGGTGAGCGCTTTTGGGCTCTGGCCCCCAGGTAGCATCTAGGGGTGAGTGTCTGTGATTCCCAAAGTCCAAGTGGGTGTGTGTTACAAAGCCCTTTTAGATTTGCCATCTACAGACAGTTTGTGTGTTAATTAGCTCAGTGGACCCTCAGCCTTATCACAAGGACAGAGGGCCAATGTGACAGCTTTCTGCATCCTGAGCTCTTGCCCAGTGTCCCAAAAGAATTAGATCACACACACCAGCTGGAAGGATGAGTGCAAGGTTTATTGAGTGGTGGAGGTGGCTCTCAGTGAGATGGATGGGGAGCTGGAAGGGGGGATGGAGTGGGAAGGAGCTATTCCCCCTGGAGTCAGGCTGCCCAGAGGCCAGACTCTTCCTTGACTGTCCCAGGCTGAACTCCCCTTGGTGTCCAGACATCCCCTCCTCTTTTTCTCTGCCATGTCGTTCCACCATTGCCAGTCTGCCAGTCTCCTGGTCTGCTGGTGTTGTGTGCCCGCTAAGATCTCAGGTTTATGTTGTCACAGGATGAGGGGTGTGGTGAGCCAGAGTGGCCTTCAAAAATGCAATATTAAAGCACAAAAACAGGAGTGCTTGTTCTCACTTAGGTCTGTGGGCACAGGCCTGAGGGTGGAACCCTCACCAGGGACCCTGCCTTTCTCTATCCAGCACTTCCCTGTCCCCATCTTGTATTACTAACACATCCTCTTATATACTTTACATCATCTCTAGATTACTTATGATACCTAATACGGTGTAAATGCTATGTAAATAGTTATAGTGACAAGAAATCTGTGTGTTCAGTACAGATACAACCATTGTTGACCTAACTACATTTTTTTTTTTAGTTAAATCCATAGATGCAACCCACACATCCAGAGGGCCAGCTGTATAGGTAGGAGTAGGATATAGTGTTGGCTAGCACATATGCTGAAAATGGTTGTCCCTAGGAAAAAATGAACAGAGGAAAATTCAAGTCCTTTAGTCTTTCATAGCAGACTCTTCTGAGAAAATTCCTTCTCATCTCAAAAAATATACAGACATAAAGACACTTTTAAAGTAATGGATCAATTTGCCATTGGAGGTGGTGGGACTGGTTAGAATACTATGGCAATAATTTAGATAAGATGAAGGTAGTATGAATTTAGTGAAGGTACAGAAGAGGAGATACATTTGGGAACTATTAAGGGGTAGAATTCACAGAGGATAATGTCATGTCAGGGGTATGGGAAAAGGTAGATACCCAGGCTGATGGCTCAACCTACAGAATGAATAGAATAACATGACAGTAGAGAAGGAGGAGGAAGAGTAGAATTTGTGGGGTAAAATAAGATCAGTTTCAGGCAAGTCAAATTTCAGACTGATCTGAGACATCGATAGTCTGTAAGGAGATTTTATATGTGGCTGCACACCCATATTCATAAACTCACCTGTGCAGCTTTTTAAAGCAGACATATACTTCGAGTTACCAGCAAAAACCCAAGTGTGTGGATGAGATTTCCCAGGGACTGTGGCAGGAAGGAAGGGAGCATTGAGGATAATGGAATCCTGGCTAACGATAGCTACTGGTGAAGGCAGAGGAGACTGAGAAGGGGCTGTTGTAGTGATGCGGGGCTGGGGCGTCATAAGAGGGAAATCGAGGGAAAAACTCTTCAAGAAGGGATGTATGGATCATTTTAGATGCTATAGTAAGGTCAAGTAAGATCAAGACTGAAAATTATCCACTGGATTTGGCAATAGGGAGTTCAGATAGCTGGTGAGAACACTTTCCTTGGAGTGTCTTGTGAAAGGGTGGAGTAGGTAATTGATCATGAATGGGAGAGGAAGAACTGGAAACAGCAGCCACACACAACTCCTTATGTGACCTTAAAACACGTCTATATGCAGTAAAAGCCTAACACTGTCTTAGCAGCCATCTTTGTCACAATTTCTCCAAAAACCTTTCTAGAAAGCCACATGTGATAGCCCTGTATCACCTACACCTTACCTCTTCAGCCATCCAGTCCTACCTCTTCATCAATCTGTAGCACGTTCCTTGTCTGCAGACATTCCATGCTACTCAAGTCATGGTGTCATGGTGCCACTTTCCTTCCATTTTTTTTTTTTTTTTTTTGAGATGGAATCTCACACTCTTGCCCAGGCTGGAGTGCAGTGGCGTGATCTCAGCTCACTGTAACCTCTACCTCCCGGGTTCAAGCAATTCTCCTGCCTCAGCTTCCGAGTAGCTAGGATTATAGGCCCACACCACCACACCTTGCTAATTTTGTATTTTTAGTAGAGACGGGGTTTCGCCATGTTGGTCAAGCTAGTCTTGAACTCCTGACCTCAGGTGAACCTCTCAAGTGCTGGGATTACAGGCTTAAGCCACCATGCCTGGCCATCTTCCTATTCAGAGCACTTGTTTATTTATCTCATTTATTTGGCAATGAATCCTGGTTTGCATTGTTGTAATGCATGTCATGTTTGCATCCTTTCATCTTTTTGCTTCAACTAGATTGGAAGCCCCCTTGCAGCCAATTTTATTTCCTTTTTAACAACTTTAAATACTATAGAGCAGGGGTCCCCAACCCCTGAGCCAGGGATCAGAACCCATTTGTGGCCTGTTAGGTCCCCAACCCCTGAGCCAGGGATCAGAACCCATTTGTGGCCTGTTAGGAATTGCGCCGCCCAGCAGGAGGTGAGCAGCAGGCCAGGGAGCAGGACCACCAGAGCTCCGCCTCCTGTCAAATCAGCGGCATTAGATTCTCATAGGAGCACAAACCCTGTTGTGAACTATGCAAGCGAGGCACCTACATTTCATGCTCCTTATGAGAATCTGACACCTGATGATCTGAGGTGGAACAGTGTCATCATGAAACTATTTCCCCCCACCCCACTGCCACTCCACTCCCGTGGAAAAATTGTCTTCCAGGAAACTGGTCCCTGGTACCAAAAAGACTGGGGAGTGCTGTTGTAGTGTGCCTTTGTCAGAGTAGGCTTAGGAGAGGACAGGAAGTATGAAAATGACTGGTTATGAAGGCTTTCCACTCTATGTACAGCAATAAAATCTCCTTATGATTTTAGGAAGCCAAAGAGAAACCAGAAACAATAGAAGAACATAAAAAGAACGTGCTTCAGGAGGTAAGGAATGTTTCTCTCAATCCCCCACGTGAACTTTTGTTCTCTGCTGCTATTTTTGTGGGTGAAATCTGTCTGAGGAAAGGTATGTCACCTACAAATTCTGCATCTCTAGATAAGGTCAGCAAATAGGACCAATTACTGATTCCTTTGGTATCATTTTTAAAAAGCCACGTTGACTGTTTGATCCCAGAAAACTTGTCCTAACTGGTGCTCTACTGTGAACTAAGGACCAAGCCAATACTGGTAGCAAATGCTGTGCTCTCCTTTGCGTTCTTTTTTAGTATCCCATCTAAAAGTAAAGCCACTATTTATAGAATAAGTGCCAGTATGCTTTCCTCCTTAGCCTACCTCCATTAGGATGGAATAGTGAATAGAGTTCAGGCTTTGGAGTCATGTAGATTCTACGTGAGGATTAATCTCTGACTAGCTATGTGATCTTGGAAAGTTATTTAACCTCAAGTCTCAATTTTCTCATTTGCAAGAGGAAAATGAAGAGAAGAAAAGTACACTTAATTGAGAACATAGTCTATTCTAAGAACTAGGCTAACTTCATGTGCCTGGTTTTATTTAGTCCTCCAAATACTATGTGAAGTGGTAAACTGTGATTCAGTTACGTAGCCTGTAAAATGTGAACAATAAAATATCTACAACAGGAGGTTCGCTGTGAGGATTGATTAAATTAATATGTGTGAAGCACTTAGAAAAGTGGCTGGCACAGGCCATGTGCGGTGGCTCACGCCTGTAATCCCAGCACTTTGGGAGACTGAGGCAGGCAAATCACGAGGTCAGGCGTTCAAGACCAGCCTGGCCAACATGGCAAAACCCCATCTCTACAAAAAATACAAAAATTAGCTGAGCATGGTGGCACATGCCTGTAATCTCAGCTACTCAGGAGGCTGACACAGGAATATCACTTGAACCCGGGAGGTGGAGGTTGCAGTGAGCCGAGATTACGCCATTGCACTCTAGCCAAGGCAACAGAGTTAAAAAGAAAAAAAGAAAAGTACCTGGCACAAAAGTTCTCATAAAAGTTAGCTACTATTCATTAAAAATATTATCAATCTTATCTTGTAGATGGCTTAATAAGTTTGTGACTTGTTCAAGATCACATAACTGTAAGAATCAAAGCTCGGATTTAAACCAAGTTTGTTCGACTTTAAATCCAGTGCTCTTAATAACTAATGTATTGTCCTTGGTAAAGTTGTCATAAAATCATATGTGTAAAGTGCTTTGCTCTGGCCCTGGCAATATAATAAAGCCATGGTTGATGCCATGTTTACTGTCACTGTTATTGTTACCAGTATTATTACTACTACTATTCCTGCTACTGCTAATAAAGCCTTGATCCAAAGAAGAACCAGGATACCAGTAGGAGGTTTAGGCTTTTGCCATGGGATCAAGTATAACAAACATGCAGGCCAGGCACGGTGGCTCATGCCTGTAATCCCAGCACTTTGGGAGGCCAAGGTGGGCGGATTACCTGAGGTCAGGAGTTCGAGACCAACCTGGCCAACACGGTAAAACCCCATCTCTACTAAAAATACAAAAATTAGCCAGGTGTGGTGGTGGGCGCCTGTAATCCCAGCTACTCGGGAGGCTGAGGTGGGAGAATCGCTTGAACTCAGAGAACTCAGGAGGCAGAGGTTGCAGTGAGCCAAGATTGTGCCATTGCACTCCAACCTGGACGGCAAGAGCAAGACTTCATCTCAAAAAAAAAAAAAAAAAAAACCATGCAAATGCAGAGAGAACAAATTTGGCTATTGCTTGATTCTGACACATCTTTAAGTCTGAAAGACTATTCACATGCTGAGGTATAAACCAATGATTTTAATGTCATTTTGATCCCAGTAGCTTAGCATAACATAATTCAAGTGCACACATTATTAGTCGGCTATCATCTCAGACATATTGAAATGAAACACCTTTGTTTAGTGGAAATATAACATTAGATCAGACATGCTTTTACATGTTAAGCCTTTTTACCCAAATAATATTTTATTGTCTTTTAACAGACTCTGCGGTCTCCCCTCTTCCTGTGACCACTGTGAAATCAGTTAACTTCAGACAAAGTGACAAGTAAGTGCTTCTTCATGTAGGATGTTAACATGGTTTATTTTTCTGTTGGATTATGTTTGAATATGTTTTTTATCTTATCCTACAGCTCTTCTGCTAATGAGAAGGAGGTTGAGGTGAGTTTAAAGCAAATTTTTTTTTCCTTTTTAAAAAAATGTTCCAGGCTGGGCACGGTGGCTTACACCTGTAATCCCAGCACTTTCGGAGGCTGAGGCAGGCAGATCATGAGGTCAGGACATCGAGACCATCCTGGCCAACATGGTGAAACCCCGTCTCTACTACAAATACAAAACTTAGATGGGTGTGGTGGCGTACGCCTGTAGTCCCAGCTACTCAGGAGGCTGAGGCAGGAGAATCGCTTGAACCCGGGAGGCAGAGGTTGCAGGGAGCTGAGATCATGCTATTGCACAAGCTCTCTTATGGTCAGTGTCTGTTTGGCTTGGCAGTAACTCAGTACAGGTGAAGCCTGTGCATGTCAGCATTATGTTGCTGGGGGAGAAAGAAATGCCTCTGTATAAACAGCATTAAACTGAAACATCTGACCACATCCATTTTTCTCTCCTCACCCTCATGTTATTTTGACAACAGGCAGAATTTCTCAGATTATCTTTGGGATTTAAGTGTGACTGGTTTACCTTGGAGAAGAGAGTGAAGCTTGAAGAGAGGTCCCGTGACTTGGCAGAAGAAAATTTGAAGAAAGAAATCACTAACTGTTTAAAACTATTAGAGGTGAGAATCAGAACATTTGGGGTGTAGACATTTGGTCTAGCCAGGCACAGTGGCTCACACCTATAATCGCAGCACTTTGGGAGGCTGAGGCGAGGATGACTTGAGGCCAGGAGTTCAAGATCAGCCTGGACAACATAGTGGGACCCCATCTCTACCAAAAACAAAACCAAAAACTCAGCCAGGTGTGGTGGTGCATGCCTGTAGTCCCAGCTACTTGGGAGGCTGAGGCTGGAGGATCATTTGAGCCCAGAAGTAGGAGGCTGCAGGGAGCTATGGTCACACCACTGCACATCAGATTAGGGGACAGAGCAAGACCCTGTCTCAAAAACAAAACAAAAAACACCCACAGAAAACATTTGGTCATATTTTTAATAACATTTTCATAATTACACATGAAATTACTTGTATGACCCAAACCAGCACCAGGTATGAAGCTCTGCCTGAGCCAAATGTGAATAGAAAGTAAGAATTCAGGATCAGGCTGAAATAAAAGTTTCACTAATAGGAGAGTATCAGCAATAAAATGAAAAATGTCTTTTTAAAGTAGGTGCATGAGTCATCTGTCTTTTCTCTGGATTTTCAAATTTCACGCAGAAGAGGAATCATGCAAAAAACTGGGCAATAGGAAATTATAACAATTTTAAGCTTCAAAGAAGAGAAGGCTATTTCCATTTATGATTAACTGAGGAAAGAAAATAGTAACTGATTCAGTCTTCCAGATGATGAGCAAGCCTGCTGTAGGGTACTGAGAGAAGAATGTGGGTGCACAGGAGTGTAACAACTATTATTCTTTCACATGGTGAAGTTACCATACATTTAGAGATGAGCTGGAAGATTAGTAGGCTTAATTTTGGATGAAGGATATTAAAATTGAGAAACCATGGAAAAGAATCATGTTATTTTTTACTGTGATAATATATGTAACATAAAATTTACCATCTTGAACATTTTCAAGTGTACAATTCAATAACGTAAGTTTATTTATATTGTTGCAAACAGATCTTGAAATTCTATACCTATTAATTTCCCTTTCCGCCTTACCCCATCCCCTAGTAACCATTATCCTACTGATTCTATGAATTTGACTACTTTAGGGACTTCGCGTAAGTAGATTTATACAGTATTTGTCTTTTGTAACTGGCTTATTTCACTTAGTATAATGTCTTCAAGTCTCATCCGTAATACAGCATGTGAGTGGATTTCCTTCCTTTTTAAGGCTCAAAAAGTATTCTCATGTATCTATCAAATTTTGCTTATCCATCCATCAGTGGACATTTGGGTTGTATCCTCTTCTTGACTATTGTGAATAGTGCTGTTTGAAACACAGGTGTACAAATATCTCTTGGAGACCCTGCTCACAGTTCTTTTGAGTATATCTGGACTCAGGAGCGGACTTGCTGGATCATACAGTAGTTCTATTTTTAATTTTTTAGAAACCACTGTACTGTTTTTCATAGTAGCTATATCATCTTACATTATTACCAACAGTGCACAAGGTTCCAATTTCTCCAGATCTTCACCAACACTTGTTATATTCTGTTTGATTTTATGGTCGTCACCCTAATGGGTATAAGGCGGTATCTTACTGTGGTTTGGTTTGTATTTCGCTAATGATTAATGACATTGTGCATCTTTTCATATGGTTCTTGGCCATTTGTATATCATCTTCAGAAAAATGTCTATTAAAGTCCTTTTCCTATTTACTTTGCAAAAAAAAAAAAAATACAGTTTCAGGGCTGGTCGCAGTGGCTCACTCCTATAATCTCAGCACTTCAGGAAGCTGAGGTGGACAGATCACCTGAGGTCAGGAGCTCGAGATTAGCCTGGCCAACATGGTGAAACCCCTTCTCTATTATAAATACAAAAATTAGCTGGAGCCAGGCACGATGGCTCACACTTGTAATCCCAGCAGTTTGGGAGGCCAAGCTGGGCAGATCACCTGAGGTCAGGAGTTTGAGACCAGCCTGGCCAACATGGTGAAACCCCATCTCTACAAAAAATTCAAAAATCAGCCAGGCGTGGTGGTGGGTGCCTGTAGTTCCAGCTACTTGGGAGCCTAAAGCAGGAGAATCACTTGAACTCAGGAGGCGAAGGTTGCAGTGAGCTGAGATAGTGCCACTCCAACTCCAGCCTGGGCGATAGAGCGAGACTCCGTCGCAAAAACAAAAAAAACTGGGTATGGTAGCATGCACCTGTAATCCCAGCTACTCGGGAAGCTGAGACGGGAGAATCGCTTCAACCTGGGTAGTGGAGGTTGCAGTGAGCTGAGATCGCGCCATTGCGCTCCAGCTTGGGTGACAGCAAGACTCCATCTCAAAAAAAAAAAAAAAAATGAAATTACAGTTTCAGAAGGTAACATAGTAGCATGAGACTAATATTCCTATAGGCACATTTTAGTAGACTGCTCTCTTACCTGGTAGCTTCTCTCATTGATGGCTGATATTTTACAGATGGTTTTCAGCTCCCAAAAGTGTTCTTGCTTTAAATAACAGACCTGGGAGGTTGGATGAATCATGTTTCCTTTACGTTCGGTTCTTTCTTCTGAACATCTGAATACTTCTGATAAAACTGTTTTAAATTAGATAAGAAATAGCTGCATTCTTAAGGGAAGACTTTTCTCCCCTTAAGTTCTTAATATTTTGTTTGTAGTTGTTTCAGTTGTGGCTCTAACCAAAGCAGTTCATCCTGGCCTTCGGCCAAACACTGTCTTTTCTTTTTGATATCTGAAATCATCTCAGCATTCTTCCTTTCCAGATTTTTCAGTATTTGGACTTCCTTAAGCATTTTTATGAGTTCTTCTTTAATATTAAAATTTATTGATGGCTTTCTTACATATTTTAGATTCTATTCTGTGTTTATACTGGACGAGGGTTTTCTCAAATGCAGGCAAAACAATATTCAATTCCATGATGTCATTGATTCTCTTTTCTTCTAGACACCAAATATGCATGATGTTGGAAATATCTGAGTCTATGGCTTCACTTCTTGATTTCTTCCTTTGCCACAAGATGTATTTCCTTTTTTCTGAGTTTTTGCTTGACCTTCTGTTGTCAGTGTGTCTTTTTTTTTTTTTTTTTTTTTTTGAGACAGAGTCTCACTCTGTCACCAGGCGCCAGGCTGGAGTGCAGGGGCACGACCTCGGCTCACTGCAACCTCTGCCGCCCGGGTTCAAGCAATTCTCCTGCCTCAGCCTCCCAAGTAGCTGGGACTACAGGTGCGCACCACCACACCCAGCTAATTTTTTTTGTATTTTTAGTAGAGATGGGGTTTCACCATGTTGACCAGGATGGTCTCGATCTCTTGACCTTGTGATCCGCCCGCCTTGGCCTCCCAAAGTGCTGGGATTACAGGCATAAGCCACCGTGCCTGGCCATCAATGTGTCTTTTTCAACAGAAGGCTGGGCACTAATGGGTCCTATCTTTTAGAAGTGACTGAGTCAGCTGGTTTCTCTGAAAGGTCTGAAGATGCTGTAGTTAGAATAGGCTCGTGTTGTTGGGTCCTTATTTTCTCCACTGATTTAACTTTTCTCACATCACTTTCTTCAGTGCTTTCAGACTCACCACTGATGGGTTTGAGTTTCTTCCTTGCTTTTCTGCACTCATTTTAAGGATTCGTTTTCACTTCCTTCCATTTTCAGAAGTGCTCGAGCCTCTTTTCTTCTTTTTCTGGAGGAGTTGAAGGGATAGATAATCCATAATATTTGGAGAATTCTTCATTGGCATACATAGACAGGCTGTGTAAAGGAGGATCAAAGGTTTCATAAGGCTCTTGATCTTTCTCATTTTCACCAAGACACAGGATGTCTTTCTGTTTATTTGTGTCTTCTTGAGACGGCAGGATTATTAGGAAAATCAAACACATTGGTAGGCTTGCAGTTTTGATCAGCTTTATCTTTCACAGAACGTGTTCTTCATAAAATGTTCTTTGATTATCATGAACCTGCATGCCTGGGAGGCTGCCCTCAATGTGGCAGGGCTATCAGGCCACTCTCTTTTCATTTTTTCTTGAATTATTTGGATTTTCAATTGTTGAGTTGTAGGAGTTCTTTATATATTGTGGATATTAACCCCTTATCAGTTGTATAGTTTGAAAATATTTTCTCCCATTCTATAAATTACTTTTTGTGTTGACTGGGTCTTTTGATCCATAAAGACTTTTAAATTTCATGTAGTTCCATTTGTCTATTTTCACTTTTGTTGTCTGTGCTTTTGGTGTCATATCCAAGAAATCATTGCCAAATCCAATGTCTTGAAGCTTTTCCCTTATGTGTTCTTCTATGAGTTTTCTAGTTTGGGGTCTTACTTTTAGGTATTTAATCCATTTTGTGTTAATTTTTATATATGATGTAAGATAAGGGTCCAACATCATTCTTTTGCATGTGGATATCAAGTTTTCTCAGCAACATCATGTTAAAGAGACCAGCCTTTACTCATTGTGCATTCTTGGCACCTGGTTGAAGATCATTTGTTAATATACACCTATTTCCGGGCTTTTAATTCTATTCCATTACTCTATATGTCTGTTTTTATGTCAGTACCACACTGTTTTAATCATTGTAGCATTGTAATATGTTTTAAAATTAGGACGTGTGAGTCCTACTTTTTCTTTTTCAAAAGCATTTTGGTTATCAGGGTCCCTTTAGATTCCATATTAATTTGGGGATAAATTTTTCCATTTCTGCAAAAAATGCCATTGGGATTTTGAGAGAGACTGCCTTGAATCTGTAGATCACTTTTGGTAGTATAGATATCTTAACAAAATTAGGTCTACCAACCCATGAACACAGGATGTCTTTCCATTTATTCGTGTCTTCTTTAATTTCTTTCAGCAATGTTTTTCAGTTTTAAGCATACAATTCTTTTATCTCCTTAGGTTTATTCCTCTGTATTTTATTCATTTTGATGCTATTGTAAAGGGAATTGATTTCTTTTTTTTTAATTGCATTTTAGGTTTTGGGGTACATGTGAAGAACATGCAAAATTGTTGCATAGGTACACACATGGCAGTGTGATTTGCTGCCTTCCTCCCCATCACCTATTACTGGCATTTCTCCCCATGCTATCTCTCCCCAACTCCCCCACCCCTTACTGTCCCTCCCCTATTTACCCCCGACACACCCCAGTGTGTGATGCTCCCCTCCCTGTGTCCATGTGTTCTTATTGTTCAACATCCGCCTATGAGTGAGAACATGCAGTGTTTGATTTTCGGTTCTTGTGTCAGTTTGCTGAGAATGATGGTTTCCAGGTTCAACCATGTCCCTACAAAGGACACGAACTCATCGTTTTTGATAGCTGCATAATATTCCATGGTGTATATGTGCCACATTTTCCCTGTCCAGTCTATCATCGATGGGCATTTGGGTTGGTTCCAGGTTTTTGCTATTGTAAACTGTGCTGCAGTGAACATTCATGTGCATGTGTCCTTATAGTAGAACAATTTATAATCCTTTGGATATATACCCAGTAATGGGATTGCTGGGTCAAATGGAATTTCTGTTTCTAGGTCCTTGAGGAATCGCCACACTGTCTTCCACAATGGTTGAACTAATTTACACTCCCACCAACAGTGTAAAAGTGTTCCTATTTCTCCACATCTTCTCCAGCATCTGTGGTCTCCACATTTTTTAATGATCGCCATTCTAACTGGCATGAGATGGTATCTCAATGTAGTTTTGATTTGCATTTCTCTAATGACCAGTGATGATGAGCATTTCTCCATATGTTTGTTGGCCTCATGTATGTCTTCTTTTGTAAAGTGTCTGTTCATATCCTTCGCCCACTTTTGAATGGGCTTGTTTGTTTTTTTCTTGTAAATCTGTTTTAGTTCTTTGTAGATTCTGGATATCAGCCCTTTGTCAGATGGGTAGACTGCAAAAATATTTTCCCATTCTGTTGGTTGCCGATTCACTCTAATGACTGTTTCTTTTGCCGTGCAGAAGCCATGGAGTTTGATTAGGACCCATTTGTCTATTTTGGCTTTTGTTGCCAATGCTTTTGGTGTCTTGGTCATGAAGTCCTTGCCTACGCCTATGTCCTGAATGGTTTTGCCTAGATTTTCTTCTAGGGTTTTTATGGTGTTAGGTCTTATGTTTAAGTCTTTAATCCATCTGGAGTTAATTTTAGTGTAAGGTGTCAGGAAGGGGTCCAGTTTCTGCTTTCTGCACATGGCTAGCCAGTTTTCCCAACACCATTTATTAAACAGGGAATCCTTTCCCCATTGCTTGTTTTTGTCAGGATTGTGAAAGATCGGATGGTTGTAGATGTGTTGTGTTGCCTCCGAGGCCTCTTTTCTGTTCTATTGGTCTATATCTCTGTTTTGGTACCAGTACCATGCTGTTTTGATTACTGTAGCCTTGTAGTATAGTTAGAAGTCCAGTAGTGTGATGCCTCCAGCTTTGTTCTTTTTGCTTAGAATTGACTTGGCTATGCAGGCTCTCTTTTGGTTCCATATGAAGTTTAAGGTGGTTTTTTCCAGTTCTGTGAAGAACGTCATTGGTAGCTTGATGGGGATAGCATTGAATCTGTAAATTACTTTGGGCAGTATGGCCATTTTCACAATATTGATTCTTCCTAACCATGACATGGAATGTTTCTCCATCTGTTTGTGTCCTCTCTTATTTCGTTGAGCAGTAGTTTGTAGTTCTCCTTGAAGAGGTCCTTTATGTTCCTTGTTAGTTGTATTCCTGGGTATTTTATTCTCTTTATAGCAATTGTGAATGGCAGTTGATTCTTGATTTGGTGGTCATTAAGTCTGTTATTGGTGTATAGGAATGCTTGTGATTTTTGCACATTGATTTTGTATCCTGAGACTTTGCTGAAGTTGCTTATCAGTTTCAGGAGATTTTGGGCTGAGATGATGGGGTCTTCTAGATATACAATCATGTCGTCTGCAAATAGAGACAATTTGACCTCCTCCTTTCCTATTTGAATACCCTTTATTTATTTTTCTTGCCTGATTGCTCTGGCTAGAACTTCCAGTACTATACTGAATAGGAGTGGTGAGAGAGGGCATCCTTGTCTAGTGCCAGATTTCAAAGGGAATGCTTCCAGTTTTTCCCCCATTCAGTATGACATTGGCTGTTGGTTTGTCATAGTTTTTATTGTTTTGAGATATGTTCCATCAATACGTAGTTTATTGAGAGTTTTTAGCATAAAGGGCTGTTGATTTGTCAAAGGCCTTCTCTGCATCAATTGAGATAATCCTGTGGTTTTTGTCTTTGGTTCTGTTTATGTGGTGAATTATGTTTATAAACTTGCATATGTTGAACCAGCCTTGCATCCCTGGGATGAATCCTACTTGATCATGGTGGATAAGCTTTTTGATGTGTTGTTGCAATCGGTCTGCCAGAATTTTATTGAAGATTTTTGCATCTATGTTCATCATGGATATTGGCCTGAAGTTTTCTTCTCTTGCTGAGTCTCTGCCAGGTTTTGGTATCAGGATGATGTTGGTCTCATAAAATGATTTGGGAAGGATTCCCCTCTTTTGGATTGTTTGGAATAGTTTCAGAAGGAATGGTACCAGCTCCTCTTTGTATGTGTGGTACAATTTGGCTGTGAACCCATCTGGACCTGGACTTTTTTTGGGTGGTAGGCTCTTAATTGCTGCGTCAACTTCAGACCTTGTTATTGGTCTATTCAGGGTTTCAACTTCTTCCTGGTTTAGGCTTGGGAGGATGCAAGTTTCTAGGAATTTATCAGTTTCTTCCATGTTTACTAGTTTATGTGCATAGAGTTGTTTGTAATAATCTCTGATGATGGTTTGAATTTCTGTGGAATCTGTGGTGATATCACCTTTATCGTTTTTTATTGCATCTATTTGATTATTTTCTCTTTTCTTTTTTATTAATCTGGCTAGTGGTCTGTCTATTTAGTTGATCTTTTTGAAAAACCAGCTCCTGGTTTTATTGATTTTTTTGAAGGGTTTTTTGTGTCTCTATCTCCTTCAGTTCTGCTCTGATCTTAGTTATTTCTTGTCTTCTGCTAGGTTTTGAGTTTTTTTGATCTTGCTCCTCTAGCTCTTTCAATTTTGATGATAGGGTGTCAATTTTAGATCTCTCCTTGCTTCTCATGTGGGCATTTATTGCTATATATTTTCCTCTAGACACTGCTTTAAATGTGTCCCAGAGATTCTGGTATGTTGTGTCTTCGTTCTCGTTGGTTTTGAAGAACATCTTTATTTCTGCCTTCATTTCATTGTTTATCCAGTCAACATTCAGGAAGGATCCAGTTGTTCAGTTTTCATGAAGCTGTGTGGTTCTGAGTTAGTTTCTGAATTCTGAGTTCTAACTTGATTGCACTGTGGTCTGAGAGACTGTTTGTTATGATTTCTGTTCTTTTGCATTTGCTGAGGAGTGATTTACTTCCAATTATGTGGTCAATTTTAGAATAGGTGCAATGTGGTGCTGAGAAGAATGTATACTCTGTGGATTTGGGGTGGAGAGTTCTGTAAATGTCTATTAGGTTTGCTTGGTCCAGGTCTGAATTCAAGTCCTGGATATCCTTGTTAATTTTCTGTCTCGTTGATCTGTCTAATATTGACAATGGGGTGTTAAAGTTTCCCACTAATATTGTGTGGGAGTCTAAGTCTCTTTGTAAGTCATTAAGAACTTGCCTTATGTATCTGGGTGTTCCTGTATTGGGTGCATACATATTTAGGATCGTTAGCTCTTCTTGCTGCATTGATCCTTTTACCATTATGTAATGTTCTTCTTTGTCTCTTTTGATCTTTGCTGGTTTAAAGTCCATGTTATCAGAGATGAGAATTGCAACTCCTACTTTTTTTTTGCTCTCCATTTGCTTGGTAAATCTTCCTCCATCCCTTTATTTTGAGCCTTTGTGTATCCTTGCATGTGAGATGGGTTTCCTGGATACAGCACACTGATGGGTTTTGGCTTTTTATCCAATTTGCCAGTCTGTGTCTTTTGATTGGGGCATTTAGCCCATTTACATTTAGGGTTAATATCGTTATGTGTGAATTTGATCCTGCCATTTTGATGCTAGCTGGCTGTTTTCCCCATTAGTTGATGCAATTTCTTCACTGTGTTGATGCTCTTTACCATTTGGTATGTTTTTGGAGTGGCTGGTACTGGTTGTTCCTTTCTGTGTTTAATGCCTCCTTCAGGAGCTCTTGTAAAGCAGGCCTGGTGGTGATGAAATCTCTGAGTACTTGCTTGTTCGCAAAGGATTTTATTTTTCGTTCACTCATGAAGCTTGGTTTGGCTGGATATGAAATTCTGGGTTGAAAGTTCTTTTCTTTAAGGATGTTGAATATTGGCCCCCACTCTCTTCTGGCTTGTAGGGTTTCTGCTGAGAGATCTGCTGTGAGTGTGATGGGCTTCCCTTTGTGGGTAACCCAGCCTTTCTCTCTGGCTGCCCTTAGCATTTTCTCCTTCATTTCAACCCTGGTGAATCTGACGATTAGGTGCCTTGGGGTTGCTCTTCTTGAGGAATATCTTTGTGGTGTTCTCTGTATTTCCTGGACTTGAATATTGGCCTGCCATGCTAGGTTGGGGAAGTGTTCCTGGATAATATCCTCAAGAGTATTTTCCAGCTTGGATTCATTCTCTCCGTCACATTCAGGTACCCTATCAAACGTAGATTAGGTCTTTTCACATAGTCCCATATTTCTTGGAGACTTTGTTCATTCCTTTTTACCCTTTTTTCTCTACACTTGCCTTTTCTTTTTATTTCATTGAGTTGATCTTCGACCTCTGATGTCTTTTCTTCTGCTTGGTCAATTCGGCTGTTGAAACTTGTGTATGCTTCGTGAAGTTCTCATGTTATGTTTTTCAGCTCCATCAATTCACTTATATTCCTCTATAAGTTGTTTATTCTCATTAGCATTTCATCAAATCGTTTTTCAAGATTCTTAGTTTCTTTGCATTGGGTTAGAACATGTTCTTTTAGCTCACAGAAGTTTATTACCACCCACGTTTTGAAGCCTGATTCTGTCAATTCATCACACTCATTCTCCATCCAGCCTTGTTCCCTTGCTGGTGAGGTGTTGTGATCCCTTGTAGGAGAGGCGTTCTGGTTTTGGGTGTTTTCATCCTTTTTATGCTGGTTTCTTCCCATCTTTGTGTATTTATCCACCTGTCGTCTTTGTAGTTGTTGACTTTCAGATTGGGTCTCTGAGTGGACGTCCAGTTTGTTGATGATGAAGTTATTTCTTTCTGTTTCTTAGTTTTCCTTCTACCAGTCTGGCCCCTCTGCTGTAGCACAGCTGAGGTCCACTCCAGGCCCTGCCTGCCTGGGGGATCACCTGCATCAGCTGCAGAACAGTAAGGGTTGCTGCCAGTTTCTTCTTCTGCTATCTTTGTCCCAGAAGGATACCTGCCAGATGTCAGTCTGAGCTCTCCTTTATGAGGTGACTCTTTGGATATACGGGAGTCAGGGAGCTGCTTGAGGAGACAGTCTGTCCTTTATAGGAGCTCAAGTGTTGAGCTGTGAGCTCCATTGTTCCTTCAGAACTGCTGGGCAGGTAACGTTTAAGTCTGCTGCAGCAGAACTCATAAGCCTCCCTTTCTTTCCCCAGGTGCTCTGTCCTGGGGAGTTAGGGCTTTATTTATGAGTTTCCGTTGTGCTGCTGCCTTTTCTTCAGGGCTGCCCTGCCTAGCGAGAAGGCAGCCTAGTCACTGTCTGCCTGCAGAGGCTTTGCTGAGCTGCTGTGGGCTCCACCCAGCTGCCACATGAACTTCCCCTGCAGTCCTGTTTGTACGGGTGTAGTTAGAACTGTCTCGGCAATGGCAAACTACCTCCATAGTGGTGGACTACCTCGGTAATGGCTGACGCCCCTCCCCCCACAGAGCTGGCCTGTCCCAGGTTCAGCTGTGCTTGCTGTGAAACTCTCAATCCAGAGCATTTCTGATTGCTGTTTTTTTGTGGGGGGTTGGACCAGCGGAGTCTGATCACCTGGCTCCCTGCCTCAGAGCCTTTTTTTCAGTTAAACAGTTGACTGTCTCCCAGGTGTTCCAGTTGCCTGTTGAAAAGGCGCCGGGATCTGTGTGATTTCCTGTGCAGGGACCCACTGTGCCAGCTGAAACAGCGGTGCTGAGATTTGTGGTGCTTTTTTGCCTGGGACTCTCCTGGCCTGGCTCCCTGTTTCAGTCCCCTTTTTAATCAGATGAATGGGTGACTCTGCCTTCCCAGAGCTCCAATTGCCAGCTAAAACAGTGCCTGGACCTGTGTATTTTGTACGGAGAACTGCCGCACCAGGGCGCCGGCAAAACATCCACACTGGCAAAATAGCCACGCCGGGCAAAACAGACGCGCCAGCCAAACCAGCTGCGCTGGCGACTCGTGGGGCTCCTCCACCTGGGAATCTCTTGTCTGTGGGCAATAAAAAGTCCGTCTGGAAATGCAGCGTCCACTCACCCTCTGTGCTTTCACTGGGAGCTGCAATCCTGAGCTGCTCCTAATCGGCCATCTTGGATCCCTCTGGGAATTGATTTCTTAATTTTCTTTTTGGAAATTGTTAGTGTGTAGAAAGACAACTAATTTTTTTGTGTTAATTTTGTACCCTACAATTTTGTTGAATGTGTGTATTAGTTCTAACAGGTTTTTTGGTGGAAATTTTTAGTGTTTACTATGAGATCATGTCATCTACAAACAAATAATTTAATGTCTTCCTTTCAGATTTGGATAACTTTTCATTATTTTCCTTGACTAACTGTTCTGGCTAGAACTTCCAGGACTGTGTTGAGTAATAGTGGTGAGAGTGAGATCTTTGCCTTGTTCCTGACCTTAGACGAATAAGCTTTCAGTCTTTCACCATTGAGTATGATTGTAATAGGGTTTTCACATATAACTTTTATTATGTTAAGGAAATTTTCTTCTATTTCTAGTTTTTTTAATTAGCACTTCAGTGACATGGTAAAAATAATCTGGTTTTTATGCATTTTTTGTTAGAATTTCTAATTTTTATGTTTTTAATCATAAAAGTGTGTTCAATCTTACCACATGCTTTTTCTGCATCAGTTGAAATGACCATATGGTTTTTGTCCTCCTTTTTGTTAATGTGGTATATTATATTGATTTTCACATGTTAATCCACCCTTACATTAGAGAAATAAATCCTACTTGTACATGATGTATAATCTTTTTAATGTGCTGTTGAATTCAGTCTACTAGTATTTTGTTGAGAATGTTTATATCAGAGATACTGGTCTGTAGTTTTTTGTTTTTTTGTTTTTTTCCTTGTAACATCTTTTTCTGGCTTTGGTATTAAAGTAATATGGACCTCATAGAATGAGCTTGGAAGTATTCCTCTTCTTCAATTTTTGGGAAGAGTTTTATGAAGATTGGCATTAATTCTTTAAATGTTTGGTAGAATTCCTCAGTGAAGCCATTCAGTCATGGATTTTTCTTTGTTGGGTGATTTTTGATTACTGATTCAATCTTCTTACTAATTATGGGTTTGTTCAGATTCTCTTATTTCTTCACAGCTTAATCCTGGTTGACCATACTCTGTGTGCTAACAATTCACATCTATTCTTTCCTTCCCAACTGGAGGTGGTGGTTTAAACCACTGTAAGAAACTGCATGTCTGGCAATTTCCATTCTAGCTGGTTAGCAACTCTGTAACTACAGTTTATACATATCTATTTCAAAAGTGGTTGTCTTTCATTGAGCACAAATGTGCGACAAGCAGTTGGCATCTTTTACCTCTCATATGACAGTATTCCTGGAGAGGATATGTGATTGTCTCCGACAGATGAGGAAACAGCAAATCAGAAAGGTTTTTTTTTTAACATTTCTAAAATTATGATGCAATTTACAGTCAATGGTGCCTAATGGTTTTATTGACAACTTTTTCTTTCTTATTGATATACAAAATCATGGTATCTTTTATAATTCATGTTGTTTTAGATTTGGGAAAGTTTTAGAAATTTGCTCACAATCACATAGGTAATGGGCAGTGTCTTGTCTGCTTCCTAATCTGTTATTCACTTAATCCTGTCTGTACTCTGGTGAGAAAGATGTTCATCAGGAAGGGTGTCATCTTGAATAAAGGGCACAGGATTAAGAAGAAAATTCATAAGGCAATGAATGTATACTCACCTACCTGGCCCAATCATACCTTATCGTCTGTGGAAGAACAAGCATAGTTGTCAGAGACATTTTTAATTCCAATATGTTTGGCTACATTTCTCAAAATTTCAACCTATGCTCTTCATGTGATACATTCACGTCATTTATAAGCATAATCCCTTTACCATTACCAATTAATTGCAGCCCATCCTATTAGCTGTAGAAGAAAGATGTGAATGCATACAAGGACGTGGCAAATTTGGGAAGTAAAGAAAGAAGGCATCAAGAATAGACATAAAAGATTTGTGATCACCTGCATATATCTAGCCAGTAGCCAACAAAGATAATATATCAGTATCGTTCATTATCTGGTCTTTGCTGCTTCGTTTCATCCTCCACCAAAATAATTGAGATTAGAATGTCATTGACATTTGTGACTTCGGCAGTGTTAGACTCACATGCTGAACACTTGTGTTGGATGCCTTTTAATATGCTTGTTTTCTGTACAGTCTTTAACACCTCTGTGTGAAGATGACAACCAGGCACAGGAAATCATTAAGAAGCTGGAGAAGAGTATAAAGTTTCTTAGCCAGTGCACAGCTCGAGTGGCCGGTAGGGCTGAGATGTTGGGAGCCATCAATCAGGTAACCTGTCTTCACTTCGCTAGTTAGAATGAAATTACAAAAAGATTCATTTTTCCTGAGACTATTGATTTTTCATTTCTAGGAATAAGTTTTAAAAAATGCTTTTGTCGTATAACACATAAGTGTTTAATATAGAAAAAAAGTGAAATATACAAATAAAAATGTTAAAAACTCTTATAACACGAGCCAGTGACAATCATAAAAATTTTGTGATATATTCTTCAAGATACATAGTCTTATAGTGTTTATAATCCCTTATGTAGTGTTATAATCTGTTTTTATTCATATAACATAGGCAACTTTCTGTGTGATATAAATATATACACACATATCACCATTTTATGGTATTCTACTGGTTGAATGGTTATAAATTATTTATCCAATTCCTTATATTTAATCATTTCATGATGTTCTTGATATTTTTCTGTTGTAAACAGTGTTACAGTAAGTATCCTTGTATATGCATCTGTGTGTAGTTTTCCTTAGAGAAGCAGAATTCCAAAATTTCTTTGTGGACAAACCTGGGGAGATATGATTTTTTTTATCTATACCTAAGCAGACTTGTTAAAATATATTTTCTTAAGAAGGAGAAATTTAATTGTGGTAGTAATTTTAGTTTGATCATTTGTTACACATTTTTACATCTTAGTTCCCTTTTAACCCCTCTCTAGAGAATACTGTTATTCTTTGTTTCATTTTACTAAAGTTGTATATACAGAGTTTTTTAAAGGTCAATCAGCTCTATAAGCCTAATTTCCCATGATTCAGAGAAACAACTTTCAACTCTTTTGTCTTGTTTTATATTTGCATTCACATTTTTAAATAACATGCTCATGCTATCATTTAGTGATTTATTTTCAGTTTTAGGTATTTTCTGTTGCTCTCCCACTATGCAGATGAATATTTAGTTCTTTTATCAATCTCTGCCCACCCCCCCCACCTCCCCCACCACATACCTTTTCACTGTCCCCTCACGCTACAGTTGGCCACCCTGCTTTCCTGGCCAAGCTTAGACTCCACAGTTAAACATAGTTTTCACTACCTTGCATGACCCCTCAACACTTTTCCTTTTCTTGTTTTGTCTTACTCATTGGGCGAATCTGCTTCTCCACCTCTCATGCCTGCATAGCTGGAAAATGCCACATTCCCATACTGACCTGTTTCTCTTTAAATTCATTATCACAAACCTCAGGCGGGTCCTTGGGGCTTCCCTTCACTCACCCTCCTTCTCGTTTAAATATCAGTTTCACACCCTTTCCTTTCTCCTCAAACAACTGTCATGTCCTTCCCCATATTCTCTCTCAAACACAGGTAATGACTTTGCTTCCCACCTCACTGAGGAAACTGGGACAATCAAAGGAAACTGCCACAAGCCCTGAGCCTCCCGGCATGTGAACCTTACACACTGCCTTGCTCCCGTTCCTAAAGATGTATGTCTCTAACCCTATCCAAGGCCAGCCTTCCCCCTCGAAGATGGGAGCCTTCCCCCACTAATTTATTCAGGGGCATGGGACCAAATTCTCCTGACTTTTCTCCATTTCTGTTTTCTCCACTCTACTGAACCATTTCTATGAGCACACAAATATGTTGTTTTCTAGATGGGAATAATAACACAAAACAAACACAAACAAAATAACCTTTTATCCTTTCCTTCCTGGCCGCCACCCTGTTTCTCTGCTCCCATTTACAGCAAACCTCGACGGAATGGTACTCACTGTGCTCAGTCTTTCTCCTCCTAAGTTCTTTCAAACCCATTCTTTTGCTTCCACAAAGCAGATTTTGCCAAGGTCACCAGTGACCTCCACGTTACCAAACTCAGTTTCTCAGCCCTCATCTGTCATGGCTGGTGTCTTCCTCTTCCTGGGAACGCTTTCCTCACTTAGCTTCCAGCATCCCCTGGCCTTTCCTCTTCATCACCGGCTGCTCCTTCCAGGCTTCCTGCAGTTCTCACACCTTCTCCCAGACCTCTGAATATCGAAGAGCCCAGGGACTCCATTAGTGCGCATTTGATCTCCATGTGCACGCAGTGCCTCTGGGATCCCAGGCAGTCACCTGAGGACTCTCAAATTCATATGTTTAGCCTAACCCTCTCCCCTGAGCTCCAGACCAGAATATGCTCCTGCTGACTCAACAATTTCAATTGGATGTTTGATAAACTCAAACCTAACATTCAAAACTGAACTGTTCATGGTCCTCCACCAAACCTACTCCATGTGTAGGCTCCTTACTTCACTCAAGGGCAGCTCTGTCCTTTTAGTTGCTCAGGGCAAAATGGGGACAGAGGCAGCTGGAGTAATTCTCAACACCTTTCTCTCTCACTTCACATTAAATCCTAAGAAAATCCTATTGGCTGAACTGTCAGAATACATTCAAAATTCAACCACATATTTCCCTTTCTACTGCTACCGTCTTGATCTCAGCCTCCATTCTATTTTGTCCAGATTAATGAAACAGGTTTCTATATGGTCTCCTTGCTTCCACCCAATCTCAGAGCCTCCCCCCCAGCATAGTCTGTTCTTAATAAGGCAGCCAGGGTAATTTCTTTAAAATGTAGACTGTTACTTTTTGGTTCAATATCCTAAAGCTCCTCACTTTACTTAGAGTAAAAACCAATGTCTTACTGTGGTTTGAAAGGATGTGCGGCTGGGCACGGTGGCTCACGCCTGTAATCCCAGGACTTTCGGAGCCGAGGCAGGTGGATCACGAGGTCGGAAGTTCGAGACCAGCCTGGCCAACATGGTGAAACCTCGTCTCTACTAGTGGCACTCGCCTGTAGTTCCAGCTACTCGGGAGGCTGAGGCAGGAGAACTGCTTGAACTTGGGAGGCAGAGGTTGCAGTGAGCTGAGATCATGCCACTGCACTCCAGCCTGGGACGGAGCAAGACTCCGTCTCTAAGAAAGATGTGCACAATTCCCCTGCCCTCTGCCCTCTTGGTCTCTATCTCCTATGAATGTCCTCCTGGATTATCACATTACAAATCACACCTGTCTCCTTGCTGTTCATCAGATAGGCCAGGCACGCTGCCACCTCAGCCACCCAGCTCTAGCTGTTCCCTCTGCCTAGAATCCTCCTCCTCCAGGTATCTATCTACATGCCTTGGCCCTCACCCTATTCAAGTCCTGTTCAAATGTCAATTTATAGAATAGCCTACCCTGACTCCCATGACATCCTATGTAAAATTTCAATCTCTCTCTAGCCCAGAGCTTCTCATGCTTTTTCCCGTGTTTTGATTTTCATAGCACTGATCACCTTCTAATATACTATGTGTTCTGACATCTTTATTGTCTGTCTCCTCCTGTTGGAATATAAGCTCCATGAAGGCAGGAGTATTTGTGTGGTTCATTGCTGTATTCCTCATGCCTAAAATGTACCTAATGCATCACAGGTGGTCAATAAATATTTGTTAAATTGAGTATGTGAAAGCAAAAGCAACAACAAAAATAGACTTCATCAAAATTAAGAACTTTTGTGCCTCAATGGACAGTATCAAGAAAGTGAAAAGACAATCTCAGAATGGGAGAAAACACTTGGAAATCATATATCTGATAAGAAGCTAGTATACAGAATACATAAAGAACTCTTACAACAGAAAGATAACTGAATTTAAAGAATGGGCAAAAGAAAGACTTCAATAGACATTTCTTCGAAGAAGATACACAAATGGCCAATAATCAGGTGAAAGGATGCTTAACATCCTTATATATATTAGGGAAATGCAAATCAAAACCACAATGAGGCCAGGCACGGTGGCTCACACCTGTAATTCCAGCACTTTGGGAGGCTGAGGCGGGTGGATCACAAGGTCAAGGGATCAAGACCAGCCTGGCCAACATGGTGAAACCTCCATCTCTACTAAAAATACCAAAATTAGCTGGGCGTGGTGGTGTGCACCTGTAGTCCCAGCTACTCGGGAGGCTGAGGCAGGAGAATTGCTTGAACCCAGGAGGCAGAGATTGCAGTGAGCCAAGATCACGCCACTGTACTCCAGCCTGGGTAACAAGCAAGACTCTGTGTCAAAAAAAAAAAAAAAAAAACCAAAAAAAACAAAAAAAAAAACCCAAAAAACCCAATGAGATACCACTTCACACCCACTAGGATGATTATTGTGAAAGAATAAACGAAGTAAGGAAGATGGGAAGGAGGGAGGGAGGGAGGTAGGAAGCAAAGAAGGAATAGTGTTGGTGAGGATGTGGGGAGAATGCAAACACTGTACATTGCTGGGAGATGTGAAATGGTTCAGCCACTGTGGACCACAGTTTGGGGGATCTTTGAAAGTTAAACATAGAATTACCGTATGACTCAGCAGTTCCATTCCTAGATATATACCCAAAAGAATTGAAAACAGGCACTCAGATACTTGTACACAAATATTCATAGCACTATGAACATTCCAAATGTTTCACTGGGAGTACTCCTGATGTCAGCAGTTATAGGACTTTTATCTTAGAATGTTAGAATCCCCCAGAGAAAAACCTTCCAACTGCCTAACTTGAGGGTGTAACTCTGGCTGCCAGTGTTTGGAAGCTGGAAGGAGGAGGAATAAGGCTGGATCTTAGTATTCAATATGCATATAGATTTTTGCTTAAATCTGTTGTTTTCAGCATGATAGATCCATCATCAACTGTTCTTTCCCCATCTACAGAACCTCAAGTTAACTCTCTCTAGATAGCCAACTGCATATAGCCTTTCACCAAAATAGTGGAGGGAAAATTGCTCTGTTAGCCAGAGTAAGGAGGGGATCTCTGGATCTAATTTTTTTTCTTTTTAACATAGACTTTCAACCATTTCTTTTGTTCACATACCCACCTTCAACCTTACTGAGGTGCAACCTAGGTGGCTTCTAGGCTTTTCTTACTGCCTTTTTTAGGGTTCAGCTTTTCCACCTCTTAGTCATTTGCCACTAGTCCTTCTACCCAGCTTTCAAAGTCTTGTCATATTTCCTTCTGTTTGCCCTTGTAGATGCATGTCTTTGTTTTATTAAACCATTTATTGCCATTATAGTGGGATTTAGGAATGGAATGAAGGTAAATGTGTTTAATCACCATCTTTTAATTGAGAATAGTATTTTCAATGTAAATGTGCTCATTTTTCTCTTGCTAGGAAAGCCGGGTTAGTAAAGCAGTTGAAGTGATGATTCAGCATGTAGAAAACTTGAAGAGGATGTATGCCAAAGAGCATGCTGAATTAGAAGAACTAAAACAGGTCCTTCTGCAGAATGAACGGTCTTTCAATCCTCTTGAAGATGATGGTAATAAAAGTTTAAGATAATAGTGTTAGTTATGTTTTTTTACATTCTCTTTTTTGTTCTCTCAGTCTTATTATGACTTTAGTACAATAAGACTCTTAGGTTAAGGTTATATTAGGAAAATAATTCATTCCTGTTATTTATATGGCCAAAAGTAAGGTGTCAGAAAACAGGTTGGGAGACATGAAGAGTTCTTTGGTAATGACACCAAAATTTATTAATGTAGATTACAGAGATGACAGAATATGTTTAATCCAACTCATGAAGTTGACCTTAGTGTTCCCCTATTTAGGATACATTAGAATTCCTATACACTAGAAATAACTAATAATATATTAGTTATTTCTCCCATTTAAGGAGAAGTAACTTAAATGGGAGTTCTTATCAGCAATGGTTGATTCTTCAAGGAAGGAATGACCCTGGCTCAGTAAGCTGATTGATGAACTGGAAAATAGAGAAACATATGAGGCTATGGGGAATAACACATTGTTTCTATATATCTTACAATAGTTTTATTAAAAATAAATATGAACTTTTCTGAGAATTCTTATTTCAAGAATCTGTTCCCTGTTCTAGAATAGTAACATTTGATATTCTCCTGAACTGTACTTTTAGATTCCTTTCTCCAGCAGACACTCAGGTAGTGCCTACCCCGTGCTAGCTAGGCACTGTGGACACCACAGAGACACGGAGGACTGTATTCCATTGGTTAAGATGGTAATTGTTAGGAAGCGTGAAATGAATGATAAACAGATACTTATATTGCTCAGTAGTCTCTAAAGTCTTAATAAATCTTTTCTGAATTGTGCTTTACCTTTAAAGAATTAAGACATTGCTTAAATTGCATGTGCAATAGCTAAAATGTGTAAATGTGTTTTTCCTTTCAGATGACTGCCAAATTAAAAAACGTCCAGCTTCTCTAAACTCCAAGGTAATTACTAATTCACTTAACAAATGTCTATCAAATACTTACAAGATGGTTTTAAAATGTTATTTGAAGCTCCAGGCCTTTATATGTAAGTAACAAAATAGTGATTTAAATTCATATAGATGTATTTGTTTATCTAAGTATGCTTTTATGCTTTCTGCTATATTTGTGTATTAATTAAGTGTGCCTGGCAGCATGAAGAAAGTCAGTATAATATTGGTTTCTCTCTGTTGTATAAAACTAAAGTTGGAAACAGGTAACCCAACAATGGCACAGCAGCGATCCTGAGGGACCAGCCTCCTTTCTTGCTGCCTCACTCCCCCGCAGCCCTTGGCTTCTGTCTCAGGGTGTAAGATGTCTACTTCATATCCACCACACCTCATCACTACGTCATCTCTTCCACGAAAAGGGAGAAGCAACAAGTGTTCCGTCTCCCTGTAAAGACACTCCCTAACATTTCTCTCCCATTCTTGGTTGCATAGGAGTCTGGAAAGTACAGTTTCTATTTAGGAGGCTGTATGCCTAGCTTATTACTAACTAAGAAGGAAGAATGTGACACTGAAGGTCAGCCAGCAGTTTTTGCCACTGTGTAAAAGTCAGGATTACATAGATAAATAGAATTTTTGAATAAGTGACTTTAAAATCATTCCATACAAATCCCTCTTTTTCACAGATGAGGGAGGAGAAACAAAGAAGTGATCAGTTATGATCATGTATTGGTAGGAGCATGATGAGAAACCAAGTTTCTTGGGCCACAATTTCATACTCTTGATGCTCAACTAATCTATGAAATTAAAGTAGGGATGATGTGGCTTAAGAAAATGATTCACATGGAACCCCCTTAGTTTATTTATTACATTTTTAAAAATTTTGTATTCTGATGATGTACTTAAACTTTAAGAATCACACAATATTATATAACGTTTTTCCGTACAAATCTCAAGAAACTCATTCATTCATTAAAACATGGCAATCCTTAAATGTGTTAAATGGAAAAAATGAAACCATGAACAAAAAAGCTATACATGTAGGTGCATATTTATCTCCTCTTGAGTTGGGAGAAATCTTTCTAAGCATAGAAGCAATGGTAGCAAAAGAGATGAATAGATTTGGCTGGATTAACAATAAAAAATTTTCTGCCAGAAATATGAAAATTCAATATAGACCAAATACAATATCAACAACAATAATTAATACAGAACAAAGGTGGTAAACATAAATGGGTGGTTCTCAGAGAAGATATATACATGATTATTTAACATAGAAAAGCAACGTTCAATAGTACTAGAAGTCAAGTAATTGCAAACCCAAACAAGAAGTCTTATATTTGTTTTATTGGCATAAATTATAATAATCCAACATTGAGTTAGGTGGAATATAAATTGGTAAAATATTTCTGGAAGACAATTTGTCCACAAGTTGTGTCTACAACTTGGTCCTTTTAAGATATGTCTAGTGTTTAACTCAGCAGTGGTCAAGTGCATGGATGTGCATGTACAAGGATATTCATTGGTGTTGCATACAGTGATAAATTATTGAGAGTTATCTAAATGTACGTTTTTCTCCTTCTGCTAGCCATCTTCTCTTCGAAGAGTGACTATTGCCTCTTTGCCCAGAAATATTGGAACTGCAGGAATGGTAAGACGATTCCTAAGTGTTCTTAGTCAAGGGGAAATTCATTTTCATATGACAGAAAATGTAAACGTGTATTTTATCATTTCTTTTAACACTTGAACTTCTAAAGGTGGCTGGGATGGAAAATAATGACCGATTTAGTAGGAGGTCAAGCAGTTGGTAAGTGTAATTTTATGGTTCCTCTTTGGGAACCTTACTATTTTATACTTGGGCTAAACTAAATGAGTGCTCGAATTAAGTGATATAGTAACATTTGATTTGTACAAAGTATAAACAGAATAATTATATAAATTGGTATATAATTATGAAGTTTTTTATTATGATCTGTGAATGTGCCAAGAAAAATTAGGACATATAATTTTGTATTTATTTAAGCAGTAGGAAATAAATTGATAATGGCTACAGATGTATTTGATTTGACAAGTGGCTATAATCGTCTTTATTTAGGCGTATTTTGGGGTCAAAGCAGAGTGAACACCGTCCCTCATTACCTCGATTTATTAGCACCTATTCCTGGGCAGATGCTGAAGAAGAAAAATGTGAACTAAAGTAGGTGAAGCTCAGTGTGTTTATTAACCTGACATAAACTGGGGCATAAACAATGGGAATAACAACTTTTATTCCATGGAGATAAAATAATGGTGTATCATTAAAAAGATAATTCACTGTAAACAATTTTTATAAACTGTAAAGCACAATAATACATTCACTCTTATAGCTCTCAGAATGGCAAAGTTTGAGGACTTAAGTTAGAAAAGACCCTGGAATTTGCCATATTTGTGAAGGTAATTTTTTTCCTGTTCCGGTGTCTGTCCAGAATGGGGAAAGGTCAATAAGGAGCCACAGAAGTAAAATGTCCATCTATTTATATATTTTTAAAAACATGAGCTATATAACGTATATATTATATAACATACAGGCAGATATGTAACATGTATGTACATCTATCTTCCATTTATGTAAATGAAGGGTAGAGGAAACATGAAATTCTGTATTGCTATCTCTGTATATAGTAAATGAAACAAATATATTTCTATAGAGAAAAGTAGAGGACAAGAAGGAGGATATGCAGAAATGCTACCTCTGAGTCCTTGGGCGACATTGGAAAAACTGCCTAACCTTACTTCGTCTCAGTTTTTACATCTGTTAAAGTGGCAGATCTTAAGGAAATGATTTTATGTTTATTTTATACATTTTCATGAGTGTCTACCATGTGATGGACACTCTGCTCAATTCTAAGGAATATAAAGATAAGTTGAGCACAACATGGTGCAACCCTCAAAGAGTTTTTTTTTTTTTTAAGTCCTGGGAGCCTATTGCATGTGTTACAAACTCTTTTCAGATTTAGAATTAACGTAATGAATCTTTTTGAGCTGGTTGGGGAAAAAAAGTCAGTTCAAGAGTCTCCTTCAAAAGATTATCTAGTTTTTGCTTTGTGTTAGTATGGTATGATTTCTACTAAGGAAGTCTTTGAAACCTTGAGAATCTTACAGAAATGCAATTTATTCTGGCTTTCGGGCCATGTTTTCTTTAAAAACTAAAGTCTATCATATGCATTTCCTATAGATGTTTGAATGAAAATAAATCTTTGAGACACATTTCTCTTGACAATTCTCAGGGTATTAAGAGTTTGAGATTTCAAAATTCAAATCCAACTAGGAACTTATCAGCAAATATAGTGGAACAATTATGTTTTGTTTAAGTGTAGGAACACCTCTTTAAATAATATGATTTGATTTAAAATATAGTCATTGCTATTTCCCAGTTCACTGAATATTAATTTAACCAACCTTTCATTTTAACTAGTTTTACATTGAGAATATTTTCAAAAACACTTTAAAATTAATATTTTCAGAGAAAACAAATGAACTCTGATGGTACTCCAAGTTAGCACTGATTAGAAATCGTATAGAGAAAGGAATAAAATCAATGATAATGAGGAAAGATTTAAATAAAAATTTAAAAGAAATATGGTGTCCACATTTGTTATACACACAAACACATAGGTATATACATACCCATATATGAAATATATATACCTATTTATATATAATATATACACATAAGCTGTATACATACATATTTATATATACATATTTGTTATATACTATATGTACCTATAGAATATATACACATATTTTTATATTATAAACTTTGTATAATATATAAGTATATATGTGTATATATAGCATATATTTATATATACTGCACTCCAGTCTAGGCAACAGAGTCAGACTCTGTCTCTTAAAAAAGTATGTGTATATATATATATATATATACACACACACACATTTATATATGTACACATATAAAATGTATTACATAAATGTTTACATAGTATATAATATATATGTATACACGTATTTACATGTGTATACACATTTCTATAATGTATATTATATAAATATGAATATATGTGTAGGTAATATATAAATATGGGTATGTAGAATATATACACATACATATAGTTTTCTTTGAGACAGATTCTGACTTTGTTGCCTAGGCTGGAGTGCAGTGGCACAACCATAGCTCACTACAGCCTCCAAGTCCAGCAATCCCTGGAGTCCTGAGAACCTTGGGAGGAGTCTCCCTCCTTGGCCTCTCAAAGTGCTGAGATTAAAGTTTTTAATAAAGTATGGTTAAACATGCACACCATATCTATATGCAGAGAAAGAAATCATAGTAATAACATTGGTTAATGATGAGCGGTGAGACTAACTTCTGTATGTTCTTTTTAAATTTCCCCCTTTTTATATATATTTGGCTATAACATTCTACACAAACATTATTTTTCTAAATATAGGAAGCTATTTTTAAATTAAATTTCTATAAATGTTTTAATTATAAATTTGGTGATTTGACTTTTAGATACTGAGTTTCCCCAAAACAGAACAAATACTTGTGAGCCTCTTAAGTTACAGTAAGATTAGCAGTATTTTATGAATAATTATAGCATATCCTTAGTTTCAAATATTAAAAACAATATTTACTTACAGAACTAAAGATGACTCAGAGCCACCTGGAGAAGAAATAGTAGAAAGGACAAGGAAGCCAAGTCTTTCTGAAAAGAAAAATCATCCATCAAGGCGGGATGTCTCTTCAGTGTAAGTTATCTACTTGAAAATTCTACCATTTTAGTAGAATGGGAAAGGATAAGGTAGGGCTGACAGTATTAATCTTAACCAAATTACTAAAAGACATGCCAAATTGCTACATTTAAGATGAATAACACACTTAGTATGTCTAGTTTTCCTTGAACCTATGTTACAAAGGCGGCAGGAGAGTTTATAGGAACAAATTCCAGCCCTCTAACGAGCCATGTAACCTGGGTAAGTTCATCCATTTTTGTGCAACAATTTCTTTATAAAGATGCTAATAGTACCCATGTCACTGTGTTGGTGTTACGATTAAACGAATTAGCACATGTAAAATCTTAGTAGTATCTAGCACAGGGTTAACTATTTTCAAAGACTTAAATGCTGTAATACGTATTATTGGTGGTTGTTTTTAAAACAAATGGAGTTTAAATTTTAGTCTTCCTTTATCTGTGGTTTCACTTTTGCAATCCAAAAATAGGTGAATATAGTAAAATATTTTGAGAGACAGACGATATTCACATAACTTTTACTGTAATATATTGTTATAAATTATTCTATGTTATTGTTCATCTCTTACTGTGCCTAATTCATAAATTCAATTTTATTATAAGCATGAATCCATAGGAAAAAAAACACTATATATAGGGTTTAGTTCTATTTTCAGCTTCAGGCATCCACTGGAGGTCTTGGAGCATACCCACAAGAATAAAGGAGGAGTATTATACACATACATAAGTACATACACAGACACTCCCCCTCTACCCAGCAAATAACATTTTTGTTTCCACGTAGGAATATGTTGCCTTACCTTTCCGAAAGAATGAGATACTTGTATGTACTTGCTGGAAGATAATGCCTATATCACATAATTTTCAGATTCTCATCATAGCACATCATTTCTTTAATTCTAATAATTACAGAGAGTGGAAGGCAGATTGTTTCCAAAACCAAAATGATAAATCATAATATGTAGATTAAAAGGCAGTGTTAGGGGTATGAAGGGCAGATCACTTGATTGGTGTTGTTAGCAAAAGGAATGTTTCTAATGACAAATTACTGATTACCAAATTCTGTTTTCCTTATAGTTATGACACGATAGCTTCCTGGGCAACACATCTCAAGTCCTCCATCAGAAAGGCTAACAAGGCCCTCTGGCTTTCTATTGCATTCATTGTACTGTTTGCAGCTTTGACGAGCTTCCTCACAGGCGGATTATTCCAGAAGTCTGTGGATGCCGCTCCCACACAGGAAGAGGACTCGTGGACATCCCTAGAACATATCTTGTGGCCGTCTACCAGACTCCGACACAATGGGCCACCACCAGTGTGACAGGAGGACATCCTAATACATGGATCTTGATTTCGAAGTTTCAGTATCTGAGCTTCGTAAATTATTAACTTTTAGCTGGGAAAGTAAAGCATGAAACCAGAGGTTCTCAGAATGACTGTAAGAAAGCTTACATTTCCTCTTGTTGCCTTTATCTCCCCCAACTAAAATACAACGGGGAAGAAGTCTATGATCTTTGAATGAGCTTTTTAAGGAAGAAATATTATATATTGTTTGTTAAATTTTACTGAAATAAAGAATCATTTAAATCTTCATAGAGTGAAAGTTAAAATTCTCATCAGGCCAAGTATTAAAATACTTTGTTTAAAATAAAACTTGAGTAGAAAATGCTGATTAGAAAATTTTAATAGTCTATTTGAAACGTGTTAACTCACTCGTTACATTCTGTCGCAGAAGTGCCTGACTGTCCTTCCCCATGCTTGGCTCTTCACACTGAATGCAGTTGGCGAGCGGCGTTAGGAATAGCTGAGCAATCTGGTAGCGAGCAGCACGTGGCACACAGAGCTGACAAACTCACAGCTGGAACCCCTGACTCTCTCCATTGCTTCCTTAGAAGCACAGTCCTTCAGCATGTGATATAAAGTAGAATGAAACTCAGTGTCTTCTTCAAGTGCTTCAGAAAATGCCTCACTCTCTTCCTTGATCTTAAGGCTTTGTGCCCTGTCACCACTAAACATTAAAATGGCCCAATTAGGAGTCTCAGTACATTCTTCAGTAAGGTGTTCCCTCACCTAAAAAAAAAACGGAAATTCAAGCAACTTGTTAATAATTCCTCTTCTATTCAATATTTGGGCAGTAGATTATTAATTGAAGGGTTCAGTTTATCCCCCAAATTGCAAAGGTTAAACAATCTAAGTGTTCCATTATTGGGTACTGAAAAACCATGACACTGTTTATATTTTGGTGATTATGGAGCTTATCCATCTGTATTAATTCATGCAGCAAATATTTAGTGCCTATCATGTGTGAGGTACTGTTCTAAGTGCTGGGGATGCAACAGGGAAAGAAAACACAGAAAAAATACAGACATACAGCATATATAAATAACAACTGCAACAAAAAAGCCCTGCCCTCAGGGAGCTTTGAGTGGGGGAAACACAATAAACAAGAAAAACAAATATGGTTTCTTGCTTAGGCCAAAACATTCATCAGTCTGCTTTTGGAATTTGATGATAAGATACAGTTACTATTACCTGATAACAACAAGAAGGCATCAGAAAGTTAAGTTGGAGGACTAACCCTCTCAGGAGAGGGCTTATAAGTCACAGACATATTCATGTTAAAAGCTTCTGGGGGTCTCACTCTGTTGTTCAGGCTGGGGTACCGTTGGTGTGATCATAGCTCACTTCAGCCTCAAACTCCCGGGTTCAAGCAATCCATCCACCTCAGTTTCCCAAGTGGCTGGGATTACAGGTGTGAGCCACTGCACCCAGCAAGGCTTCCATTTGTTCTTGAGTCAATTTGCAAAGAGATACAAAGACTGTGGCCTGGCTTGAAGTCCATTATTGATACCATAATGGACAACAAAGGCATAAACTTTATATAGTTTGGATTTATATTTTTGAGAAAAAAAATGGAAATTTTAAAATGCCATATTGAATGTTAATTTTTTTTTTAACCTTTCTAAGACGAGAAGCCATGGACTACATTCATTTAGTCTTTGAGTACTTTATCTTCTTTTGGAGGACAAAGTAGTTTTATGGGTTTTTACATATTATACCTTAAACACAACTTTTGTAGAATTACATAGTAGGTTCCACTTGCTCCAACCAAATGCAAAAGCAGAACTTAGTAGGGCCATCTGTCGATAAGCTTTCACTTCTACCAAAGGAACCTGTCAATATATAAACAAATAGAATTGATCTTTGAGCCTCCCAAGTCTACCTCCATCTTTGGCCTCCCCCTTCAGTCTATTCTCAACACAGAAGGATCCACTTAAAATTGTAAGTCAGAGTATATGACTCCTCTGTCAGCACTGGGCAATGGCGTTCCCTTTCTCTGAGAATAGAATCCAAAGTTAACGACTTGCAAGGCCCTCTGGCATCCCTACTCCTGACTTCACGTATACCCCATTACCTGCTGATCTCTTTTCTTCTCCCTTTGTTCTCTCAGTTCCAGCCCCATGCCTTCCTTGGTGTTCCTCCAATCCTCTAGCATACGAGGCCACTCTCTCAGGGCCCTTGCTCCAGTTGTTTACCTGGAAGCTGCTTCCCCAGATGTGCACGTGGCTAAAGTCCCCACCTTCGAGTTTCGCTCAAGTGTTCTCTCTCACAGAGCTGCCCTCCCTGACACCTGTTTAATATGGGTGTCATATGGCCTCAACCCCTCTATTCCTGATCTACCTTTTCTTTTCTCCATAGCCCTTTTCACCTTTTTAACATACCAATCATTTATTTTTAAATTTTTTTTCCTTCGACTCTGAAGGAAAACAAAGGTAAGGACCTTTGTTTCATTCACTGATGTATTCTAATCATCTAAAATAGTGCCTAGCATGTAGGTGTTCAGAAAAAAATATTTCCTTGCATAGTATGAGCAGAACTCTATATTCAACATTGTAGAGTAACAGGCAATTTGAGTTACTAAAACCAAGGGTTTTTTTCCTATGCGTATATGTACATACATTTATTATTTCTAAATGTTATACAAATATCTACTTATATTGTCATTTTCTGATACATTTATTAATCTCCTTGAGTATAGAACCATTCTGCCTACAAATACACTTTTCATGATTAGAAGTTACTTTGTGTCTTTGTATAGCACAAATGTTTACTAAGCATCTACTATATTCCAGGACTATGCTAGATGCTAGAAGAATCAAAGCTGATTAAGAAATGACCCCCATCCTCAAGAAGCTCACAGTTTAACTTGGAAGGTATCTTACTGAACTAAAGCCTTATGAGGAACATGAAGTTCCAGTACATAGACATGGAGCTTCTGCCAAAAAACTAAAGGAAGTGGGTTTTGTACATTAGTGGACCTTGTATTTTTAATTCTGCCTAACTTACCATGTTTGGGAAAGTGCAGAGTTATTTACTCTTTTAAGAAATCTTACATAATATCCAGTAATGGAAAAAAAGTATTTGCACTAAACTGACCACCTGTGGATATGTTCCACTGGTCAATATGAAGATCATACTACAGGCTTACTTAGGGAAAATTATTAAAAGAACCCTGGATTTCTGGTCTTTTCATCTATTTCTAAGTATAATACTGTATAAGTGAATATATAAAACACAGTTATATAATATTAAATTATATGACATTTAATACTTGCTAACATTTTAAATGTCTGCCACATTAAATTTGGAACAGTTCATTCTTACCTTATTGTTTATAATAACATAAAAATGAGAGTGTCTAGTAGGAAAGATATTCAGTCCAGCTTCTTTCAAAGCAATAATGAAAGGAATAGGAGTCATCCATTTCCCTTCCAAAATAGAGACGTGTTTCTTGTCTCTTAGTTTGATTGAAGATAACATGCAGAAGTTTTCCTAGTTTCAGAAAAAAGAAGCTTTTATGTAAATTTTAAAAATCATTAATTCAGTCTTATTCCAGGTACAGCCTTTAGATGCTTTATACATTTTAAAAATCATCTATCACCCTATATTAGAAGGAATGCAGGGCATTCTTAGGCCTCATCTGAATGCTCTGACACAAAGTCCCCATGTTACCTTAAGCAGTTTCCTCTTTTTGGGCTTCATCAGAACAATCGAGGGAATGGACAAAGTATCTCTCAAGTTTCCTATTTTATAAGTTATAAGAATACGCGTATGTTCACAGTGAATTAAAATAGTTATTAGATAACAATTATGATTGCACTTCTAGGGATCATTCTTTTCAAACCCGTAAAAGTTAACATAATGAGGCAATATTATCCAGTTTAAAGGTCTGGCAAAGTGACAGTTTGAAGGTGTATAGAATTCACGTCTCACTTTCTTTTTATGTTAATATATTTCATTTAACCCAATATAGCTAAAATATTTCAATATGTAATCAGTATAGAAATTATTAATGAGAGTTTACATTCTTCATATCAACTACTCAAAATTTGTGTCTATTTTAGTTAGAGCATGTAGTAATTTGGACTAGTCACATGCAGTAGCTACATATGGCTGGTAGCTACCACATTAGACAGCACAGATCCACTAACCTGAAAACGCATACTGAGCAGCCTTGGATGTTTCAATTGTCATAGTAATAAGTGAACATTGTGAAGGTGCTAGTATTTTTCCATGAGTCTAGAGGAAGAGTCTGCATGGGGGTTGTCAGGGCTGCTGGAATGGTGCAGGAAAGCCTGAAAGGAGGCTCCAGCGATACAATCCTCTTACACAATCTCAGAAAGGTCACTTAATGTCCTAACCTCTGTGGGCCTTAGTTTTTCTCTATATAAAATGGGGGGGATAGACCAGAAGCATTTTAAGGGCACTTGCAGCACTGATGATTCTGAGGCTCTCCATCTCCCATCTCATCTAGTTTTAAAAGCAAAGTTTAGTAACATTCTAGGCTTTCTGTATTCATGAGGAATTCCAACCTATATCTCTTTCTAAAAGCAACCTAAGATATATTTTACATATCATAAAATTCACCTATTTCAAGCGTATAATTCAAAGATTTTTAGTGACTTTACAGAGTGGTACATCTATCACCATAAATCCCTTTTCATCCTTCCCAGTAGGATCCCTTATCTCATTTATAGTTAATCCCCATCTACCCTCAGCCCCAGGTAACCAAAATTCTACTTTTGTCTCTATAAATTTCAGCCTATGTAAATTTTTTTTTTTTTTTTTTTTTTTTTAGGAAAGAGTTTTACTCTGTTGCCCAGGCTGGAGTGAAGTTGTGCAATCTCGGCTCACTGCAACCTCTACCTCCTGGGTTCAAGTGATTCTCCTGCCTCAGCCTCCTGAGTAGCTGGGATTACCAGCACGTGCCACCATGCCCAGCTAATTTTTGTATATTTAGTAGATGCGAGGTTTCACCATGTTGGCCAGGCTGGTCTCAAACTCCTAACCTCAGGTGATCCACCTGCCTTGGCCTCCCAAAGTACTGGGATTGCAGGTGTGAGCCACCATGCCCGGCCCAGGCTATGTAATTTCTGACTGATGAGCAATAGAGGATTATTCAGAGAGAAACCAACCTCAAAAGAGATTTCAAATGGCTGGATGATAAAAATCAGGCAGCCCCTTTAGGATGGATCAAAAACTCTAAAATTCGGCCGGGCGCGGTGGCTCACGCCTGTAATCCCAGCACTTTGGGAGGCTGAGGCGGGCGGATCACGAGGTCAAGAGATCGAGAACATCCTGGCCAACATGGTGAAACCCCGTCTCTACGAAAAATGCAAAAATTAGCTGGGCGTGGTGGCGCGCGCCTGTAGTCCCAGCTACTCGGGAGGCTGAGGCAGGAGAATTGCTTGAACCCAGGAGATGGAGGTTGCAGTGAGCCGAGATCTGGCCACTGCACTCCAGCCTGGCGCCTGGTGACGGAGCGAGACTCTGTCTCAAAAAAAAAAATAAAAAACAAAAAAAACTCTAAAATTCATACTGCAACCAGACTCATCGGTTCATCAGTTGATCTATTCTTAGTAATTTTAGGGTTCAAGTTTGAGTTTGAGCTTTGCTATTTACATGTTATTGCCTATTTAATTATTAAATATTTCATTTGGAAATATAGCTCAAAGTACATTTTCAATGTCATTATAAGACACTTATATTTCAATATATAAATCAGCAGCCATTGATTGCTGTGACAAACTAGTTTATCCATCAAATGGTTTACCTTTGATATGACAGTACGTAACAGCTATAATAGTTACTCACCTTAATTTGTATTTGAATCTCAGTAAATACTGTAGTCACAGTTAAAAGTACTTTATTTACATCAAGTGGTCTTAGTTCCCATGACTGGTATGGCATGTTAATATGAGCATCTTGAATCAAGGTAAGAGGACCAAAGGTTTCCAGGCTGAATGTTACAAGTCTTTCTTTTGGTTTGTAGAATACATTGCTGATGCCATCAGTTCTCCAATGTTTACCTTTATAATTAATGAAGAAAGTGACACTAGTTTCATTTTTTTCCTATAAAAAAGATGAATCACCAAAAAAATTGCTTTATGTATAAATTGATCTTTCATATTTAGAATAGGATCTCAAAAGAAGGCCAACTTTGCTGAGAGATTTCCCCTGCCTACAGGATCAAGTCCCACCTCCTCAGCATGGTAAGACCTTCAGAATGAAGCTCTGACTCACTTTATTGGCTCCATTCCTTGCCACTTCTCAAGGAAAAAAGTTTTTCTCTTTTCAATCTAACTTTTTTCTTTCTCTAACAACACTGCATGTATACCTCTGGGCCTCTGCTATACAGTTCTTTCCTCCTACAGTACTCTTCCCTAATCTTTCAGATACATTCTCTTCACCCTTTTTTTTTTTTTGAGACAAAGTCTTGCTCCGTCACCCAGGCTAGAGTGCAATGGCACGATCTCAGCTCACTGAAACCTCTACCTCCAGGTTCAAGCGATTCTCCTGCCTCAGCCTCCCAAGTAGCTGGGATTACAAGTGCCAGCTACTGTGCCCAACTAATTTTTGTATTTTTAGTAGAGACAGGATTTCACCACCTTGGCCAGGCTGGTCTCGAACTCCCGACCTCGTGATCCACCTGCCTTGGATTCCCAAAGTGCTGGGATTACAGGCATGAGCCACCACACCTGGCCTCATCTTTTCTTTAAAATGAGTTCAAAATTCATGTGTTTTATGTATACAATTCAATTATCTTTAGTAAATTTAGCCAGTTGTGCAACCATCACCACAATCCAGTTTTAGAACATTTTTATCCCCCACATTAAGATCCTAATGTTCATTTACAGTTAATTCCATTCCCACCTCCAGCCCCAGGCAACGATTAATATACTTCCTGTCTTTAAAGATGTGCCTTTTTCAGACTTTTCACACAGATCGAATAATATTATACATGGTCTTCTGTGCCTCTTACAACTTAATAATAAAACACAACCTAATTTAAAAGTGGGTAAATGATTTGAATAAACATTTCACCAAAGAAAAGACGAAAGGCTAATAAGTACTTAAAAAGATGATCAATAGTATTAGTAATTAGGAAAATAAGTTAAAATCACAGTGGGATATTACTTCACACCCACTAGAATGGCTATAATCAAAAAGATAAATAACAAATGTTGTAAACAAACAGGAAACCTCATATACTGCTGGCAGACATGTAAAACGGTACAGCTACTTTTAAAAACAAGTTGGCAGTTTCTTTGAAAGTTAAATATGAACTCAGCACTCAACCCAGCAATTCTACTTCTAGGTGCATACCTAACGTAACTGAAAACATGTCCACACAGAGACTTGTATGCAAATATTCTCTTCGTCTTTGAGAGCCCTGTTCAATACTCCATCCTGCGAGATGCAGTCCTTTATGCTAAAGATTGAGCCATCCCTGTCATGCTCTAGAGAGCCCTTTACATCTATGCTAGCACCCCACTACAATGTATTACAATATGATGTCTTCCTGTCTGCCTCTCCTACAATTTTAAAACTCCCAGAGGCAGAAACTATGCCTCATTTACCTCTGTATTCCTTTTTTTTGGGGGGTGGGTGTGGGGGTCATCTTTATAGGACAAATAAATGAACCATTTTCTTCCCAGACCCACTCTCCATTTCTACTTAGCTCTCTTTCCTGTTCTCAACTGGAGGGTTCTGTGGACTAGTTTTTACTCTTAAATTTCATATAATAAATAAATTACATTCACAAACATTTTTAATTCCTCTTTTTGTCTCTACATTAACAAATCATTTTAATTTGTAAGGTAAAAAGTTATTACCTATAAATAAATTCTCCAAATTTCTTGTATTTCTGGACAAAAGGTTTCCCACGGTTTAAAAATTACTAGAGTGGTAAATTACTGCTGTCTAATTACTGAAGTTACAGAGTAAAATTTTGCACGAGTTTATTTTTCTGAATTGTGTGGAATAATTTACCTTGTCTGATTTTAATTTTGTGGGAATCGTTTTTTTTTTTTTTCAGATGGTGTTTCACTCTTGTCGCCCAGACTGGAGTGCCATGGCGCGATCTCGGCTCACTGCTACCTCCGCCTCCTGGGTTCAAGTGATTTTCTTGCCTCAGCCTCCAGAGTAGCTAGGATTACAGGCACGTGACACCACACCCAGCTAATTTGCTTTTAGTAGAGACGAGGTTTCGCCATGTTGGCCAGGCTGGTCTTGAACTCCTGACCTAAGGTGATCCGCCCTCCTCAGCTCCCAAAGTGCTAGGATTACAGATGTGAGCTACCACACCTGGTTGTGTGAATAATTTTGAATGTGACAAATATTTAGGAATGTTACCATTAAAGTGACACCTCTGAAACTATCAAAAGAGATATAATTATTCATTTTGATGTATCTTATAGTTTAATATGTTAGAATTTACTGGGGTTTTAAACTTATTTTTTATTTTTAGAGACAAGGTCTCACTCTGTCCCCCGCACTGGAGTGCTGGGACAAGATCACAGCTCACTGCAACCTCAACCTCCTAGGCTCAAGCAGTGCTCTCACCTCAGCCTCTGGGTAGCTGGGACTGCAGGCACATGCCACCACACCTGACTAACTTTTGTATTTTTTGTGGAGATGGGGTTTCTCCATGTTGCCTAGGCTGGTCTTGAACTCCTGAGCTCAAGTAATCTACCCACCTCAGCCTCCCAGAGTGCTAGGATTACAGGCATGAGCCATTGCGACTGGCCTACTGTTTTTAATACATAGACTATTTCTAGAATATAAATAATACATCTTGTAGGCTTGTCTATACAAACAAAAATGTAGAGCACCGGGGCATTCATTAAAAAATTTAAAATATCAAATATTTAAACTTTAAATACCAAATATTTAAATTCCTAAATTCTCTTTTCCTAAATTTTCCATAACTAAATAAGTAGATTATGTAAGAGCTCTGTGCCTTAGTGATCTTATCTGTTCTCAGCTATCACCAAGTACATCAATCACTTCACCGGTAGATGGATATAAAACAACCTTAAAAGCAAAGGCACTACTCTTCTCATCTAGGATCCTTAAAACTGCATGCATTAACTCACAAGACCAAGATCCTTCAAAATTCGGCAAGCCTACTCCAAAGGAAGTATTTGTTAATGATTAACAAATCATTATCTTATATCACTGTAGATACTTCTAATTTTATGAATATTTAATTTTTGAATAACCAGTAATGTCCCATGGCTCAAAAATAAAATGTTATAAAAAAATATACAGTGGCTAGTTTTCCTCTTCTCAGGTTTCCCATTTGCCCATTCCTCATCCTCAATACTTGTATGCAACTTATAAATGATTAATATTGAAATAATCAAATATTAATCATCCAAATCTGAACTATTCGGTTATTTCAAAAGAGTAGACTTTTTATCTGTTTTTGATTTGCTAAACTATTTTGATATTTTCTCTTCTTTTTGAGACGGAGGGAGTCTCGCCCTGTTGTTGTAGTGCAGTGGCACAATCTCAGCTCACTGCAACCTCCACCTCCTGGGTTCAAGCAATTCTCCTGCCTCAGCCTCCCAGGTAGCTGGGACAACAGGCATGTGCCACTACACCCCATTAATTTTTGTTTTTTGGTAGAGATGGGGTTTTGCTATGTTGGCCAGGCTGGTCTCGAACTCCTGACCTCAGGTGATCCACTTGCCTCAGCCCCCAAAGTGCTGGGATCACAGGCATGAGCCACAGCGCCCGATCTTATCATATTTTCACTAATTTTTGCCTGTTTTGTTTTGTTTTGAGACAGAGTCTTGCTCTGTGGCCCAGGGTAGAGTGCAGTGGTGCCATCTTGGCTCACTGCAACCTCCACCTCCCGGGATCAAACTATTGTCCTGCCTCAGCCTGCCGAGTAGCAGGGATTACAGGTGTGTACCACAGCACCCCGAAGCTAGTTTTCTATTTTTAGTAGAGATGAAGTTTCACCATGTTGGCCAGGCTAATCTCAAACTCCTGACCTCGGGTGATCCACCAGCCTCGGCCTCCGAAAGTGGTAGGATTGCAGGCATGAGACACCATACCACCAGCCTGGTTTTTTTTGTTTTTGTTTTTGTTTTTTGAGATAGACAGAGTCTCACTCTGTCACCCAGGATGGAGTGTAGTGGTGCCATGTCAGTTCATGGCAACCTCTGCCTCCCAGGTTCAAGCAATTCTTATGCCTCAGACTCCCAAGCAGCTGTGATTATAGGCACCACCATGCTCAGCTAATTTTTGTAATTTTTTAGTAGAGAGATGGGGTTTCATCATGTTGCCCAGGCTGATCTTGAACTCCTGAGCTCAGGTGATCTACCCGCCTCAGCCTCCCAGAGTGCTGAGATTTACAGGCATACCCAGACTTTCCCTCATTTTGAATAAACATAATGATACAATCATAAAGTAATAGTTCATAGACAATGGCAGATACTTTAGGAATAGTTATAACACTCAGCAAATTTTAAACTCCAATTGCTATTCATTTCCATCAAGAACAAACAAAATGAGACCCTAGAATTGGCATAGAAATATGTAAGACAAGAAGCTCAGTTAATACACTACACTTTCTATTTCAATTTAAGGGTTTTATTACCCCTTTTTTGATTACATAATTATAAAAGCTGTACCTTCAGCATCCCACCTGGCAACCACAGGATCCTCAAAAAAGATTACATTCTCATGAACCTCAAGTGTGACCTCTATAGGTGGGAAAGCATTTTCTGTCTCCAAGTCTTCTGTAGTTTCCGGAGGATATGTGTATTTCTGTAATCCTTCTTTGAGTATCTTTTAAAAATGACCAAAACAACATCAAGTTAGTTGACTGGTAACAGTGAAAAATGTAAATAGTACTGAATAAGCTATATAGTTATTTTTAATAAGCACTGAAGTTTGATCCCATTTATAGAGAGATTATCAAAATGTCACAACAAAATTTAAAAGATAAATGATTGAGGAAAAAGGTTACTAAATAGGAAGGTACAGAATTTCCTATGGGCCAGGTCATGTGCTGGGGCTTCCTCATCATTTTATTCCTCCAAGCAATCCTAAATGCCTATATTTAACAGAGATGATAACTAAGACTTAGAAAAATCAAGTAACGAGAAAGATTGCAAAATGACTTCAAAGGGGCACCGGAACTCAAAAACTGGTCTATGGGCCCCTAAATCACATGCTCTAATACCATGCTAAGGGTGTGCAGGTAAAGAAAGAAACATAGATAACCTATTGAGAAGTATGGAAATGAACAGATGAAAGTGAATTAAGCAGACAGCAGCTTTTTCTGGGATAAGAAAGATTTGTGCATTATCTGAATGCAGCAGAGAAGGATCTAGGGAAGAAAGGAAAATTAAAAAATATTAGAAAATAGAGGGAAAAATTGGATAGGGCAAGATTCTAGAGGAAAAGTTATTGAAAAAGCGTTGAAAATGAGGAAAGCCTCTTTTTTGCAGGAGAGAAAAACGGCTGTGAAGGAGGATTCTTTAGGTTCAAGAGGAGAGTACGAAGTGGTCTCAGGAGATTGTGACAAAAGTCAAGAACAACAGATCTTTAGATGGACTCTTGAAAACCCCAGCTCAGGCTGGGACCTTCCTATGGATAAAGAGTATATTAAAATTTTATTGGAGTGGGAAGTGATTACGGCAATAACACGGGGGAAAAGCGTGGAAAACACTTCTCAAATACAAGAATGAGCCAAGGTCCTTAATGGATTTGATTGCGGATGACAAGTACCCAGTAATCTGTGTACATGTTGTGTTAGGGGAGACAGTGAGAGAGGGTGAGAATAAAGAGACAGACAGGAAGGGTGGGAGAGAGAAAGAGAGGAAGGAAGGAGCAGCCTATAACAACTGGATATATATGGTAGAATTCCACAGGAAGCAAGCCACCATGAGGTTAAGTTAAAAATAAACCAAGTCAATAACAGCGCAAGTGTTACTACTTATAAACAGGGTGAGAAACTCCTTGAAAGTTGATCTACCAACTGTTATCATCAGTAACTTTACCACTCAGAATGTGGTCAGTGCATCAGCAGCACTGGCATCATGGGGACTGGTGATTTTCAAACTTCAGTGTGCATATGAATCACCTGGGAATCTTGTTCAACTTCAGATTCAGTAGCTCTGAGGTGCAGCCCAAAATTATGCATTTCTTGCATGTTCCCAGCTGACACTAATGTTGCTGGTAGAATGCTACTGATTTAGGACCACATTTTGTATATTAAGGATTTAGACTAGTGATTTTCAAACTTTAGGGTGTGTTTTCCCAAAACACAGATTGTTAACCCTTATCTCCGGGTTTCTGATTTAGTAAGTTTGAGGTGGGGCTCGTGAATTTGCATTTCTAGCAAATTCCCAGAGGATGCCAGAGGATGCTGATGCCTCTGCTTGAGGGAACACATATTGACAACCACTGATTTAGACTAGAGTTCACTGATTTAGACAAGCTATGGTCCCTGGGAAATCCTACCCACCACTGATTTTTGTAAATAAAGCTTTATTGGAACATAGCTGTGCCCATTCGTTTACACACAGCAGTTTTGGTGATGCAATGGCAGAGTTGACTAACTTCATCAGAGCTGGTAGGGATCTCGAAGCTGAAAATATTTACCATCTGACTTGTTACAGAAAATGTTTGCCAACCCCTGATCTAGCAAGACTATTAATAATAAGGCTAAACTGGCACTAAAAAAACATAATGATATAAATTTACAATAAAGTTAACATATATCAATTCTAGTATAAACTTCATATTTTAGATTCTTTCAGTATCTGATTCAAATTTTCAATACCAATACATTTAAGACAATTTAAAATTACATTTTTTCCTTTGTGCTTGTTTAGTAAGGTAAAGCTCATTAGATGCTAGATAATATGAAATAAAGTAAAAGTGTGAGCAATTATTTTACTTATAAGTTTTGATTCAAGAATCAACCTACTTCCACAATCATCCATCCCTTCACTGGTTTACACTGTGGAGGAAGCTCCAAAATATCCAAGTGGTACACTCCACCCCAGAGTTGTGAACTGGCATAAATCCACCATGTTGTCTTCAAAGAATTCTGGCTTTTCAGACGCATTCTCTACCAGCAACAACTGTGCTAAAATTAATCAGATGAACAGTTTCCAAATAGATTACAACAGTTTTGTATGTTCTTAGGAAAGCAATTTAAAAATTCTAACACTGGTAAAGGAAGTGTCTATTCAAGTAGCTACTAAAACTGATCAAAAAGTGGTTAACTCAAATGATTCATAGAGCTGACCTTGGAAGTGGAAATAAGGCATGTGTTCTGGTGGAGTGTAGGGGAGGACTTCATTTTTATTTCATCTACTAACCCATGCATACAGTAAGCATGTGTTATTATTAAAATGAAAACAGGCTGGGGTGGTGGTTCATGCCTGCAATTCCAGTACTTTGGGAGGCTGAGGTGGGAGAATCGCTTGAGCCTAGGAGTTTAAGACTAGCCTGGGCAACATAGCAAAACTCCATCTCTACAAATAATTTAAAAATTAGCCAGGCTGGTGGTGTATGCTTATGGTCCCAGCTACTCAGGAGGCTGAGGTGGGAGAATTACTGGAGTCTGGGCTGTTGAGGCTACAGTGAGTCATAATCTGCACCACTACACTCCAGCGTGAGCAACATTGCAAGACCTCATCTCAAAAAATAAATATATAAAAAAATAAAAAAAGGAGAAGAAGAAGAGGAAGAAAGAAAAGTGAAGGAGAAAAGCCCTGGACATTTCTAAACTATATCCAACTGCTACTTGCCAGGACAAGACTGAATGCAAACACTTATAAATACTCAGAAGGGTTGAGAGATTTTCAGTTGTGGATGTGTACTTGTGAAAATTCACTACAACATTATAATAATAAAAAATTAGAAAAAACCTTACTGTCTATTAATAAGGATTTAAACAATGTTCTATTATTGGATGGAACTATACAACTACTTTAAAAAGTGAGGTTACCAATGAATTCTTAGAATAATGAATATTCATTTATATGAAATATATATTGTGTTCTATGTATGTAACATACTGTTAGGTGGGAAAAAAAGTAATTCTCTACAAAAACATTTGTATAATATAATCCCATGGCTTTATTAGAAATTAAGAGAGGGATAGATTGAGCAAAGAAATCTGTTAACCCTGTTATCTCAGAAAAGGGTTATGAAGAATTTTCACTTTAAATATGTTTTTGCAATGTCTGAATTTTCTTAACAATGATCCTGTATTTCTTTTGTAAGAAGAAAATCTCAATAAAGTTAAATTCTTAAAATGTAATTTAGAATACCTGCTAAGATGGTTTCACTTAATACTTTCATCTCTAGTTCACATTTTATGGCTTCAGATTCTTCCTCAGCAGAACTCTGTAAAACAACCACAGACACATGGCTGTGATTGTCAGTGTCTACATAAGCACAGTCATTATCTTTCTGTTCCAGTCCTAACTTCAGACGCCTGGTACCTTAATTCTAGGGTCCAAAACCCCAAACTGACCTCAAAAGCAATACTTTAAAAAGCAATTAAAATAAGGGCACATCTCCACAAAACTTCACAAGGGCAAGAGGCTACCCGTTCAGATTCTCTGCTGAAAAATCTCAAGTGTAAAAGACGGAGATTAGTAAGCAATGCAAGCTATAAAAAATATTATTTATATTTGCATTTTGGTTTTATCCAGGAGGTAGATTTTGCTTAAATTTGATAATCAGCTCTGATAGAGTCATCCCAAAGCCTGCTTTTGGGTAAGTCTCTCAAGGAAATGAAAGACGTTGCACATCAAGTAATGTAGAAGATAGTACCTCACTGTACTCTAGTGCAGTAAAAAGAATCTAGATTTTATGTCTAAATCTGCCACTAACTTACCTTTCTGAGTGATATGACCTTGAGCCAATCATCTAACTATTTGAGCCTCAAATTCTTGATGTAACAATAACATATTTAGTATCTAACCATGTACCAAATAACACATCTTGCAAACAATCAGAAGAAGTAAGGAACCTGAAGCTGAGGGAGGTAACTGTTTTAAGGGTAAAATAAGATAACGGAAGCAAAAGAATGTGAAGCACTAGATAAATGCAGTATTGCTAGTATAAAAATTGGGGGTAAGACTGCTGGCAAGATGGCTGAATAAGAATAGCTCAGGTGCACAGCTCCCAGCGAGAGTGACTCAGAAGGTGGGTGATCTCCGCATTTCCAACTGAGGTACCTGGTTCACCTCATTGGGACTGGTCAGACAGTGGGTACAGGCCAAAGAGGCCACCTAAAGCAGGGTGGGACATCGCCCTACCCAGGAAGCGTAAGGGCCGGGGGAACTCCCCCTTCTAGCTAAGGGAAGCCATTAGGGACTGTTCCCAGCACTCTGGCTCAGATGCTGCACTTTTCCCATGGTCTTCATAACCCAAAGACCAAGAGATTCCCTCCAGTGCCTATAACACCAGTGCCCTGGGTTTCCAGCACAAAACTGGGCGGCTCTTTGGGAAGGCACCAAGCTAACTGCAGTTTTTTTTCCCCTACCCCAGTGGTGCCTGGAACGCAAGTGAGACAGAACCACTCACTCCCCCGAAAGGGGGCTGAAGTCAGGGAGCCAAGTGATCTGGCTTGGTGGGTCCCACCCCCATGAAGACCAGCAAGCTAAGATCCACTGGCTTGAAATTCTCACAACCAGCACAGCAGTCTGAGCTCAATCTGAACATTCAACCTTGGTAGGGGGAGAGGTGTCCACCATTGCTGAGGCTCGGGTAGGCAATTTTAACCTTGACTGTGTAAACAAAGTCGCAAGTTTACACAGGGACTGGGTGGAGTCCATAGCAGCTCAGCAGGGCCTCTGTAGGCAGACTGTGTCACCAGACACCCTCCTCGCTGGGCAGGCCATCTCTGAAAAAAGGTAGCAGCCCATCAGGGACTTATAAATAAAGCCCCCACCTTCCTGGGACAGAGCACCTGGGAAAGGGGTGGTTGTGGATACAGCTTTAGGAGACTTAAACATCCCTGCCTAGAAGCTCTGAAGTGAGCAGTAGATCTCCCAGCACAGCATTTGAGCTCTGATAAGGGACAGAGTGCCTCCTCAAGTGGCTCCCTGACCCCCATGTATCCTGACTGGGAGACACTTCCCAGCAGGAGCTGACAGACACCTCATACAGAAGAGGTCTGGCTGGCATCTGGCAGGTGCCCTTCTGGGAAGAAGCTACCAGAGGAAGAAACAGGCAACAATAATATTTGCTTTACTGTAGCCCCTGTTGGTTATTCCCAGGCAAGCTGGGTCTGGAGTGGACCTCCAGCAAACTCCAGCAGCCCTGAAGCAGAGGGTCCTGATTGTTAGAAGGAAAACTAACAAACAGAAAGAAATAGTTTCAACATCAACAGAAAGGACGTCCACTCAGAGACCCCATCCAAAAGTCACCAACTTCAAAGACCAAAGGTAGATAAATCCACGAAGATAGGAAGAAACCAGTGCAAAAAGGCTTGAAACTCCAAAAACCAGAACGCTGCTTCTCCTCCAAGGGATCACAACTCCTCACCAGCAAGGGAACAAACTGGATGGAGAATGAGTTTGATGAATTGATAGAAGCAGGCTTTAGAAGGTGGGTAGTAAACTTCTCCGAGCAAAAGTAGCATGTTCTAACCCAATGCAAGGAAGCTAAGAACCTTGAAAAAAAAAAGACAAAATGCTAACTAGAATAACCAGCATAGAAAAGAACAAAAACGACCTGATGGAGCTGAAAAACACAGCACAAGAACTTCATGAAACATACACAAGTTTCAATGGCCGAATCAATCAAGTGGAAGAAAGGAAATCAGAGATTGAAGATCAACTCAATGAATTAAAGTGAAAAGGCAAGAATAGAGAAAAAAGAGTGAAAAGAAATGAACAAAGCCTCCAAGAAATATGGAACTATGTGAAAAGACCAAATCTACATTTGATTGGTGTACCTGAAAGTGACGGGGAGAATGAAACCAAGTTGGAAAACATTCTTCAGGATATTATCCAGGAGAACTTCCCCAACCTAGCAAGGCAGGCCAACATTCAAATTCAGGAAATACAGAGAACACCACAAAGATACTCCTCGAGAAGAGCAGCCCCAAGACACATAATTGTCAGATTCACCAGTGTTGAAATGAAACAAAAAATGTTAAGGGCAGCCAGAGAGAAAGGTCAGGTTACCCACAAAGGGAAGCCCATCAGACTAACAGCAGATCTCTCTGCAGAAATCCTACAAGCCAGAAGAGAGTAGGGGCCAATATTCAACATCCTTAAAGAAAAGAATTTTCAACCCAGAATTTCATATCCAACCAAATTAAGTTTCATAAGCATAGGAAAAACAAAATCCTTTACAAACAACTGCTGAGAGATTTTGTCACCACCAGGCCTGCCTTATAAGAGCTCCTGAAGGAAGCACTAAACATGGAAAGGAACAACCAGTACCAGGTACTGCAAAAACATACCAAATTGTAAAGACCATCAACACTATGAAGAAACTGCATCAACTAACGGGCAAAACAACCAGTTAGTATCAAAATGGCAGGATCAAATTCACACATAACAATATTAACCTTAAATGTAAATGGGTTAAATGCCCCAATTAAAAGACACAGACTGGCAAATTGGATAGAGTCAAGACCCATCAGTGTGTTGTATTAAGGAGACCCATCTCACATGCAAAGACACACATAGGCTCAAAATAAAGGGATGGAGGAAGATTTACCAAGCAAATGGAGAGCAAAAAAAAAGCCGGGGTTATAATCCTAGACTCTGATAAAACAGACTTTAAACCAACAAAGATCAAAAGAGACAAAGAAGGGCATTACATAATGGTAAAGGGATCAATGCAACAAGAAGAGCTAACTATCCTAAATATACATGCACCCAATACAAGAGCATCCGGATACATAAAGCAAGTTCTTAATGACCTACAAAGAGACTTAGACTCCCACACAATAATAATGGGAGATTTTAACACCCCACTGTTAATATTAGACAGATCAATGAGACAGAAAATTAACAATGATATCCAGGACTTGAACTCAGCTCTGGACCAAGCAGATCTAACAGACGTCTACAGAACTCGCCACCCTAAATCCACAGAATATATATTCTTCTCAGCACCACATCACACTTATTCTAAAATTGGCCACATAATTGGAAGTAAAACACTCCTCAGCAAATGCAAAAGAATGAAAATCGTAACAGTCTCTCAGTCCACAGTGCAATCAAATTAGAACTCAGGATCAAGACACTCATTCAAAACCACACATCTACATGGAAACTGAACAATTCCTGCTCCTGAATGACTACTGGATAAATAACTAAATGAAGGCAGAAATAAAGATGTTCTTTAAAACCAATGAGAATGAAGACACAACATACCAGAATCTCTGGGACACATTTAAAGCAGTGTGTAGAGGGAAATTTATAGCACTAAATGCACACAAAAGAAACAAGGAAAGATCTAAAATCAACACCCTAATGTCATGATTAAAAGAACTAAAGGAGCAAGATCGAACAAATTCAAAAGCTAGCAGAAGACAAGAAATAACTAAGATCAGAGCAGAACTAAAGGAGATAGAGACACGAAAAACCCTTCAAAAAATCAATTAATGCAGGAGCTGGTTTTTTGAAAAGATCAACAAAACAGACCACTAGCCGGACTAATAAAGAAGAAAAAAAAAAGAAGAATCAAATAAATGCAATAAAAAATGATATAGGAGATATCACCACCGATCCCACAGAAATACAAACTACCATCAGAGAATACTATAAACACCTCTATGCAAATAAACCAGTAAATCTAGAAGAAATGGATAAATTCCTGGACACTTACACCCTCCCAAGACTAAACCATGAAGAAGTAGAATCCCTGAATAGAACAATAACAAGGTCTGAAATTGAGGCAGCAATTAACAGCCTACCAACCAAAAAAAGTCCAGGCTCAGATGGGTTCACAGCCAAATTCTACCAGAGGTACAAAGACGAGCTGGTACCATTCCTTCTGAAACTATTCCAAAGAACAGAAAAAGAGGAAATCTTCCCTAACTCATTTTATGAGACCAACATCAACCTGATACCCAAACCTGGCAGACACACAAGTAAAAAAGAAAATTCCAGGCCAATATCCATGATGAACATTGACGTGAAAATCCTCAATAAAATACTGGCAAATCAAATCCAACAGCACATGAAAAAGCTTATCCATCACAATCAAATTGGCTTCATCCCTGGGATGCAAGGCTGGTTCACCATACACAAATCAATAAATGAATGTGATCCATCACATAAACAGAATCAAAGACAAAAACCACATGATTATCTCAACAGATGCAGAGAAGGCCTTTGACAAAAATTCGACAGCCCTCTATGCTAAAAACTCTCAATAAACTAGATATTGATGGAATGTACCTCAAAATAATAAGAACAATTTATTACAAACCTACAGCCAATATCATACTAAATGAGCAAAAACTAGAAGCATTCCCTTTGAAAACTGGCACAAGACAAGGATGCCCTCTCTTACCAGTCCTATTCAACATAATACTGAAAGTTCTTGCCAGCACAATCAGGCAAGAAAAAGAAATAAAGGGTATTCGATTAGGAAAAAAGGAAGTCAAACTGTCTCTATTTGCAGATGATATGATTGTATATTTAGAAGACCCCATTGTCTCAGCCCCAAATCTCCTTAAGCTGATAAGCAACTTCAGCAAAGTCTCAGGATACAAAATCAATGTGCAGAAAACGCAGGCATGCCTATACACCAATAACACACGAACAGCCAAATCATGAGCAAATTCCCATTCGTAATTGCTACAAAGAGAATAAAATAGGAATACAACTAACAAGGGATATGAAGGACCTCTTCTAGAACAAAAATCACTGCTCAAGGAAATAAGAGAGGACACAAACAGATGGAAAAACATTCCATACTCATGGTCAGGAAAAATCAATATCGAGAAAATGGCCATACTGCCCAAAGTAATTTATAGATTCAATGCTATCCCAATCAAGCTCCCACCGACTTTTTCACAGAATTGGAAAAAACCACCTTAAAATTTCATATGGAACCAAGAGAGCCCACATAGCCAAGATAATCCTAAGCAAAAAAAAAAAAACAAACAAAAAATAAAGCCCAAGCTGGAGGCATCACGCTACCTGACTTCAAATTTTACTACAAGGCTACAGTAAACAAAACAGCATAATACTGGTACCAAAACAGAGATATAGACCAATGGAACAGAACAGAGGCCTCAGAAGTAATGGCACACATCTACAACCATCTGCCTTTGACAAACCTGACAAAAACAAGCAATGGGGAAAGGATTCCCTGTTTAATAAATGGTGTTGGGAAAACTGGCTAGCCATATGCAGAAAGTTGAAACTGGATCCCTTCCTTACACCTTACACAAAAAGTAACTCCAGATGGATTAAAGATTTAAACATAAGACCTAACATATAAAAACCCTAGAAGAAAACCTAGGCAATACCATTCAGGACATAGGCATGGGCAAGGACTTCATGACTAAAACACCAAAAGCAATGGCAACAAAAGCCAAAATAGACAAATGGGATCTAATTAAACTAAAGAGCTTCTGCACAGAAAAATAAACTATTCATTAGAGTGAACCAAGAACCAACAGAATGGGAAAAAATTTTTTGCAATCTACCCATCTGACAAAGAGCTAATATCCAGAATCTACAAAGACCTTAAACACATTTACAAGAAAAAGGCAACCCTGTCAAAAGTGAGTGAAGGATATGAATAGACACTTCTCAAAAGAAGACATTTATGCAGCCAACAAACATATGAAAAAAAGCTCATCATCACTGGTCATTAGAGAAATGCAAATCAAAACCATATTGAGATACCATGTCAAGCCAGTTAGAATGGTGATCATTTAAAAATCGGGGGGACAACAGATGCTAGAGAGGATGTGGAGAAATAGGAACGCTTTTACACTGTTGGTGGGAGTGTAAATTAGTTCAACCATTGTGGAAGACAGTGTGGCAATTCCTCAAGGATCTAGAACTAGAAATACCATTTGACCTGGCAATCCCATTACTGGATATATACCCAGAAGATTATAAATCATTCTGTTATAAAGACACATGCACATGTACGTTTATTGTAGCACTGTTCACAATAGCAAAGGATTGGAACCAACCCAAATGCCCATCAATGATAGACTGGATAAAGAAAATGTGGCATATATATATATATATATATATATACCATGGAATACTATGCAGCCATAAAAAAGGATGAGTTCATGTCCTTTGTAGGGACATGGATAAAGCTGGAAACCATCATTCTCAGCAAACTGACACAAGAACAGAAAACCAAACACCACATGTTCTCAATCACAAGTGGGTGTTGAACAATGAGAACACATGGAGGCAAGAAGGGGAACATCACACACCAGTGCCTGTCAGGGGGTGGGGGAGCTAGGGAAGGGATAGCAGGGGGTAGGAATATAGGGGGGAGGGATAGCATTAGGAGAAATACCTAATGCAGATGATGGGGTGATGGATGCAGCAAACCACCTATGTAACCAATCTGTATGTTCTGCACATGTACCCTAGAACTTAAAGCATATTTAAAAAATGGGGTGGGTGTGTGTGTGTGTGTGTGTGTGTGTGTGTGTGTGTGCTAATACTTGCAAAATGAATGATATCCAGCAAACTTCATTTGACTTCAGATAGTACCTGTACTTCTGCAACAACAGAATAACCGTATAGCAGAGTTCTAGTCAGAAATTTAAAGCTAGTTAATCCCATATCTCTCAACCATCATATGCAGACAAGTCCCCCTTAGTAAACTAGCCTTTCCCATCTTTCACCACCATATTGCCCTATGTGTTTTCCTCTTGACCAGTTTTAACACTATTGCATTCTCTGCAAACCCTTTCCATCATGCCTCTGAACCTTCTCCCTTATACCTTCAAAAATAATTTAATAGAGCTCCTAAATTGTAGTGGCATTGCTAGACACTGGCAATAAAAGACAAGTCCCTGACTTAAGGAACTTCCAGTCTATTAGGGAAGCAAGTAAACAAATGGGTATATTTTTGTGAGTGTTGTAGAAGGTAAGGGATCCACAACAGGAGTACAAGAAAGAAGAGTTAATTGTGTGGGAAAATGGGTGGGTGAAACAGGCAACACCTCTCTTACCTAAAGATGGTAAGTTTGAACTAAATTTTTTTTAAACTTTTAGGTTCAGGAGTACATGTGAAGGCTTGTTGTATAGGCGAACTCATGTCACAGGGGTTTGTTGTACAGATTATTTCATCATCTAGGTATTAAGCCTTGTACCCAATAGTTATTTTTTCTGCTCCTTGCTCTCCTCCCACCCTCCACTCTTAAGTAGACCCCAGTGTCTCTTATTCTCTTGTGTTCATGAGGTCTCATCATTTAGCTCCCACTTATAAGTGAGAACTTGTGGTATTTGGTTTTCTGTTCCTGCATTAGTTTGCTAAGGATAATAGCCTCCAGCTCCATCCATGTTCCTGCAAAAGACATGATCTCATTCTTTCTTATGGCTGCATAGTATTCCATGGAGTATATGTACATTTTCTTTATCCAATCTGTCACTGATTGGCATTTAGGTTGATTCCATGTCTTTGCTATTGTGAATAGTGCTACAATGAACATTCACATGCATGTGTATTTATGGTAGAATGATTTATATTCCTCTGGGTGTATATCCAGTAATGGGATTGCTGGGTGGAATAGTTCTGCTTTTAGCTCTTTAAGGAATCACCATACTGCTTTCCACAATGGTTGAACTAATGTACACTCCCACCAACAGCATATAAGTGTTCCCTTTTCTCTGCAACCTCACCAGCATCTGTTATTTTTTGACTTTTTAGTAATAGTCATTCTGACTGGTATGAGATGGTATCTCATTGTGGTTCTGATTTGCATTTCTCTAATGATCAGTGATATTAAGCTTCTTTCATATGCTTCTTGGCCACATGTATGTCTTCTTTTGAAAAGTATCTATTCATGTCCTTTGCCCACTTTTTAATGGGGTTGTTTTTCTCTTGTAAACTTAAGTTCCTTATAGATGCTGGATATTAGACCTTTGTCAGATGCATAGTTTGCAAATATTTTCTACCATTTTCCAGGCTGTTTGTTTCCTCTGTTGATAGTTCCTTTTGCTGTGCAGAAGCTCTTAAGTTTAATTAGATTCCACTTGTCAATTTTTGCTTTTGTTACAATTTTATTTGGTGTATTTTTCACAAAATCTTTGCCCATCCTATGTCCAGGATTGTATTGCCTGAGTTGTCTTCCAGGGTTTTTATAGTGTTAGTTTTACATTTTACATTTAGGTCTTTTTTTTTTTTTTTTTTTTGTCTTGTTTTGTTGCCCAGGCTGGAGTGCAATGGTGCAATCTCTGATCACTGCCGCCTCCACCTCCTGGGCTCAAGTGATTCTTCTGCTTCAGCCTCCCAAGTATCTGGGATTACAGGCATACACTACCACACCCAGCTAATCTTTTGTATTTTTAGTAAAGATGGGGTTTCACGGTGTTGGCCAGGCTGGTCTCGAACTTCTGACCTCAGGTGATCCACCCGCCTCGGCCTCCCAAAGTCCTGGGATTACAGGCGTGAGCCACCACACCTGGCTACATTTAAGTCTTTAATCTGTATTGAGTTGATTTATATAAACGTTATTAAGAAAGGGGTCCAGGTTCAATCTTCTGCATATGGCTAGCCAGATATCCCAGAACCATTTTTACTGAATAGGGAGTCTTTTCCCCATTGTTTGTTTTGTCAGCCTTGTTGAAGATGAGATGTTTGTAGGTGTGTGGCCTTATTTCTGGTCTCTCTTATCTGTTCCATTGGTCTATGTACCTGTTTCTGTACCAGTACCTTGCTGTTTTGGTTTCTGTAGCCCTGTAATATAGTTTGAAGTCAGGTAAGGTGATGCTTCCAGGTTTGTTGGATTAAAAATTTAATTATTAATAGATCCTCCCCCAAAAATGATGGGAGCAAATTCTAATGTGAGTGAAAGGCATGAAGCAAAATGGGGTTCCAAGCACTCCAAGTGGTCACGTATAGTTGGAGTGAGGCATGCTAGGAGGGTGTAAAGATATCTAAGGCTAGAGAGGTGGAGGGGCCAGATTGTGGAGACCTTTGTATGCCACTCTACGGACTAGAATTTCTCCTATGGGTAAAGGAGAGCTCATAAAAGGCCTTCATAACCTAACGTGAAAAAATTTGCATTTGGAAAGAGTATTTTGGCAGCCAGCTGATGAATGGGCTGCTCAGTGAAGTGCTAGAAGTCCAGTGTAGAGAGGATCGGGACCTACCCAAGGCAGAAGCAGCCAGGGCCACTAGAAGGAGCTTACAGGAGAGATGACAAGGAAGTAAAAGCAACGTAACTTGAAGAGGGACTGGATATAAAAGTCAAGCAAGAAAGAGAGTAAGGCTGATTTTCAGGTGTTGGGTTTAGGTAATTAAGGTGGAGAGTCATAACAATTAGCAAAAAAATAAAAAAAAAAAAAAAGAGAGAAAAGAAAAGGAGAAAGGACAGGTTTGGGGGAAAGATAATGAATTTGATTATGGAATGTTGAATTTGAGATGCCTATGGGAAAGCCAGGTGGCCTTCGGCATCATTTATCTTTAAAAACCAAATTGCATTTATTTCTTACAGGGAGGATTATGATCAATAAAAATATAAAAGATATCAGACCAATAGGCAAGTCAGTCTAATTCATATCTTCAAAAAGTTGAGAACTCTTCAAAGAGTTTAGACCAAACTTGCTTCTTATCTGGCAGGAACAGTAGGAATTCAGACTTTCTCAACAGAACTTTTCCTTTGATAAACACAGTACTTCACCTCAGTATGCAACAACACGCATTTATCAGCTTCTATATTACTACATCAGAAAGAGGATCATCTTGCATGTAACACACTGCCTTTACATAATTCAATTTTTAAAAAATTTGTACTACTCTTGAGCTTAAGTGACTTTTTTGAAGTTAGACTTCCAGATGAAGGATGCAGTGTGTCAATGTACATTCTAGCACAAACTCCTTCATCTTGGTAACTACTCTAGAATGTTTTCCTGTAATTGCAATAGTGTCATCAGAACATGCTCCTGCAAAAAAGCTTCAAATCTCATTTGCTGACAATACAAGTATAATGTATATGTTTTATATATTATAATAATAACCTCCTTGTGTTTGTTGGCAATGAAGTCAAAAAATTATTCATATTTTCATCATGTTTTATATCTGGTAATGAAAAGTCCTCTTTCATCATAATTCTTTTACAAAATTGGGTGTTTTCCAAGTATTTTTTTTCTTCTAGATAAACTTTAATAGTATTTTTTCATGTCTCAAAAATTGACAACTGCAAATTTTACTTCAATTGTATTACATTTATAGATTTATACTAGATTTAGAGTAAATAACATTTTCCAAAAGATGTTTGCTTTGAAATGTTGAAAGAATATGAATCAGAGAAGGTAGCTAAAGTATAACTTTTCAATGCTGTCTTGGCTCAATATATGTAGGAACTGGCTTGTAACATAAAAGAACTTCATAGGACACTAGCAAATAATTTTCATTGCAACTTGACAAATGCACAGACATTATAACATAGAAATTCCTTTAGTATATGTGCAATTTGAATTTGATATAAAAACATAACCTATCATTAATAGTTGGATCAATAAAAACAGAATAGAGAGTCTAAAAATAGATCATAGGATCCACTTGAAAATTCGGCATATGGCATTTCACATCAATGGAAAAAGCCTAGGTTTATATGGTATGTGTTTTGAGACAGCTGGCTAAGATTTGCAAAAAAATAAATTTAGATTCATTCTTCTCACTTTACACTAAAATAAATTCCAGATGGATATAAGATTTAAATGTAAAAACATAACGAAACCAATCAAAAGCTACAAAATCATGAAAGTATTGGAAGAGAATATATGAAACTGACACCAACAATTATTAATGAAGTAAATGATCTTGATAATATCTGCAAAATGTCAGCACTGAACACTTTACAAGTTTAACAGAATGTCTTGAATTTTATTATCCACCAACAGAAGATCTGTGCAAAAGAAATTCATTGATCTGAAATATACTTTTTTCATCAAAAGATAATTTAAATTTTACTATAACTCAAAATAAATTGTTGAAGCTGATTCTTGGTAAGGAATTGAAAATGAATTTTGAAAATACAATATTAATTAAGAATAATTATACTGAGTCTACTGGTCTCATTCATTCCAGTGGCTTTAAACACTATCTCTAGACCAATGGTCCCCAAATATAAGCTAGTAATGCTCTGTCGGTCACACACACTGTGTACTGCTTGACTCCAGAAGTTCAGAACATAACCTGCATATGAACATGTTCGTGACGGCGGTGTCTGACTTTCCTCTGAACTCCAGGTTCACATTTGCCTACTTGTCATTTCCACTTGTGTCCCCCAAACTTACCATAACCCAAACAGAACTCTTGTTTCACAGCCACTCTCAACTGTTTCATTCTATTCTTGTTCATCTCTGTAAGCTGTACCACCATATGCCTCATTTCTCAAAATAAAAACTCAGGAACATTTATTTTACCTCCATATTCATCTTTCTACAACTCTTACTGCAACCTCTGTGCGAATCACCATGACTTATTACTTACTAGTACTATTTAACTAGACACTGAGCTTTTTATTCTGGCCCCTCACAATTTATTCTCTATACAGTAGCCAGAATAACCTTTCAGAGCCATATATCACATCATGCCACACTCCTACTTACCACCCTCTAATGGTTCCCCACTGCATTTACCATAAAAGCCTAAATTCTCACTCTGGCCTGCAACGCCTGACTTTATCTGGCTTCTGCCTCTCTCTCCAACTTCATTACATATCACTTTCCTTCTGGCCCATCACACATCAGTCCACTGGCCTTCCTCCTCACTTCAATCTTATGACTTCTGCAGTAATTGGGCCTGTAGACTACTTTTACCTTCATTGTTTTATAGCTGATTCCTTCTTGTCATTTGGGTCTCAGCTAACTAACACCCCATCAAACAGGCCCTCCCTAACTACCCAATGTAAAGTCACTCCCAGTTTAATCCTGTTTAATTCTGTGCATGAATGATTACTGTATGGTATTTTCTACTTTTTAAATTTATTGTTGATTTCTCCTAACTTGTATGTAAATTATGAGAGAAGGAACCTTATTTATCCTTTGGCCATCCTCCCCTGAGGGTCAGAACGGTGCCTACCACATAGAGGTAGGCATATGATAAATATTCAGTAAGTAAGGAAATGGAACAACTCCCAGGGTATGGCCTGGAAATGAACTCCAAACATACATTTGTGGCAGGTTAAAGGTTGTTGAATGTTAAGGAGCTCTGATGCTAGGTTTTTTATATAACTTATTCGCATGGATTTTTAATTTACCCACAATGATAACAAAACATCCCAAATCACCGAACTATTTTCATGTCTCCATACTCTTCCCTCTGACCAGAATAACTTCCTTTCCTTCCTATCTAAACTTCTCCGTGCCACACCAAAAGATTCAGCTCATGTTACCTCATGAGAATAGACTTCCAATTTGTTCATTTGTTTTTATTTTGGGTTTATTTTTATCTCTTAACCCCCATGTAGAATCTCTCTCATTGCACATATTACAATATACGGTAACTGTCACTCTTCTAATCCACAAGATTGTTAGTTCATTAAAAACAAGATCGTGTTGAATCCCTTATCAATAGCAGGTATTTAGTAAATGTTTGACAAATAACATATATAAATATTACATATATAAAATATTTATGTTAAATCCTGTATATGTTTGTTTAAACTATCTTAAAGCCAGAGACTACTTTAACTTGAACTTTTAAAAGTTCAAAGACCCACATACTATCATGCATGCCCCTTAGATCGCTAACGTAGTTCTGAAGGTAATTCTCATTAAAAAAAAATTCTCATAAATGTGTGACAGTTAAACTAAACTTTTCTAAAAAGTTTGCATGATATAGTAATTGGAAACCTGTAATATTAGCATGACACGTTTAAATGAACTAAAATATGGTATTAAGAGCCCTCTAGTGGCAAACTACATACTGCACTCACGAGAAAGAAAATGTGTACATCTTCTAATGTAAGAGATTTAATTTTTAAATGAACAAAATACTAAATACTTGTTATTTGTGATTAGATTATCTAATGCATCAAACACAATTCAAATATTATGGGCTATATTTCTTGCTTTATTATATCTTATTTGCTTTGTATCAGTCTCTAAAGTCATTATAAAGACATAAAACATGTAAGATTTATAATATGCCAACCTAAAATTATGAGGTAGGCAGTTTACCCCAACAACAAAAAATATTGAAAAAATAGAGAATTTTTTTTCTCTAAATCTGAAACATAGTTAAGTTTGCCCACTAATCTTACATGTAGTCCCTAATTTACACACGTACACACAAAAGTTGAATATCATGAATTTATGACAATTTAAAACATTTAGAATACATTTTGTCACACACACACACACACACACACACACACACACACACACACACACACACCATGTTATGAATGAAACCTAGGGTTATGTTAGTTCTCCTGTAGCCATGATTATATAGGAATACAAACTAACCACTGTCCGTAAATACTGCTTCAAACTGACACCGAGTTCCAACTGGAATGGGAGGAGCACACCTTTCCTGAGGCTGCAGTAGTGACAGCAACAGTCTTCCCATCACCACATACTATGCTGGATCACTAAAGGGGTGGAGGATCAGAACTGCAGAGGGGAGAGTCCCCCAGAATCCCCCAGTGACCAGCTTGCAGATTCCCTAGAGGTAGCAGAAATGATCTCCAGCACACCCAACTGTAATGAAGAGGATCTTAAGTAACTCTCAAAGAGGGAGGGGGGATAGTGGTTGAATTCCCCCAGTTTACATAGGTTGCTAACAACATATCATACTCAAGCCAGGGCCTGCTTTTCATCACTTAACCATCCATTCATTCACTTTTTCCTCCATTAATTCAATAAACATTCATTGAGCCTTTATCATGAGCTCTATGCTTTCTGCTTGAATATGAAGTCTATCAAGAAATTCTTGTCCTCAAGATCATAATTTAGTGTTTAAGATAATAATTCTAACAAACAGAATGATAACAGCATAGTGGACAGACAGCTAATTTAATCTGAGGAGACAGGGAGGATTCTGCGGAGGTAAAATTTAAGGTAAGTCTTGAATCAAGATAAGTAGAAGTTAGGTACAGGGATTAGTGTGATGGGAGGAAGGGAATTTCACCTCAGCACACAGACTTATCATGAAATTCCCCCTTTAAAGCCAAAATGGGAAATACATTGTCTCATTTCCTACGAGGAAAGTAATGTGTGTTAAGTACTTATTAAAAATTCAAATAATACAACAGTGTACAGACAGTAAAAAAATCACTAATAATATGTCATCATTCCATCCTTCTCATGTTCTTTCCCCCACCACCAATAGATAGCCACTCTGGTGAAGAGGCTCCTAGATATTTTCCATGCATTCACAAATACAGAATCATACCAATAATAGAGTTTTAACTTTAAAAAAACTTTTAACAACACATCCTAGGCATCTTTCTATAGAAAGGTATATAAAATCTGTGTCATTTTAAATGATAAAATATCCAAATACCCAAACAAACTAGTATTGTTTGAATATTTTATAATTAATATGTGGACTGTTTTTGCTACTATAAAAATACTTCAATGAACATCTTGGCATTTTTATTTATTTTGCTCTATTATTTTCTCATAATAAATTGCTACAAGTAAAATCACTAATCATAGGCATGTTTACATAGTGCCAAACAAGGAGCGTACAGATGAACACTTCTAACAACAGTATCTGAAGATACCTGCCTGCTCAACCTGACAGGAAAACAAATGACTTTTTCTAATTTGATTACTTATTTGGTTTAGTATATTTTTATTGGCTAGTTATATTTCTTTTCTCAACTGTCTGCTTATATCCTTTGCTTAATTTTATATTAACAAGTTGTCTTCTCACTGATGTGTACAAATTCTTTATACCAGGTTATTAATCCTTTGTCTGTCATGTATGTTGAAATATTTTTCTCAGTCTGTTATTTGCCTTTCAGCTTTGTTTATAATGAGATTTATGGAGCTACACAAATGTTTGAATCTAATTAATCTCTTTTCATAGCCAGGCACGGTGGCTCACGCCTGTAATCCCAGCACTTTGGGAGGCCGAGGCAGGCGAATCACCTGAGGTCGGGAGTTCAAGACCAGCCTGACCAACATGGAAAAACCCTGTCTCTACTAAAAATACAAAATTAGCTGGGCATGGTGGCACATGCCTGTAATCCCAGCTACTAGGGAGGCTGAGGCAGGAGTATAGCTTGAACCTGGGAGGCGGAGGTTGTGGTGAACTCCAGACTGGGCAACAAGAGCAAAACTCCGTCTCAAAAAAAAAAAAATCTTTTTCATTCATGCTTTTGGTTTCGATACACTGAGAAGGAAGTTCTTCTTAGTAAAGATAATAAAATAATTTTTCTATGTTCTCTTCAAATAGTTTCATTATTCTTACAACTTTTGAATAGCTTAGTTCATTTTTATATTGAAAACTATGATTTTTTTAGTCTTTAGGGTAAAGTGAGAATGCGAATTTACTTTGAATCTTAATCAGCTGCCCTGGCACCAATTATTATATCAAACTCATCCTGTCCATTCTTGACTTCTAGAGCTTCTTTATATAGATATTACACTTCCTATTTCTATCCATCATTTCTCATTCTTTTTCTCTAATAAATCCCATCAAATTATCTCTGTCTTCTTTTAAGCTACTGATTGTCCTTATAAATCCAGTGATTTTTTTTTTCCTCTTACAAAATACCACTTATGAAAAGTGGTTTACAGTGTGCAGATTCTGTGGCAAACGTAGGCCCAGCTGACAAGTAGTTTTGCATTCAGGGAGTCTTCACTCTAGGCAGTCTCCTACCACCCTTCCTCTTCAGCACAGGAGACAGCTTCCCTCCTGCCCCGGCACACTTCACCAATACTATGGGATTCTTCTGCTTCTATGGAAATCCTACATACTTAAGCATTATTCATATTAGCCTTTCAAAATGCTGTGGGGTTTTCCGCAGGATAGAGCACACATACATAAGCATAAGCATCTACACACGTGTCCGTTTGGTGGTGATGAGAGGATTTGTTCCTGGAAATGAGGATGCTGAGTCAATGCTACTTTCATTTTCTAGCAATCACGTGTCTCTTTCTAAATCCCCTGATACAAAGTTCCTCCAGCCAGGTTCCTGTATCTACCATTCATACAATTCTTACCATTCATAGACTTTGGACAAGTTTACATTGCCTTTTATACAGTAAAATTATTTCTGCCATATCACTAATTGCCTGCTAATCTTTATTCGAGGTTTCCTGGACTATGTATTTGTTTTGTTTTTATTTTTGTTTTTCATACAGGGTCCCACTCTCTTGCCTAGGCTTGAGGGCAGTGCACATGATCACTGCTCACTGCAGTGTCAGCCTCCTGGACTGAGGAAATCCTCTCATCTCAGTCTCCCTAGCAACTCAAACTATAGGCACATGCCACCACACTTAGCTACTTTTTTGATTTTTAGTACAGACCAGGTCTTGCTATGTCGCCCAGCCTGGTGTTGAACTCCTGAGCCCAAGCGATCCTCTTGTCTAGGCCTGCCTATAATCTCTACTAAGATTATAGGTATGGGCCACTGCACCCAGCCTAGACTATGTATTTGAACATAGCCTCAAAATTGATAAAATGTGCACGTTACCACTCATTAGAATGGTTTTCCTTGAAGTACTATTTTTTTTTTTTGAGACGGGAGTCTCACTCTGTTGCCCAGGCTAGAGTGCAGTGGCGTGACCTTGGCTCACTGCAACCTCTGCCTCCCAGGTTCAAGTGATTCTTGTGTCTCAGCCTCCTGAGCAGCTGGGACTATAGGCACATGCCACCATGCCCAGCTAATTTTTGTGTTTTTAATAGAGATGGGGTTTGGCTGTGTTGGCCAGGCTGGTCTCGAACTCCTGACCTCAGGTATCCCACCCACCTCAGCCTCCCAAAGTGCTGGTATTACAGGCATGAGCCACTATGCCAGGCCTCCTTGGTGTACTTTTGTGGCACTTTCAACATTATCATTTGCATATCTTTATTCATCATTATAACCTAAAATGGTTCAATATAACATTAAATAATGTTAGAGTAAACCCCAAGTTTCTCTTCAAAGAATCAGTATGTCAGTATGTTCAGCTTTTATTCTTTAAAGCTCTATTTTAAAGTTTAAGTTCCTTGTAATTCCAGTAAACAACCTTCTCCACCAGTTCATCAGTAATTCACATCTGCTAACCCTCCCCCCCACAGCTCCGTCTTGACTAATCCCTGTCACCTTATCACTCCTGGCTACCTGCTCTGATACACCGGTAACCGTCCTTCCCACCAAAACAACCACCCTGCCACTCCAGCTCGGACCCCTGCTCTTTTTAAATAGCCAATCAGGATTAGTCTAGTTTGTGCGGTCTAACCCTAGCCAATAGGGGACGACACAGCAGTAGGGATGACCTCCATCAGGCATAAGTACCCCTTCCCCACTTGTCCAAGTGTGCAGTGGCCATGATTGCTCCATCCGTGCACCCTGAACCCTTCTATAGAAGTAAACTGCCTTGCTGAGAGGACATATCTTGTAGTGCTATGTCTTTTGTGGCATTGAAATTTTACTTATAACAATAATAGCAAAACTGGATGTAGTTAAACTCATTGGTAAGGGCCATTCAAACTAAGAAAAGCTTAGTTCAGTACTTTCAAGCCCACTAGCTGTCTACAGTAATTGATGACAAATATTGAGAAGAAGATATAAATTCACTATTCAGTCAGTGTTGTGGTGGATTCATATGCTTATATATTTAATATAAAACTACTGGCAGACTTGCAGGAAAAATGGCAGATATGAGACAGGACTAACTTGCAGCTCCCACTTGGACAGACAGAACAGTGTATGGAGACTCACATCGTGAACTTTTGCTCCAAGAACTACTGCAAGAACACAGTAGGAAAACTGAAATAATTCACAGACTCTGAAAGAAGCACTTGCCATTGCAAATTCCCCATGAGACAGCCGAAATACTGTCAGTGTCCAAAGTGTGAAGGGGGATACACACATCCTCACTGGGGAACCTGAAAATCCAGATCATGGGAGAAGGATTTAACCTTACCTAGAGCTGAAATGAATTTATAAAGCTGAGTAAAATGTAAAAGTAGAAGAAGCAGTGGGAAGAGCCCTGTAGGTGCTACGGGGTGTTGTAGAGAGCTGCCAGTGGAATTGGGGAAGGACCACAGGGAGAAGGAAACTTCCAGCTGAACTTTGTAATGATTTCCACCAAGCATAAATTTTCCTGGGTAGGATCTGGGAATGAGGGAGGAGGAAATGGGAACTACAGATACAAACACAGAAGCCACAGACGAAAGGGAGGGCAGGGCCTGAAAGCCCTGTTTGCTTTCTTAGCAGGGAGGCTTGTAGCCTAGGGCAAGATCTCAGCCAGGCTCATTGGTTTCCTGCATATAAACTCAGTACTGTTGGTGGGGCATGGTGGGAGTGAGACTGACCTTGTTGGATGTGTGGGAGCTGGGTGAGTCCCATCACTGCTGACTTTCCCCCACCTCCCTGGTGACCTGTATGACACAGCAGAGGCAGCCATAATCCCCCTGGGAGCATAATTTCACTAGCCTGAGAACCATACCCCCATCCCTCAGAGCAGCCATAGCAAGCCCCACCCAAGGAGAGTAAGAGCCCAGACATGCCTATACCTGCCTTCACCTGATGGTCTTTCTTTACCTACCCTGTAAGGTTCTTTAACACCCCCAAAAGATCACACTAGATCACCAGCAATAGATCTAAACCAAGAAGACAGCTCTGAATTGTCACAAAAAGAATTCAGAAGGTTGGTTATTAGGCTACCCAAGGAGTCATCAGAGAAAGGTGAAAATCAACTTAAAGAAATTTTAAAAATGATACAGGCTGCGGATAAAAAGTTTCCAAAGAAACAGATAGCATAAATAAAAAACAAACGCAACTTCTGGAAAAGAAAGACACACTTAGAGAAATGCAAAATATACTGGAAAGTTTTCAACAACGGAACTAAACACATAGAAGAAAGAACTTCAAAGCTTGAAGAAAGGCTTTTGAATTAACCCAATTCAACAAAGACAAAGAAAAAAGAATTTTAAAAAATGAACAAAGCCTCCAAGAAGTCTGGGATTATGTTAAATGACCAAATCAAAGAAAAACTTGGTGTTCTCAAGGAAGAGAGAAATCTAAAACTTTGGAAAATATATTTGAGGGAATAATCAAGGAAAACTTCCCTAGTCTTGCTAGAGATCTAGACATCCAAATACAAGAAGCTCAAAGAATGCCTGGGAAATTTAGCACAAAAATCATCACCTAGGCACACAGTCATCAGGTTATCTAAAGTCAAGACAAAGGAAAGAATCTTAAGAAATGTGAGGCAAAAGCACCAGGTAACCTATAAAGGAAAACCTATCAGATTAAAAGCAGATTTCTCAGCAGAAACCCTACATGCTAGAAGGGATTGGTGTCCTATCCTTAGACTCCTTAAACAAAATAATTATCAGCCAAGAATTTTGTGTCCAGCAAAACTAAGCTTCATAAATGAAGGAAAGATAAAGTCTTTTTCAGACAAACAAATGCTAAGAGAATTTACCACTACCAAGCCACCACTACAAGAACTGCTAAAAGGAGTTATAAATCTTGAAACAAAACCTCGGAATATACCAAAGAGAACCTCCTTAAAGCATAAATCTCACAGGGCCTATAAAACGATAATCCAATAAGAAAAAAAAAAACCCACAAGATATTCAGGCAATAACTAGAACAATGAATAGAATAGTACCTCACATATCAATACTAATGTTGGATGTAAACGGCCTAAATGCTCCACTTAAATGATACAGAACCACAGAATGGATAAGAATTCACCAACCAAGAATCTGTTGTCTTCAGGAGACTCACCTAACACATAAGAAGTCACATAAACTTAAAGTAAAGGGGTGGAAATAGATATTAAATACAAATGGACACCAAAAGCAAGCAGGAATAGCCATTCTTATATCAGCTAAAACAGATGATAAGCAACAGCAGTTAAAAAAGACAAAGACGAACACTATATAATGATAAAAGGTCTAGTCCAACAGGAAAATATCACAAACCTAAATATATATATGCACCTAACACTGGAGCTCCCCAAATTTATAAAACAATTACCACTAGACCTAAGAAATTAGATAGATGGCAACGCAATAATAGTGGGGGACTTCAATACTCCACTGACAGCACTAGACAGGTCATCAAGACAGAAAGTCAACAAAGAAACAATTGACTTAAACTATACCCTAGAACAAATGGACCTAACAGATATTTACACAACACTCTACTCAACAACTGCAGAATATATATTCTATTATTCATCAGCTCATGGAACATTCTTCAAGATATACCCATATGATATGTGATAAAACAAGTCTCAATAAATTTAAGAAAATTGGGCCAGGGGTGGTGGCTAATCCCAGAACTTTGGGAGGCTGAGGTGGGTGGATCACCTGAGGTCAGGAGTTCGAGACCAGCCTGACCAACATGGTGAAACTCTGTCTCTAATGTAAATACAAAAATTAGCTGGGTAGCATATGCCTGTAATCCCAGCTATGCAGGAGGCTGAAGCAGAATCACTGGAACCCAGGAGGCAGAGGCTGCAGTGAGCTGAGATTGCGTCACTGCACTCCAGCCTGGTGGCAGAGTGAGACTCTGTCTCAAATAAATAAATTTTAGAAAATCAAAATGACATCAAGTATTCTCTAGACCACAGGGAGTAAAATTGGAAACCAACTCCAAAAGGAACCCTCAAAACCATTCAAATCATGGAAATTAAATAATCTGCTCCTAATGCTCATTGGGTCAACAATAAAATCAAGGTGGAAATTAAAAAATTCTTTGAACTGAATGGTAATAGAGACAAAACCTATCAAAACCTCTGGGATACAGCAAAAGTGATGCTAAGAGGAAAATTCATAGAATTAAATACCTAAATCAAAAACTCTGAAAGAGCACAAATAGATAATCTGAAGACACACTTCAAGGAACTAGAGAAAAAAGAACAAACCAAACCTAAACCAAGCAGAAGAAAAGAAACAGCCAAGATCCGAGCAGAACTAAGTGAAACTGAAACAAAAAACCAACACAAAAGATAAATGAAATAAAAATCTGCTTTTTGAAAAGATAAACAAAATTCATAGACCATTAGCAAGATTAACCAAGAAAAGATTCAAATAAGCTCAATTAGAAACAAAATGAGAGTTATTACAAGTGATACCACAGAAATACAAAAGATCATTCAAGACTACTATGAACACCTTTAAGCACACAAACTATAAAACTTAGAGGAGATGGATAAATTCCTGGAAATATACACCTCTCCCAGATTAAAACAGGAATAAATACGAACTCTGAACAGACTAATGGTAAGCAGCAAGATTAAAATGGTAATTAAAAAATTGTCAATAAAAAAAAGTTCAGAACCAGACGGATTCACAGCTGAATTCTATCAGGCATTCAAAGAAAACTTGGTACCAATCCTATTGAAACTATTCCAAAAGACAGAGAAGAGGGAATCCTTCCTAATTCCATGGAGCCAGTATCACCCTAATATCAAAACCAGGAAAGGACATAACAAGAAAAGAAACTACAAACCAATATATCTGATGAACACAGATGTAAAAATCCTCAACAAAATACTAGCTAACTGAATCCTACAACATATCAAAAAGATAAACCACCATGATCAGTGGGTTTCATGCCAGGAATGCAGGGACGTTTTAACATATGCAAGTCAATAAACGTGATATACCACATAGAATTAAACAAAACATCTGACAAAATCCAGCATCCCTTTATGATTACAACTCTCAGTAAAATCGGCATAGAAGAGACATGCCTTAAGGTAACAAAAGCCATCTATGACAAACCCACAGCCAACATTATGCTGAATAGGGAAACGCTGAAAGCATTACCCCTGAGAACTGGAACAAGACAAGGATGCCCACTTTCACCACTTCTATTCAACATAGTACTGGAAGTCCTAGCCAGAGCAATCAAACAAGAGAAAAAAAATAAAGGGCTTACAAATCAGTAAAGAGGAATTCTCACTGTTTGCTGATGATACGATTGTATACCTAGAAAACCCTAGAGACTCATCCTAAAAGCTCCTAGATCTGATAAATGAATTCAGTAAAATCTCGGGATATAAAATCAATGTACACAAATCAGTAGGTCTGCTATACACCAACGGTGTCCAAGCTGAGAATCAAATCAACAACTCAATCCCTTTTACAATAGCTGCAATAAAAAACAGAAAAAAACTTAGGAATATACCTAACCAAGGAGGTGAAAGACCTCTACAAGGAAAACTACAAAACACTGCCAAAAGAAATCACAGATGACACAAAGAAATGGAAACACATCCCATGCTCATGGATAGGTAGGATCATATTGTGAAAATGACCATACTGCCAAAAGCCATCCACAAATTCAATGCAATTCCCATCAAACTACCATCATCATTCTTCATAGAACTAGAAAAAAAAAATCCTAAAATTCATATGAAACCAAAAAATACCCCACATAGCCAAACCAAGACTAAGCAAAAATTACAAACCTGGAGACATTACATTACCCTACTTCAAACTATACTGTAAAGCTGTAGTCACCATGGTACTGGTATACCAGCTTGGTACTGGTATAAAAATAGGCATATAGATCAATGGAACAGAATAGAGAACCTGGAAATAAAGGCAAATACTTATAGTCAACTGATCTTTGACAAAGCAAACAAAAATATAAAGTGGGGGGAAAGAACACCCAATTCAACAAATGATGGTGGAATAATTGGCAAGCCACACATAGAAGAATACAACTGAATACTCATCTCTCACCTTATACAAAAATCAACTCAAAATGAATCAAAGGCTTAAATCTAACACCTGAAACCATAAAAGTTCTAGAAATAGCATTGGAACAACCCTTCTAGACATTGGCTTAGGAAAAGACTTAATGAAGAAGAACCCAAAAGCAAATGCAACAACAATGATAAGTAGATGGGACCTAATTAAACTAAAGAGCTTCTGCATAGCAAAAGAAATAATCGGCAGAGTAAACAGACAACCCACAGAGTAGGAGAAAATCTTCACAAAGTATGCATCTGACAAAGATTATCAGATGCAGAATGTCCAGAATCTATAAGGAACTCAAATCAGCAAGAAAATATTAATCCCATCAAAACATGGGCTAAGAACATGAATAGACAATTCTCAAAAGAATATATACAAACGGCCAAGAAACATATGAAAAAATGCTCAACATTACTAATTATTAAGGAAATGCACATCAAAACCACAATGTGATACTACCTCATTCCTGTAAAAATGGCCATAACTTAAATATCAAAAAATAATAGATGTTTGAGTGGATGTGGTGAAAAGAGAACACTTTCACATTGATGTTAAGAATGTATACTAATACAACTACTATGGAAAACAGTATGGAGATTCCTTAAAGAACTAAAAGTAGATCTACCATTTGATCCAGCAATCCCACGACAGGGTTTCTGCCCAGAGGAAAAGAAGCCATATGAAAAGGACACCTGTACACGCATGTTTATAGCAGCACAATTTGCAATTGCAAAAATATGGAACCAGCTCAAATTCCCATCAATCAACAAGTGGATAAAGAAAATGAGGTATATATGTACCATGGAGTACTACTCAACCATAAAAAGGTATGAAATAATGGCATCTACAGCAACCTAGATGTAATTGGAGACCACTATTCTAAGTGAAGTAACCCAGGAATAGAAAACTAAACATCACATGTTCTCACTATAAGTGGGAGCTAAGCTATGAGGATGTAAATGCATAAGAATGATACAATGGACTTTGGGGACTCAAAGGAAGAGTGGGAGGGGGATGAGGGATAAAAGACTACACAATGGGTACGGTGTCCACTGCTGGGGTAATGGGTGCACCAAAATCTTAGAAATCACCCCTAAAGAACTTATCCATGAAACCAGATGCCACCTGTTCCCCAAAAACCTTTTGAAATAAAACTATAAAAATAAAAATAAAACTACTGCCAAAATTAACAGAACTATAATGAATTATTACTGTATGAGGCCACTTTGAGATATGTGCATAAGAAAAAATTGCTTTAGCCATGTAAATTCAAGTAATAGTTCAAATTATATGGTTTCAAATTATTATTTCACAGTTTTAAAATCAATAATGTGAAATTCACATGTAAAATACTGATAGTTCTTTCTTTACAGGAATTTAAAATCACAAATCCTGCCAAATTTAAGCTAGTGGAGTTTAATTTTGTATTTTACTGCATATTGAAATAATGTTAAGTCATATGAAAGAATTATTAAGGAAATGCAAATCAAAACCACAATGTGATACCACCTCACTCCTGTAAAAATGGCCCTAACTTTAAAATAAAAAAATAATAGATGTTTGAGTGAATGTTAATTTGTCATATCTAATCACATCTTATTAGCTAAAGTAAGTCACATGGTCATGCCTAGCTTCAACATGGAGAGAAGTATAATCCTTCCATATTCCAGGAAAAGGAAGAGAACTGGAAATACTATTATCTCTAGTAGAGCTTCCACACTACCTGAGAGTTCAAATGAAATTTTTATTTTAAAAACTATCTTACTGCCCAAACAACATTTAAACAAAAATGACAAATTTTTAAAAAGGAATAAATCACTCATTTCCCACCTATCTAAAATATCAGCTATGCACAGATTTCTGAGTTCTCATTTTCTTATATTTTTAAAATTTTCACGTGCTTGTCATTAGAGTCTAAATACTATTTTTTGTACTTAGCATTATGTCATATCCATTTTCTACATTGCTATAAAGCCTTTATAATTTTTTGTTTTTTTTGAGACGAAGTCATACTGTGTCGCCCAGGCTGGAGTGCAACGGCACAATCTCAGCTCACTGCAACCTCCACCTCCCAGGTTCAAGTGATTCTCCTGTCTCAGCCTCCCAAGTAGCTCAGATTACAGGTGTGCACCACCACTCATGGCTAATTTTTTGTATTTTTAGTAGAGACACGGTTTTTCCATGTTGACCAGGCTGTTCTCGAACTCTTGACCTCAAGTCATCCACCTACCTCGGCCTCCTAAAGTGCTAGGATTGCAGGTGTGAGCCACCAGGTCCAGCCTATAATTTTTGATACCAGTGCAATATTTTAAATGGACTTCTTAATAAATCACACGTGTTCTTAGAATATCTAATAATTCCTATTCTGATTTTAAATTTGTATTCAATCTAATCCTCAATCCTTTCCTGTGTTTAAAGAAAATAAATCAATAAACCAATACATTTCATGTCTTAAGCACTTGTCAGAAACTCTGAGATTTTTTGGCCCCTCATAACGTGCAAATAGGCTATTAAACAAAAAATCTTCTTAGCTCTGAGAAAGTATTAGTAAATTCTTAAGAGATATTTTTTCCTAACATAAATAAATAGCTTGACAATCTTGGCAACAGAAAAAAGAGCAGAAGCTAACTAGAGGAATGATTATTGCTCAAATACTATATCTACAGATGTCAAATTTTCAGAGAAGAGTGTAACATTTTAAGAAAATCAATTTTTGCTTTATAAAATTCTTTCCTACAAAACCAAAGACTGAGGAAGTAACAGGGTAATATAAGATTATCCTTCAGTTTATGAAAGTATTTACTGTAAGTTTCCATTTAATGCCAAGTTCCCTTGACTGAGTTTGAATATAATATACAAAAATTAAATGGCATCAAAGCTGCCCAGTTGTGTACCTAATATAAAAATGAGCAATTCCTGTGCTGAGCTTTAGGATGTTGAAGCTAGTGGCTCAATTATTAACTGACTATTAATGGAAGGCAAGAAAAAGATACACATTAAAAATTCAGGCACTGACAAGAAAGTGGCTCCCAGACAATTTCTAGTTGTTTAGGAAAAATCTTGAGAATACTTTAAGGGAATCTAATAACACATGTTACACAAAGAAAAAAATGTGTATATTTAAATGTGTCCTACCATTTTCGCTTCAATGTCACCTTGTTCCTCCTCAACTTTTATTTCTTCCTCCTGAATTAAGTAAGACCCTCTTTCTTGTTGTTTGGGCTCTTCTTCAACCTCTTTGCTGATTGCTTTTCTACACTGTCAACATCATCTTTGACTGGCTCAGTTATTGAGGAAGTGTCTTCTTTTGATGGTGTTGAAACAAGGTGCAGTGTAGAAACATGATCATAGTGAGTATGCAGGAGTCGTAGAGCAATGTCACTTGTTGCTAATATCCTTGGAATCTCAAATCCAATTTGTGTTTCAGAGAATCTGACACTTCTGTACCTGTTAATAATTAATTATAACCAAAAAAATGAGACCCTAGGAAACTCTAGGTCTGTTTCAAATTGATACCTAAGCAGTATTTCTCTTCACTTTAATTTTGCTCCAATTTTGAGTCTGATCATATATGCTTTCTTTGCAGCATTTGGACCCAGTTGCTGATGCTATCCTTCTCAAAACAGTCTATTGGGATGCATAACCCCACAGTCTCCTCCACCTCTGGCAGTTCTGTCTGTCTCTATATGGCCTTCTTCCTAACCATCCCTTAAATGTTGATATTACTCAATGATCCATCCTAAGACCTCTTTCTTCTCTCCCTCAACACACACTCTCTGGATATTATTACTTCTGTGGTCTCAATTACTATTCACACTATCAGAGGTTTTTAATATGAGCTTTATTTTTCCTAGGGTTGGGTAGGGGTATGAGGCATCTTTGAATGGACTTTAAGAGGTCCAAAGATGCCCTTCCACAAGTGTTAGCATAGGTAATTACTTGACATTCAGAAGAATCCATGACTCCTGAAAAGTGAGGAACTATTGATGTCTATGCTGATGACTCCCCAAAATACACTACACCTCGGATTTCTCCCAATGCCTCCAGCCAGTTGCATTTTGATATCTTATGAGTACTTCAAACTCAACCAGTTCAGCACCAAACTCAACATCCTTACAACCCCCACCCTAATCATCATCAAAATGAAACTTGTTCTGCCTGCAGGATTCCCTATCTTGTAAAAGACACCACCTAATTCTCTTCTTAAACCTGGGTAGTCAGTACAGAGCTATTCATTTTACTTTTATTCCTTTAAAACTATACAGATTAATTTCCTTTACTTTTCTGTACTTGACATAGTTTACAATGACATAGGTTACTATATTGTCTCTGATTAGATGTAAACCCAAGAGGTGTTTTTTCTTGTTTTTCACAGCAAATGGAAGGAACTTGGGAAATATTTTGTTCTTCCCTTTTACTAAATATCAAAAATAAAGTCCAGTTTTTTTTCAGTGTCACATGGCTAGTCTTTTCAGAGGTAGGATCAGAACCTAGGCCTCCTAATTTTTATTCTAGTAATTTTTCTCTAAAACTCACTGCTATACTGATGCAAGTAACTTAAAATGTTTTAAGATCAAGCAGCAACCAAGTGATCATGAATTTGTCATCATCACTGTCACTGCTCAGAAAGATGTTTCTTTGTTGAAAACTACTGGGGAAATAGCACTTAAATATCCAAGAAATATAAATATGAAAATTTATTATTTTTAACAGTTCACAAAGATACATTTTTTAAAACCAAAACTCCAGATTACCATGTAGAAAGTACCTACCAGCAGAGCGCAGTGGCTCACGCCTGTAATCCCAGCACTTTGGGAGGCTGAGGCGGGTGGATCACTTGAGGTCAGGAGTTTGAGACCAGCCTGGCAAACACGGTGAAACCCCATCTCTACTAAAAATACAAACGAATTAGCCAGGTGTGGTGGTGCGTGCCTGTAATCCCAGCTACCCAGGAGGCTGACGCACAAAGAATCGCTTGAACCCAGGAGGCAGAGGTTGTGGTGAGCCAAGATCATGCCACTGCACTCCAGCCTGGGCAACAGAGTGAGACTCTGTCTCAAAAAAAAAGAAAAATAAAAAGAAAGTACTTATCACTTCTACTTTTTTGGAGGGCCGAGGGGTTAAGTGGGTAAAGAGAAGGGGAAAACCTGGTATTTAATGAGTGCATATTTGTAATAGGTACTATGCTATAACTTTTACATGCACTAATGTTTAATCTTCAATCCTATTAAGTGACATAATCATCATTTTACTGATGATATACTGAAGCTCAACAAAGTTAAGTAACTTGTGTAAGTAAATGGCAGGTTTGTGATTCAACCCTCAGTGGGCTAACTTCCTAAAACAGACTTTTCCAAACACACCATGCTGCTATGCAATAGGCATCTGTCTGGCAATCATGATATGGCTCAATGTCTTTCCACCTATGGGGAAAATAATGCCCACAGGGTACCTTGGATTCTTCTTGAGGTTTGCCCACACATATAGAGTAACATTTTCATCTTTAATGATTTTTTCCATATTTCCACTATCCAGATCTGCCAAAGTACTAGCTTGCTGTAAGAGAAAAAAGAAAACATTATAGAGGGTCACAGCCCTCGTAAATTATGCAACTTAGATAAGTTAGTTTATCACTTATGTGTTGGATTCCCTTAATTAATTACTTAAAGGAGTAATTTGGGTAAAAATAGGATCCATTAAAATGACAGAATTGTTTTAAAAAATTCTCTAAAGGATACAAAGGTATTTACTTACTTAAATACGCATCTCCTTTTTCCATTCAGTTTCTCCTAAGGTGTCTAAGAATTAAAGTTGCCCTTAGGTTGGGTGAGGTGGCTCATATCTGTAATCTGAGCACTTTGGTAGGCCAAGTCAGGAGGATCACTTGAACCCAGGAGTTCAAGAACAGCCTGAGCAACATAATGAGATCCCCGTCTCTAAAAAAATTAGCTGGGTCCAGAGTGATGGCGTGTGCCTGTAGTCCCAGCGATTTGGGAACTGGAAAAATCTTAGCTGGAAGGATTGCTTGAGTCTGGAAGGTGAGGCTGGAGTGAGCCATGATCGCACCATGCACTCCAGCCTGGGTGACAGAGTGAGACTCAGCCTCAGAAAAATAAAAAATAAAGTTACTTCTATATTACTAGGTAGCACCTGTGGATTAACATTATGTTACCTTTCTCAATCATAGCATCAGAATCATGACTTTTCATTTTAACTATGCACATACCTCTTTATCTGTATCTTATTAAAGTGTAGACTATTCTACTGCAAAAGTTAACCTATCTCGGAACACATCAAGTTTAGAAAGCAAAGTATCAGCTTATAAAATCCAGATGAGTTTTCACTAGTCTAATACTTAATATCCAATTTTAACCATAAAATTCAAGTATGCTCGTAAGAATTTTAAAATAAAAACTAACATAGTTTGATACCTATTGCTCAAGAAATCAGTTTGAATAAGTCAATATGTGGTTGCTAGAATGTAAAAACTTTAAAATGTTGAAGATTATATTTATTATTAATTTTTTTAAGTGTGATTATTCTCCTGCACACTTTTTGTTTTCTGTAACTTTAACGTTTTGAAGTGTTCAGGACAGCAGTCTTGTAGAACTGTCCCACATTGCAGATTTTCATGATTGTTTCCTCATGGCATTGTTTAACTTGCTCCTCTATCTTCTTTATTTTTGTACACTAGAAGGTATTGGGGTTTAACTGGATTCAGATCCACCATTTTCAGGAAGGAAGCATCATAGGTTATGCTGTATTCTTCACACTGCGTCCTATCAGAAGGCATACGATGTTTCACTATTAATTATATGAACTTGATCACTTGGTTAAAGTGCTGACCACCAAATCTCCCCATTGCAAAGTACGTTTTCCTCAATCTGAGGTTAAATACTTTGGCACTAGGAGAACTATGTGTTCCTCAACAGCTTTTCACCTAATCATTTAAGTAGCGATTGCAGATCCTTATTTGAAGCGGTTATTACACTGGGGATTAAAAAATGGTGATTTGCTAACTGATCACTGCACCCACATTAGATAGATGGTATTCTTCTGTAAAGAAGTGTTCTTCTTCACTCCATCTTCCCCCTTTGTTTCTGCAGTATCACTATAAATTCATAAATTTTTATTTATTCAATGTGTTATAATTGATTATAATCATTATTCTTTCTGATATTCAAATTATTCCAAATTTGACCAGTAGTAATTCCAAGCTAGCCTCTTAGCTAATAGTATCCCTTTCATACAAAGTCATTAGTCTGTGAGCATTTGCTTGCCTTCTAGCACAATAAGATAATCCAGCCTCATCTTTCACTTTTCCTGCCCCAGAACTGAAATCCCAAATCCTATTTATGGAATAAAAAGCAATCTGGTTTATGCTGATATTTCCATTTCAAATATAACATTATAGTATTTGTTTTCTAATTTTCTTCTTCTTCTTTTTTCTTTGAGACACAGTCTGGCTCTGTTGCCCTGGCTGAAGTGCAGTGGTGTGATCATGGTTCGCTGCAGCCTTGACCTCCTGGGCTCAAGCAATGCTCCCACCTCAGGCTCCCAAGTAGCTGGGACCACAGGTACACCATGCCTGGCTAATATATACATTAGGATGAGTTCTCCTATCCTATCTTTATATATTATTATCATAATAATAATAATACTATTGTGAGGTTGGTACAAAAGTAATTTCAGTTTTTGCCATTACTTTTAATGGCAAATAGAAATAATATTCTATTTCTTTAAAAATAAAATGTTTGGCAGGGAGAAGTGACTCACACCTGTAATCCCAGTACTTTGGGAGGCCAAGGAAAAAAGACTGCTTGAGTCCAGAAGTTTGAGACCAGCCCGGATAACACAGGGAGATCTCATCTTTACTGTTTCTAAAAAAAACCAAAACAGAACAAAACAAAATAAAGTTTAAAAATAAAATATTATCAGTTGTTAAATCTGGATAAAAATATGTACTTTATTCTACTAACTTTTCCATAATCTCTTGATTTTTCAATTTAAAAAATACTAGATTATTTTATTACATAACATAAAATGTTAATGCTTATAAAAGTTAACTCATATAAAAGTTAATATATAAGCAAAATATCACACTTACTCTGAGAAGTATTTCTGTGGCTACATTGAATTTAAGATGAAGGAGCTCCTGCAGCTGTAGTATTGATCTTTGGTACTGTATTACATTCTTATCTTGCAAATCACATGGTGAAATTTCCAATAAAATAAATTTCAATTTTTCAATTAACTGTAAAGTAAAAGAATATTTCAATTAATTCTCTGAGAAATAGTCAAGGACAAGTGAAAAAGGAAATGTTTTATCCCTTTTGAATTGAGGAACACATCCTTAACAAAACAAACAGAAACCCTTTCCTGTATTTATTCTGTAATTTAAGATCATAAACAAAAAATTTCCTCCCAAACTCCCTTAAAATTAATTATAACACACTGAACAAATAAAAATCCATGAGTCTATAGTGACAGATGTTCAGAAATGAAAGTGGAAGGTGGGGTGAAGAAAAAAGAATACCATCTATCTAATGTGGATGCAATGATCAGTTAGCAAATCACCATTTTTCAATCCCCAGTGTAATAACCACTTCAGATAAAGATCCTCAAGGCTACCTAAATGATTAGGTGAACTGTTGAGGAACACATAATTCTTTCGGTGCCAAAGTATTTGACCTCAGATTGGGGAAAATGTACTTTGCAATGTGGAGATTTGATGGTCAACACCTTAACCATGTGATCAAATTCACTTCACTAAATTAATAATGGAACATCATATGGCTTCTGATAGGATGCAGTATGAACAGCACAACATAACCTATGATGCCTTCTTGCTGAAATGGTGGCTCTGAATCTAATTAAACCCTCAGACCTACCAGTTAACTATGCGTAACAGAGCTTGCATTGGCAAGTTGATAAATGAGTGGCAACTTGTCTTTACCTAAGACTGATAAACAACAGGAAAAACAACAATATAACAACAATAAGGAGAAGGAGATGGAAGAGAACTACTAATATTTTTACTCAATGCTTACTATACACCAGGAACTGTTCTAAACGCTGTATACATTTTAATTCCTTTAGTCTTCATTGTAAGTCTATGAGGTAGATATTGTTATTGTGCATATTTTATAGATAAGGAAACTGAGGCACAGTGTAATGAAGAAACAACTAGTAAGTGGCAGAATATAATTTTGAACATTGACACAGATAACACATAGAAATTTTCTGAATGGAGACAGGCAGCATCATAGCATAGGGTAATATGGACAAGCAAGAATGCTGGGCTTCAATCCTTGCCGCCTCTCAACGGGCAGTGTGCTCTTGGGAAAGTTATTTAACATCTCTGTGCCTCAACTTCCTGGTTTGAAAAATGGGGTTTACAGTACCTATCTCATAGTGTTATTATGAGAACTCAAAAAGTTACTATTTCCAAAGCTTGGCATAGATTAAGCAGTATATAAGTTTATTAAATAAATCTGGAAATTGGTGATTACTGTGGGGCCATTTCCATCTGTTACTGCTATCCAACTCCACTTGCTTTGCAGTTTTCTGCTTTCATTTCCTATTGCTGTGATTACTCCCTTCTTCTGTCTCCTGTGTTACTGAACTTATCCTTTTCTCATCTTTTTTGCTATTTATTACTTCTATTCTGACTCTTCATTCTTGTAACAGGAAGATGTCCCTTGCAGCTCATCACCAGTGAACTCCAGTGCTACTTTCCACTACCTCCCTGCTAATTGCAAAGTACCAGATTCCTAAGCTGACATCATACCATGGCAGCCTCTCTGGTAGAGAGGATGTGTAGTAACAAGAACACTGTATATTAATCCACTGGCATTTAAATAGCTCAGACTGTATGGGAGACTTTTTGGGCCTTTGGAAAGTCGGAGTAAGGTCCATCTAAGGTCTCATAGTGGACTGTAAGCAAATCACAATATATGTTTATTTATTTGTTAAATGACTCTCATAACCTTGTTGTTCAGATTAAATCACGCAATGCATGTTATGAGCTTAAAAGAGTCTACAGTTATACCCTCTTATAAAAACATGAAGAAGTTAAACTACAGCAGCAGACAGGAAGCATCAAACTGTGAGGAACTGGACCAAAAAAAGCATTAAAGGATAATAACAGGAATAAGAGTAGTGAATCCCTTCTAGTTTCTGTTATTATGTAAGTGTGTTTAAGTGTGAATTTATTTATCCTAACTTGATGTGACATAAAAAGAAATAAATATTTGGTCTCTGCTCCCTGTTCCTGGCGCAAGCTTCTTAGAATTTCTTGAAGGATAAGAATGAGAGAAACAGTTTTTGTTATTCATAATAAGCCCTTTTCAACCTTACCAGAGTTTATGCAAATGTGATGAGTCTTAGAGGATGGAGACTGATGGCCAGAGGAACCAACCAGGTGATTAGAGGGCTGAAACTTTCAGCCCCACCCCCCCAGCTTCCAGGATGGGGAGAGGGGGATGGAGATGAACTTAATCACCAATGGCAAATGATTTAATCAATAATGCCTACAAAAAGAAGTTTCCATAAAAGCCCCAAACAACAAGGTTCAGAGAACTTTCTGGCTGGTGAACACATTGAGGTGCTGGAAGTGTGGTGTGCCCAAAGAGGGCATGGAAGCTCTACACTCCTCCCTGTGAACCTCACCCCTTGTACTTCTGTGTCTAGTTGTTCACTTGTATCCTTTGTAATATCCTTTATAATAAACCAGTAGAGGGGGAGTAAATGTTTCTCTGAGTTTTGTGAACCATTATAGCAAATAACCTAATTTATAACAGGTTGATCAGAAGTATAGGTGACAACCTCGGATTTGTGACTGGAAGTGGAGGAAGGGGCAGTTTTGTGGGACTGGGGTCTGCACTAGCTCTAGGTAGTCAGCACCAGCATTGGATCGAAGGACACTCAGCAGGTGTCTGGAGAGTTGGATAATTGGTTGGTGTGAGAAAACCACACTCATTTAAAGTCAGAAGTGTTATAAGCATAAACACACTTTTTTTTTAAACTTAGAATTTCTTGAGCTACTCGAATCTGAGGATTCACATCTTTCATCAATTCTGGAAAATTTTCAGCCATTATCTCTTTGAATATTGTCTCTCTTCCATTCTTCTGTATCCCTTCTAGTATTTCTTTCCATATATTTTTAGCCCTTCCTACTCTATCATATATGCCTGTCAACTGCTCTCTCATATTTTCTCTTTGTCTCTGTGCTGTCTTCTGGTAAATTATTCCAAACCAACTTTTGATTCACTCACGATTAAAAATTCTCTGCCAGGTGCAGTAGCTCATGCCTGTAATCCCAGCACTTTGGGAGGCCGAGGTGGGTGGATCACTTGAGGTCAGGAGTTTGAGACCATCCTGGCCAACATGGTGAAACCTCATCTCTACTAAAAATACAAAAATTAGCTGGGCATGGTGGCGTATGCTTGTAATCTCAGCTACTTGGGATGCTGAGGCATGAGAATTGCTTGAACCAGGAGGTGGAGGTTGCAGTGAGCTGAGGTCACACCACTGCACTCCAGCCTGGGTGACAGAGGGAGATGCTGCCTCAAAAAACAAATAAAAATAAAAAAATAAATAAAAATTCGCAGTGGAGACATTTTTGTTTCTCATTCACTAAGCTAAAGATAAGCCAAACACATCTTATAATCTCCTTTTGCACAATTTTTCCCCAATAAATTTTTCCCCTGTTATCCATAATATCTTTTGAGGCTCTCAGCCATACAGGAGCCTCTGATTCAACTTGCCACTTTGTATGTACTCCAGGCTTTGCCTCCTGATGGCCCTTTGAACCAACGCTAAGCCACTAGCAGTTAGCTGGTACTCTCTGGGAAGCCACTGGCTTCAAGACTTTCTTACTTTCTGTATTGTTTTATGGCCTCTAAGGTTTAACCTTACCTTTTTTGTGATTGGGGCAATGAATTTAAATTTTTTTTAATAAATTAGTTTTTTTCCCCCAGTATTTTTTTTTTTTATAGTCCAGAGTTCTTTTATTTTTTTTTTAACACCTATTATGCCATGAATTCATAGGGAATAGGTTCCAGCAGCTCAGGCTCCTTCCCATTGGTTCTCACAAAGTGTGCTTCTCTGGGTGGAGCAGGCTGGCACTTCAGTTGAACCCAGGTACCTTTCTCTTTGGCTTCTTTCTTTTTCTGATCATTTTCCTTCACACGTTTTAGGAAGCTATCTCGGCTCTTAGAGTGCTTGATGTGCTCAATACGCACATTAATTCTCTTGGCAAGAATCTTGCCCTTAACTTGTTTGTTTACAACAATGCCAACAGCATGCTGGGTAACATTGTAGACTCTTCCAGTTTTGCCATGATAACATTTGTGGGGCATTCTTTTTTGAACAGTACCCATTCCCTTGATGTCTACAGTATCACCTTTCTTATAGATTTGCATATACGTGGCCAAAGGAACAACTCCATGTTTTCTAAAAGGCCTAGAGAACATATATCGAGTGCCTCTCCTCTTTCCCTTTGTGTTCATCATTTTGGCGAATTACTGGAAGATGGCGGTTCCGGCTGAAAGGAATTTTCCCCAGTATTTTTAAGTGCATTGTAAAGTGTAAGCGTCTCAGGTTGGTCTAACCATCCTATTTGCAGGAACAAAAGTTAGAATATTCTTATTTATCTTTGTACTCCCACTGTCTACCAGAGTATATACCTGGCACCCAGTAAACATTAAAAATCATGTGTATTAAATTACTGAATAGTGGATATTCCAACTGAGGATAAAATTACCCACTACTCCCACCCGTTATCTCCATGAAATGCAACTTGATTTTTTTTTTTTTTGCTTGATTAGACAAATAATCAATGTTTTATGATATGCTGACCTTAACTAACATGGCAAGAAATTCTTAGGACTTGTAAAAAGAAAAAAGAAAATGAAAAGATTACCAATTACTTCTTTTGCTATAGCCAAGGATTCAGAAGCAGCAGTGTTATTATTTTGCAAATAATATATTAATTTATTTATATTTTGAGATAATATCAAACTATTTGTAACAGCCAGTTTATAGGAAAATACATAAACACCTACCTTTAGCACGGCTTTACTCTTCTCAATCACTTCCTCAAAAGTCTCATTTGTTTTCTCTTTCCACAAGCTAATAAAAGTATTCATTTCTTGGGCTACTGAAGGATCAGGACTCCCATCACATTGAATGTAGTGTTTCCACTGTGGAATAAAAATGTTGAAAGGTTCACATGGATGAAGATTCAACCAAAGATTAAATGACTTCTTTTCTGAAGTATAAAGTCTTACAATCTAGTTTAATCAATTTAGATAAAAACATGATGGCTTTAACTAGTAACTTGAGAGAGCTCTAAAATAACCAAATTCTTCTTCATCCAGTATTAATCCTTAATATTCAGATAAATAGAAGTACTAACTACTTTCATATATTTAATTTTACAGCATTATTTATAAGTAGTTTTTGTTTTGCTTGGTTTTCCTCTCTAATCACAGAACTGCTTATTTGCAAAGGCCAACACCTGGGCTAATTTCTACTTCCCAAATTATTACTACTTACTAGTTGTCACTGGCATTTTAGTACAAGTCCTTCCTTCATTTTGTATGTAGTTTATGCAGATTTCACATTTGTAATCATATTGTACTGTACTTAGAATTTTTCACTTAATATATATCACAATCTTTAGCCATATTATAATAGTTTTTCATTTTTCTCCTGATATTCACCTATATTATTTCCAAAGTTACGCTGTTTTGAGCAAGACTAGGTTGCCTTAAGCACAAAGCTTTTATGTTTTAATTTAGCATAATTTCCCTAGTATACATTCCCAACAATTGAGTCAGAGTCAAAGAATATAAACATTTCAAGGACATTATAACTGACAAATAGCTTTCTGCAAAGTTATGTTACTTTACTTTGCCATAAGCAATCGACTTGTCAGATGAGAGGGTTTTTTTAAATAGATAAATTTAGTTTCTTGCCATCAAAATTAGACTACAACTCCCTCTTGTGGTGGCAAAAGTATTAGCTACAAAAAGAGAAATCAGTCTTGCCTGAGAAAGCAATCTAGTCTCCTGTTTCAATTTCTCTGCTTCAGGAAAACACTCCTCTAATAAACAAAGTTCTTCAAGTTCTTCATTTCTCCTTTCTAGATCCTGTTGCATGGGGACAGATACATTTATCTGTTAATTGTAGCTTTATGTTTCACAAGTAGCATCTAAAACTTAACGTGGCTACTGCAATTTCAAAATGAATACTAAAATTACTTTGAATATAACGGATATCCCCGAAAGGTTTCATCAGAAACAGTGGCTTACAAAGTATGATCTATAGACTCTTGGTGGGTACCTAAAACCTGGGATCTGTGAGGTCAAATCTATTTCCATAATAATAATATTATTTGACTTTTTCATCAAGTACCTATTTGCATGGATTGTGCAAGATGGTGTAAAAGTGCTGATGTCTTAGCACAAATCAGGCAGTGACCCCAAACAGTACTCTTTCTAGGTGAAGAGGGGAGGGGAAGGAGCCAGCTTCACAAAAGGGTGCAGGGGTAGGGTAGGGGCTCACACCTGTAATCTCAGCACTTTGGGAGGCCGAGGCAGGCAGATCACGAGGTCAGGTATTGGAGACCATGCTGGCCAACATGGCGAAATCCCATCTCTACTAAAAATTCAAAAATTAGCCAAGCATGGTGGCGTGTTCTTGTATTTCCAGCTACTCAGGAGGCTGAGGCAGGAGAATCGCTTCAACCCAGGAGGCGGAGGTTGCTGTGAGCTGAGATCGCGTGACCACACTCCAGCCTGGGCGACGGAGAGAGACTCAGTCTCAAAAAAAGAATGCCCAGATGAAGAGGTGAATATTATTAATTGTATTAAATCTTAACCCTAAGTACATGTCTTTTTAATATCCTGTTGGATAAAATGGGAACTATGCATGAAGCTCTTCTGCTGCATATCGAATGACCATACCATCTTAAGAAATATCACTTGTGCAATTATTTGACTATTTTGGCAACATTCTTTCAAAAATGAATGAATGGAGTGTGTCACTTCAAGGATACAACTCAAAATATTTGTCGCCAATGATAAAATTCAAGCTTTCAGGCAAAAATTCAAATTTTAGAAAACTTGTATCTATCACTGTAAGCTTGACAGTATTCTGATCCTTAAAAACTTCTGATTTGATTAGCAATTATACTAATGTATGTGATTTTTGATAATGAATAATAAATTACATCAACATTTGGAATCAAATAATTTAGTGAACCAAAACTTTTCAAGCAAGCAACACATGATAATGCCAAATCATGTATGGAAACAAGATCTATTCAGAGGGTAAGATAAATCAATGTTTCAAGACAACAGAGTATGAATAGTTCATTGATATGGTTTCATATTCCACATTAAGAAACTATGACTTGTAGAGTTTTGATCTAGTATCAAAGAAGAATATCCACAATTATCAGAAAGGCTATTAAAATATTCCTTTTTTTCCAATTCCATATCTGCATAAGGCCAGATTTTCTTTATATGCTTCATACAAAACAACACATTGCAACAGATGGAATACTGAATAGATATGAAAATCCAGCTGTCTTCTGTTAAGTCAGATATCAAATAAATTTTTAAAATATAAACAATGCCATTTATTTCCTTAATAAAAAAAAAGTTGTTTCTTTAAAAGTGTTAATGTATTTACTTATGTTTAATAAAGTTTATTTTTAATCAACATGTAATGTCTGTTAATGTAAGCATTTTAAAATTTATCAGTTTTAATTTCCAATATGGTAAATATTGATAGATATAATCCACATAAACATAAGCTCCTTGGGGTTTCAGTTTTTAATAGTAATGGAGTTTTGTCCTGAGAACAAAGTATTTCAGAATTATTGATCTAAAAGATTCTAGTGAAAAAGAAAAGTGAAACTAACAAAGGAGAGGTAGAATTTGAATATTTTGAAATTTTTTTTGGTTCCTGTTAAATTGTCTGTAAAACAGATTCATGCATGCTTAAAGGTTACAAGCATGGCTCTGCAGCAAGACTTGCTTAGATCTAAGTCTTGGCTATGCCACTTATTAGATGCTTAATTTTCCATGCCTCAATTTCATCATCTGTGAAATCTGGATAACAATGTCACTTATCTTGGTTGGATTAAGTTCATGTAGGCTTAAATATTACTGGTAGCTATGGACTGACATTAAATAACAATAGATCTGATAACCATAGTTTAAGTATTCATTAAGAACATTATTAATGTTTATTTACCTTTGCTTCAAGTCGATTCCATTTTTCTTTCTCAATTCGCTGTATTTCAAGCCTTTCCATTTCTTCTTTCTCATGTTTCAAACGGGCTTCCTCTAAAAAACCAAAAAAAAATTTTTTTTTTCCTCAGTGAATAGATCACCGTATTTTCAAGCCCTTAAAATTACTTCTAACATTTTCAAGATGTAGTGGTGGAATCTTTTATAGAAGTCACAGTCTTTATTACATAGTAGAAATGAGAAAAGTGTCAGCTGTCCTTTCTTCAAGAAAGTAACATGACTCTCCGGGTGCGGTGGCTTATGCCTGTAATCCCAGTACTTTGCGAAGCCAAAGCAGGTGGATCACAAGGTCAGGAGTTGGAGACCAGCCTGGCCAACATGGTGAAACCCCCACTCTGCTAAAGATAGAAAAAATTAGCCGGGTGTGGTGGCACACGCCTGTAATCCCAGCTACTGGGGAGGCTGAGGCAGGAGAATTGCTTAAACCTGGGAGGTGGAGGTTGCAGTGAGCTAAGATCAGGCCATTGCACTCCAGCCTGGACAACAGGGCAAGACTCTGCCTCAAAAAAAAAAAAGAAAAGGAAAAAAGGAAGAAAGAAAGAAAAGAAAAAGGAAAGGAAAAGAAAAGAAAGTAACGACTCAAACTTTCTGGTGGCCCAGCATAATATTTTTCTACTCCATAAAGTTTATAGCAATCCAATAGTGATTTTAACCAACAAAATCTGGCAGACCTATCATGGCAATTAAGAGGAAGTCAAGTCTTCAGAAGACTTCCATAATCTTGTGACATCCACAACTTCAGATGTAATTATCTTAATCTTTTCTTGCTCTATTTAAAACAAAATGTGAAATATATATTGAAGAGTATAAGTTTAATCCAATATAAAGAAAACACGCCCCAAGACATAGATCCTGATACTGTATTCTTATTGAGAGTTACCTAAAGAAAGAATGTATAAGATTATACATAGAAAATCAACATGGAACCTGAGAACAGTCTTTTAAAAACCTGTATCTAAATACTCAGATTTTAAAAATCACTTTTTGGTAGTTTAATAAGCACTTTTATCAATGTTTAATTGACTTTTAACAAATGAAATTCGTATTTTAAATTTGGCAAATAAATATTATTTAAAAATTTAGGCTGCTCTGTGTATTTCTTGCCAATGTATATTTCCCACATTTAATGAATTTGAGTGTCAGAATTTTTACTGAACAATCATCACCAATGCTCCTAATTTCATCAGTAAATATAAACACTTCAAGATAGGGTTACCAGAATTAGTAAATTAAAACACTGGATGTTCAGTTGAATTTGAACTTTAGATAAACCCTACATTTTTCTTTAAGTTAAGAATGTCCCTAGTATTGCATGGGGCAAATCATCCCAATTATTCATTTGATTATCTGAAAGTTAAATTTAACTAGGCTCCTGTATTTTATCTGGCAACCCCACTTCAATATATATATGGAAGAGACTGGCATGTACTAATATATTTCTGGATACTTTCTAAATGATAGCTATCTATCATAAAACAGATTAAATTTTAAAATTAAAAAACTTTGGAAAAAATATTGATTGTACTACAGAAGACCAACTTGTCGTTACCATCACCTGTATCTGTAAACAGTCTCACTATTTATTTGTACCTTCCTCTTTCAGTCGTCTCTCTTCCTCCTCTTGTAGCAGCTTCAATCGTTCAGCTTTGGTGATTTTCTTTTTCTTACTGCCAGACTTAACAAAGGCCACATCATAAAAAAGGCCATTAACATGCAAGTTACTTTAAAAACACATCTTTTCAAATACTAACTATGAAAAACTTTTGCTTTCATAAAACCAGACTTTCATGCACTCATTCAACAAAGAAGACTGCTTATTAGTATAAAGCCTTGACTCAGTACATTGAAGGACAAAGTCTGGAAACAGGAAAAATAATATAAATTATTCAAAGGCAAGGATAACAGTGACAAGTGAGTGCAATTTAAATAATTCTCATTCCCAGTATCCATATCTTTAAAATGGTGCTAAAGAAAATCTTGTCTTGTAGGAAATAAAGTAAAACATATGTAAAAGCAGTTTGAAATTGTTCATTTATAAAATTGGAAAGTATTCTTATGACTAACAAGTATACAGAGAGTTATTTTGCAAGTTTGAAGGAAGGGGAGATTACTTTCAACAGTGAGAGGCAAGTAAAATGTTTACAGAGTAGGTGGTATTTAAATTTGCGCTCAAAGGATTTTTATCATTCAGAGGAAGATACTCCAAGAAGAGGGAGAAGCAGGTACAAGATAAGGTGTTGAAAGAGCACTGGATGGGCCAACAAGTTCAGTGGGCCTTGGAAAGACTCCAAGAAGAGGTGATGAAGAAAATGTGAATGTGAAAGAAGGCTAGAGCCTATGCTAAAGAGTTTGGACAGTATTCTAGGAGAAATGGAAAACTCCTAAAAGTTTTTGAGAAGGGCTGTGGCTATGAAGAATATAACTTTGAAAATTAACCTGGTATTGGAGAAAAAACATAAAGAGGATATTTTATTGACAAGACGCCACACTATTTATAAGACTCAATAAATTGAAGTCCTGGTAGAGTTTATTGAGTAGATGGCATTTAAATTTGTGGCCAAAGGATTTTAACATTTAAGAGAAGATATCCCAAAAAGAGAGAAATGAAGGTGCAAGACAGGGAGCTGAATGGGCACTGGATGGGCCAACAAGGTCAGCAAGCCCTGGAAATGCAGAGAGGATCCAATAAATATTTTATAAGCTAAATTACTTAGTGATGATTAAAACTGGAAGCAAAGAGAGGAAAGAGTCAGGAGACAGTCTGACAGAGGGAGAATGGCAGTCCGGAACAGGTGAATTTGAATGAAGAATTGTTAAAAATAATTTACATGCAATTAGTACAAAATGCCGGTAGATCATTCAGTCAATTCATGCAGGCACTAGAACTAGAGAACTGAGGTTTATAGCAAAGAGGTCAGTGCTATGGAAGCAGATTTGAGAGCAATTTCTATGATAACAACGTCTTCTCCATTTTCACATGGGAAAGCTAAAGAGAAGAGCACCATCTAACTTAAGAAGAATCCATAGAAGGAGTGGCTAATTCTTGGGATGTATAGACTCTTGGATCTTCCCTTTTTGGTTCACCTTCTCCAAGATGCTCATAGACTCCACTGGTTCCACTGGAATCTCTAATCCATTGCCCCTACCACTTTTTCACTGTTCATCAACCTCCTCTATCCCTTCCTTTCCTCCTTTCCCAGGTTAGATTTCACAGTTCATCACCCTTATCACTATCTTACAAACCTCCACTTTCTCTATTCTCCTCTTCCTCTAAAAAGCTCAGCTGGCTAAATCATAGTTCCAGTGAAACTCAACTTTCCATTTATTCTGTGCTAGCAATATGAGCAGCTGAATCTTATCAGAGAAAACACACCTGGGCTCAAATTTATCAGTATAATTTTAAAATAGGCTCTAGATTGTGAATTTTAACTCCATATTGACTGTAAGAACAAACCAGCAATCCCAAGAGGACCCACAGACCCCCTGAAGGAAGCAGACTGCTCCTGTAGGACCCAGGAGACACCCCAAATACTGTGAGTGCCCCAGTTGTGCAAGTGGGAAAGGAAGACGCTCCTCTCATAAACACACACCCCCACCTGGAGAAGTGGAAGGTCTATTTGCAGAAGTTTCCGACTTTACCTGGAGCTGAGTCGAGTTAGAGAACTGAGCTAAATACAGGGGTAGAAGAAGCAGCAGAAAGGCCCTGGGAGCTTGCTGGATCCCCCAAGCAGCCCATTCCTGCCTGGCACCACAAGGATCCGTCGGGGAGGGTGGCCAGAGAAGCAGGGGGTAAAACTCCACAGGGAAAAGGAATTCTCTAGCAGGATTTTGTAACAATTTGAATGGGGCAAGAAGCCCCCTGGCCAGAATTTGGGGGAGGGCACAAATTGACAGTCTGACTCCCATCAGGAGTAAAATATCAGGGGTTAGGTTCTCACAGGTCAAGAAATGATCAAAGAGCAGAAAGTATTTTTTAAAACAGTGCAACAGCTCCTTAAGGCTATGCAGTGCACCGAAGAGCCTGGAGCTCTACATAAGCTTATGCTCTTAATTCAGCAGGAATGCCCTTGGTTTCCTGATCAAGGAACCTTAGATTTAGAGTTATGGGAACAGGTAGGTCACTGCCTGAAAAAGAGGATATGAACGAGATCATTTTACTAATGTTACTATTTTGACCACCTGGGCCCTGGTATGCTCTGCATTGTATCCTCTTTATCTGCCAGAAGATGGTGAGTCAGACCACCCATCTTCTTTACCTGAAGGGAATTCAGGAGATTTAAAGGAGAAGAAAAAACAGGGAACCAGAACAACAGGGAGAGATTTCTCTCCCCCACTTCATTCCCTTCTGTGGGGGAATAAGAAAAGAAATTTTTTTCTAGTGATGGTAAAAATGGACTGGAGTCTTTTCTTCCACCCTTAAAGGGACCTGCATCTGTTGGCTCCATTCAGCCAACAGCACCTCCCATCCCCCTTGAGGAGACTGGAGGCAGCTCAAGGGACGGTCTTGGATAAGACCCCTGGTCAGTGAACATCTATATGATTGGGCAGCCTGAGATCTCCTTGACATATTTCCCTGCTGGAGGGGTGCCTCCAGGAGGGAAGGAAATTCTCACTTCCTACTTCCAGCATTGGCCTTCTTGGCCTTGTCTTTTTTCTGTTTCCCCTGAAGTGTAAGGGAAAGTTGCATGCTGCCTCCTGGGTTTTATTCCAGAAAGCTCTGGCTTTCTTGCTGCCCACAGAGGCCTGGGGCAGGAGAGTTGCTAAGATGCTATGGAGTGCCCATTTAGTCACTGACAGTCTAGGTAAGATGCCCCTTTCTGGGTTTGTGGTGATGGAGGGGGAGACCAAGAGGTACAGACTGAGTCCCTGGGTGGCTGCAGGCAGCTCCAGCCTGGTCTTGAGAATCCTCCTCACCATAGTCAGCTGCCTTAGTAACTGGGCAGGAAGTGGCCTGCTGCTTGCTGTGCTGCTGCTTTTCCTGCTTCTGCCCATCCCTGCCACCCCCTCATATGTCTCAGCTGACAAGCAAATCCTTGTCTTCCCTGGCCCCCTGGGGAAAGGGCTAAGAAACAGTCTATGTGCACCCCAACCTTATTAATCTAAGGTGGGCAGAGGAATATAGAGCAGCCTAGAGTATAGAGCTCTGGGAGAGAAGCCTGCTAATAAGTCCCATAACCACATGTTAAATGCTAACTAGGTTGAGGTAGACAAGCTCTGCCAGCTGCTGTTATCTTCAGAAGATAGACACAGCAGTAAGGAATGTTCGTTTCACTTTCTTATAAAATGTTCAGAAGCACTGTGGCTGGGAAACTTCAAAGCAGACCCTGTGCTGCATGTCTGCTCCTCCCCTGAGCCTCTCTGCTTGGGGGTGGTAAAAATACTAAAAAGCCCAATATATTTCCAGTACCTTACCTAACAGTGTTGGCTCCAAGCATAGGTGGCCTGGAGGAGGAGGGGGAGAGGTCTCTCCCAGCCTGTTACCATCTTGCTTCCTGTCTCTGCACTTACACACGCACTTTACCACCTGGTGATTCTCTGGCCTCTTGCTGCTACTTGTAGTATAAGGGCAGCAACAAGTGGCAGGCTGTTAAAAAGTGAGGCTGCCTAAGGAGCCCAGAGCAGACGGGAAGAAACCGGCCACAGCCCTACTTTCCCAAGCTCTCTTCTAAGACATTCCAGCTAAAGGTTAATGAAAGAAAATGACTAACACCTAAAGACATTTTTAAATGTTTTGGGTTTTTTTTTTCTAATTTTTACACACTTAAGCTAACTCAATGCATGTTGCAGTCACATTCTAATGACTTTCAAGGGCCAGAATATGGTAACTTAAAATAGCCATCCCTTCCATGCCTTAGTTTAACAGGTAGGCTTTATCTTTTGCCATTTCTGTATTTTATGTGCTATTTACCTGTCTCATAATCCCTCTAAACATATGCAAAAGACCACAGATTTAATAGTTTCTCTTCTCATAAAGGAACGCCAATGTTGTGTCCAATTGTCAGGATACGATCCTGCTACTCTTCTCCTACCGTTAAGGAAGGAACAATGTCATACTCTCTTAGCTTGTGATCTTGATTGGCAAATAGCAACGGCTGGCTTTATTGGTAATATCAGCTTTCACTTACCAGCCTTTAAGCTCCTAAACTTTTTGCAAACTGTGCCTGTTAAATTTGTATCTATTGTTGACTCTGAACTTTTGCTTCACACCACTACTGCCTTTACAGATGGTTTAAATAAAAACTAAAGGGACAGCTACAGTGTGGCAAGATGCCATGCAAAATTGGCAACACAAAATTCAGGAACATTTAAAAACTACGCAATAGGTGGAGTTAGGTGCCCTAATATTGGCCTCACCAATTTTTCCTCACCAAGACATAAATACAGTTAGTAATTCTGCTTACGTGCTGTACAGTATTATTCATTTAGATCTAGCACATGCGAAAAGCATCACTAATGAATGTCTACTAGCTTGGTTTCTTGCAGTGCAAGAGCTCCTCTGTGCCATCTTTACATCACCCATATTCGCCCCTCATTCTGGGCTACTGGTCCCTTATCAGAAGGGGAACGCTCGAGCTGATGCTCTGATATGACCACAAATGTGGTTTGCAGACTTTCCTGCTTTTTTGTGAGATCATGCTTTTTTCACCAGAATGCCCACAGTCTTAACAGTTTTATTTCACACTTGCTCAAGCTCGCATGATTATTAAAACTTGTCCTGATAAGCAATAGCATTCTCTCTCTCCTTTTCCCTTAGGGCCTGGTGCCAACTCATGAGGTCTGGTGCCTAATGCTATCTGGCAAACTGATGTTACTTAGTATCCACCTTTTGGACATTTTAAATTTCTCCACATTACCATGGACACTTACACAAGCTTGATACATGCTACCTACTGGACCACAGAAAAAACTAAACATGCAGTTGCTCATTTGTTTAAATCTATTATAACTTTAGGCCTTCCACAAACTTATAAAAACTGATGTTATCATAGTACTCAATTTACATATGCATTACAACTCCAAAACATACAACACGAAACTGGCATTTTCTATAACTCAGCTGTTTAGGCCATTATTGAATAAACTCATTAAACTCTTAAAGTACATCTTAATAAACAAAAAAGGGGAATATGGGGCTCTTTCCTTGAGAACAGGAGACCACCAAACAACCCCCTCCCGATGACGAAGGACTTGTCGTTGGAGAATCAACCAACGATGACGGTGACGACTCGGAAGGTGCCTGACATTACCTGAGGACAGCTAAAGAGATTGGATCAACAAGCAACTACCGGGCTTGCCACCATGGAAGCCCCTGCAACTGTAGAGACCCAGTTTCTTATGTATCTGGCGGTAACTGGGGAAACATCTGAGAAAGTAAGATAGACACGGATGTTGGGGTGACTGGTAACTCTTGTCATTTGCCAAGTGGGATCAGTTCAAGAACATGTTTATCGGGGTCATGTTCTAAATTCCTGTTTTTCATGTTATCACATGGTGGGATGCTGACCTGCCTTTTGTCTTCTAATGATATTTGTTGGACAGGAGGTCAATAGACGCTCCTGTCTTAACCCTTAACTAAAAATTTGAGATGGATTAAACTTAATGACTCCTTGACTTTATTGTCTAGTAATCCTCCTCCTTGTTTTTCCATAATAGCACATGATAAGAATGTTACTCTCATTCCTCAGGAGTATCTTTACTATCAGCCCAAAAGGGGTGCTAAGCTTGCAATTTTGACCTTTATTTCTGCTGTTACCACTAATCTTACTGAGGTCTCTCATGAAGCTACACAAGTGCCCGATCTTCCTATATGACATCTGAGTAGAAACTGAAGATATAAGTTTGAGGCCGTCCATTGGTCTCTCGTGCAGACAACCTGTGCTGTGTGAAGGGCCTCTGTTTGATGATGACACTTTACTTAATTGGGGCCCCCATGAATATCTTATGTCTACAAATTAGACTATTGGATTTGGGAGTCTCTCTAATAGTTCTATCACTTGGTCAGAGTATGGGCTTTCAGGACCAATATCACAACTAAAAGGGAAACAAGCTTTAAGCCTGTCCATAACCACATTTGGAGACTAGGTATTCCTTTTTTAAAAGGGTTCTTTCACATGGTGAGTACATTACTAATGGTGGCAACTATACCCTCTTTTGCATAATAATGTTACTAATACAGTCATGATTTGTACTACGCACTCTTATATACTTCTTCTGTTTGGGCAAGGTATTCCTAATATAGAGCAGAATCAATTCTTTTATAGTATTTAAGTCTCTTCCAGTAGCTGCTATGCTACGTGCTTGTCTCATCAAACGTTACACAGTTAAAGATAACCTATATCATGATCTTAAAACAGCATGCAGAATTGTGGCTGCCTGTAAATTTAACCCGGAATTGGAAAGGAGATTCCACCTAGCAGTAATTTAGAAAAGCACATCTGCGAGGGGCTTATCACAACCATTTGTGTTCTCAAATTTCCGCTCTTTGAGAGTGTGAATTAAACAACTTGAAGAATGGTCACAGCAATTACAAACAAGTGCCCTTCACAAATTACAAGGCGGCTTTTAATGGTTAAACCCAAATACCTGGTTGTCTGGGTTAAACATATGCATTTGGGTGATGGTCACTATACTTATTCTATTTTGTATCTGTTTGCTAGGCATCTGCAGATGGCTCTGTGCGGCCACCCCAACATATCTACGACCAGAGAAGAATGATAGAAGCTTATCTTGTATTGGATGACCAGCATGCTCTAAGAATTAAGGGGCAAATGTAAGGGGCCCATGGCAACATATTCAAGCTTATGTACATGGCATTTGAGGTCAGCACATGGAAAAATACTGAGGCACTGTATATGTTATTTGTGCATGGGAATGAAATTTCTTGATTCTGAAAACAGGACAGGGAGTGGAGTGTGTGGTGTGATAAGGAACGCTGAAAACAGCCTCCTGAGAATGCAGTTTGAATGTGTAAAGGTCACAGGTACCTTAGTAACCCAACTCAAATGGCCATCTAGTGGATGTCTGCAGTTAATACAAGCCCTTTCAATAAACACTTGGATGGATGCTGGGGCAGACTCTCCGAAGAGTCATCCCCCAGCCCCCGCTCAGCCGAAGTGTCTAGTACTTCGTTCTTGGCATTTACTGCAAGCTGTAAGCTCTGCAGAGGTGAGTGGATCACCTGAGGTCAGGAGGTTGAGACCAGCCTGTTCAACATAGTGAAACTCCATCTCTAGTAAAAATACAAAAATTAGCTGGGTGTGGTGGTATGGAACTGTGATCCCAGCTTCTCAGGAGACTGAGACAAGAGAATCACTTGGACCTGGGAGGTGGAGGTTGCAGTGAGCTGAGATCACACCATTGCACTCCAGCCTGGGCAATAGAACAAGAAATCTAAAAAAAAATACAGAACCACAGAATGGATAAGAACTCACCAACCATCTGCTGCCTTCAGGAGACTCACCTAAAACATAAGAACTCACATAAACTCAAAGTAAAAGGGTGGAAAGGCATTTCATGCAAATGGACACCAAAAGTGAGCAGGGGTAGCTATTCTTACAACAGACAAAACAAACTTTAAAGCAATGGTGGTTAAAGGAGACAAAGAGGGATATCATATAATGGTTAAAAACCTTGTCCAGGATGGGCCAAGTGGCTCATGCCTGTAATTCCAAAACTTGGGAGGCCGAGGCAGGTGGATTACCTGAGGTCAGGAGGTTGAGACCAGCCTGTTCAACATGGTGAAACTCCCTCTCTACTAAAAATACAAAAATTAGCCAGGTGTGGTGGCAGGTGCCTGTAATCCCAGCTTCTCGGGAGGCTGAGACAGGAGAATCATTTGAACCCGGGAGGCGGAGCTTGCAGTGAGCCAAGACTGTGCCACTGCCCTCCAGACTGCATGACAGAGCAAGACTCTATCTCAAAAAAACCAAAAAAGGCCTTGTCCAACAGTAAAACATCACAATCCTAAACATATATGCACCTAATACTGGAGCTCCCAAATTTATAAAACAATTACTAGTAGACCTAAGAAATGAGACAAACAGTAACACAGCAATAGTGGGGGGACTTCAATATTCCACTGACAGCACGAGACAGGTCATCAAGACAGAGAGTCAACAAACAATGGATTTAAACTCTACCTTGGAACAAATGGACTTAACAGATATATACAGAACATTCCATCCAACAACTGCATAATACACATTCTACTCAACAGCTCATGGAACGTTCTCCAAGATGGACCATACGATACGCCATAAAATGAGCCTCAATACATTTAAGAAAATTGAAATTATATCAGGCACTCTCTTAGACCACAGTGGAATAAAACTGGAAATCAACTCCAAAAGGAATCTTCAAAACCATGCAATACATAGATATTAAATAACCTGCTCCTGAATGAGCACTGGGTCAAAAATGAAATCAAGATGAAAATATAAAAATTTTTCAAACTGAATGACAATAATGACACTACCTATCAAAACCTCTGGGATACAGCAAAGAGGAAAGTTCATAGCCCTAAATGCCTACATCAAAAAGTCTGAAAGAGCATAAACAGACAATCTAAGGTCACACCTCAAGGAACTAGAGAAACAAGAATAAACCAAACTCAAACCCAGCAGAAGAAAGGAAATAACCAAGATCACAACAACACTGGATGAAATTGAATTTAAAAATGCAAAAGATAAATGAAATAAAAGCTGGTCCTTTGAAAAGATAAATAAAATCGATAAACAAGAGTAACCAAGAAAAGAAGAGACAAACTCCAAATAATCTCACTAAGAAATGAAATGGGAGATATTACAACTGACACCACTGAAATACAAAAAAATAATTCAAGGCTACTATGAACACATTTACACACATAAACTAGAAAACCTAAAAGAGATGGATAAACTCCTGGAAAAATACATCCATCCTAGCTTAAATCAGGAAAAATTAGATACCCTGAACAGACCAATGACAAGCAGCAAGACTGAAATGGTAATTAAAAAATTACCAACAAAGAAAGTCCAGGACCAGATGAATTCACACCGGAATTCTACCAGACATTCAAAGAAGGGGTACCAATTCTATTGACACTATTCCACAAGATAGAGAAAGAGGTAGTCCTCCCTAAATCATTCTATGAAGCCAGCATCACCCAATACCAAAACCAGGAAAGGACATAACCAAAAAAGAAAACTACAGACCAATATCCTTGATGAACATAGATGCTAAAATCCTTAACAAAACACTAGCTAACCGAATCCAGTAATATATCAAAAAGATAATTCACCATGATCAAGTGGGTTTCACACCAGGGATGCAGGGATGATTTAACATACACAAATGTGATACACCACATAAACAGATTTAAAAACAAAAATCACATGATCATCTCAATAAATGCAGAAAAAGCATTTGACAAAATCCAGCATCACTTTATGATTAAAACTCTCAGCAAAATTGGCATAAAAGGCACATACCTTAATATAATAAAAGTCATCTATGACAAACCCACAGTCAATATAACACTGAATAGGGAAACGTTGAAAGCATTTCTTCTGAGAACTGGAACAAGATAGCAATGCCCACTCTCACCACTCTTCTTCAACATAGTTTTGGAAGTGCTAGCCAGAGCAATCAGACAAAAGAAAGAAATAAAGGGCATCCAAATTGATAAACAGGAAGTCAAACTGTCACTGATGGCTGATGATATAATCACTTACCTTGAAAATTCTAAGGACTCCTGTAGAAAGCCCCTAGAACTGATAAAAGAATTCAGCAGTTTCCAGATACAAGATTAATGTGTACAAATCAGTAGTTCTATATACCAACAGCAACCAAGCGGATAATCAAATAAAAAACTCAGCTCCTTTTACAATAGCTGCAAAAAAACAAAAAAACAAAACAAACAAAAAACACTTGGGAATATACCTAATCAAGGAGGTGATAGACGTCTATAAGGAAAACTACAAAACACTGCTGAAAGAAATCACAGATAACAGAAACAAATGGAAACACATCCCATGCTCATGGATGGGTAGAATCAATATTGTGAAAATGATCATACTGCCAAAAGCAATCTACAAATTCAACACAATCCCCATCAGAATACCACCATTCATTCTTCACAGCATCAGAAAATTCTAAAATTCATACGGAACCAAGAAAGAGTCTGCATAGCCAAAGCAAGACTAAGCAGAAAGAACAAATCTGGAGGCATCACACTACCTGATTTCACACTATACTATAAGGCTATAGTCACGAAAACAGTGTGGTACTGGTATAAAAAATAGGCACATAGACCAATGGAACAGATTAGAGAACCCAGAAATAAACCCAAATACTTACAGTCAACTGATCTTTGACAAAGCAAACAAAAACATAAAGTGGGGAAAGGACACCCTTTTCAACAAACGGTTCTGGGATAATTGGCTAGCCACATGGAGAATGAAACTGGATCCTCATCTCTCACCTTATACAAAAATCAAATGAAGATGGATTGAAGACTTAAACCTAACACCTGAAACTATAAAAATTCTAGAAGATAACATTGAAAAAACCCTTTTAGACACTGGCTTAGGCAAGGATTTCATGACCAAGAACCCAAAAGCAAATGCAATAAAAACAAAGATAAATAGCTGGGACTTAACTAAAGAGCTTTCACATGGCAAAAGGAACAGTCAGCAAAGTAAACAGATAATCCACAAAGTGGGAGAAGATCATCTCAATCTGTCCATCTGACAAAGGACTAATATCCAGAATCTACAATGAACTCAAACACATCTGTAAAAAAAAAAAAAAAAAAACAATTCCATCAAAAAGCGGGCTAAGGACACGAATACACAATTCTCAAAAGAAGATATACATATGGCCAACAAACACATGAAAAAATGCTCAACATCACTAATGATCCAGGAAATGCAAATCAAAACCACAATGCGATACTTACTCCTAGAAGAATGGCTATAACCAAAAAATAAAAAAAAAAAAACAGAAGACGTTGGCATGGATGTGGTGAACAGGGTAAACTTTCACACTGCTGGTGGTAATGCAAACTAGTACAGCCATTATGGAAAACAGTGTGGATATTCCTTGAAGAACTAAAAGAAGAACTACCATTTGATCTACCAATCCCACTACTGGTATCTACCCAGAGGAAAAGAAGTCATTATTCAAAAAAGATACTTGCACACACATGCTTATAGCAGCACAATTCACAATTGCAAAATCATGGAACCAACCCAAATGTCCATCAATCAACAAGTGCATAAAGAAATTATGATATATATATATGTATGTAGATATATGTGTGTGTATATATATATGTATGTATACATATGTATGTGTGTGTATATATACACACACACAAAATATGTGTGCGTGTATGTATGTGTATATACACACACACAATGGAATACTACACAGTCATAAAAAGAAATGAATATACATATATATGCATGTATGTACACACACACACACACACGATGGAATACTATGCAGCCATAAAAAGGAATGAATTAACAGCACTTGCAGTGACCTGGATGAGAATGGAGACTATTATTCTAAGTGATGTAACTAAGGAATGGAAAACCAAAACATTGTATGTTCTCACTGATAGGTAGGAACCAAGCTACGAGGATGCAAAGGCGTAAGAATGATATGATGGACTTTGGGGACTTGGGAGGAAGAGTGGAAGGGGGTAAGGGATAGAAGCCTACAAATATGGTGCAGTGTATACTGTTTGGGTGATGGGTTCACCAAAAATCTCACAAATCACCGCTAAAGAACTTACTCGTGTAACCAAATACCATCTGTACCCCAGTAACTTATGGAAAAATAAAATTTTAAAAATATATGCTCTAAGCACTGTCCAGAATTCCCACAACTATTTCATTCTCACTTCAAATCTCCAAAATCCTCTTCCCTTCTATTCTTAGCTGCTGACTTTACCTCTTATGTCACTGAAAAAAATAGAAACTTTCAAAAGAGAAAAACCTTTACACACCAAATCTTTGAGCCTATCTATATTTTCAACTGCCTTCCTTATCACCGTGGATGAACTGTATGTTTCACTTTTACGCTTTTCTCTTTTTGAGACAAACTCTCACTATGTCATGCCAGGCTGACACAATCTTGGCTCACTGCAACCTCCGCCTCCCAGGTTCAAGGGATTCTCCTGCCTCAGCCTCCAAAGTAGTTGGGATTACAGGTGCCCACCACCATGCCAGGCTAATTTTTTGGAGTTTTAGTAAAGGTGAGGTTTCACCATGTTGGTCAGGCTGGTCTCAAACTCCTGACCTCAAGTGATCCACCCACCTCAGCCTCCCAAAGTGTTGGGATTACAGGAGTGAGCCACTGGGCCCAGCCTGGACAAGGTTTTTAATCATTATATGATATCCCTCTTTGTCTTAAATGTCTTATATGATATCCCACTTTGTCCCAAAGTGCTGGGATTACAGGCATGAGCCACCACACCCGGCCCTATACATTTTTAAGGTGTCACTGAAAACTTGTTATCACAAGTTTGAATAGCTGCGAATATTGTCCTTTCCAGTATATGATCCTTAAAACAAAACTTTTACAATACTCTTTGAAGTATATCTATCACTGTTTAAGATATAGCCAATAGAAGGTTGGGTGCAGTGGCTCATACCTGTAATCCCAGCACTTTGGGAGGCCAAGGCGGGCAGATCACTTGAGGTCAGGGGTTCAAGACCAGCCTGGCCAACAAGGTGAAACCCCATCTCTACTAAAAACATAAAAAATTAGCCAGGCATGGTGGTGGGCACCTGTAATCCCAGCTACTCAGGAGGCTGAGGCAGGAGAATTGCTTGAACCCCAGGTGGACGTTGCAGGGGCCGAGATCATGCCACTGCACTCCAGCCTGGGCAATGGAGTGAGACTCCATCTCAAAAGAAAAAAAAAAAAGATATATCCAATAGAATCTATTATATACCATACAGATTTAATGACCATTGTCACCAATTTAAAAATATAAAGCTTTTTTAAAATAAAAATGTTAATCTGTTTTCTATTTGAGTTCATATTTCCATGCTACCCTGCTCACAGAATCTTATCCTAATGTAATATACTTGAAAAACGTTTGTTGATCCTCCTTTTATATTTGTTACAAAAATATGAATACAAAATAAATTTTAAAATATGAAAAAAAATTTAAAATAAATTTTTAAAATAAAAAATTTATTTCCCTTGTCTCTAAGTATTAAAAACTCTGCTCTAGATTGAGTTACTCATATAATTATTTTCAGTACACAACTGAATAAAGTAACCTATTATACTATAAATTTTGATAACTAAATATGAAACATAAAAAGTAAAATTTTCCTGGATGTACATCTCTTGATGAAATGTTGGGTTTTTCTTTTTTCTGGTTAGCTCATAATCCATGGATAAAAGCTAGCTATTCCTGAATACAAGAGAAATTCAGATTAATTATATTTTTAATTTTTATAAATATATGAGAGAGAAAGCTGGTTTATATTAAAAAGTCAATCAGACTAGGTTATAGTAATGCCATGTAATTCTTTGAATTCCTTCACCTCCTATGCCAAAAATTATACACTGATTTACCATAAAAATTACCCCTACAAATAATCATTGACTTCTGTGATAATTTCCTTATTTTTCTTTATAGTTTTCTTATGTCTATATCCAAAAATATAGATTTTTGAACTTGATATAAATTTAATGATACTTTATGTATATTACTGCGATTTGTTTTTTAATAATTGTGGCAAAGTATACATAACATAAAATTTACCATTTTAAACCATTTCCTTTTTTTAATTTTTTGAGATGGATTCTCACTCTGTTGCCCAGGTTGGAGTAAAGGGGCATGATCTCGGCTCACTACAACCTCCACCTCTCAGGTTCAAACAATTCTCCTGCCTCAGTCTCCCAAGTTGCTGGCACTACAGTCACCCGCCACCCAACTTGGCTAATTTTTGTATTTTTAGTAGAGATGGGTTTCTCCATGTTGGCCAGGCTGGTCGTAAACTCTGGACCTCAAGTGATTCACCTGTCTTGGCCTCCCAAGATTATAGGCATGAGTCACCGTACCCGGTCATTTTAACCATTTTCTTTTCTTTTTTTTTAAGACAGTGTCTTGCTCTTGTCACCCAGGCTGGAGTGCAATGGTGTTATCTCAGCTCACTGCAACCTCCACCTCCTGTGTTCAAGCAATTCTCCTGCCTCAGCCTCCCAAGTAACTGGGATTATAGGCACCTGCCACCATGTCCAGCTAATTTTTATATTTTTAGTAGAGACAGGGGTTTCACCATGTTGGCCAGGCTGGTCTTGAACTCCTGACTTTAAGTGATCGCCCCACCTCGGCCTCCCAAAGTGCTGGGATTACAGGCATAAGCCACTGCGCCTAGCTAACCATTTTCAAGTGTGCAACTGAGTGGCTTTAAGCACATGAACACTGATACACAACCATCACCACAACCCACCTCCAAAGCTTTTTCAGCATCCCAAACTGAAACCCTTTATAACCTTAAACAATACTAAATATTAAACAATAGCTCCCCATTGTCCCTAGCCCTGTCACTCACCATTGTACTTTGTCTATATGAGTTTGACTACTCTAGATATCTAAGTGGAAAAATACAATATTTGTCCTTATTTGCAATTTACTTCTTTAGATATATGTTATGGTTTGTAAAATTCATTCATGCTGATGGATATAGCTATGGCTGTATATTTTCACTGTTGAATAGTAATCCATTGATTTAGTTATCATTTTTTTTATCACTAGACATTGCATTGTTTATAGTTTCTTACTATCATTAATGCTGTTATAAACCTTTGAATATATCTATACTGGTATCCATTTGCAAGGGGTTTTCTACTGTGTGTACCTAGCAATAAAACTGATGGGTACGGTACATTTTCAACTTTACTAAAGATGAACTTCCCAAAGTAATTATTCCAATTTACACTCCCACAATCATTATTTCCAATTTATACTCCAATTATTATCCAAGTCAATATTTGTTAATTTCAGCACATTTGCTTATCTAAAAGGTGTTTAAAAATGTAGACATCTTTATCAGACTAAGAAAGTACCTGTAAAGGAGAGAGATCCAAGATGGCCGATTAGCAGCAGCTCAGGATTGTAGCTCCCACTGAAAGCACACAGAGTGAGTGGACGCCACATTTTGAGACGAATTTTTATTGCCGATGGACCAAGAGATTCCCGGCGGAGGAGCCCCATGAGTCGCCAGCGCGACTCTTGGCCAGCGCGGCCGTTTTGCAGGCGCCCCAGCACGGCAGTTCTCAGTCCGTAGTATGCGGGACTGAGTGCCCTTTTGGTTGGCGTTTGGAGCTCCAGAAAGGCAGTCTCCCATTCAGCTGATTGAAAAGCGGACTGAAGTGGGGGAACCAGACTAGGAGATTCCCGGGCAGAAAAGCGCCACGAATCTTAACGCAGCTCTTTCAGCCGGCCTAGTGGGTCGCCGCAGGGGAAGGCTGGCCCCCCCACCTCCACCCCAACAACAACAACAACAACAAAAAAAACAATTGGAACTGCTGAGGATTGAGAGTTTCACAGCAAGTACAGCTGAACCCAGGAAGGTCCAGCTCTGTGGGGGAAGGGCGTCCGCCGCAGGAAAACTAAGAAACAGAAAAAACTTTACCACCACCAAGCTGGACGTCCACTCAGAGACCTAATCTGAAAGTCAGCAATTACACAGACGACAGGTGGATAAATCCACAACGATGGGAAGAAACCAGTGCAAAAAGGCTGAAAACACCCGAAATCAGAATGCCTTTCCTCCTACAGAGGATTGCAGTGCCTCATCACCAATTGAACAAGGTCTGATCGAGAATGAATGTGAGGAATCAATAGAATCAGGCTTCAGAAGGTGGATAATGAGAAACCTGTGAGCTAAAAGAACATATTCTAGCCCAATGCAAGGAAACTAAGAACTTTGAAAAAAGGTTTGACGAAATGTTAACGAGAATGGACAATTTAAAGAGGAATATAAGTGAATTAATGGAGCTGAAAAACACAATACGAGAACTTCGAGAAGTATGTACAAGTTTTAACAGTCGAATTGATCAAGCAGAAGAAAGGATTTCAGAGGTCGAAGACCAACTTAACGAAATAAAACAAGAAGACAAGATTAGAGAAAAAAGGGTAAAAAGGAATGAGCAAAGTCTCCAAGAAATATGGGACTATGTGAAAAGACCTAATCTACGTTTGATAGGTGTACCTGAATGTGATGAAGAGAATGAATCCAAGCTGGAAAATATTCTTCAGGATATTATCCAGGAAAACTTTCCCAACCTAGGAAGGTAGGACAATACTCAACTCCAGGTAGTACAGAGAACACTACAAAGATATTCCTCAAAAAGAGCAACCCCAAGGCACATAATCATTAGATTCACCAGGGTTGAAATGAAGGCGAAAATACTAAGGGCAGCCAGAGAGAAAGGTCAGGTTACTCACAAGGGGAAGCCTATCACACTCACAGCAGATCTCTCAGCAGAAACCCTACAAGCCAGAAGAGCGTGGGGGGCCAATATTCAACATCCTTAAAGGAAAGAACTTTCAACCCAGAATTTCATATCCAGCCAAACTAAGTTTCATAAGTGAAGGAAAAATAAAATTTTTTACGAACAAGCAAGTACTCAGAGATTTCATTACCACCAGGCCTGCTTTACAAGACCTTCTGAAAGAAGCACTATATACAGAAAGGAACAACCAGTATCAGCCATTCCAAAAAACTCATCGGTAAGCTGCATCCAGACCCATCTCACATGCAAGGATATACAGAGACTCAAAACAAAGGGATGGAGGAAGATTTGCCAACCAAATGGAGAGCAAAAAAAAAAAAAAAAAAAAGCAGGAGTTGCAATTCTCGTCTCTGATAAAACAGACTTTAAAGTAATAGAAACCAAAAGAGATAAGAAGGACATTGTATAATGGTAGAGGGATCAATGTAACGGGAAGAGCTAACGATCCTAAGTCTATGCGTACCCAATATAGGAGCACCCAGATACATAGGGCAACTTCTTGGTGACTTACAAAGAGATTTGGACTCCCCACACAATAATAGTGGGAGACTTTAACACTACATTGTCAATACTGGACAGATCAATGAGACAGAAGGTTAACAAGGATACCCGGGACTTTAACTTAGACCTCAAACAAATAAACTTAAACATTTACAGAACTCTCTACTCCAAACCCACAAAACATACATTTTCTTCAGTAACACATCACATCTATTCTAAAAGTGACCACATGGTTGGGAGTAAATTACTCCCCAGCAATTGCATAGCATTTCATAGGTTTAAATGAAATATTGGTTGGCTGTTTGTTATTTTCCTCCCTTATTCCTTCCTGTTTCCATTGTATAACACAGTTATTAGTATAAAAGAGCTTTTCAATACCCATTTTTAGACTGCATTCTAGCCTGGGCAATAGAGCAAGATTCCCGTTCTCTCTCCCTATTTTTCTTCTTCTTTTTCCCTTTCTTTTATTCTCTTTTTTTTCCTTCTTTCTCTCTTTTTCAAAAAAAAAAAAAAAAAAAAAGAAAGTACCCTGTAACCTATCAAATGGTAAAGTACATTAAATGAATTTCTAACTCAATCTAATTGTATTTAGTTAATTTCTCATCTTAAACCAACTCTGCCTTCCTGGGATAAACTGAATTGTGACATGATTTATTATCATCTTCCAGATTGAGGCTGGTAACATTTTGTTTAGGATGTTTGTATTATGTTCATGAATGGGCTTCCATTTTCCTTTCTCATGATCGCTTTACATTATCCAGGTAATTCAAAATGACTTAAGGAATGTTCCCACCTTTGCCATACTCTGGAAGAATCCATATTAATTATGAAATTATTTCTTTACCTCTGAGTGAAAAACTAGAAAATGAGGACTTATGGACTTAAATTTTGTTTCTGGTAATATTTATAACCACTGATTTAATTTCTTAAATGATTACAAGACTATTCAGGTTTTCTACTTCTTCATGAAAACAGTTTAATATTTTTCTGGCTGTCTAATTCATTTACGTTTTCTAATTTATTGGCATATAAAGCTGTTCAAAATAATGTCATTTATTGTTAAAGTCATGTCTCTCTTTTCATTCCTAATATTTATTATTTATGCCTTTTGTTTTTCTTGACATACCAGATAATTGTCAGTTTTATCAGTTTTCAAAGAAATGTATTGTGGCTTGTTCATTTATTCAATTGTTTCAATAAATACTGAGAGGCTAACATGTGCTTCTTATTTGAGATATATCAGTAAGCAAAAACCCTTGCACTTACAAGCTTACATTCAAATGGAATGAGAAAGGCAAAAATAATATACAAAAATTTAAAAGAAATTATAAAATATTTTAAGAAGTGATAAGGGATATGGAAGAAAATAGGGGGACTCCAGATGGCTGGTATAGTTGTGGAAGGGATGAAATGACAATTTTAAGTACAGTGGTTTGGACTGTGCTCATGGAGAAGGCAGCATTTGAGTGAAGACTTGAAGGATATGAGGTTATCGACCCACTCTATTCCTTGTTTTCTATTAATGTCTGTATTTGTTCTTATTGTTGCCTTCCTTCTCCTTACTTTGGGTTTTATTCTTTTTTCTGACTTCCTGAGAAGAATACCTAGGATCATTAATTTTTAGCCTTTTTCTTCTTCTAATATAAGTATTTAGGGCTACATATTTCCCTCTAAATATTGCTTTAGATACATTCCACAAATTTTTAAGTATTTTCCTTAACAATAGGTTTAAAATATTTTATAATTTCCATTATATTACTTCTTGACCCACTTTAAAATGTTTAAAAAATTCCAAGCATATTGTACCTTCCTGTTTACTACTGACTCATTTTTAGCTTCAATATAAAATTCATTATGATACATTCTCTGAATTGTTTTCATGCACTGAACTTTGAGAACAGTTTTATATAATAGTATACTAGCAATTTTAGGGGGAAAAGTGTGTGCACTTAAAATCACCTACTTGTTTGGTGTGGTGTTCTAAATATGTTTAATTCATTAGATTTGTTTACCATTCTGTTCCAATCTTTTAAATCCTTACTGATTTTTTAAACGTTATTTCTATTAATTATTGAAAGAGAAAATCTTCCACTATGATTGTGGATTTGTCTACTTCTCCCGTAGTTCTCTGAATTTGTGCGTTGTATATTTCAAAGCTTTGTAATTAGGTATATACAAATTTAAAATTATATTTCCTTGGCTAATCAAGTCTCTATCATCATGCAAGGATGGCTCAACATACGCAAATCAATAAATGTGATTTATCACATAAGCAGAACTAAAAACAAAAACCATATGATCATCCCAATAGACACAAAAAAACCTTTTGATAAAATTCAATATCCCTTCATGATAAAAAAAAAAAAACCCTCAAAAAACTAGGTATCGAATGAATGTAACTCAAAATAATAAGAACCATATATGTATGACAAGCCCATAGCAAACATCATATTGAATGGGCAAAAGCTGAAAGCATTCCCCCTAAGAACTGGAACATGAAAAATGTGCCTGCTCTCATCACTCCTATTCAACAGTACTGGAAATCCTAGCCAGAGCAATCAGAGAAAGCAATAAAAGGCATCCAAATAGGAAAAGAGAAAATCAAACTATCTTGTTCACTGACAACACAATCCTATGCCTAGAAAACCCTAAAGATTCCTCCAAAAGCCTCCTGGACCTGATAAATGACTTCAGTAAAGTTTCAGGATACAACATGCAAAAATAAGTAGCATTTCTACACACCAACAACGTTCAAGCTGAGAACCAAATCAAAAACTCAATCCCATTTACAATAGCCACACACACACAAATAAAATATCTAGAAATATATTTAACCAAGGAGATGAAATATCTCTACAAAGAGAACTATAAAACACTGTTGATAAGAAATCACAGATGGCACAAACGAATGGAAAAACAGTCCATGCTCATGGGTTAGAAGAATTAGTATTGCTAAAATGATCATACTGCCCAAAGCAATCTACAGATTCAATGCAATTACTATCACATTACCAATGTCATTTTTCACAGAATTAGAAAAAACAATTCTAAAATGTATATGAAACCAAAAATGAGCCCACATAGCCAAAGCAATCCTAAGCAAAAAGAAGAAAGCTGGAGGCATCAAATTACCAGACTTCAAACTATACCACAGGCTGTAGCAACCACAATAACAAGGTACTAGTACAAAAATAGATCAATGGAACAGAATAGAGAACCCACAAAGCCACACACCTACAACCAACTGATCTTTGACAAAATTAGCAAAAATAAAGAAACAATAGGGAAAGGACACTGTGTTCAATAAATGATGCTGGGAAAACTGGCTAGCCATTTGCAGAAGAATGAAACTGGACTCCTAACTCTTACCATATATAAAAATTAACACAAGATGGATTAAAGACTTAAATATAAGACCTCAAACTATAATTTTTTTTAAGAGACAGGGTCTTGCTCTGTCATTCAGGAAAGAATGGGAGTGTAGTGGTGTGATCATAGCTTACTGTAATCTCAAACTCCTGGGCTCACACAATTCTTCTCCCTTAGCCTCAGTAGTAGCTCGAATTATAGATGCATGCCATCGCACCTGACTAATTTTTTATTTTCATTTTTTGTAGAGATGGGGTCTTGCTATGTTTCCCAGGCTGGTCTTGAACTCCCGGCCTCAAGTGATCCTTCTGCCTCGCCTCCCAAAGTGTTGGGATTACAGGTGTGAGCTACTGTATCCAGCTAAGACCTCAAACTATAAAAACCCTAAAAGAAAACTAGGGAAAACTCTTCTGGGCATGGGCCTAGGCAAATAATTTATAACTAAGACCTCAAAAGCAACTACAACAAAAACAAAAGTTGATGAATGGGACTTAATTAAACTAAAGAACTGCAAAGCAAAAGAAACAACCTACAACACTTAACAGACAACACTTAACAGTTAACAGACAACAGACAAAATAGGAGAAAATATTTTCAAACTATGCATGTGACAAAGGACAAATATTCAGAATTGATAAGGAACTTAATAAGAAAAGAAAAGCCCCATTGAGAAGTGGGCAAAGGACATGAACAGATACTTCTCAAAAGAAGACATGCAAGTAGCAACAAACATGAAATGTTCAAGATTACTAATTAGAGAAATGCAAATTAAAACCGCAGTGAGATACCATCTCACACTAGTCCGAACATCTATTATTAAAACATTAAAAAAAGGTGTTGGTGAGGATGCAGAAAAAGGGAACTGTTGGTGGGAATGTAAATTAGTTCAACCCCTGCTGAAAACAGTATGAAGATTTACTGAAGAATTTAAAACCTACCATTCAACCCAGCAATCCCACTACTGGGTAACTGTCGAAAAGTAAATAAGTTTTTTTTTTCAAAAAGACACCTACACTCATATTTTATTATAGTACTAGTCACAATAAGGAAATCATGGAATCAACCTAATCAACAGTGGACTGGATAAAGAAAATGTAGGGTGTGGTAGCACACACCTATAGTCCCAGCTACTCAGAGGCTGAGGTGGGAGGATTGCTTGAGCCTGGGAGGTCGGGGCTGCAGTAAACTGTGATCGTGCCACAGCACTGCAGCCTGGGTGACAGAGTGAGACTGTCTACCAAAAAAAAAAAAAGAAAGCCGGATGTGGTGACTCTTATGCCTTTAATTCCAGCACTTTGGGAGGCCCAGGTGAGAGGATCACCTCAACCCAGAGTTTGAGACCAACCTGAGTAACACAGAATGACCTTATCTCTGAATTTTCTTTCTTTTCTTTTTTTTTAACTAGCTAGATGTGTGCTGGTGCACATCTGTGGTCCCTGCTATTTGAGAGGCTGAGGTGGGAGGATCGCTTGAGCCCAGGATGTCAAGGCTACTGTAAGCCAAGATCATGCCACTGCACTTCAGCCTGGGAAACAGAGTGAGACACTGTCTCAAAAGCAAAGAAAGAAGAGGAAAGAAGGGAAGGAGAGGGGAGGGGAAGGGAGGGGGAGAGGAGAGGAGGGGAGAGAGAAGAGGAGAGAAGAGAGAAGAGGAGAGAAGAAAAGAAAAGGAAGGAAAGAAAGCAAGAAAGCAAGTGAGGTATATATGCATCAGTGTACACTACACAGACATAAAAAGAATGAAATTATGTCCTTTGCAGCAACATGGATGCAGTTGGAGGCCATTACCCTAGGAGAATTAAAGCAGAAACAGAAAACCAAATACTGCATGTTCTCACTTATACATGGAATTGAACAATGGGTACACATGGACGTAAAGGTGGAAACAATAGACACTGGGGACTCCAAAAGAGGGGGAAGGAGCAGGGGCAAGGGTTGAAAACTACATATTGGGACTAAGTTGACTATTTGAGCAATGGTTTCACCAGCAGCCCAAATCCCAGCATCACCCAATATACCCATGTGCAGGTTTGTTACATGGGTATATTGGATGATGCTGGGATTTGGGCTGCTGGTGAAACCAATGCTAAAAAAAAAAAAATCTTTATCACCTCAAAATGTCCCTCTTTATTGCTAGAAGTGCTTTTTGTCTTAAAGTCTATTGTTTCTAATATTAATACTGCTATATCAGCTTTTGTTTTTCCAGTAATTTTCATAGTATCAGTTTTTCCATCATTTCACTTCCAACTTTTCTGTACTTAAAAAAATTTTTTTAATTTTCTGCTTTTTGTAGAGATGGGGTCTATGTTGTCCAGGCTGATCTCAAACTCCTGGACTCAAACGATCCTCTTGCCTCAGCCTCCCAAAGTGCTGGAATCTTTATTCTTAAGGTGGCTGTTTGTAAAAAGATTATTGTTGGATTTTACTCTTTATCCCATCTGACAATCTTTCTCTTTAACAAAAGTAATATATCCATTTATATTCCATGTATTTACTGATGTATTTGGGCTTAAATATACTATCTTATTTTTGGGTGTTATTCTTTATTCCTTTTGTATTCTTTCTTGGTAACTTTTCAATTGATTTTTAAAATTATTATGCCGCTATGTTCTGTCTACCAGTTTGGAAGTTATACACTGCATAATTTTAATGGCAGCTATAGAAAGTCAACAAATGTATCTACTATATCAGTATCTGTATCCTCTTTCCCACCTGTACAAGGACTTTGGAACAGCTTAACTCAATCTATCCTTCTCCTACCAAATTATGCATTAGTATTGTCATGCATGTTTTTAATAATAATTTTATTGAGATATAATTCACATTCCATGCAATTTGCTTATATAAAATGTGCGATTTAATGGTTTCTAGTATATTGAGTTGTGTAACCCTCACCACAATCCATTTTAGAACATTTTTCATCATCCCAAAATATAAATCTTATACTCTTTAGTAGTTCTTCTCTTCTTCCCAACCCCTAGCTCATGGAAACTATTAATCTACTTTCTGTCTCTAGATTTGCCTCTTCTGGATACTTCATATAATTGGAACCATGTAAAATGTGGTCTTTTGTGACTGTCTTCTTCCATTTAGCATGCTTTCAAGGTTCATCCATGCTGTATCATGTATCAGTACTTCCTTCTTATGGCCAAATAATATTTCAATGCATGGATATACCAAATTTTGTTTACTGATTAATCGACTGATGAACATCTGAGTTGTTTGCTGTCGTGTATCTTAGTTTTTATGAACTCACAGGCTTTTTATTATGATTACTGTTTTATACCTTACATATATAATCTGTTTTGCAGGTGGCAAACTCAGTTTTTATTTGTGAAAAAATGTTTTTGTTATTTTTTCTTATTTTAGCTGGTACAGAATTCTAAGTTGGCAGTTACTTTCTTTCAGTACACTGAAGACATCATTCCACAGTCTGGCTTTCATTTTTGCTATGAAGTCCAAAGCTCAAGTTCTGCCCAGCTCTGCAAATGCCCTCATGATAAAAACTGCTTTAGGTTGGGCACAGTGACTCATGCCTGCAATCCTAGCACTTTGGGAGGCCAAAACAGGAGAATTGCTTGAGCCCAGGAGTTTGAGACTGGCCTGGACAACACTTTGGGATCACATCTCTTAAGAAAAAAAAAAATTGCCAGGCATGGTGGCACATGGTTGTAGTCCCAGCTACTCAGGAGGCTGAAGTGGGAGGATCACTTGAGCCTGGGAGGTAGAGGCTACAGTTAACTGTGATTACACCACTGTACTTCAGCCTGGGTGACACAGCAAGATCCTGTCTCTAAAATAAACAAAAAACAAAAACAGGCTGGGCACGGTGGCTCACGCATGTAATCCCAGCATTTTGGGAGGCTGAAGCAGGCAGATCGCCTGAGCTCAGGAGTTCAAGCCCACCCAGTGCAACACGGTGAAACCCCATCTCTACTAAAAATACAAAAAATTAACCAGGTATGGTGGAAAGCACCTGTAGTCCCAGCTACTTGGAAGGCTGAGGCAGGAGAATCGCTTGAGTCCCAGAGGCAAAGGTTGTAGTGAGCTAAGATCTAGCCACTGTACTCCAGCTTGAGCTCTGCAGTGAGACTACATCTCCAACAAACAAAAACACTTGTAGTGCTTCCATTACTTCTTTGGTTCATGTCTTCACTCACGTTTTTTCCTGGTAATTTCTTCCTAGCTTATCGGCTCTTAAATGCTTTTAAGATAATAGCTTTGATCTACATATATGTATTGTAGTGAGCATTATTTATTGTTTTTAGCAGAAAGGGTCGTCCCAAAAATCTTAAGCCTAATATTAATGGAAATGGAAAGATCAAAATAATATTTTTCATAACTTTTTTATCTTATCACTTTCATCAAAATCTTAAAGCTGTAGATTTAGCTCATTTGAAGTATTAAAAATGTCTACCATTTACCTAATTGGCAAAACTGTTTTCACATTTAAACTAAACAGCCACATCAGACTTATTTTCTCTCAGACAGTCCGACTTTTTTGATACAAATGAATATGTTTATATGCACCCTCATGGCAATCTGTCTCATTTCTGATTATGAACCAGGTATAAATTGATTTAATTCTCTCATACACTGTTTTAAAAAGATGCAATTTTAATGTCCTGAACTTAATATCATTTATATTTTAGTGTCAGCACTGCATGTTCCATAAAAACCAGGACTAACTCTTTGGCAACTGAAGCCTGTTTGTGAAGACAGCATTTCTAAATGAAAATAGAATTTAAAGTACAGATTATAGCAATAAGGAACTCCCTTTTGCCCATTCATTACAGTCCCATTCCTGGGGGTAATTGAGCACCATTTCGATCAAATAAAATACAACCAATTCAAATAAAAGTATTAAAAGTTTTGTAAAATCTCTTCACAGTTGTATTTCTTTTTTGTTTGTTTGTTTGTTTTTTGAGATGGAGTCTCACTGTGTTGCCCAGGCTGGAGTGCAGTGGCACAATCTTGGCTCACTGCAGTATCTGCCTCCCGAGTTCAAGCAATTCTCTGCCTCAGTCTCTGAGTAGCTGGGATTATAGGCACTCACCACCATGCCTGGCTAATTTTCATATTTTTAGTAGAGACAGGGTTTCACCATCTTGGCCAAGCTGGTCTTGAACTCCTGACCTTGTGATCAACCCACCTCCGCCTCCCAAAGTGCTGGGATTATAGGCATGAGCCACCGTGCCCAGCCCACAGTTGTATTCCTAAACAAGAATCTGAATATCAAATTTGTATTAATAATGCCATTTTCTTGACTGGAAGAAAAGGCGTAAATTATCAACTGAGAATAACTGGAATCATCTAGGTATTCATCAATTTGCAAGGCAATTTTTCTCACAGTCTAATCACTGTCTTCTGTATTTCATGTATTCTATGAAGTACAGTAGTTTCTGATAAAAATATATTAATATAAATGCAGTGATGTGTCTTTTAACAGTACATCAGGTATTGTAACCTTTTCCATAGTCTTACACAATTTTCTAGCTTTTGCAATGAACAATACTAATTTATATTACATGAAATTTCAAAAGGCAACTTTAAAATCTGTGCAAAAATATTACATTCACATTTTTAATGATACCCTAATCCTTTTTCACTAAAAAATTAATATTATCTTTGTAGTGTGGTACCAAAACCTTATTATCAAACAATAGTACCAAAAAATCTCTCACGATGTAACTTGATAAATTTTTTGGTACCATCATTTGATAGTAATCTAATCGGCAATGTAACTAAACAAAAATTATCACCACTTCACACTACAATATGTAGAAATTCACAATATCTCAATACTTCTAATGACACATTTCACCATTTCCAAAAGGACAGGTATGGCAGACAAAAACAGGAAGTCCTTGGTGGCTTGATTAAAGAAAGCTTTGCCAACATCAATGTTTGGAATTGTCTGATGGTTTCACATCCCAGGCCCAAGGGTAATGAATCACAGTAAGTATGACAGTAGTGGTGGCTCACGCCTATATTCCCAGCACTTTGGTAGGCAGAGGTGGGCAGATCACGACATCAAGAGATCGAGACCATCCTGGCCAACATGGTGAAACCCTGTCTCTACTAAAAATACAAAAATTAGCTGGGTGTGGTGGTGTGTGCCTGTAACCCCAGCTACCTAGGAGGCTGAGGCAGGGGAATCACTTGTACCCGGAAGGTCTCAGAGGTTGCAATGAGCCAAGATCTTGCCATTGCACTCCAGCCTGGCGACAGAGTGAGACTCCGTCTCCAAAAAAAAAAAGAAAGAAAAGAAAAAAAAAGAATGAGAGTAGATAACAGATAAGCTTTCCTTTGTAAAGAAGGGTGATTGTGACAGAGGAGGATGCAATGGTAAAGAGGCAGGACCTTATGACTACATTTTTTCAGTGAAAGGTAAATATGGAAGTCAATCTTCTGGAGACTGATTTCCATAAAACTGTGTCCTTGTATCCTTAGAAAATCTTTGTACACCTGTGAGGGTATGCTTTACTTCTCAGTTTGAAGACTTCTAACCTATACTGCTTTAATGGGTTCCTAAAGGGTATTCCTACTTTTATTCTTGTATCTCCTACAGTGAATTTTCCACATGCCAATCAAACTGATCCTTTAAAAATGTAAATCAGATCATGTTACTCTTCCGTTTACAACTTTCCCAGGCTGCCCATCACACTCACAATAAAACCCAAACACTTGGCCAGGTGCAGTGGCTCATGCCTGCAATCCCAGCACTTTGGGAGGCCAAGGAGGGCAGATCACCTAAGGTTGGGAGTTCAAGACCAGCCTGACCAACATGGAGAAACCCCATCTCTACTAAAAATACATAATTAGTTGGGCATGCTGATATATGCCTGTAATCCCAGCTACTCAGGAGCCTGAGGCAGGAGAATCGCTTGAACCTGGGAGGCGGAGGTTATGGTGAGCCAAGATCGTGCCATTGCACTCCAGCCTGGGCAACAAGAGTGAAACTCCATCTTAAAAAAAAAAAACAAAAAACTTTACCATGGCTTACTTGGCCATGAACTGCAAACCAGCTCCTGCTTAACCACTGTCTGTCTCCATGCCATGTTTTTATCTTTCACTTTCTATCTCACACAGTCTATTATAACCACACTGGCATCTCACCAAGGTCATTCTAAACTATCATTCTTTGCAACAGCTATTTCTCCTGTTTAGCCTACTCATTCCCCCAGATTAATTACTGACCTATTCCCTTGCTTCATCCAGGTATCTTCTTAAATTTTACTTCCTTAATCACATTATATAAAATAGCATCATCATTAGCCCTACCCCCACATTTTTTTATAACCTCTTACTTGGTTACTATATATTAAAAGCTATCTGAAATTACATTATTTATTTTCCTGTCTCACCTCCCACCCTCAAGTTGAATGTAAGCTTCATGAGGGCAGGAATTTTGTCTTACTGCTGTTCACTTAATGCCTTGAACACTGCTAAATCGATGAAATAAATATTCTTCCATGTTCGCAAGAACTTATATATAAGGATCTTCATTGCTGCCTTGATTGTGATAGCAAAAAATAGGGCCAACATAAAAATCACTGTTGCCTACTTTCAATGGGATATGATGCAGCCCTGAAAAAGAATGAGGCAATTTCAATAGGCCAAAACAAAAAGGTCCCCCAAGGTATACTCCACTGAACCTAAGATATCATCAGATGTAAGATGTATTTATTATAACTAAAGAAGGAAATAATGCCTAAGATGGGAGTTAAAGGTGACACCTGTATAAAACTGGATATAGGGAAAGACAATCCCACAACACAGTAATGCATAGCAAAAAAAATAAATAAATAAAACGTTGCATATCTCAACTCTGACACTGGTAGAGGAAGAAAAAAATTTCCTGAGAATTTAAACCACAAGCCAGTTCATGTGGATTTGCAGTCTAACTCATACCATTGGTATGGGCCAAAACCCTCAAGCATAGAATTTAAAAGTAGTATCAGGCTGGGAATAAGCCCAATTGACACAAGTAAACATCCTCTGTTAAAGAAAGGGATGTCAATCCAGGACTACAATGATTGTAAGAGACTATTATAAGACACACATCAATTTCAGTAATGTTAAAATGTAAAAAGTCAAGTATCCTATAATTGATAAAATATTGTTAAGGGAAAAATAGAAAGTGCAGAATGCTCCCATACATGGGGAGAAAAGGGGTCTGGATGTGTCTGTGTTTGTGTGTACATACGTGCACCCTTTAATGATTAGAAAATTTATGAAAAGATATACAGTGGTTCTAGGAGGGCAAATCAAATGTCTTGGGTGGAAGAAAAGTTTCAATTGTGTAATGCTCTTTTAATTTTGTATCATGTGTGCTTATTAATTTTTCCTTAAGAAAACTTTAAAAAGGCAGAAAGTATAAAATATATCCTTCAATGTTTTTCTGCTTACACAGTTAATTCCCTTTATAGATCACCTCATCTCCAAATTGCAATATTTAAAAATGAAATAATTAAAAAGTAAGTGATTTCTTCTCTTGAACTGAGAGGCGGAGGTTGCAGTAAACCAAGATTGCGCCACTGCGCTCCAGCCTGGGCAACAGAGTGAGACTGTCACAAAATAAAAATAAAAAAAAGTAAGTGATTTCTTCCTTGGGTTTGATATCAAATTTCTTAGGAAGAATCTCACCATTCTTTTAGAGAAACAATACTATAAACATAATAATCCACTCATGTATATGATAAAGCACCAAAGTAATTTAGAACAACGAGTTTTCAGATTTAAAATGATGCCTCTAAGATTTCACAGTTTAAAGCAAGAAAATGAATCTCTACACAAATCAATGAATGGTTGTAGAGACACACAGGCCCTCCAGAATGCTTCACCCAAAAGAATGCTTCCAGAGCCTTCATAAATTTTGTTTAGTTATATCCACAGTTCCTAAAAGAATATCAGGTTGGTCATGGGTCCAAGTGACTGACAGAAGCAAACACAAGAGGCACTCAATAGTATTTTTTAAAGAAATGTTTAACTGTATAAATACTAAATACACTTTATATAAACATTTCCTTTAAAGAGCCCAAGTGTTTTTAAGGGTGGTAGATTAAATGGGGTTTCACATATTCACTCAACAAATATTGACTGAATTTCTACTATGTACCAGGCACTGTGCTAAATATTATAGATATAAAAATAAATATGACATGCTCCTGACCTTGAAAAGCTCACCATTATAAATAATTACAATAAAATGATAGAAGGGTTATAACTGAGGTATGTATGAATGCAGGTGCTATGAAAACATAGAGTATAAGCCAGGCGTGGTGGCTCATACCTGTAATCCTAACATTCTGGGAGGCTGAGACAGGAGGATCACTTGAAGTCAGGAGTTCGAGACCAGCCTGGCCAACAAGGTGAAACCCTATGTCTACCAAAACATACAAATATTAGCCAGGCATGGTGGCACGTGCCTGTAATCCTAGCTACTCAAGAGGCTGAGGTGGGAGAATTCCTTGAACCCAGGAGGCGGAGGTTGCAGTAAGCCAAGACCGCACCACTGCACTCCAGCCTGGGTGAAAGAGTGAGACCCTGTCTCGAAAAAACAAAACAAAAAACAAGAAAACACAGAGTATAATTGATTCTGTAACAGAAAACAATGGGAAAATTTACAGAGAAGTGACATTGAGATATGCCTTAAAGCAGGCATTCCAGACCCAAATTCCTGTTGGGATCAAGCAGGTAAATAAAGTAAGACATTTGGTTACGGTCAAGACTATGGCAAATTGAAGATTTCATGCATTCCTAAAAGGGGTAGCTGTTATTCAGCCCAGCCACTTGTTGCCTTATAGTACTATTTAGGCCCAATGTTTTCAATTTCAATAAAAAATGTTTTTTAAAGAATAGATGGAAATCAGATTTTTGCATGAAAATTGGTTGGCAACTAATAAAAAAAAAAAAACACTTCTAAGGTCAAACAAAATACATCTGCAGGGTAAACGTGGCCTGCCAGGCAATAGATTATAATCTCTAATTTGACGTATAAATCTACAAAGTAAAGAAGAGAGAAAAAGGCATTCTGGACATATAGAACACTACATCGTTTACTGAACTCAAATTTCTAAACAGTACCAAAGAAACACCAAGTCTGTGTTACCATGCAACCCATGTAAAGTCGTATTACCTTAGATTTCACTTTAAAGCCACAGCACATTTTATCATGAAAATTTTATGTATGTCTGGAGTGAAGAAAAAGGGGTTCTTCAGCCAACATTTTCTAGAGCAGAAGTAGCAAAAAGTCTCAAATCTAGACACAAGTAAATATTAAAAGCTATTTTTAAAAGTATTTGTGAAATCAGAACTCTCTTATGTCAAACTTGAAATGTGTCCTATTGTTGTAAAGGATTATTCTATGATTTAAACAGCATTAATGTCTAAAAAGTAAGCTAAGTCTACAAAAACTATAAAAATATTTTATAATTCTGTAAATATTCTATTCATACACTGTAAGTGATTACACAACTATCTATTTTGAAAAAATTTCTACATACCTTTTTTGCTTTGGGACCCTAAAAGTTGGAAAACAAAAGAATTTATCAATATTAAAGAGAATTCTGATACTTTTAACAAAAGTATCATGATTATGTAAGATGTTAAACTTAGAAGTTTGGTAAAGGGTGGAAGGGAACTCTCTGTACCATCTTTGTAATTTTTCTTGCAAATCTAAAATTATCCCAAAATAGAAAGCTTTTTTAAAAAGAATTCAGACAAAACTGCAAATAAGTATAGGAAAACTAAGCTCACCTACTGAAGCATTTTTATATGTAGATTTTGCACTATTTCTTAGGGCAATCAATGATCCATGTTTAATAAAATGCCCTGTTACTAAACAGAGTACTAGTAAAGAAGGCACTGGTTTAAAGGTTCAAAGGACAATAAATCATTGACCAATTACTGGCACTAATATCAAATTTGCAAGTGTGGGAATGATCTCATAAAGAAATAACTTTTTTGTAAAGTTAGGCTGGTGATTTTTATAGAAAGGGAATCTGTTATTTTAAGCACGCAAAGTGGCCTTGCACAGTGGCTCACGCCTATAATCCCAGCATTTTGGGAGGCCAAGGCAGGAGGATCACTTGAGCCCAAGAGTTCAAGACCAACCCAGGCAACACAGGAACATCCCATCTCTACAAAAAATTTTAAAAATTAGCCAAGCATGGATGCACACGCCAGTGGTCCCAGCTACTTGGGAGGCTGAGGTGGGATGATCATTTGAGCCCAAGAAGTCAAGGCTGCAGTGAGCTATGACATTCCAGTCTGGGCAGCAGAGCGAGACCCAGTTTCCAAAAAAAATGAATAAATAAATAAAGCAGGCAAAGCTATGATAAAATGAAGATTCTGTTCAGCAATGTGTTTTAAGGTAGATCTATTCTTTTCTGGAAATTATTTTGGAAAGCACAGGATTTCAAAAAAGATTCACAGTTACAATAACACCACTTATACTTTCCTGATTAGACTCACGTCTTTATCAGATCTCTGGCAAGGAATTTGCAGGAGATCATGTAAACATAAGATACTTCACATATTTGAAGCGTTATACATGGGAAATATCGGTTCAACCCATAAGATTATACTGTGTAAAACTGAATGTTTAACACATTACCAGTAGATTCCATCTTCTTGAAGAGTCCATATATTATACTAATTCACTCAGCAGATATTAATTAATGATTTACACACAAGGCATGCTGAGACACTGGAGATAAAACAGTAGAGACTTTGTTGCCATATAATTTTTACAAATAGATTCTATTTTCATCATGTTTTCTATTAATTGTTAACATATTTCCATTGTGAAATAAGTACTAAACAGCTGAATATGTAAATAGCATTGCTTTGGTTCTCAAGTAGCCATATTTTAAAGATGGGCAAAGTGTCACTTCTCACTTGCACTTTTAATATAAATCAGGTTTGGGGTAAGTACATATCCTCATTCCTCTTATATGTCATAAGGGCCACTAGGTAGTGAAGTGGTTCTCAAAGTTCAAAGGGCATAAGAATCATATGGAAATCTTGTTAGAAATGCGTATTTATGGACTAAACGTGTACATACTCACTTCTCTTCCTACACTGTGGTTCAGAACATGTTATGGGTTGAATTGTATCCCTAAAAAAAAATCATATGTTGTCTGGGCATGGTGGCTCACACCTGTAATCCCAGTACTTTGGGAAGCCGAGGCGGGTGGATCACCTGAGCTCAGAAGTTCAAGACTAGCCTGGTTAACTACTAAAAATACAAAAATTAGCTGTGTGTGGTGGCATGCACCTGTAAAACCAGCTACTCAGGAGGATGAGCCAGGAGAATCGCTGGAACCCAGGAAGCGGAGATTGCAGTGAGCTGAGATCGTGCCATTGCACTTCAGCCTGAGCAACAGAGCAAAACTCTGTCTCAAAAAAAAAAAAAAAAAAGAAAAGGAAAAAAATCATATGTTGGCTGGGTGCACTGGCTTACTCCTATAATCCCAGCATTTTGGGTAGTCAAAGTGGGAGAATCATTTGAGCCCAAGCGTTTGAGACCAGCCTGGGCAACAAAGCAAGACCCTGTCTCTAAAAAAATTTTTTTAATTAGCTGGATGTGGTGGTGTGTGCCTTGTACTCCCAGCTATTCAGGAAGCTGAGCTGGGAAAATTGCTTGAACCAGGGAGGCTGAGGCTGCAGTAAGCCATGATGGTACCACTGCACTCCAGCCTGGGTGACAAAGCGAGACAGTCTCAAAACAAAAAGAGAAATTCATATGTTGAAATCCTGATCCCCAGTACTTCAGAATTTGACCTAATTGGAGAGAGGGTCATTGCTGATTTTATTAGTTAAATTAAGATAAAGCCATACTGAATAAATTAAGATGACGCCATATTGAATAGAGTGGGTCCCTAATCCAATATGATTTGTGTCCTTATATAATAATAATAAAAAAGGAAACTTGGACATATATACTCAGATGGAGAATGCCATGTGAAGAATGAAGGTTTGTTGCCACAAACCAAGGAACTACTAAAAGCCAGGAAAGAAGTCTCAACAGATCTCTCCCTAAGGCAGTCAGAGGTATCACAGACCTGCTGACACTATGATCTGGGACTTCTAGTCTCCATAACTGTGAGGCAATACATTTCTTTTCTTTAAGCCACTCAGTTTGTGGCAATTCCTTACTTAGGAAACTAATACAGTAGATTTGGAGTTGAGTGGGTTCCTGGAATCTGCATTTTTAACAAGTACTCTGGGCCACACTTTGGGAAACATTGGGAGAAGGATCTAAGAAGAAACTTAGGTAACAAATTGGAAAGTAACAAATAGGTGCTTACTGTTCTCCCAATTTATTAGCAATTGTAAATTGGCTTAAGGTCCATTTGCATTCTGCCAGGAATGCTCTCCACTTCCTATTTCTTCCCATTTGTGGAAAACTCATATTTATACTTTAGAACAGGTTGAAAAGCATCACTCTCCTTCCCTTGTTTCCCTCACTGAAATTTTATCATTTCCAACTTTGTGTTACCCCATTTTAGATACTTCAGTTGTTACAGCTGTAAAGCTGTATTGTAATTAGTTTTATCTGTATCCCACAAGCAGGGTTGTCATCATATTCTTGGTATCCTTGGCTTCTAGCCCAGTGCCAAGTACAAAGAATGCACTCCATATTTTCCCTTAATTAATGAATTTAATTAAGGAACTACATTCTCCACTTCATCTGGTTTTAATAATAGAAAATGTCTTGTTGGAAACCACATTGAAGAAAATCGGAGGGCGGGTGCGGTGGCTCACGCCTGTAATCCCAGCACTTTGGGAGGCCAAGGCCGGTGGATCACGAGGTCAGAAATTCAAGACCACCCTGGCCAAGATGGTGAAACCCCATCTTTACTAAAAATAAAAATAAATAAAAAAAATAAAAAAAGCTGGGCATGGTGGCAGGCGCCTGTAATCTCAGCTACTCAGGAGACTGAGGCAGAGAATTACTTGAACCTGGGAGGCCAAGGTTGCAGTTAGCGGAGATTGCGCCCTTGCACTCCAGCTTTGGCGACAGAGCGAGACTCCATCAAAAACAAAACAAAACAAAACAAAACAAAGGAAAGAAAGAAAAGAAAGGAAGAAAGAAAGAGAAAGAAAGAAAATCAGAACAGAGATACTCTCACAGCTACATATTGGCCTGTCTCCTTGGTAAAAATATGGCAGTTGAGGAGTGCAGAAAAACAAAATGAGAAGCTTTATCATATTTAACAAATGCAGGGTGAGTACCCTGAATCACAAAACAATTCATATTCCCACAAAAGACAACATAAAACGTCTTTTCAAAGCAAAGTAAATTGCATCAGCTCTTAATTAACTGCTAGAGAGGTACTAAAACATTTCCGCCAAGTTGCAATAAGAGAGAATTTAGTGGGAACGTCTATCATTACTGGAAGTTACTAGGTTGGGACCCATTTTCAAGCTTAGCAACATTAGAGATTAGGACACCGTGTGACAGCTTTGACTATCTCCCGTTTGCAGAAACTGGTTTGGGACTCCTACCTGTCCGCCCGATCCAGGTAAGGGAAGCCATTGCTGAGAAAAGAGCCAACCCACCCCGGGGTTTGAGTTCTTTCCCAGACCAACCCGCTCCGTTGTAATATATGACCGGCTCTTATTACACATTTAACACCGGTGAAGCAACATCAATGGTCGCTCCTCCACCTGTCTGCCTCATTTGCTCTGCTCACCATTAGGAGTCAAGCTCCACCGCTGTAGGCAGCAAAGTCTGAACTCAAATTGTGTGGACGAAAGCTCCTGGGTTGTCTGGACGACAGGCCCCGCCCACTTGCGCTCCAGCAAAAGTGCGCGGGCGCGCTGGGGCCCTTCCGGCCGGCGCCCCGCCCCCTTCACTGACAGCTTGCCCCACCTCCCCCGAACCCCGCCCAGCTTCGCAGTCGACGGACTGAGGGTCGAAGTCGTGGAGGCTTTTACTGCTCCGGCGTGCGGGAAAGGTCGCGAGTGCCGCCGCCGGGGAGTTTGTTCGGTTTCCCGGATTCTGAGGTGTGTAGGCGAAGTGTGCTCTGGGCGAGGACCATCGGGTGTGGGGAAGAGGGTTCTGAGCGTCTCTGACGTTGACAGATTATTTACTAGAGTGTGTTGGTGCACGATCTTTCAGCGAGGGTTTCGAGAAGGAAGGGAACCGGCTTGCGACTGGTTCAAGCAGCGGACACCCGGTGGGCGGCCTGGGCCACTGCGGTTCAGGCCAGCAGGGGGGATGGGGCTCGTTTGGCAGTTTAAAGAGGGAAGTAAGTTGGCTCCAGGAAGGTTGATCATTTTAAGATTAATGACCTTCGGATTCCTCTCTGCTCTATTGTTTACTTTCTGTGCCGCGTAAGTGTCCTTTTTCCTAAGAGCGCCCTAAACAAGAAATGAAAATGAAGCAATTCCTGGGTAAAATATTCCTTAACATGAAGATCGCTGAGGCCCCAAAAACTCATTAGTTTCCCAAGGTCACAGACTAATTGTACTAACCAGTAGCACAACCTTCAGAATTTCAGTCTCCTCCCACATGAAGAAACGCTGGCACCTTACACCAACAGGAAAACTAGAAATAAATGAGGCTGTTCTCCTCAAGCCCGACTGAGTTCTCTATAATTTTAGGGCATACCTACACCCTGTTTTAGCATTATGAGACCTAAAATACTTTTAAATTACTGGCACCATTTCCCATCTCTGAATTCTAAGTTTAGAATGCTCGATCCCCTTCCAATGTTACTGACTACATGCATTATTCATAAAGTAGGACCAAGCTAGTCTATGTGGGTTAAAGTGTTATCGTCCCCATTGTAACAAATCCAGGTTGTGTAATATTTATTAGTATTTCACATCCATATCCTGGTAGCAAGATGAAAACATTTTAATAGCGATTTTGTACAGAGTTCTTAGTTTACCGTAGCTATTTGGTATGGAAGTTAAGGTTTCCTTTTAAATTAGTTTCAGTAAAACTAATGTTTAATGATAAAACACCTCAGTCAACTCAAATTAGGATTGCTGGGGGTAAGAAGTAATTCCAAGTAATTCCAAGTTACCTTAAAATAGTAGGCTTTTAGAGGAGAGGCTTTACTGAAGCTCTCCCTCTACCCCATGGGGAAGAATGATTAACAACGTTGGACACCATCACCCCCAATAAGATGACAATTCTCCATTAGCCCAGAACTGGAACTAGTTAAGTCTTAATTCCTTAGTGTAGAATTACTGGGGGGGGGAGAAAGCTATCAGTGGGCACTACAACCCCTCTCTCATCCAGCCCACACCTCCCAAGTTCTCAGAATCATAGGGGGCTTCTTTTAGTCCATAACTCACTTGGCTCTTAAAACAGTAACCTCTGTGACTTCATGCAGAGTTCAGGAGCAGCCCCAGGGCCCTGCTGAACTCAGTTTGTTTATCCACTACTTTGTGAACCCAAGGAGACCTATTTCTCTTAATGGCTAAAATAAACCTAAATGCTTCAAGGTAAACTGCATTAATTCATGTAAGTTAACGTATCAAAGAACAACAAATGTACCTTAGTCACACTAGTTACATTTTTTCTAGGCAAGTCTTTTGTAATACATAATTTGTAGTAAGACCAACAACTAAAAAGGACAGCTTAAGCCAGGTCCCTAAAAGCTTTCACAAATTACAAATTGTGAATTAAATGAAGCTGTGCTGTTTGTCAGGCATTAAACAGGTTATAGTTTGCAATTTGAAATTACATCTATATAGATTTGATTTTAAATTATGTGAAAAGCACATGGTTCCTAAGAGGTGTTTTTTGTTTTGAGATAGGGTCGCAAAATAAATTTTGCCCAGGCAGGAGTGGTGGCACAGTCATGGCTCACTATAGCCTCAATCTCCTGGGCTCAAGTGATCCTCCCACCTCAGCCTCCAAATAGCTGAGACTACAGGCACACGCCACCATGCCTGGCTAATTTTTTTTTTTTTTTTTTTTTTTTTTTTTAACTTTTAGTAGAGATGAGATCTCACTATGTTGCCCAGGCTGGTCTCAAACTCCTGAGCTCAAGCCATCCTCCTACCCTGGCCTCCCAAAGTGCTGAGATTACAGGTACAAGCCACCATACCCAGCATAAGAATCATTCTTCAATAAGATTATTTCACACTGGTAATGGCTGTCTGCCAAAAGCAAAAAAAAGTTTAAAAAATAAAGTGGTTACAATACCCTCATCTAATTTTACTCCCTTCCAAAACTACTAAATCTATAGTAAAATGATAAAAATTGGAAAAATGGGGACAGGAGATAACAGCAATAAAATGTCAGCAGCTGGAAAACAGGTGAATGTGACTTAGTACACCAGAAAAACCCAATTTACTCTGCAAAATTCTCAAAAGGCACTGAAACAGGGGCCCCGAAATTGGGAATGAAGAATGAAATAAATTCAGACTACATGAAAGCTATTTGAGAAACACCTCTAAGTAACTCTACCACCTTACTCCCATAGAAGACTAGAGGTTTATTTCTGGACAAAGTATTACTAGACCCTGGACTGGGGCATCCTCAGGCATTCTAGAGTACATGAGAAGCACACTGGAAACAAAATTAAGTGAATTTAGGTATATACAGTGCTGGATACAGGACTTGCATTCCTCTTTCATTTTTAATAGGCAAATCCTTAGAAGGCTGGAAGACTCTACTCTGGGGGAACTCACCAGCCCAGGAGGAGCAATCCAGAGATACGTGCCTGTAATCCCAGCACTTTGGGAGGCCGGGGCAGGTGGATCACAAGGTCAGTTCAAGACCAGCCTAACCAACATTGTGAAACCCCATCTCTACTAAAAATACAAAAACTAGCTGGGCATGGTGGCACGTGCCTGTAATTCTAGCTATTCAGGAGGCTGAGGCAGGAGAATTGCTTGGACCCGGATGGCAGAGGTTGCAGTGAGCCAAGATCACCCCACTGCACTCCAGCCTGGGCAATAGAGTGAGACTCCATCTCAAAAACAAAACAAAACAAGATACTGACATCAGAGGTTCCCCAGTAAAGACCCACTCAGAGTACCCTAAGTGAAGCTCAAAGTCTATAAGCTTCCCATATATACAAATCTAAAAAGCATTTTTGTCTTTTCACTCATAAGAGTAGACAGGAACGTGCTCGCTTCGGCAGCACATATACTAAAATTAGAACGATACAGAGAAGATTAGCATGGCCCCTGCGCAAGGATGACACGCAAATTCGTGAAGCGTTCCATATTAAAAAAAAAAAAAAAAAAAGAGTAGACAGAAAAGAATGAGTAGACTGGAAGAAGCTCAGAAGTGATAGAAAAGCAAGCAGAAAAGCAATTTGAAGTAATAGAATAGAAAATTCAAGAAAGCAAGTATCAGTGAACTTGGAAAGAAAACAGGCCTACATAGTATGCTTGTTAGGTGAATTAGCTCATAAATAGTAGTAAGTACAATTTTACAAGTATTAATATAGAAGTAATGTTGGTTCTGCTGTGATTTTTTTTCTCCCCCTAAGAGGAGCCAGAAAAGCAGTAAATTTATGACCTTCAGCAAGAAAAGGTCTTGGCTTCACTGCTATGCTGGCAGCAACTGCCTTTCAGGTTTTTTCATTTATTCAAGTGTGTATTCCCAGGGTTCCCTCTCCAGAGAGGCATACCCCAAAGTTCTGTGCAGCCATTGACTGGGGGGTGGGTAGAGTCACCTGTGCTACCCACGAATTGGCAGCCCTGTGGTTTAGATCAATTTCTACTTCTATGTGTTATCTCAGCATCTCTTATCTCTGTTCTTAGACTTTTGCTGGCATTTCTATTATCTTTTTAAGTTTTGCTGAAGTAGAATTGATAACGAATTACACTTATAAAGTATAATTTGATAAATTTGGTGCATATATATACATCTATATAAGCATATTTATAGATAAACTATATAGTATATATACTGCATATAGTATACATATAATTTTTGTTACCATGGCCAGAAATCAGTATACTGACACCTCTGTTTGTAAATATATATGTATTACAAATAGAGGCACCATTGCACTCCAGCCTGGGCAACAAGAGCAGAGCTCCCTCTCACAAAAAAATAAAAGTATATATACATATGTTGCGCCCGGGTTCAGTGTCTTACACCTGTAATTCTAGCATTTTGGGAGGCCGAGGTGGTCACCAGATCACGAGGTCAGGAGATCAAGATCATCCTGGCCAACATGGTAAAACCTCCACGTCTACTAAAATTAAAAAAAAAAAAAAAAAAAAAAAGCCAGGCATGGTGGCCATTACCTGTAGTCCCAGTTACTCGGGAGGCTGAGGCAGGAGAATCACTTGAACCCAGGAGGTGGAGGTTGCAGTTAGCCAAGATCGTGCCACCGCACTCCAGCCTGGGTGACAAAGACTCTGTCTCAGAAAAAAAAAAAATTGCTTCCTGCTTGCCCTTTAGAATACTTCAGTCCAAAAGCCATTATGTGGGGCTGAGCAAGGTAGGCATCTGGGGAAGGGGCGTGTTGAGAGAAAGGCTGGCAAGGTAGCAGCCCAGCAGGGGGTACTGGAGCCCAAATGCAGTGAGTAGGGCCTCTGGGAGTAAGGGATTGTGCACAGCAGCAGCCCAGCAGGGGGATGAGGAGGGCATCCTGTTAGGGTGAAGGAAATGGTGGCACAGGTTTTTGGAGTGGGAACAAAAGGTGAGCCTTATCCAGAAGGGAGGAAGTGGTGCAGCATAAGTTGCTTGAGCCCAAGAGGGGGTAGGCTGGGGGAAAGGGGTAATGAGAAGACAACGCATGTGGGATGGTGGCAGTGGCACTCTGACATTAGGTGACAGAGCTCAGAGAGTGTGTGCTGAATGGTGACAGCAACAGGAATTTGATTACATAGTGAGAGGCCTGATGATTATAAATAGTAAATTTATTAAGGACAAGTGGGAACCAGACTTACTGTTGGACAAGAGTATTAAATCCATGTAAAGAGGGGGAAATGAAAATAAACCCTGTAAGTATTGGAATTGAATGTTAGGTATCAGAGTATATGGAGACTAACATAAAAAATACAACACACCACCAAAATCTGCATGTTTTATACACTTGCAGCTTTGTCACTTAGAGGACCTAGGAACACTGACAGTCCCATGGTAATTAACATTTCTAGCACCCAGAATTTGGTTTCTAAAACATCCATCCAGATTATAGTTTCTAAATGCTATTCTCCATTAAAAGGATTAGGTTCCTTGGAGAAATAATTTTACAATGGACAATCGTAGCCAACATGACTTTAATTGGGTAATCAAAATTAACATCAGTCACAGTGGAACAAATTTCAACTGCATCCACCTGATAGGATGCAATGTTAAGCACTCACTATTTAATCCCCACAACTCTGACAGGTAGTGGGAATTATTTTCTAGGTTTAGGCTGTCATGGTGTCTTTAAGGAACCTCCCTCTCCTCAATAGCATTAACACATTACACAGAAAGAAGCATGATTTCTCTCACTGGATGTCGCCTGTTCCTCAGGGACACCCTCTTACAGGTTATTTCTGGCCTCTTCACCACCAATCTTATTGCTCATCACTATTCCAACCTGCTTAACTCAGTTTCTGCTGGTTTTTAGCCTCCCCTTTGGATAAGCACCCATCGAGATTTGATCAGGCCCCTGCTCAATGCCCATCCAATGGGCCCGGACTTGCCTAGACAGTAGGGTAAAGATAGTCTCTTTTTGATGATAAGCAAAGCTCAGGCTCAGCAAGGTTAAATAACTCTGTACATTATGCAGCTGGGATTTAAATCTAGTTCTAACTCACTCCACTGTGGCAAAAAAGGGGGTACACCTACCTATCTGTGACAATCCACTTTCTCTCTCCTTATTTACTTCATATGACTTCTCACAATTGTAATTGTCTTCTTTGTTTATTATGTCTCCTGTAGGAAAAGTCAATTCTGTGACAGCAGGTTATTTTATGTGATGTGTTTATAACTATATCCCAGTAAATAGAACAAAAATGTTCTCAAGAAATACTCAATGTAAAAAAAAGTTAGTTTTCTTAATGTATGTAACTTTTTTCTTTAAGACTACAGTGCAGCTAACTGCAAATTTTCCTTTTCTTTAGGTATGTTATGCATAAAAGTGGATAATTTACAGGATAAATGAAAATGGCCAATTCTTTAAGAGGAGAAGTATTAAATCTTTATAAAAATGTAAGTAGTTATGTTGCCAATTTTATAAAAATGTTATTATATGACATGGATTGTTTAGAAATATACAATCTTTCTTTTGAAGCTGCTGTATCTTGGACGAGATTATCCAAAAGGAGCAGACTATTTTAAAAGGCGTTTGAAGAATGTTTTCCTTAAAAACAAAGATGTGAAGAATCCAGAGAAGATCAAAGAACTTATTGCACAGGGCGAATTTGTAATGAAAGAGCTAGAAGCCTTGTATTTCCTTAGGAAATACAGAGCTATGAAGCAACGCTATTATTCGGATACCAACAAAACTACTTGATCATTACTACTTTAATTTAGCTGACAATCAGTGCCAGCTGTTTGTTTATATATACCAGATATTGTAAAATAATTCTAACTTAAAATGGGAAGATATACGTTGTGTACAAAATCCATGAGCTGCTCTACTGAACTAAGTAGGTTTCAGCTTCTGTTCATACTGAGAGATTTATCACCAACTTTATGCTCAATTTTGATACGAAGATAGCATTTAGCTATACTACCACTTATATGAGCACCCAATTTTGAATGAAAATATAATACACTTAATTCTGTAACTTAATAGGACTTGGCCAATTATTTTTAGCTTATTTCTCCATTTTACTGATCAGAATGCCATTTACTGAACATTGAATAAACAATTTCTTACTTATTTCTCTTAATTTTTGAAAAGAATCCGTTATTTTTTCACCCAATTTGGCACACTAACTTCACATATTCGAGGTTCACTACAAAACAAACAGCTCCTGGTAATGATTTAAATGTAGTTATAGAAGTAATATGTATGGAGTCATTACTTCTGCCTTGATATAGTCTGCTGGTGACTGGCATTACATACATAACTATTCAATTATTTCCATTATTAATGTTATTGCTGCTACCTTTGGGCCTAAAACCAAATTACCTGTTGTGTATCAATTACCTTCTTTGATAAAAGGAAATAAATAATGTTATTCTATTATTTTGTCATAAAGGCCAACTTGTTTTCCATCTACTTCTAAATATGGTTTTAAGTTTAAGCAAAAACACCTTGACAAAGTATCCACAGCACCTTTTACAAATAAAGGATATTTCTAACTTACAAGCTGCATAAAAGATTCACTGGTATACTATAGTGGTCTGTGGCTTATAAAGTATTCCATATCCATTTCGGGGCAAACAGTTCAAATTCCATGAAGAAATAAACACTCATAGTCACTGTAACTATTTTTTATTACATTACAATAATTAGGAGTAGTACAGTTCATGACAAAAATATTACAAATTTTAGATCACTTCACAGCACATACTCCTATAAACATTAAAAGTTAATTTCAATTAAAAGAGTGGTCATTTTTAATGTTTGATATGACCAACATTCCTAGGTCAGCGCAACCAAATGATGGAAAACAACTGGATCACACTGCATATGTCCCACAAAAGAAAGCACAATGTACAAAATGTGCATGTTTCAGTTTACACTATACAAAAATAGTTAAAATACATTCCAGGTAAACATGTTACATTAAGAAATAGTACTAGTTAAGAAATTGGCACTCAAAAGGAAAAATGCAAAAGTATTTTCAACATGAAAACACAAGACAGTGGAATTGGAAACTTTGGGATAAAACATTGTAACCCAGGTAGCTCTATGGGGGGGGGAGGGGGGAGAGATGGGCCCTCAACATTTCTGCAGATAACTTTTTTTCCCCCCCTAAATTCATCTAAATTACCTATCATTATCCCAAACAGGCACTTCAAACTATTAAACTAAAACACAAATCTTAATCTAGTTATGACTATTCCTCAATAACTCATCTCAGTATCTTTAGAAAGAAATTTTTATTTTCTGACAGCTATGAGTTGTATGCTATTCAATTTCTCAATGCAGAATTCATGCTTTTCAGTATTAACACAGAAGTTATTAAATATAAATTGAGCTTTAAAGTAACTGCTGGGTTCTAAAAAACATTACTACATAATTATCAAAAAATCATTACTTTTTGACAAATGGAAATCTTCAGATAGTTTTTACTATTCAAAAAAATCCCCTAAACTGTGTACATACTGTTTGAAGAAAACATGGTTAGAAGAAAAAAAAAATCACTGGAATACAAATGAGATGAACTTGTGCAAACTGTAACTTAACATGCCCCACAGTTTATATATATATTAGGACAAAATTGTGCAATGGTGGCAACGGTTTTGATAACCTATAAAAGTTAGGTTCTAAATTCCTATGCAGTGTGACTCAGTTAAAACAGAGCCTAAAATGCCTAATTGGGAATATTCCCTCAAATGATACAGTATGTCTGCTATATTCTTCCACAAAATGTTAATGCCTAAGACTATGTAATTTAGCATTTTTTAAAAACTTCAAGGATTTTTATCTTTAAGGCTGTAATAATTAGATAACATTTATTTCTAGAATTCTCCCCCCCCTTTTAAAATCTCTACAAAAACCTTTTGTTAAACCATTCAAAGTTCACATAATAAAAGGTAATTACCACTACCTTAAAAAAAAATGCCCATCTACATCAAAAATTCAAGAGGCCTAAATATCCCCTCATAAGCACTGCAGTTCCTGAAGTATGGCCATTTCTTTCTGTGTAGAAACAAGAGGTACTGTGTAAGTCTTAACACCCTACCTAAACAACGTCCCATAAATCTGTAGTTTAGCATAGCATTTCAGAAATCATACTGATTTTTACATAGAAGTTTCCTTGTCTGTGAACTAGTTCAGCACCTGTTTATTTGCACCCAGATAAAACTATTGATTTTTAAGTCTATTTTAATTATTCAGAGAAAACTGGAATATTACACATTTGGGAATTTTAATATGAGTCTCTGACATACACCTTAATGTGTACAGTAATTGTCCCAATAGAATCACATAGTTATGCCAAATAAAAAACAATCAAGTTTCTTTCTTTAAAACAATGAAGTGATTTACATAAAGTAAGCTCGATCAAAGAGTTGCACTGGAATCATAGCAAAACAATTACAGAACTGGCAGAACTTTAGAGACCAAACCCCTTCTTTGCAAAACTAAAGTACACATTGTATTACCTCTGGGTCATATGCCAAAGGCCTAACTAAGATATTACAGACCATGCTAGCACTACCTAAGGACCAGGATTATGTCTCTTGTTTGGGGATACCATATACCCAGTGCCTTGTGCAGTGACTGGCATCTGGTAGGCAACTCTATAAATATCTGCTGAATAAATGAGTTCTGCAAAACAGCTTTATGAGGCTGAGGCGGGCAAATCACTTGAGGTCAGGAGTTCGAAACCAGCCTGGCCAATAGGGTGAAACTCCATCTTGACTAAAAATACAAAAATTAGCCAAGCGTGGTGGCACACGCCTGTAATCCCAGCCACTCGGGAGGCCGAGGCACAAGAGTCACTTGAACCTGGGAAACGGAGGTTGCAGTGAGCCAAGATGGCACCACTGCATTCCAGCCTGGGTGACAAAGTGAGACTCTTGTCTCAAAAAACAAAACAAAAGAAACTAAGCTTTATGAATTAAAGCATTTTTCATCGTAAGAAGATTTCTGGTTATTAAAACAATGGAATGTATTACTGTTGCCAGGGGTAGTCCTAGTTATAGATTACCTAAGGAATTATTTCAGCACTATCTTTATTAAGTTATCCTTCTATTGGATAGTCTGTCTATTCATACCAGGTTTGAAAATTCCTACTGTTGCTAATGGATTGGGCAGCAAAGAGAAGTTCAAAGGATCAGCAACCACCTGAAAATTAGCTATTAGGTCAAATCCCATTATGCTATCTGTCAGATTCTTTTTTGAGCCCCGAGAAAATAAGATGTAGGCCTCAAAATTTTGATGTGATTTAATGGGAAACCTTCATGGAGATATCCACAACAGCAGTAAATCTTCTGGTTAGGGGAATTAAAAGTATTAAAATTGCATCAAGTCATGGGGCATGTGGACGGTAGGCAGGCAAAAGGACACTAATACAGAAGGAGAGTTCTAAAACAAGAATGGATATTCAAATATAAACTTCACCTCTTGCACAATTTTGCCCAAGATTGGCAATGAAGACGGTAACATAGGTTAAAAAGTTACAGATTGTGCTCAGCTTGACAAATAAGTGTATCCTATGTAAACAGAATATAAATCACACAGTTGTAAAAAAGCTAAGAGTTTGAGATGACTTCTTTTAACATGAAGAAATGGATAGTAAGTGATTTCCTCAAAATCAGAGTCCTAAAAGACACCTATCTAGAACCTAAGTCACCTTTCTCCCTTTCTCCTAGTCCAATGATATTTTCACCTCACCACACCATCTCACTTCGTATATTTTAAAATAAGTGACATTGTAAATGTATTAAAAGCATTGTTTTTATTCATATTTATTTTTAAAGCATTATTCTTAAATATGGATCAGACTTGAAAAGTGTTTATGAAATGTTAATTTAACCAGTGTTAAGAGAACTAGCCAAACTTAGAGATTTTAAAACTTTTTCACTTCATTGTTTAAAACAAATTAATGTCTTGGCACACCATCACCCCGAAATCTCAACTTTTGAGTTAATATTTAAAAGTAATTTTTTAAAAAGAGTTTGTTTTCTTAAAAACAAAAGTGATGCTCTTGATTTGTCAGCAGGATCACCACAGAGTGAGAATGTATCTTGTTGAGCTAGCCGAACTGTCTTAATCCCTCCCCATTTTGACCAACCAATGCATGACAACACTGGATGACCACGGGCACACAGTCCATGCTGTGAAACTCTCTATGAAAGCTCAAAGGTTCACACAAGGCCTGGCCTTGCAACCTTTGTCTCTTCAATACCTACTAAGCTATGACTGGCCCAAATAATCTTTAGTATCACAAGCAGAATCAAAACTATCTTCTAAGACTGAAGTAGAAGAAAAGATTATATACTATGAAAGAGCAACTGACACAGGGAGACTACATTTAATTCCTATATTTTTTAATACATGTTAAATTCTTTTCAATTATTATAAAAATTTAGTAGCGTGTAAATATAGCCCCAAAATGGTTGCTATACTCCCCATTTCATACTGGGTCTGCCTTAACGGGAAAAACTATTAGGAGTCTTTATAGTAATTTATCTAATGTGAAAAGGAAATGGCCTTATAATAGTTTCCATTGCCTTGTAATTTTTTTCCATTTTTTTTTCTTTTTATAGAAAAAATATAATATTTTTGGGAGGGTGACCATGACTAATAGCAGTGGAAAGGGAGACAAAACCTTTGTGAACAGTGTAACTTTACATTCATCAGGGATGACAAACTATAGGACATGATGCCTAGAAGAATCACCAGGAAGCCCATAAATTTGTGTTACCTCAATGTTTGAGTAAAACCAGTTATAAAGCCTCAACTGAAATTATAATTAGTAATTAATCCATTTATGTGACTAGATAAAACACAGAATAGGGATGATTCAAAAGCTTCATTAATTTGTTTCACACCAACGTTCACAATTGGTAAGAAAAATAGGAAGTAATCAACTGCATGCACCAAAAACCCCAAGACAGAAATCTTAGGTATTCAGTTTCTTTTTCACAGGCATTGCTAGTTCAAAAACCAAAACTCTGGGAATACTGGCACTTAGAGGAAAAAAAAAGTTTCCACTGTCATTTTAAAATAAGCATTTAAGGTAAAAGCTAACAGTCTGCATGGAGCAGGAAAAAAAAATTAGGTAATGCTAAAACAAATGCTAATAATTTAGTGTAATGTACAAAAATTACCACTTTTACTAGTATGCCTTAAGAAAAAAGTACAAATTGTATTTACATAATTACACACTTTGTCTTTGACTTCTTTTTCTTCTTTTTACCATCTTTGCTCATCTTTTCTTTATGTTTTCGAATTTCTCGAACTAATGTATAGAAGGCATCATCAACACCCTGAAATACATAAAAAGTATTAAAATGTGAATATATATGATGGCTTCATGTGTACAAGTAACAGATTTCCATTTATTAATGGAAATAATATTGAGAAAGGATTCTTTATGTTTCTCTTCAGGCAACTGAATATTACATATATTAGACTTTAGGATTCTTAAATGTAATTTGCACAGATATTTTTGTCAATATTATAAACAGGAACACTAACTTTCACAATAGGCAAGGATAATCAATGGCACAGAATTTTAAATAAGGTAATGACTTTTTCACAGGAGATCTTAATTTGCTACTATTTTTTTCCACATTGGCAAACCTCAGTCACCAAAATCCAAATGCATTTGTGTGTTTGTGTGCGTGTGTGTGAGTACACTTAATTGTCCTTGTGTTTCTGGACTTTCGATATAAGTCATGCAGCTGTAAACTATTTTCATAAATCTTCACACACAATAACAGTATTTGAGCTATACTTACATAAAATCCATTGGATTTAACATTTACCAAGAAGTAAACAGTATTCAAACATCCTATTCCAATAATTTATCAATAAGTAAACAGTATCTTAACATATTATTTCAGTTGTCAAATAACATATATTAAGGGATTCGTTTCAATTCATATATTTATCAATAAAAAAAAAAGGTGTAAAGAGACCACAACACAGGAGAATACCACTTTAAAAAACCTAATACCTCAGATTTGTGGAGAAATCAGCTAAATCATTTGAAAGGTCTTGTAGTTTACCAATTTGGAGGAGATTCTCTCTTTATCCTATAAAGTTTTAATTTCTGTTTAATATATTAGGTATTCAAAAGCTTGCCATATAATGCCAAATATCCTGTCTTCAAAGAGTTAAACAGTCATTGTGATCACCATCTATTTACGATTAAAGCAAGGTTGTTTAAATTTAATGGCTAAAAGTGATTTTAAGCCATAATAATTTTCAACCTAATAATCTACAGTGTGAAAAATGGCACTCTAAAAGTGGTAGAACAGATTTTAAACCTGCAATACTTAAATTATGCAAGAGCCGTACACAAGCCAATTCTTGTCATGTCTCCACTTAAAAGTATAAATAGAAGCAAAAAAAATGAAGAAAAAATATAATTCTCTCTGTATTTTAAAGCCTGTTCAACTGAGTAGTAACTATAAAAAGAAAATTTGTTACCCTCACAAGACTTCCAAACCTAGGCAGCAGAGGGAGTCTTAGAAACAAATACCCAACACATCAAGTTGTATAAATCAACCCACTTGAAGAACAATGAAAACTGGGTTTTTACTCATTGTAATCATTTCTGTTGGATAATATAAATTATGTAAATACATATAAAAATGATACATGTAAAAATATTCAAGTTATATTATCTTGAAATTAATTTAAAATGTTAAGTGGGCTGGGTGCAGTGGCTCATGCCTGTAATCTCAGCACTTTGGGAGGTCAAAGTGGGTGGATCCCTTGAGGTCAGGAGTTTGAGACCAGCCTGACCCACATGGTGAAATTCCGTCTCTACTAAAAATACAAAAATTAGCTGGGCATGGTCGCAGGTGCCTGTAATCCCAGCTACTGGCAAGACTGAGTCAGGAGAATTGCTTGAACCCAAGAGGCAGAGGCTGTAGTGAGCTGAGATCACACCACTGCACTCAGAGTAAGACTCCATCTCAAAAAAAAAAAACCCCAAAAATGTTAAGTGATATTTCTACTTTAATGTACTAAGATTAATATTTCAAAATAATAAAATTTAGAACATGAACACTGAAAATTAGCTACAGTTAATGAATTTTCATAATAGACCCGTAATTCAGGAAAGCATGACCAGTATTTTAAGAGGTAAACAGAATGGGAATGAGAGGCTTGTCCATATTAAGAAAACAGTAGGATAAAAACCAGCATTAATTTATTTGAGCACTAGTGAATAAATGTCTCCAATAAAGTCCCCAAACTACACTCACTGATGTTCCCACTTTATAATATCATTACTGATACAACACAAACATATGCTTTTGTTTCTCCCAAAGGAGAAAGGAAAAGTGGTTAAGAAATCATTTATCAGCAACACAATACCATCATCAAGGCTTGATTATATATATGTGTGTGTATGTATCCCTTTAGGCTAACCTCTCTAACACATACAGAGGGGGGAAATTTCCAATGATGTAATAAAAATTATCGTGTAGCTTGCCAGCACTTAACAATTTAGAATCATAACCCTTAGAATGTGATGGGATCTTAAAAGAGGATCTAATCTAACTCCCTTACCCTGCATGAATTCCCTTTGATCACATCCTTATGTAATCTATTCCATTTCTACTACTTTTTTAATGAAGAAAAATGCCAATGATACCAAAATGGTAAAGCAAAAAAAATGAGAAACCATGTGATGGATACAGAGAAGACATATTTTATGGTGAAAACACAGAATTTGATAACATTACTTTCTAAGATTCTGACAAAGATTTTAGGCTCACATTGCACTGAACTCTGCTCTCTACATCATCTTATTAAAATTAAATAATTTTGACTGGTTGCAGTGGCTCACAGCTACAGTCACAGCAGTTTGGGAGGGTGAGGCAGGAGAATTGTTTGAGGCCAGGAGTTTGAGACCAGCCTGGGCAACACAGCAAGACCTTGTCTCTATTTTAAAAATAAATAATAAAAAAATTAATTTCAATGATGAGGGAACTATCACAATTACACAGAGCAGTGAATTCTTTTCTCATATAAGAACTAATCATTCTCACATACACACAAAGACAAAAGTAGTATCCCAGTAATTATTTTGGTTAAACATGATCTTTTTCAGAACTGAGAAAAGCTAATTTATATATGTTTATCATTGTCAAGTAAGTTTTATTCACTCATTCATTCATTGCTAGAGCTGGGGTCTCATTATGTTGTCCAGGCTGGTCTTGAACTCCCTCGTACCTTGGACTCCTAAAGTTCTGGGATTACAGTTGTGAGCCACTGTCCCTGGCCCATAATTTTTTTATTTTTACTTTTTTTTAGAGATGGAGTCTCTCGCTGGTGTCTAGGCTACAGTGCCATGGCACTATCATAGCTCCCTTCAACCTCAAACTCCAGGCAATCCTCCTGCCTCAGCCTCCCAAGCAGCTGACACTACAGGAGCACACCACCAGTCAGCTTGTCAAATAATTTTTTTTTTTTTTTTTTTTTGTAGAGACAGAGTCTCGCTCTGTCGCCCAGGTGTAATCTTGCAATTCGGCTCACAGCAACCTCCACCTCCCACGTTCAAGCAATTCTCCTGCCTTAGCCTCCCAAGTAGCTGGGACTACAGGTGCACACCGCCATGCTCAGCTAATTTCTTTTTTATTTTAGTAGAGACGGGGGTTTAACTGTGTTGCCCAGGCTGGTCTCAAACTTCTGAGCTCAGGCAATCCACTCACCTCGGCATGAGCCACTGCACCTGGCCATAAATCTTTTTCAAAAAATTTGTATTTAATTTTAAATTTTTAATTATTACCAAGTATACTTCTTTTTTATATAAATTACTTCCATGTGTACTAAAAAAGCAAGGATTCATCACATCAAACAATTGTGACATTCACCTATAGTCACTGTATAAAACACAATTTGCACAAATTAGAAATTTTAAAATAGTATATGCTTACACCTTTGTTTTAAATATAAATTAAAGCATAACACATTTATTTTACTCTAAACAGTTCTATTCTTAAAATAATCTAATGGTGAGACAATAGGAGGAGAAAATAAAAAATAAAAACCACCACCTAAATCTGGTCATGGTACTCTTATTTAAAATGTGTAACTTTTCAAACTGCATTGTTAAATTTGCAGTATTTTAATTTAGAGACAGTGGTAAACTTTAACATGCAAAATTGCTTTATTGCTTTACACAATGATACTCAAAAAATATTAAGAGTTCATAAATTTCAATAAAAATTAGTGCCAGTTATGCTTTGTTTCTGAGTTTAGTAGATTAGTACACCACATAATGTCTTTTGGGATTAAGTCTACTATTCAGATATATATTTTATACTTTTGGAAAACACCTAAAATTTCCTATAATAAAGAACACCCAACTTGTAGTAAATATAATAAATGATATGCTAGTAGTCTCCTCCTCCTCCCCTTCCTCCTCCTCTCCCTCCTAAAAAAAAATGATATGCTAGTTTTTGAAAACGGCAGTATTATTGCCTGTTTTCAAGAACATGATATATTAACAAACAATATGCATCCAAAGCTTAAGCTTTGCCATGAATTTTATGATACCTAGTGAAGTATTTTCTGAGCAAGACAGAGTTTAATATGGGCTAGTTTAGAAACAAAAATGAGCATTCCACACAATAAATATTTACTGGGTAGTTACTATGTGCCAGGAACCTTACTAGGCAATGGGCGTGCAAAGATTAAAAATATGTAATGCTGGCTAAGATTTTGCTGTCAAATAATACAGGAATGAAACAGAAGAGGTTATTTCAACATAACATGGGAAACGTAATAGTTAAGAATAATATCCTGGGAATATACAGAAAGGGTTCTATGCCTAGTTTAAGTGCTTAAAGAAAGAGTTTTAGAGCGTAGGAGACTGGGAAATCATGAGAGTGTTAGCTAATTAGTAAGACTAGGGATAAAAATACTGGCATCCCCAAACGAGAGCCAAGACTCAAGGCAAGGTAGGAAATAACATGGTATTTATTTATAGAAGGACAAAAGACATTCAGGCAAGAGGATGAAGTTTTTAGATACAAGACCAAAAAAGAGATGGAGTGGTGGGAAGGTAGTAAGGACTATTTATATGACATGCTGTACAACATGAGATTTTATTCTATAGCTAAGTTAGTAACTAGATTTAAAGATAAGAAAATGACATTTTTTTTTTGAGATGGAGTTTCGCTCTTATTGCCCAAGCTGGAGTGCAGTGACACAATCATGACTCGCTGCAACCTCCGCCTCCCATGTTCAAGCGATTGTCCTGCCTCAGCCTCCTGAGTAGCTGGGATTACAGGCATGTACCACCACGCCTGGCTAATTTTTTGTATTTTTAGTAGAAACAGGGTTTCACCGTGTTAGCCAGGTCAGTCTTGAACTCCTGACCTCAGGTGATCTGCCCACTTTAGCCTCCCAAAATGCTGGGATTACAGGCGTGAGCCACTGTGCCCAGCCAAAAATGGCATTTCTTTAACGTATATCTCTCTGGTTGCATAATGAATCATGGCAGCAACTAGTAAATCAAATAGGAGGTTCTAACAGTTCAACAGGAAACGACAGGGGCCTGAACTAATGATGGCATAAAAGACACAGAATATAACATCACAGGAATTTGTGGATACTTCCAACTAGGATACTGGAGGAAAGAGGGCAGTAGGAGTCATCCTAAAACTCCCAGGTTTCTCACTGGGATAAAAAAGTGCTGCTGATGCCACTGAGTTGGAGAACTTAGGCAGAAAAATGGTTATTTGCTTATAAAATATCCGAAAGAAAAAATACATTTAAGAGTGGCTTTTTCCCACCTTCTGGGCCATGCAATATTATTGCTCTCCACTATCTCTTATATTTTTTTCTCCCTACCTAAAAAGAACCCAAAAGCTGCTGATTATCTCAAAACTTGAGTATGATTTCCATTAAAAATAAAGGTAAATATCAGTTCCCAAATATTTAGTTTACCTAAGACTCATTAAATCATTAGACTTTATGCCAAATATAGATTCGTGTACTATAGCCATCAAAACTGTCTCATAATTCCCATTAGATTAAATGTACTAATAATGGAAACAAGTTTCTTATCTTTTAATATTTCAAGTTAGAATACTACACCTAAGTAGTTCTAAAGTGGTTGCCATTTTGTTACCTTTAAAAGACATCTGCTTTCTGCCAAAATTAATGTGCTGAACTTAAACTTACCAGATTACATTATAATGCATTTTTTAATTTTCACACAGCCAGGAGTCTTTTCTTCTTTGCTGATTTTTTTCAATCTGTATTGTCGGATCTCTCTCACCAATGTATAAAAAGCATCCTCCACTCTCTGCATTGTAAAACACAACTTCTTTAAGTCTGTTTCATTGGTAAGAGTATTTATTGGGACAGCCATGTGCAAGAAGTTTGAGATTATGAGCTTGAGATTTTTTTTTTTTTAAACAGATATCAGACTATTTTGAATAAAACTGAGGATGCAGTTTTAAAATATGGGCTAGAATCCTGGTTTGTTCTTAAAAGTCAGTTTTGTTTTCTAATGGAATTAAATTTTAAAATTTTTAAATTAGGAATTAGGAGAGATTATGACAAGCCTAAATACATGTATTAGCATCTTGTTTATCAATTAATGCAACCATTTTAGTTGGCTAACCTTGGAATTAAAGCCTAAACTGAAGTTAGCTTTAAATCATTCTCTGACTTAGGAAAAAAGTGATTTATGTGCTACTGATTCCCACCCCCTCCCACAGGGGAGAATGGGAAGAAAAATTGTAAAATATGAATGGGCAACTTTTGTTAAAAAAACAACAAAAACACAAATGAATCTCAAAATAAAGGTTACTCAAGAAACTGGAATCTTGAGTTTTATTTTAAATTTTAACACTTACTAGTCTATTCTCAGGGTCTGTAAGTGAAGCTGAGACTGGGTCTTTGTACATGTGTAACTACGTTATTTAAATTATAATCTTAAATGAAGGCTATTTGCCATAATATAAAAACATCATGAACTATTTAAAGGACACACACGAAATAGGAGCATTTTGTATCCTTACTACAAGTTTTGTTTATTTGGCTTTTTGTTTTAGAGACAGTGTCTCACTGTGTTGCCCAGGATGAAGTGCAGTGGCAAGATCACAACTCTGCAGCCTCGACCTCCCAGGCTAGGTGATCCTCCTGCCTCAGCCTCTCAAATAGCTGGAACTACAGGCAAGCACCACCACACCCAACTGATTTTTGTATTTTTTTGTAGAGACGGGGTTTCACCATGTTGCTCAGGCTGGTCTCAAACTCCTGAGCTCAAGTGATCCACCTACCTTGGCTTCCAAAGGGCTGGAATTACAGGCATGAGCCACCAAACCTGGCCTTACTACAAGTCTTAAAAATAATTTTTAGAACAGTGTTCAGTCATACTGGCTTTGTACCTTCTATTCTAATTTAAACATTCTTAACAGGGTTCTTCTTGCTTAAGCCTATGATAAGAAAGCTATGACAACAGGCACAATCATATATTGGCCATATGGAGATAAAGTTCTTAATCTTTTCCAATCTAGAAATTAAACAGTTATCAAAGGGGACAAAGTGCTTAGTTAACTGTGCTGCTAGTTTGGTCAGAAAACATACCACCAAAGTAGGGGCACAGAGAAATGCACAGAAATGTTAATCTATATGTAGTGCAAATTAAAAGATGTAATACTGGGTTCATTCTTCTAAAAGAAAGGTAAATATTTTTTAAAGTTGGTATCTTTTACTGCACATTTAATTTTAAGGGAATTCTGTTCTTTTATCTTAAAATTGGGAATCAATTACCTAATTTGGGGATTGGCATATTTTAACTTTCTTAGATTGGTAACATCAATGTTTCTATTGAACCAAATGCAACAAAATGGACCCAGCACCTAAAAAGATAATATATCAAAAGTACCATTTGTAGTTTGTTGTTGTTGTTGTTTTTACAGAGTCTCACTCTGTTGCCCAGGCTGGAGTGCTGTGGCTCGATCTTGGCTCACCAGCCTCCACCTCCTGGGTTCAAGCAATTCTCCTGCCTTAGCCACCCAAGTAGCTGGGACTATAGGTGTGCACTGCCACGCCCGGCTAATTTTTCTGTTTTTAGTAGAGATGGGATTTCACCATGTTGGCCAGATGGTCTCAATCTCTTGACCTCATGATCTGCCCGCCTTGGTCTCCCAAAGTGCTGGGATTACAGGCATGAGCCACCATGGCCAGCCCCATTTGTAATTTTAAACTCAGTCACACACAGAGAATTGGTAACTAAGTGTTAATTGAAGTAAACCAATGGCTAGGGGCTTAATTTTTGCATGCAGAAATCATCTGTACATCTATTGCCTACAGTAGTTAAGAAAAACAGACCTGAATTCTTTAGGGCACACTAATTTTTAGAAATCTCAGAAGTATATTAAGAACTGTTTTAGTAACATACCGAAATTTACCTCTAAGGTCAAATTTTAGTTTAAAATTCATTAACGTTTCAGTTCAAAAGCATGCATTTAAGTAATGTGATTATATATTCAAATGCATATCTCAAGTCATTAACATATACTATCCAGTGATAGATTTCTATTTAATAACAAAAATCATTACAGTCTAAGAACATTCTTATTTTTAATGGAATCAACTTAGTCAACTAGTTAGCTAAGCCAACTAGAAATACAAGTTTTCAACCACTTTTTGAAATAATTAAATATGTTGGCACTTTAAATTAGATACCCACTTACACCTGTACATAAAAGATTTTAAGGGTCGGGTGCGGTAACTCATGGCTGTAGTACTAGCACTTTGAGAGGCCAAGGCAAGAGATGCCAGGCGTTGAGACCTCAAGTCTACGAAAAATAAACTAGGCATGCTGGCATGAGCCTAAAGTCCCAGCTACTCAAAAGGCTGAGGCAGGGGGGGGTTGCTTGAGCCCAGGAGTTTGAGGCTTCAGTGAGCTATGACTGTACCACTGCACTTCAGTCTGGGCAACAAAGCAAATTTTTTTAAGTGTTTTAAAGTTTAAATTTATCATTAATCCTCAAAAGGAAAGGGTTTATTATTTTTAGCTTTGCCCTTGAGAAATTATGTATTCAAAATTTTCATTAATAAGCAACATAAATAATTTAAGGCATGAAAATAACTTTTGTAGCATGTAAAATGTAAAGCATGAACTCTGTAAGATATTTTCACAAATGATTCTCTTTCAATTTGAAAATCAGTGCAAGAAATTTAAATATATATATGTATATATACATATACACACATACAAACCAGGTAAAGCTCATATTTTCACAAATTTTTTAAGAATGTAAACTTCTATTCCTGTTTAAAAAAAAAAGTTACAAGGTCAATGTAGAAGTACCAAAACATGCTTTGAAGGAGAAAAACAGTATTGGTCCTCTACTAATTTAGCAGAAGCAAATTCTGATTGTAACTTATTTCTAAAATTAGTTTGAATGTGTCTACTTTTTCAGTGTGAGCATCCCCACCACCAATAGTGAAATACATGATTTTTGTTTCCAGCAATGCAGAGAGAGAATTGGAAGCCAATAATTAAAAAGAAGAGATTATTATCCACCACCAAGAATTCAGTGTCAGGCCCTCAGTGGCTTAAATAATAGCACAGGGTGACTTTTTCCATTTCTTATTTTTACTAGTGAGAAACTTAGGTTTTAGAGAATCAGTTATTTACCACAGTTTTCCAGACTTAGTTATTTCTTGATAATATGCTTTAAAGTCATACCGACATCAAGAGAACATGAGAACATTATCTTTGTGTACACTGTAAAGCACTGGCACTCGCTCTTATTTTAAAAATGCATATAGTATACACCTATGAAACAAAACACTGGTTTTTCACATTCCAAACTTTGCAGATAATTTTTAAAGACGAATATAGCCAAAACAGATATTTAATACCCACTATGGCTACTCACTAAGCTCTTAACTGGCACACAATCATTTATTTTTAAGAATATGGCTTGCTGCCACATATACTCATTTTCTTTCTTTACTTTTTCTTTTTTGAGGCGGAGTTTTGCTCTATCGCCCAGGCTGGAGTGCAACGGCACAATCTTGGCTCACTGCAACCTCCGCCTCCTAGGTTCAAGAGGTTCTCCTGCCTCAGCCTTCTGAGTAGCTGGGATTACAGGTGCTTGCCACCACGCCCAGCTAATTTTTGTATTTTTAGTAGAGACGGGGTTTCATCATGTTAGCCAGGCTGGTCTCGAACTCCTGACCTCGTGATCCGCCTGCTCAGCCTCCCAAAGTGCTAGGATTACAGGCGTGAGCCATCGCGCCTGGCCTACTTTTGTTTTTATACACACATACTCATTTTCAAACGTCGCTTACTGAACTTTGAGAACAATTGAAAATATGTAGGAGTAAAAGTATGCAAGTTTAAATATGTAAATTTTTTAAAACCAAGAGATTGACAACATTTTCAGCTCAACTATTATCTGAAAACATACTCGTGAGGCAATGGAAACGAAGCACTCCACATAGAGAAAAAACTGTTAACCAAAAGTATCATTCTAATTCTTGCTGGACTATGCTTTTACTAAGAGATTTTAAGTAAATTTTTGTTCCTGTTGAATCTGCAAATTCTTGCAAAACTCTGTCAAGTAAATAGCACATCAAATGCCCTAACTGTGTACAGATCCAAGACTACCAGCTTTCTTGCAGGGGAAGGGCATGGAGGAAAAAGATGTATTCTAAAACCCAACTTTCCCTGACTTTTCTCAAGAAACTTTGCCATCTACAGCCTATCTCATGTACTATTGAAATGCAGAAAAACCACTACTTGGGAGACTACCATGGTGCACAGAAAGTGCACAGTAACTGTTCTGTCAATTTTTAACTCATAAAAAGCTAAAGTCCAAAATACTGATCTCATGTACACAAACTCAACCACTATTAAACAGAGAGACATAGCACATAAGGAGGTTGTTTTACAAAGCATTCTTTAATGGAGTTCTTCTAACAATTAATTTAAATATCTAGAAATTAACAACACAACTAGGAAATTAATCACTCAACATTTTTAAGTTCCTAAAACTAATTTTCACATTATATTCAAACTGAGACTCCCAGAAAGCGAAACAGCTGAATGAGGAGTAACAGATACCCTGAGAACTCTGCTTCTGTCATTCACTTTACTGAACCTTCCCCCACTTTTGATTTTAGCAGACTGGAAAACAAACAATTCTCATGGTGTCAATGTTTCAGTTTTGACAGCTTTTGCCAACATGGCCATGCACTGTCCAAAGGGAACAGAAAAATCTGTCATCAACCCAGATAAATGTGAACTAGGTAACAGTCTTTATACACTAGGAACATAGAGACCACACAATTTACTAGCAAAAAATAACTCTCTCTGCCTTTCAGATGTGGAATGAACTGAGTGTAAAGAATATGTAATGCATTATATTCTAGCTAGGTAATTAGCTTTTTAAAATTATAACTTATTAAGTTGGTAAAAACATGAATATTCTGAATTCTTATCTTAAAAAACAGCCGGGAGTGGTGGCTGACACCTGTAATCCCAGCACTTTGGGAGGCTGGGGGAGGTGAATCGTTAGGTCAAGAGATTGAGACCATCCTGGCCAACATAGTGAAACCTTGTCTCTACTAAAAATACAAAAATCAGCTGGGCATGGTAGCAGGTGCCTGTAGTGCCAGCTACTCGGGAGGCTGAGGCAGGAGACTCGCTTAAACCCAGGAGGTGGCAGTTGCAGTGAGCTGAGATCACACGCCACTGCACTCCAGCCCGGCGACAGAGCAACACTCCGTCTCCAAAAAAAAAAAAAAAAAAAAATGAAAGTACTAGGGGCCAGGCACAATGGCTCATGCCTGTAATCCCAGCACATTGGGAGGCTCACGTGGGAGGATCACTTGAGGCCAGGAGTTCAAGACTAGCTTGATCAACATGGCAAAACCCTGTCTCTACTAAAAATACAAAAATTAGCTGGGCGTGGTAGTGCATGCCTGTAACCTCAGCCATACAGGAAGCTTAGGCATAAGAATCGCTTGAACCCAGGAGGAGGAGGTTGCAGTGAGCCAAGATCCCGCCACTGCATTCCAGCCTGGATGACAGAGGGAGACTCTGCCTCAAAAAAAAAAAAGGACTAGGGTAAAATTTCTATTTCCTTTTCATGAGATACGTAAGTTTCACTTTAAGATTAATGTTAGCCTGTAAAATTCAGCATAAAAGTCTGACCTAACTTCTAGTATCTAATCAAACACTAAAGTTACCCAGAGAATTAGGAATCAGCATACTATAGCCCATAGGCTAAATCCAGCCACAGACTTTTTTTTTTTTTTTTTTTTGAGAGATAGTCTCACTCTGTCAACCAGGCTGGAGTGCAGTGGCGTGATCTTGGCTCACTGCAGCCTCTTGCCTCTCCGATTCAAGTGATTCTCTTGCCTCAGTCTCCTGAGTGGCTGGGAATACAGCTGCTGGCCACTATGCCCAGCTAATTTTTGTATTTTTAGCAAAGTTGGGCTTCACCATGTTGGCCAGACTGGTCTCAAACTCCTGACCACAGGTGATCCACCCACCTTGGCCTCCCAGCTGGGATTACAGGCATGAGCCAAACTATGCACAAGCTAACAATGATTTTTGCATTTTAAAGGGTTATAATTATGAAGAAAATATGGAACAGATACCACTTGTGGCCCTCAAAGCCTAAAACATTTACTCTCTGGCCCTTTACAGAAAATGTTTGCCAGCTTCTGATTTACATGGATGAGAACTTCTAAATGAATATTTTGTTCCTTTAACCTGAATATAATTCTTTTTGGGTGTTTACGTGTTTTAGGTTCATGATCAAGACCCCAAATATTAGGGCATAAAACAACCTGCTGATAAAATACAAGGATATGCACATAAATTTGGTTTAAAATACAAATTAATAAGCTGAATAACAGATGAGTAACAAAATACTCTGCAGAAAGGAGGGCTTGACATTTTCACCAGTAACTGGAGATGTAAAACTTATTAAAATTTACATATATCATTTTATAATCTCTACAGTTACTCAGAATAGCTCTTTAAAATCTTCCAGAAGCATGCAAATATCAAATTAATTTCAACAGAGGAAGATTAATAGACTTTTGAAAGGCAAATTAATTTCTAGGCAAATCAACAAGTCCATTTAATAAAAAAAAATCAAAGAATAGAAATTAAATATCTAAGTTATAGTTTAGCAACATAAATTACATAAAGACATCAATGAAACAGGATATAAAAAAGAAAGGCTGAGTGCTAGGTTAAGAAGTACAAGCATTCTTATACACTATATCCCTCCATATTTTAATTAGATGATCCACATAAAAATGTCTATAAAGTTCATCTACTTACATATTATGTATCTTCAAAAAAACAAATCAAACCAAAAGCATAAGGCCACAAAACTGTAAAAAACCTAAAAATCTCTTATAAAAGGAAGCCAGACAGTTTTCTGACCAAGTATGAATGCTGTTATATTAAAGTATTAAGGTCAAATAGCAAGAATCAATTAGTACTGAGATAGTGATCATACAACCATCAAAAGGAGACACAGCTATTTTAGGATCTTATCAAATGAGAAGTGAAGAGCAACATTGTGGGAATAATGAGACTCTTTGTGTCCTCTACTGCTTTTCTACTCAACGTATATAGTCCAAGTACCAAGAAAAGTACCACCTGGGAGCTTGTTAGAAATGCAGACTCAGTCCCAACCTAAACCCTCTGAATTAGAATCTGTATTTTAATAAGTCCAGTTGATCCGTATGCCTAAGAAAATATAAGAAGCACTTCTTTACTGCAACCCTTTAAAACATTATGCAAAGTCTTTTAAATTTTTTCTTTGTGAAATGTAAGCTAAAATGTTCACTAGTATAAAAAACATCTTTTAAAATTTGTAAGTATAATAAAATGATAATGGTAGAATCTAGGTAGATCTTCAAACGTTTCATAAGAAAATGTTGGAAGAAAAAGTAATAAATATTAGAATCATGTTTTCTCAGTACCTTCTCTCCTAAGAAAAATCAAGGAGACTGGTTATAGGAGACTAGTAAAAATAAAGACAAAAACCAAGAGCCTCTTCCTAGTCTTTGGAACCTGGAAATGGATTTAAGTGAAATCTTAATTCCTCTAAAGTAAAGTGATATGATATATACCAAGTTCAACCTATAAATCAGGTTTTAGTAAAACTGCCAGAGAAATTTGTATAATGGTCAAATAGAGAAATTCCATTTTTAATCCCCGAAAAATAACTTGAAGTAGAAATGATTGTTTCTTTACTATGTATCAAATTTGTGTAACTCGGAAGAGGTACATATGCTCTCTCACACTAGGGAAATATATATATTAGATGGATAATAATTTACATTTTTGCACCTTTATGAAATTTGATAAACTTCTAGAATGCTTATTTTTATCATCAATTTATTTTAACTCCTAGCATTACAGAAGTTAAATTCTACAAAACTGGTTTTCTGGGTTCACAGGTAAATGTAACCAGAAAAAGCTCTAAAGAAATTTATGGAATATAAATTGATCAATGTATTAGTACAGTCATGTGCCACATAATGACATTTTGGTCAACAGTAGATTGCATATGTGATAGTGGTCCCATAAGATTATAATGAAGTTTAAAAATTCCTATTGCCTAGTGATGTTATAGCCATCCTAAAACTGTAGTACAACACATTACTCACGTGTTTGTGGTGATACTGGTGTAAACAAACTTATTGCACTGCCAGTTGTATAATGCTATAGCACCTACAATTATACAACATACTTAATACTTGATAATGGTAGTAAGTGACTATTACTGGTTTATGTATCTACTATACTATTTATTATTATTTTATAGTGTACTCCTTCTATTACTAGAAAAAAAAAAAAACAGTTAACTATAAACAGCCTTGGACAGGTCCTTCAGGAAGTATTCCAAAAGAAGGCAGTGTTATTATAGGAGATGATAGCTCCATGTGTGTTACTGCCCCTGAAGACCTACCAGTGGGACAAGACGTGGAAGTGGAGGACACTGATATTGATGGTCCTGACCCTGTGCAGGCCTAGACTAATGTGTATGTATGTCTTAGTTTTTAACAAAAATTTTAATAAGTAAAAACAAATAAAAATTTTTAACTATGGAAAAAAGCTTACAGAGTAAGGACATAAAGAAAGAAAAATTCTGTATAGCTGTATAATGTGTTTGTGTTTTAAGCTGTGTTATTACAAAAGTCAAAATGTTAGGAAAAATTAAAAAGCTTATAAAGTAAAAAAGTTACAGTAAACTAAGGTTAATGATTGAACAAGAAATTAAAAAGATATAAATTTAGGGGGAGCCCAAGTGTACATTTAGACACACAAAACTTATCATTGTGTTAACAACTGCTTACAGTCATTAGTACAGTTACATACTGTACAGGTTTGTATCACTGGGGCAAGAGATTATACAATATATCCCAGGTGTATAGTAGGTTATACCACCAAGGTTGTATAAAAATACTCTATGATGTTTGCACAAGGACAAAATCACCTAACAATGTATTTCTTAGAAAGTATCCCTGTCATTAAGGGACATATGACTCTATATGAAAATTAATTCCTTCCTATCTTTATGTATTCATTTCTAAGATTTGTTCCTATATGTTAAACTCTTACTTCATACAAACAGGTTAAATAATATCAACTGAAATTATTTTATTTTACCTAAAGAAAAAGTAATTTTTTAAAACAAAGATTTTTAAAACAAAATTCAGGTTCCCTCTGGCATTAATTTTTGTCAGAAAAATGCATTAAATGAATAACAATTTCTGTTTGCTTTCTGGGTATGTTCTTTCTTTAATGAGAACTTTCTCCAAAAATCAACATATCCTCAAAAAAAATTCTGCCAAAGTAAAAATCTTCAAATACAACAAAATTTAACCTAGAAACATGACATAATGGTTTAAAAGTACTACTGAAATAGGAAACTCAAAAAAATCTGCTGTTTATGTGTGTATGTGTGTGTGTGTGTGTGTGTGTGTGTGTGTATATATATATATATATGTATATGTATGTAACAGTGAAAAAAAAATCCCCACATCTCTTGAATTTTAAATGTTAAGATGTGCTCAGAATTGGAAGAGAAACTTTCAATGTAGAAATAAACCAAAGCCACAAGCAGTATCACGGACACTGGATTAAGAAGCACTGCCCTCTCAAGAGAAGAAAACATTCACTAAATAAACATTATTTTATTTCCTATTACAGCACAATTGAGAAAAAAACTGATATATCACATTAAACAACATAACAGTTATGATTTTGCAGAAAACTGATCTGTATTTATTTCAGTATTACTTACCTGCCTTGTCTTTGCTGATGTTTCAATAAAAGGAATTCCGTAACTTCTTGCTAAGTCCTGAGCCTGTTTTGTGTCTACTGTTCTAGAAGGCAAATCACATTTATTTCCTACTAGGACCATAGGTACATCTTCAGAGTCCTTAACTCTTTTAATTTGTTCTCTGGGAAAGGAAAAAAAGTTACAGCAGAGGCATTAGTAACACAAATATGTTTCAAAACCTGTCCACAACTTTTGTCTTATAAAATTTGGCTGTAAGAAACAATGTAATTCCTAGTTTCCACTACACAAACTTTTCCTTCCTTCTTCTACTATTTTTTTCTCTACCTTTTTAAACAGAAACCTTGTATCTCTCTCAAAAGATCAGATACCTAGAAGTGTAGTAAAACTATAACCTCATAGATTAATATGCAGGTAGATGGTAATAGTAAAGCAGAAACTACTGAAAAACTCTAGACCAAAAGTGCTGTAACAGACTATAATCTTAGAAACATATGTTAAATGTATAAAGATAAAAAATATTTTTATAAAAACCTGAGCTAAAGCATTAAGATAATTTTCACATTACTTTCTCAAAAAACAAAGTTGACAAGTAGAAAGATTTTGATTTCTAGGTGTTAAAAGCCCTTTTACATGTTAGTAATTTTCAATACAACAAGTGCATAAACTCTAAATTTGGGGTGAAATTATATTCCCTCACAATTTTAGGTGAGTTTCAAAGATGCAGCACAAAAGAAGGAGCACAGCAGATAACTGAGTCAGAATTGGTTCAAATTCCCAGTTCCTCTATTATTAGCTGGGTAAACCTGGATAAGTTACCAAATTTCACCTGTTCACTCCTCTATAAAAATACTACCACTACCACCCACCCAAATGTCTTTTACTCTATTACTAGACTACACAGTGAACATGCTGAAATAATGTTCTTAAATGTTAAACCTCTTAACTAGGCTAACTCACTATTACATGACATAGCCAGAGAGTGATTTATTTGCTTAATATGTAGCTTTAGGAAAACTAAACCCTCAAAGAAACACAATATAAAATAGCACAATAATGATTATTTTAATAGTTTTATGCAGCTCTGTCAGATTAAGAAAACGGTAATGCCCAAATTCTTGAATCTTTCAAAACTTTTGTTTTTTTAAATATATAATCCCAGCCAGACACAGTGGCTCACACCTGTAATCCCAGCACTTTGGGAGGCCGAGGCTGGTGGATCACAAGGTCAGGAGATCAAGACCATCCTGGCTAACACAGTGAAACCCCGTCTCTACTAAAAATGCAAAACATTGGCCGGGCGTGGTAGCATGTGCCTGTAGTCCCAGCTACTCAGGAGGCTGAGGCAGGAGAATCGCTTGAACCCTGGAGACAGAGGTTGCAGTGAGCAGAGATCACGCCACTGCACTCCAGCCTGGGCAACAGAGCAAGACTCTGTCTCAAAAAAATATATATATACATATATACACACACACACACACACATATAAAAAATATATTTTTATATTACATATTGTTAGTATATTAATATATAATATATATTAATGTATTATATGTTATATTTATATATTATATATTTTATATATATAAAATCCCATTGTTTATCCAATCCAAGGAATTCTATACTATATACATGTAACAGCTTTTAAGACTGTTCAAGTAACACCATCTCAAATCACCTTTTCATATTCTTGTTCATGGGTTTCCTTTTTGATAATGTATCTAAAAAGTTTAAAGTCTTGCTTTTCTAGTGTAGAACAGTCGAGAGTACAGAAAGAAGGCTGTGGAGTCAAACAGGCCTAGGTTTCAGTCCCAGAACCACCACTACCAATGCGGTCTGGAACAAGCTACCCCACTGCTCTAATCCCCCCCAGAACTCCATTTATAAAACAGAGGTATTACCTACCTCACAAAAATTATTTCAAAATTTAAATTTGATAATATATGCATGGCATTAGCAAAGACTCAAAAACCATAATTACTCCTTAATGTCAACTTATTATATTCAATTTAAACCCACCTATAATGGTGAATATCTTCAAATGATTTAGTATTATTTATGGCAAATACACAAAGAAAGCCCTCCCCCAGTCCTCATGTACTGGTCCCTCATTGCACTGTACTCCTCTTGACCTGCTGTGTCGAGAATATCCAAGAGACAGGTTTCTCCATCAATTACTACTTGCTTCCTGTAGGAATCCTGAGAAGGGAGAAACACAGTTTATTACAGTGCACCTTTTACTTTAAAAAAGGTGTTATATACAACAACGACAACAAAAAAATCCAATTCAAAAATGGGCAAAGGACTCGAAAAGACATTGCTCCAAAGATGATGGTCAAATGGCCACCAAGCACCTGAAAAGATGCTCAACATCATCAATCGTCAGGAAAATGAAATCAAAACTATGAGATGCTATCACATACCCATTAGGATTGGCCATTATTAAAAAAAAAAAAAAAACACAAAAAATGGAAAATAAATGAAAAAATTGATAACAGACACTGGAATCCTTGGGCATTGCTGGTGGGAATGTAAAATAGTGACGCCATTGTGGAAAAGAGTGGTAGTTCCTCAAAAAGTTAAACACAGAATTACCATATGATCATTAATTTCATTCCTAGGTATATAACCAAAAGAACTGGGACTCAAACAGATACCTGTACACCAATGTTCGTAGCAGTACCCTTTATAATCCCCAAAATGTAAACGTAACTTAAGTGTCTGTTAACAGATGAATGGATAAACAAAATGTAGTATATACATACAGTGGAACATTATTCAGCCATAAAAAAGAATAAAATTTGAATACAAGTTGAGCATTAATGCAGGTAAATCCAAAAATCTGAAATCCAAAATGCTCTAAAATCTTCTGTAACATTTAAAGCCTTGATGTGACAGTAAAAGGAAATGCTCACTGGAGCATTTCTGACTTTGGATTTGGTTTTCTTCTTTCATCTTTTTTTTTTTTTTGGTAGAGATAGGGTCTTATGTTGCTCAGGCTGGTGTTGAACTCCTGGGCTCAAGTAGATCAATCCTCCTGCCTTGGCCACCCAAAGTGTTGGTATTACAAGCATGAGCCACTGGGCTCTACCTGATTTTGGATTTTTTGATTAGGAATGCTGAACCAGTTAAGTATCTACAAATATTCCAAAATCCAAAAAAATCTGAAATCCAAACCACTTCTAGTCACAAGCATTTTGGATAAGGGATGCTTCAACCTGTATGTACATGCTACCACCACACGGATGAACCTTAAAAACATTATGTTAAATAAGCCAGACACAAAACGACAAATGCCACATAATTTCACTTATATGAGGAACCTAAAATAGGAAAATTCAAAAAGACATAAAATAGAGTATAGGTTACCAAGGGCTGGGGGAGGGACGATTACTGGGGACTATTTAACAGGTACAGAATTCCAGTTTCGGATGATAAAAAACGGTTCTCAAAATAGATAGTGCTAATGGTTATATAACATTATGATGGTTGCACAACATTATGAACATACTTAAGGTCACTGAATTGCACACTTAAAAATAACTACCATGGGCCAGGCACTGTGGCTCACACCTGTAATCCCAACACTTTGGGAGTCCTAGCTGGGCAGATCACAAGCTCAAGAGATGGAGACCAACCTGGCCAACATGGTGAAACCCTGTCTCTACTAAAATACAAAAAAATTTGCCAGGCGTAGTGGTGCACACCTGTAGTCCCAGCTACTCGGGAGGCTGAGGCAGGGGAATCACTGGAACCCAAGAGGTGGAGATTGCAGTGAGCAGAGATCGCACCACTGCACTCTAGCCTGGCGACAGAGTGAGACTCAGTCTCAGAAAAAAGATTACCATGGTAAATTTTATATTATGTATATTTCACCACAAAATGATTTTTTTAAGGTATTATATGGAGAGTCAACAATGCAAGTGTATATATTGGAAACAAAAAAATATCTACAAAAGAAAATAATTTCAAAATTGGGATAGCTTTACCAACTCTATTATTCAAGATGATTTAAATGACAAGAAAAATCAATTAATTTACAAATAATTGTCATGCATCTACTTTATATCAAAGGAACACATAAGGAAATGGTCAATACTCAAGATTCTAATGCCCTCATCCACTTCTGAAAACTGTGGAAAAAATAATCTAACAACCAAATGAATAACTCTGAAGAGCACAATTATTTAATCTGCAAATCCTGAGAGACCTCGTTTTTCTTTTCTAAAAAGAAACAGAAAGAGATCTTAAAGAGACTGCAACTATAAGATTGCGTAAAGGAAGGCAGTGGGTAACTTTAACAGAATCATGAAATGAAAATCTGATTTTCTTCTGACTTTTGTGTAATATTTCTGCCTAAGATCTCACACATTCTGCCAAAACAGTTTTCCAAAAATAAGGTAAAGGGATGTTACAATGTGAAGCCATGAAATAGGCAGAACTGATGACAGGTATAAAACATAAATGTAAAGACAATTATTTTCTTAATGTTCCACATGTGAGATATAGTCTTAAAGAATCTTTAGTTCATTAATTACTTTGTAGACCATTCTATCATTCAGAGGGAGAAACAGAGAGAGAATGGTCATTACAAATGTTTTTAGTCAAGTATTTCAAAATGTTTACAGTATAAGATATAAAGATGTAAGTGCAGCATGATCCCAATAAAATGTGTTTACATATTTATATAAATGTATTATGTATTTTAAAAACTGGTAATATAGACATCAAAATGTTATAAAGGCTGTATCTTTGATGGAGATAACTTAAAAGACATTTATCTCTTGCTTATCTCTTTTCTTTGTACTAGATGCTATATTAAATGTGTTTGTCTTCGGTTTTCAATTTTTTTAAGTGTGAACACCATATTAGACTATAATTTTGTGTTTATCTTTTAAAGCATATGGTATTTTCCAAACTGTCTATAATAAAAATTTTCCACCAGTCAGAAAAAAGGACGAACATTTATTTTCTAATTAAGAGGTTCTTTAATAAAGATCTGAACATTCAGTTAACTTTTACTTATTTTAGCCTATTCTCTGAACTCCTTGAAAGAACTCCTATAGATTATAAATTAAAAACCATTCCAAAGAGTAATGAAAAAGCAGGAGGTGGGAGCAAATAAAGAAGTCTTAGAGTCAACCCATTACCCAGGCATGGCTACAGAGCATGTAAAGCTGACCAAACACTTTTCCTTGCCTATTGCTGTCACTTCACATTCTTTTTATTTATTTTTTTTGAGACAGAGTCTCACTCTGTTGCCCAGGTTGGAGTGTGGTGGTGTGATCTCAGCTCACTGCAACCTCCACCTTCTGGGTTCAAGCAATTCTCCTGCCTCAGCCTCCCAAGTAGGTAAGATTACAGGCACGCGCCACCATGCCCAGCTAGGTTTTGGATTTTTAGTAGAGACGGGGTTTCACCATGTTGGCCAAGCTGGTCTTGAATTCCCAACCTCAGGTGATCCACCGACCCCGGCCTCCCAAAAGTGCTGGGATTACAGGCGTGAACCATCGCGCCTAGCCTGTCACCTCACATTCTTTACTTACCAATGTAGATTGAGTATCCCTACTCTGAAAATCCAAAATTCAAAAACACTTCTCAGTCCTGAACATTTCAGATAAAGAGTACTCAACCTGTAATGTGGGATATTAGTAGTTTGTGCACATATTTCATAAGATGCTTCCATGGTGAATACACCAGTGGGACCAAGAAACTGGGAAAGCAGTCCCCTATTCACTAACATACGTCATTCCTATTATCTTTTCCCTACCAGACCCTAAAAATATTGATAGCAAAGTTCTGAGCCACATTCAGTTTCAAAGCAAATCACAACCCACTCATAAACAATACTGTTGAAAAGAAATAAATGATTTAGGTTAAAAATTCAGTATTTTCAGAGTTAATTTTAACTAGGGTCCTTATCCTTAGAAGTGCAATTAGTCACTGAGCTATTTTCAGTGCAACTTGGCAAAAACTAAAGAACAAAAAGTGTGAAATGATTAAATATGATCTAAAAAGAACTGATAAACATAAAGAGAAAAGAAATGCAACAAAAATGATATATTAATAAATTCTGTTCCAACTTCAGGTCAGGCCATGAGAAATACAGTCATCCCTTGATATATACAGAGCATTGGTTCCAAGACCCGCCCCCGATCTCCAGTCCTACAGTTGGCCCAGCAACATCCATGTATATGGAAAGTCAGCACTCCATATCTGCATTTCGTTGGGAAAAAAAATGTGTATTATAAGCGGACCCATGTCATTCAAACCCATGTTGTTCAAGGGTCAACTCTACGTGGAGGTAGAAAAAAACTATGCATCAATGTAGACTCTTTCAACAAAATTAGAGTCTAAATAAGGGTTCAGCAAGCTACTGCCCACAGGCCAGATCCTGCCCACCGTTTTTATATTGCCCATGAGCTAAGAATACTTAAATGGCTGTTTAAAAAAACAAAAACAAAAACCCAAGACTATGCGACAAAGACTCAAATGGCCTTTTACAGAAAAGTTTGCCAACTCCTGCTATAATAACCCTTCACATATTTGAAGTATTCTCAACACATATTATTTATTCTCTTTAAATATATATTTTTAAATTACCACTCTGAGAAAGTACTGGTTAGGAAAACTCAACTGATTTAAAAACATGAAGATTCTACAATGAAACTAGTTAATAATGGAGCAAAGAAAAGGATGAAGATGTTACGTTTTTAATTAGTTACTACTTCTAGCCTTTCAAAAAAGTAAACTTTTAAATTAGGTATGTAAGTTACCAAAGTTACTAATATGCAGCCTTAGGAAACTAGGATAAAATAAACTAACTCGCAATACAATATTAAATGAAGGAAAGTTATTCCCCATATTCTCCTCACTCCCAGCTAAAGTACTATTTTCTACATCTATGTAAGTAGTAAAAACTTTTCGAAATGAAATGTACTACACTGTCAAGACTGAATTGTACACAGAATTCCAACATTTCTGGGGATACAATAAACAGGCACAGTCTTTTTGGAAAGCAATTACAGTATTTATCTAGAGCCATTGAAATGTTCATAGCCTTTGACACAGTAATGCCACTATGGGAAATGATGCTAAGAAAATATGGTGTTGTTTTTTTTTAATGATAGTTATAAAGAGATACTTAACATGGCATCCTAAAATGTCTTACAAAGAAAAATTACCTAGGCATTTAAAACTGACCCAGAATCTTGCACCATTTACCTATCTTCAAAATGTACCCTACATCCAACCACCTACCACCACCACCATCCCCCTAATCCATAACTATTTTGTCTCAGGCAATCTGCAGCAAATTGCTTCACAGCAGGTATCCCTGTTGTTAATCTTATAATATATTCTCCACACAGCAGCAAGTGATAATTTTTAAATGTAGGTTAGGGCCGGGCACCATGGGTCACACCTGTAATCTCAACACTTTGAGAGGCTGAAGCAGGTGGATCAACTGAGGTCGGGAGTTTGAGACCAGCCTGGCTGACCTGATGAAACCCCATCAAAAATTTTAAAACATTAGCCAGGTGTGGTGGTGCATACCTGTAGTCCCAGCTACTCAGGGAGCTCAGGTGGGAGGATCGCTTAAGCCCAGGAGAAAATAAGTAAGTACATAACTGAATGAATAATGAATGAATGAAAGTTAGATCACGTCATTCACTTGCTCAAAGTCCTCCAGTTGCACTCTTCAGTCTTAAAAATAAAAATGCAAAGCATTCCTCCTTCCCTGGCACTTCCTATGTTTCCTTCATAGCATGTATTATAGTTTGTAATTATGTATGTACTTGTGAAATTGTTTAAGTCTATATCACCTACTAGGCTTTAAACTCCATGACGGTAGGGCTCATGTCTGTTTTACTCACCCCTACATATCATGTACCTAACAGTCTTGAACACTATAGGTAATCAGTTCTGCCTCTTAAACAAGTGAATGAATTATATGATGTAACTATATGCAGATACTAAAAACTAAATGAAAGTTTGTATTACAATTAAACAGTTAACATAAACACAATTTAACAGATTTTTCAATAACACAAATCCTTCTCAAATATTCTAAAGATACTAAATATTTGAAATGAGAATTTCACAGCTTTCAATGTAATAGTTTGCAAAGATAGATTTTTTAATCTTTCTATGTTTTTTTTATTTTTTATTTTTTTTAAGAGATGGGGTCCTGCTGTGTTGCCCAGGCTGGAGTGCAGTGGCTATTCACAGGCGCGATCCCACTACTGATCAGCACGGGAGTTTTGAACTGCTCCATTTCCGACCTGGGCCGGTTCACCCATCCTTAGGCAACCTGGTGGTCCCCCACTCCCAGGAGGTCACCATACTGATGTCAAACTTAGTGCGGACACCTGATTGACATAGCGCACTACAGCCCAGAACTCCTGGGCTCAAGCGATCCTCCCACCTCAGCCTCCCGAGTAGCTGGGACTACAGGAGGCTGTAGTCCTGGCAATTTTTTAAATCTTTCAACAATTTGCTTTAAAATCTTTGTTTCAATTTTCTCTTAAAAAACACTCTTAGGAAAAGAAGCACAAGTTTAAGATACGATAAATTTTGAGGACAATGAAGCTGTTAATTTTTAAATTACAATACATATATTAATAAATCTTACCTTCAATTAAATTATATATAATATGTAAACTTTTATGGAAAAATACAATCAAAACAATAGACAAGAGATTTTAATACATTTATGGGAGGGGAAGAGACTAAGACTAGGGAAAATAATGCAGGAGTCTTCAACAGTATTAACTTTTCTATCTTGAAAAAAAAACACAGCTAAACCACACGTAGCTAAATGTTAAGATATGAAAGAGCTGGTTGGTACACACATGAGGTTCTTTATACTACTTTTCTATAAAACACTAAGAGTGCACCCGTTTTATCATTACTTACAATAGTTTCCATATTTTTACTTTAAATTTGTGTTGGTTTGATAAGCTACAAATTCTTATTGTTTTAATATCAATTTATTTAAGGAGTAATAATGTTATATAGGTTTTTTTTTTCTTATCCTCATATTTATTGCCAGGGTGTGTCCTTTGCCCATGTGGAATTTTAATCTTCTTTTACACTGACTTGCCTGATTTTTTAAATAAAGTGTTTCCTGGTTTATTAAATGCCTTTAAATGTTATTTTGATATATAGAAACTTCTCTGTAGACTTATTTGGAGGAATTTAAAAGCTAACTCATTCAAAGTAAGATAACCTCATTAACCAGAGCATCAGTCTATCAGTTTTCCATTATAATTAATAACTAAATTATTCAGTGTGTTCACCTTTTAACATACTCAACTTAGTTTTCCAACGTAGGCAGTGACCCTGACACAGAAAGACATATTCCATGTATCAAAACAAAACAATATATATATTCCAAGTATATATTTTATTATATTGTAGTATAGTTAACTAATAACTTTTACTAAAGGTAACCATATTACTATTAATAGTAATTTCAGCAGTCAACATTTACTGAGCCCTTACTTACATGTCAGATACTGTCAAAAGTATATTAAAACATCATCCCATTTAATCTCCACCTTCATGCTGCCAATTCCATGAGATGCTCTTCTCAATAGAATAGAACTGCTGAAAATGTCAATAATGTATTACTTGGGGATTTCCTTTTGAAACTGTAAGTTTTCTTAATGTATTAAGTATTGTAAGGACATTTTACATAGTGCTTAATAACATCTCTAGGAAAAAATGAGAAACTTTTACTCAACTAATGCTCAAGTACTCTATGTTATTATTCCGAAAGATTATTTAAATCCATCACAGAATAATGTGTTCCACACTATTAGTTTACAAACCATCAAAGACTGTTGTGAACTGTCAGAATTATAACAGAGAAGAAACAGGGAATTTAGGGTATGTGAACAGAGGTTGATGAGTTCATTCCCATCTACCCACATCGGTATCCCTTGTATCACAGGAACACTTATTGAAAATCTAGGTGTCACATTGTGTCACACATTAGCTTCTGACCTCAAGCAACTAGAATGAATGGAAGAGAAATGAATGTAAATAAACAATTAAAATAAAATTAATGTAACACCATATGCAAGACAAAGTACAATGGTGGCACATAAGAGAGATCAACTTTGTATGAATTAAGACAGACCCAGGGCGGGGGGCGCATTCCATGCAGGAAGGAGCAAAGAGAATGCAAAAAACATGGAACAGCATGTTGAGTACACAGAACCAAGGATATGTAACTTTATATATATATATATATATATATATATATATATATATATATATATATAAAAATATAACTTTAGCTTAGAACAGCAGTCCCCAACTTTTCTGGCACCAAGGACTGGTTTCGTGGAAGACAATTTTTCCATGGACAGAGTTAGGGGATGTTTTCAAGATGAAACTATTTCACCTCAGACCATCAGGCATTAGATACTCATAAAGAGCATGCAACCTAGATCCTTGCACATGCAGTTCACAACAGGGTTCACACTCCTATGAGAATCTAATGCCGTCGCTGATCGGACAGGAGCTCAGGCAAGTAATGCTCACCTCCTTCTGGCTGTGCAGCCCAATTCCTCACAAGACAGAGGGGGGTACCAGTCTGCAGCCCACGGTTTGGGGATCCCTGACTTAGAGGCCTTAGAAATAAGCAGCAAGAAGTGAAACTGGACAATCAAGCAGAGGCCAGCTTATGGAGGGTCATGTGTATCATATTAAGGAGTTTTAAACTTCATCGTATACAAAATCACTAAAAGGTTTTTCAAATAGGAAGGGAGGATCAGATTCATTATTAGCATTATTATGACAAATTATAGAAAGGGACAAAATTTTGGGGGCCTTTCCAGACACTGCCTCATCATATCCACTCAGATGCACCAGTAGCAGCCAACAGCACAACCTCTGCAGGAATAAAGCCTCAGCAACAAGGGGCCCCTTCTCTGAGCTTCCAGTTCTAATAACCCCCAAATCTTCCCAGCATTCCCTGAATCTCAGGAGTAGTGGCCATTCTTGACGTTACTGTGTTACTTTAGTGTTTTTTTGCCTTTCAGTCTTCTAACACCTAATTAGTTCTCCATGCTGAAATAGCTAGTGTGGCTCTGCTTTCTGGACTAGACTTCTGACTTCTATAAATGTTAAAAATGGGTGGAAATAAGAGAGAGAGAAGGAAGAGAGGGAGAAGAGCAAAGAATGGGAGATGAGCTAGGAATTATTATAAGAAATGACAAAACTGGCCGGGTGCAGTGGCTCACGCCTGTAATCCCAGCACTTGGGGAGGCCTAGGAAGGCAAATCATGAGGTCAGGAATTTGAGATCAGCCTGGCCAACATGGTGAAACCCCGTCGCTACTAAAAATACAGAAAATTAGCTGGGCGTGGTGGTGGATGCCTGTAATCCTCGCTACTCGGGAGGCTGAGGCAGAAGAATCGCTTGAACCCAGGAGGCAAAGGTTGCAGTAAGCCGAGATCATGCCACTGCACCCCAGTCTAGGGACTCTGTCTCAACTAAAAAAAAAAAAAAAGAAATGACAAAACTTGAACTAAGGCAGCAACAACAGTATGGATCAAGGAAATTAAATAAATTTGAGAAATACTTAGGTAAAATAGTTGGTACTCGGCAGTTCCTCAAAAAGTCAAAGACGGAGCTACCATGTAACCCAGCAATTCCACCTTAGACATATACCCAAGAGAACTGAAAATATATGGTCACACAAAAACATGTACATAAATGTTTATGGTGGCATTATTCAAAATAACCAGTAAGAGAAAATCACTCAAATGCCCATCAACTGAACAGATAAACAAAATAAGGTATTATCTATATAACAGTATTACTCAACCAGAAAAAGGAATGAAGGACTGATTAACAAAGCAGAAACATAGATGAACTCTGAAAACATAATCCTATGTGGAAGAAGCCAGACACAAAAGGCCACGTACTGTATGATTCTATTAATATGAAATAATCAGAGTAGGCAATTCCACAGAGACAGAAAGATCAGTGGTTTTTAGGGGCTGGTGGGACAAGGGATTGGGGAGTGACTGCTAATGGATGTGGACTTCTTTTGGGGGTGATAATAACATTCTGGAATTAGTAATGGCTGCACAACCCTTGTGAACATACTAAAAACGACCGTACAATTGAAAAGGGAACATTGTATGCTATGTGGATAATTTCAATTTTTTTAAATAACAGAGCTTATATATAAAGGGGAGGAGTGAAGGAAAAGATGACTGATATTGAGCATATTGAATTCCCTATGCTCATGGGTTGTCCTGGTGGGTATGACCTCCAGGCAGCTTGATACACATGTCCGGTGCTCAGGACAGAAGCCTAGGCTGGAGATAGACTTGGGAGTCTTCAATCCATGGACAGCCAAAGAACTTCACTTATTTGTGCTATGGGCTTGGGCAAACTGCTTAATCTCGCATGTTCTCTAAGCTATTGTTCCTTCAGCTGTAAAAGTAGGTAAAGAATTGCATACAGTATTTTATACATAGATTAGTATTAAAGACCATGAAAATCTCTTTATAAAATGAAAAGTGCTATAAAAAGTTAACTGCATTATGTAATATACTACATGCAGGCCAAAAAGTAGGGGCAGGCCACTGGCTACTAGGAACTGTTCAGCAACAGTATCTTGTCCTTATAAAATCATTGGGCATCCACAGTTGAAATAATTTTGCAAAACTGGTCACCATACTTCAAAATAAATATAATGGAGCTGGACAAATCACAGGGAAGGAGAGCTAGAACTGAAGGTTACAAAGGATTTCTGTTTTGATTAGGGAGTGAGGATGTTAAACAGCTTGTTTTCATGTCAGAATTTTCAGTTAAAAACTAAGATATTCACTAAAAATAAGGATAAAGAAAACAAAGATTTCTTTACCAAATGCTGGATACTTCAAATTAAAAGAATGGTGAACATTAGCTTCATACTAGAGAGAATTAAATGTGTACTAATCCCAAGAGAAAAAACTAGTTCAAAAATCTGAATAAACTCAAGGACGATTTTTATTTATTTATTTTTTTTAAAGATGGGACGCCGGGCGTGGTGGCTCACGCCTGTAATCCCAGCACTTTGGAGGCTGAGGTGGGTGGATCACCTGAGGTCAGGAGTTCGAAACCAGCCTGACCAATATGGTGAAACCCCATCTTAAAAAAAAAAAAAAAAAAAAAAAAAAGATGGGGTTTCACCATGATGGCCAGGCTGGTCTTGAACTCCTGACCTCAGGAGATCCACCCACCTCAGCCTCCCAAAGTGCTAGGATTATAGGCGTGAGCCACCGCGCCCGGCTCAAGGACAATGTACATGACAAATTTTGAAAATAAGGATGTAATGACCATAATCTGTTGAAGTCATGTGGCATTCATCTACAAGTGATCACTCAAAGTCTACGTAAGAATGAGAGGTTGGAATGACCATGGATCCAATCTTAATCATTATAGCTGCCAATATAATGTTCATATATTGTATTATATACCTCTCAGTTATTCTTTATTTAGCCTTAATAGCAATTTCCTTAATCTAAGACTACATCTGAATTACCCAATTTATTGAGGCTTTATAAAGGAGCATGAAATAATCTAATGGTATCTGATATTTTAGTGCCCTTTTCTCTCTCCAAAATGAATAGTTACTTTTCCCTCAGCCCCAACAGCATAAGCTTATTTTTAAAAACTAAAACACCACAAAGAATGAGGGAGTAATTAAGTTTGTTTTTAGATAAATGGAATAATACTCAACACAAGGTGCTGTGACCCAGCTTCACTTACATAATGGACATTTTTCAATGTCAGTATATCTAAATCTACCTAATCTTTCCAACAACTATATAATTTGTATGTATGGATATACCATGACTTATTCACCCATTCTCTACTGGTAGACATGAAGATTATTTCCATTTTTAAAAAATCATAAACAATGATGCAATAAACCTTGTATATACATCTTAAACATTTATCCAATTAAGTCCTTGCATAAATTACAAGAAGTTGAATTACCTGGTCAAAGAACATGTAGTTTACATTTTGAAACTATTTCCAGACTGACCTCCATGAAGTCTGAGGGTCTGTACTCCCGCTACAGTACAAAGCACACATTTCTCCATATCCTTCCTAGCAGTTATTTTAACCTTAGCCAATATGAAACTACAAAAATGTTATTATTGTTTGGAACTTACATTATACTCATGAAGTAAGTGTCTTTTTATATGTTTATGTTACTCATTTTTTTTTTTTTTTGGTAGACAAGCTGCTTGTTTATATCTTTAGCACCCCCACCCCTTTTTTTCTATTTGTGTTTGCTTTTTTCTAATTCATATATAAGATAGCTTCCTGTTACATGAACCAAATGCTTTTTCTAGGTTTTGTCTTGTATCTTTGTCAAAGACAGCTTAATTTTTATGCAGCCAAATAGCTCATTTTTTTCCCAAATGTTTTCCTTAATGGTTTAAGGATACTCTGATAAGAAAGGATTCTCATTTTTCTCAAGGGAGAAAAATATTTAATCCAAATTCCACAAATAAGGAAACCTAAAGTTATATCATTCTATGTTACTTAGATAATACTGCAAGATCCATAATTTAAGAATGACATTATCATTTTCATTTCACAAGTGTACAGTTTAGCATATAAACGTATACAAGGAGAAACAGGGTAGAACCAGGGTTCTCACTCTGGAAGAAAGAAGGTGAAGAATAGTTAACTGTTGATTGTTAATAACATGCACTTCTGAGCTCTGTGCCTTGAAAAGGGTCTAGAAGCAGTGACACCCCATCGTCACTATATAAACACACCTAAGACCCAGATATTAGTGTCTAAACACCATTCCCCACTAAAAGGAACTAGAGCTCCTTAGACAAATGGCTGAATCCAGGGTGGGTACCGGAAAAGAACAAGGTGAACCTGGAATACATAGTGCCAGAAAGTAAGGAAGAACTCAAAAACTGAAGGAGACATGTTAAAAGGATACAGAAGCCAGCTTAAAAGAGATTCCATTGGCCTTATCAAAACAAGTTTGAGCATCGAAATCAGTAATCACAGTAACAGACTTCAACACATTAAATTAAAAAGAATTCATGAGTCCATACTGATACAAATAAAACAAACCAAACAAATAAATGAGGGAAGAAAAAGAGAGAGCCTGTTTTAATGGCAGATGCCAATTAATCAATCTAGAAATGATGACAGAGTTAGAAGATTACCACTTTGCAACCATTATGGTAGTAATTTATTGAAGCAAGAATTATGAATGGATGCTAAATCCTACTGGATGCAAATATATTGGAGCACAGGGCATTTTTAGTCTCCAAGTATCTCCCCCACAGAGTACTTATTAAAGTCATTAAAGACAACTTTGCAGAGAGAAATCTAATAGATATCATCTTAACCAAAAAATCAATGTTATCAATAATGGGACAAACCAGCATCATGTACCTCCTGTTGTGATCCAAGGTGAAGGACACGACATCACTTATGTAGCATTCCTGCCCAAACTGTTTAACCTAAATCTGATCTTGAGGAAACAATCAGACAAACCCAAACTAGAGGACATACTACAAAACAATTGACCTGAATTCTTTGTAAAGTGTCATTGTCGTAAAAGACTAAAGCTGAGAAACGGTCTTAGATTAAAACAGACTGAGACAGGACAACTAATTTTTGATCCTCAATCAGAAAAAAAAAATTGCTAAAAGGCCATCTTGGAACAACTCACAAAATTTGAATATAGACTACATATGACACAAAGGATTACATCAACGCTGAACTTCCTAAATTTCATCATTATGTTGTAGATATATAAGGAAATATTGTAGTTATACAAGGAAATATTCTGTTGTTAGAACAAGGTCAGAAAATTTTTCTATGAAGGTAGAAAGTCTATAAAGATCTAAAGATAGTAAATATTTTAGGCTTTTAGTCATTTTGGTTGCAACTACTCAGCTGTGCCACTGCAGTATGAAATCATCCACACATAGTATACAGACACACAAGTATGGTTGTGCTCCAATAAAACTGTATTTAGAAAGACGGCAGCTAGGATTTGGTCAGAAAGCAGCCCATGGTTTGCAGACCCCTGTCTTAAAAGCTATACCAAGTTTAGAGGGGAAGGGTCGTAACATGTGCAACTCAATCTCAAATAGTTCAGTTCAGCTATTAAAGAATATACATTCACGTAAGTGTATACCTCTATACACAGATGAACAGATCTAGAGAAAGCAACTATGTCAAAACGCTAATTAGCGAATCTAGTTTAAGAGTAACAGCTACTCATTGTACTATTTTTTAATACTTTTCTATAGGTTTGAAATTTTTTAAAAATAAAACATTGAAAAAAGTATCTAAGGTAGTTACTGTGTCCCTCTTTTATCCTTTCAAATATTTTATTTTCACTATTTCTGCTAAGTTTTTTTGTTGTTGTTGCTGTTTTTGAGACGGAGTCTTGCTCTGTCAACCAGGCTGGAGTGCACTGGCCGTCGCTCACTGCCATCTCTGCCTCCCAGGTTCCAGCCATTCTCCTGCCTCAGCCTCCCAAGTGACTGGGATTACAGGCTTGCACCACCACGCCCGACTTTTGGTACCTGCAGGAGGTGCTGGAACCAATCCCCAGTGGATACTAAGGGACAAGTGTACACCTAAAACTGATAAGCTCCATGAAGGCAGGAATCTAGTATGTTTTGCTCCCCTAGTGTCTATCTCCAGCCCACAGGAAGACTGCACGGTACAAAGTGGGCAGTGAAGAACATTTCTGGGATTAAGAAATTAGTCGTATTGTTAAAACCAGAATCTTCGGAAATTCCAAACCAAAAAATCATTTTTTTCCTTTCGCTTATTTCCACTACCAACTTCCATTTGTATGTTTTTAAAGCTTTGTATTTATAAAAACCCAAGGTAGAAAAAGACATGACCAGTAAAGTTTAACATTCAGTTCTAAGTAAATACTTATTAAATAAATCCTCATTCTTAATTTGACCTAAAGACAGTGCCTGAGTTTTATGTTCACTTATTCTATAAATCAGGTGATCCACAGCTATTCTACAGTTCTATAAGAATCTACAAAATGTGAACTTTCACAATTTGCCACTTCTGAATAGGACCCTCATAACATCCCCTCAACATAACACCAAACTTTGACTCCAATAAGCAGCTCCTGAGTGCATGCAAAGAAGCTCAGAGAGCCACACTGCTGCTTTTAGTCCCTTCAACAAAGTAAGCTCAGAAGTGTTAACAACAGAACCACCCAATTTTCTCATACATTGCCTCGTTTTTTTTCTTAGTTCAGTATACTCACCTGCTTATTTAGTTAGGCCTAACTAATCCACAAAGCAATCTTTATATTAATATTAGCAGAAAGTAAAACTGATATTTTAAGTTTTTTAAATCAATCATGTAAAATAAAACTTTTAAATAAAACGGATACATTTATAAATTGATGATACCCACAGTTTAAACAGGGAAACTATACAAAAACAGGATTTCATTGTTATCTGTTATAAAAGCAAATAATTTGACCAGTAGAGGGCACTCACAAAAGTGGGGAGAGCTTCACAGCCTTGAAGAGAAATGCATTTACAAAATTGCTGTGTCTCTGATTTTAAACAGAACGTTTTAATAGAACACTGGAGTAAGCTAACATATTATTAATTTACAAAAGGTAAAGTTTAAATCTATGTTATAGTTGAAAATCTAACATAAACCTAATGTCAGGGACATGAATTTGACAATTTAAAGGATGTTTAAAGCTACAGGTAACATATCAGGGTTTGGACCTTAGCATTATTGAAGTTTGGGGCCAGATAACTCTGTTGTGGGGGCTTTCCTGTGCACTGCAGGAAGTTTAATATTAGGTTGGTGCAAAAGTAATTGCAGTTTTGCCATTAAAAGTAATAGCATCTACTGAATAGATGCCAGCAGCAGTCCTCTCTCCCGAAGTTGTGGCAAACAAAAATGTCTCCAGATGTTGCCAAACGTCCCCTGGAGGGCAGTCACCCAACCATCCCTCATTGATTACTACAAATATATGTGTATAAACTCAGAATAATAACAGCATACAAATTATGTAAGGCTTTTCTTATACCACTCTTCAGTATCAGTTTAATTTTACAAATTTTCTCTCTATAATCTACATACTTTATTCGTAGGTAAAATGAATTCTATAATGAACATGGAAAAATAAAAGAAATTAAAAACTGATAAACCTTGGTAAATAAATACTCCACAGCTCAGAACACTAAAGATGAAACAAACCAATTCAATTATTAATATGGTCTTCCTTACTGAATAGGAAACTGTTCCATCAAAGAAGGGCATAATACTTGAACTGAGTTATAGGTGCCACAATAAAAGCATGCAGATGTTAAACAATTAGAGTCAAGGAAAGAATACTTTTTGCTATATTTATTTTTACTAGCATATTATATACAGTAGATACTTAATATATATTTGGTAAGTGATCAACCGATCATTCTGATCTTTGTAACTACCTGCATTTTTTTAAAACAAAACTTACTCTTCCACCACATTTTATCTTAAAAAATAAAATTCAGGGTTTTGATAACCAGTAATCTCTGAACTATAAAAGCAGGTATTTCTAGCCAAGTATTGTTTTTAGGGGCTATTTTGAGTTTTTAATAATCTTGCCCTACTAACAAGGTATTTCATCATCTCTTTAGTGGACTTTTTTTTTTTTGAGACGGAGTCTAGCTCTGTCGCCCAGGCTGGAGTGCAGTGATGCAATCTTGGCTCACTGTAACCTCTGCCTCCCAGGTTCAAGTAATTCTCCCAGTTCAGCCTCCCAAGTAGCTGGGACCACAGGCGCCTGCCACATCCAGATAATTTCTGTAACTTTAGTATAGACGGGGTTTCACTGTGTTGGCCAGGCTGGTCTCGAACTCCTGATCTCGTGATCCACCCACCTTAGCCTCCCACAGGGATTACAAGCGTTGAACCACCTCACCAGGCCTGGTGGACTTCACAAAAGATAATGATAGATCCTTCACAATGCAAGTAAAGGTGATTATGTGCACAGTCTCAAATATAAACATACTCCATCTATGTGTCATGCCTGAATGATTTTACATCATATCTCTGCCACTAAGTTGCCATTAAATAGTAGGTTAATTTCAAATTTTGATATATCGGCAAATCTGACTTAATTTCCATTAATAAGTATTTTCTTAACTTGAAAGACAGCTAATATTCAGTTTTAAAAAGCTATACAAGGCCAGGCGCAGTGGCTCACACCTGTAATACCAGCACTTTGGGAGGCCGAGGCGGGCAGATCACGAGGTCAAGAGATTGAGACCATGCTGGCCAACATGATGAAACCCTGTCTCTACTAAAAAATACAAAAATTAGCTGGGCGTGGTGGCGCGTGCCTGTAGTTTCAGCTACTCAGGAAGCTGAGGCAGGAGAATCACTTGAATCCAGGAGGTGGAGGTTGCAGTAAGCTGAGATCGTGCCACCACACTCCAGCCTGGCAATAGAGCAAGACTCCGTCTTAAAAATAAATAAATAAAATAAAAAATAAATAAAAAGCTATACAAGAGTACAGTGGAAATTCTACTTAACTTGGTCTCAGAAAATTTAAATTCAAATCCCACCACTTACTAGCTAGGTATCCTTAGATGAGTTAGAACCTCTCAGAGCCATCTATAAAATGAAAGAAACAATGGCCACCCTCCTTATTTACCTTAATGTAAATTTTGCAAAATTTAAATCATCGAAAAAATACAATATTACTTAAATTTTTTAAAAATTTAATTCCATTTTAAATGTAGAAAAACTGCTATTAATTCCAAAATGTGCAGTCATAGCCTTTCTAATCTTCTCTGACCCATACTATTCACCAATCAAAACCTAACAACAGCAGTGAAATCCCCATACCCTCCTAAATTTTTAACTTTTTATGATAACATGGAGTCAGCATTTCTGTTTAACCAACTATTTATTAAGTTAAACTACTAAATTCTCTTGCCTTTCTCACAGTTTACACCAAGAACTTAATGTAACCTGTCAGTTCCCTCAGAGATTCATTGTAACTTGGGAGATAAGAGATAATCTCAGATACTTTTTTCCAAGTGGCTAAACTACGTCAGGGACCATCAGTTTCAAAGTTCACAGGTAATCAATGCTTCCCAGAGTCAAGTCTTCTGGTTTCACAGAAATCATAATCAGAGTGATGGGTTTAAGTTTACAAACTTTTACAAACTTTTTCAACCATCCCCCGCAAATAAAGGCTTCATTGTTAGCTTTATTTCTTCAAGATTTATATTGCATTTTAACAATTATGAGCAAAAGGTTTCCTAACCTACTTTATCATTCATGATGTCATGCTTTATGTACTCATATAGTATTCATGACCTCTGATTGGAAACAGTGTAATGGAATTTCTCAGATCTTCAGGGAAGATGGACCGCATTTCCAGTAAAACTACCTTTCAAAATCCCAGGAAAATGTTCATGCATAAAGTGAATTCTGTTAAAACTTCCTTTTACATCTGATTTAAACAGTAGTCTGCCAAGTAACCCTGGATTTGCAATATAGATTGAAATGCGTGCACTATTCAAACCTTGAAGAAACAAACAAAACTATAGTATACATTGAATTAACTTGTCAAAAGTAAATATACAGAGACTATTGCACAGGCAGTCCACTTTAATTAGACTGTTTCCCTTTACTATTGTAAATTCTTAATATTGGAAGCCAAATAAAGTTGCTTCTATGTTTAATTCAAATCTTTGCAAATAAGCATTACTTATCCACTTTTTTACAGTACAAAAAATACGTGACATTTCCTTATGAATTCAGTTATCTAATCAAACCTCCAAGTTCTAAACTGCATAAACACCTTCCCAAGACCATCAATGCCCTCAGAACTCACCTCAGTGCAAAGTGTTTGTTCAAGACATTACACAGTACAGTACCTTAATAGGGCACTTTGACCTGTTCTAGATTTCACAGCTTGGGACTTGAAGAAAGTTCTTAGAAATTTTTCAAAACTGATTTTTCAAAATTAGTTCATTAGGGCCGGGCATGGTGGCTCACGCCTCTAATCCAAGCACTTTGGAGGCCAAGGCAGGCGGATCACATGAGGTCGGGAGTTCAAGACCACCCTGACCAACATGGTGAAACCTTGTCTTTATTAAAAAAAAAAAAAATTAGTTCATTAGATGTAGAATAAATGCTAAAGGATTAGGATTGCTTAACCTGGGGTAAAGAAGCCTACGAAAAAGTCTAACAATATAGGGCTATTTCAAAGACAAGGTGATATGCTTATTTTCCATCTCCACTGATGTTAAATTTCATATGAAGATTCGAGTTATGTGTAAAATATGCTAATAAGTATGTTCTGAAATTGGGTTAACAAGGACAGGTGGGGAATGTCCCCTCCTGCAGGTCTTTGAGATCAAATAAATCCTTATCTGCTTGGGATGATTTGAGTCTAATGCTGCCAGGAGGCAGAAGGAAATACTACCACCTGACCTCTCAAGGTCTCTTCCAGGCCTTTATTTATCATTCTACTGCTGATCTGTACTTTGGTAAATTTTCACTGAACTAAAAAAATCTGAAAATAATCCTTAAAAACATAATAAAAATGTATATTTACTCAAGGAAATATTATAAAAATCCTAATATTTCCTTGAGTAAATTTAAAAATGACAACAAAGCAAAGGTAAAGTTGGTAATGGTACTTTTACATAAATCACACCTTAGGCAAAGAATTCATTTTTTAAAATTGCTCAGGTAATTGTAGGTTCTCCACTACTTTAATATTGAGAAAATAGGAAAATACTGCTAATGAAGTTTAAAAAAAAACAACCATCAAACAATTACATTTCACTAGTACAATTAAATCTAACCTTTACATATGATGTCACAATACCAAGAAACCCACAAAAATAAAAGTTACATTAAAAAGAATGTCTTTTAGGTACAGATAAGATACAAATTCACATTTTTAGCCTCTCGCAAAACTCTGAAATACACTTCCAATCAAAATGCACAGAGAGTGAACATCATGGACCTTGACACACTCCCAAGGGAAGTAAAGCTCCCATACTGATGCTTACATGTAACTTTAGTTAAAGCCTTGAAACCCAAGGTACATTTCAGATAATTTAAAATAACTTTCAGTATAATTATCTTGTAATAAGTACTCACCAAAATGGTCAGAGAAATCTTTATTTGTACCAAAGAATGGCCCTGCACCAGTAATACGCATAATATTAAAACAAGATTTACCTCTATTGTTGGATCATATTCGTCCACAAAATGATTCTGAATTAGCTGTATCGTCAAGGCACTCTTGCCTACGCCACCAGCTCCAACTACCACAAGTTTATATTCAGTCATTTTCAGCAGGCCTTATAATAAAAATAATGAAAATGTGACTAAATTAGAACACGTCACACATGAGGTTAACACACTATCAAATACTCTATCAGTACCTTTTAACACAAACTCACCTTTATATGAAAAGTTATTTCAAAATACCTTACAAAATTCAATCATGAAAATTCCAGTTGAATACAGACGTACATCATAATGAACTGTACTTCATTTACAAACTCCTCCATCAATGTTTAAGAAATATGCACAAATACTACATAGACAGTTATTTTATCTTAAATTCAAGTTGCTCTATCTAAACAGCCAGACTGCTGTTCTGTAGCAGCTAAAGGCTCTCAAAAGATCAAGACTTCACTCATGCAAGTGTCTAGCACAGTGCTCTACACCCTGTAGACATACCCTCAAAAAAAGTTGTTGACAGCTATCTCCACTCCTATTGTTACAGTTTTCAAGTTGACCCTCACCTCTACGAGTTAGAAGTCAATATGTAACAGCTTCAGAAAAACTTTTAAAGCATCAGGGCAGTAGTTCTCTTGGATAAGTATTAACAGTAAAAATCAGATAGGGGTTGGGAGAATGTCAAATGAAGCTGGATTGTGTCACAGTGAAATAAAAATTTAAACACAGAGGCAGAGAGGAACAATATTTGATGACATTTTAATTTGTAAAATATCTCTGGAGAAAAAAGGAGTCGGAGGTTGCAGTGAGCCAAGATCGCACCACTGGACTCCAGCCTGGTGACAGAGCAAGACTGCCTTAAAAAAAAAAAAAAAAAAAAAAGAATCTCTGGAAAAAATAAAGGTAAAAACTAATAGAACTCTGAATTAACTATTCAGTACAGGTGATGTGATCGTCAATCACAATACATAATCCTGTATCACTGCTGCACAAAAAAGATAATTAAATAAAGATTAGAAAGCCGGGCACAGTGGCTCACACTTGTAATCCCAGCACTTTTAAGAGGCTGAGATGGGTGGATCACCTGAGGTCAGGAGTTCAACAGTCTGGCCAATATGGTGAAATCCCATCTCTACTAAAAATACAAAAATTAACCAGACATGGTGGTGCTTGCCTGTAGTCCCAACTACTCAGGAGGCTGAGGAAGGAGAATCACTTGAACCCAGGAGGCGGAGGTTGCAGCTGCAGTGAGCCAAGATTGCGCCACTGCACTCCAGCTTGGGCAACACAGTGAGACTCCATCTCAAAACAAATAAAAAAGGTTAGAGATAAACATTGTTTTTATTAAGAAAACAGTTTGTTAAGAGATTTAAGTGAATATATCTCAGTAATCCATGTCACTGTTACTCTTCACTTTTTGTACAATGTCTCCCAACAGGTGTATGGACACTGACAACTTGTTTAACAAACACCACACAGAAAATAAAACGTGGTATTTTTTAGTCAGTTGTTTCAAATTTTTTAAAAATAATATGAATGTTTAATTTCATCTCCTTTCCCTCATGTAACACATTATTACAAATAAAGAGAAATGCAGAAAAAAATGGCAGTGAATGAACAATTATTTATTATAGGATGAATAGTTCCAGATTAATGAATGTGCATATATTGTAGATAAACACTAAATACACACAGCATCCTATTTACTGAAGATCAAAAAGAATAATTTGCTTTTCCAAATGATAACCTGCTAACCTTACTCCTAAGCTGTGCCTCAAAGAGCACCACAGGCTAGAAAACTTGTATCACACACAGTCACTCTGCTCTACCTAGACTTACTGGCTGCTTGTGTAGGGCGAAGTGAACAACCACTACAAACATGTATCTTATCCCATTTGCCTCCACTCTTTATTTCAAATGTAGGTCAAACCAATTAGGAAGAGATGAGGAGAATTACACTAAAATATATCCTCTAGCTCCCTGCTTACCCCAACCTCCCCCCAACCAGTTTGGATAGCCTAAAACCATTCTCAAAATGTGGTCCAGAACCCCTTAGGTTACTAATACTTTTCTGGTGTGCAAGTCAAAACTGTTTTCATAATAACACTAAGATGTCCTTTACCCTTTTTCTTTCACAAGTTTTCTATATGTGTGATCACAATAGATTGAATGCAGATGCAGATATGAAAATCCATGTCTTCTTTATTTATTTATATTTATTATGTAGACAGAAGCAAAACCAAGAGATCCAAATTGACTTGCAGAGACCTGACTTAAAGTGGATTAATAGTCCTATTATTTTCTTTTCTTTTCTTTTCTTTTTTTGAGACGGAGTTTCACTCGTTGCCCAGGCTAAAGTGCAATGGCGCTATCTCCGTTCTCCACGATCTCCACCTCTGGCGTTATAGCGATTCTCCTGCCTCAGCCTCCCAAGCAGCTGGGATTACAGGCAAGTGCCACTACGCCCAACTAATTTTGTATTTTTAGTAGAGACGGGGTTTCTCCATGTTGATCAGGCTGGTGTCGAACTCCTGACCTCAGGTGATCTGCCCATCTCGGCCTTCCAAAGTGCTGGGACTACAGGCACGAGCCACTGCGCCCAGTGAGAATCCATGTCTTCTATTAAGACACATCATTAAAGAGATTTACTAAAATACGAAACAATACCATTCTTCTAATGTTTGGTTTTGTTTTGGAAAAGTTAATGTTTCATAAAGTATTTTATTCATATTACCAAGTAATGGGCTTATTATTGCCATTTTAAATGAATTAATACACTTTTAAAAATTGTTTTAATTTCTAATATGGTAAATATCAATAAATCCCACATAAATCAAGTATTTTTTTAATCCTCAATATTTTTTTTCTTTATAACAAAGTCTCACAAGATTGAGCATGCTGGTCTCGAACTCCTGGCCTCAAGCAACGCTCCTGCCTCAGCCTCCCAAAGTGCTGGGATTACAGGCAAGAGCCAACTTGCCCAGCCCCTTGAGTAACTTTTAAGAGTGTAGACTGCGCGTGGTGGCTCACGCCTGTAATCCCAGCACTTTAGGAGGTCCAGGCCGGTAGATCACCTGAGGTTAGTAGGTCAAGACCAGCCTGGCCAAAATGGTGCAACCCTGGATCTAAAAATACGAAAATTAGCCTGGCATGGGGGCTGGTGACTGCAATCCCAGCTAATTCTGAGGCTGAGGCAGAAGAATCGCTTTAACCCAGGAGGCGGAGGTTGCAGTGAGCCGAGATCGCATCACTGCACTCTAGCCTGGGTGACAGAGTGAGATTCTCTCAAAAAAAAAAATAATAATAATTAAAAAACCAGTGTAGAGGAGTCGTTAAAACCAAAAAATTTACTAGCCTAGGAAATACTGTGGACAGACACTGGTTTAGAGTTTGTGTGTATGTATGAATTCAGAGCCACATATACCTTCTGGTCTACTTAGTTATGCAATGGTTGTTTCCAGAAAAAAAAAAATCCTTGCATTAGATTTTTAAAACCAAGTCACATTTAAATCCACTAGAAAGAACTGGGTTCCAAAGGAATCTTATCAAATGAAGATCATGGGAGGGAGGAGCTGCCTCAGCCAGAGTTACAAAGCTAGCAAGGAGTGGGCAGGTCTTGAATCCAACAATTTTGTTATGGAAGAAAATTCATGTTTATTTGTCATAAAACTGCATTACCATCTAACATCTCTTAAAAGCAGGTATACTGTGGATGGCTACAGTCTCAAAATAAACTACTGTTAGCAACCATATTTGGTATCTGTAGTCTATCACATGTAGGAGTCAGCATTTTGGACCTTAGTCACTTCAGAGTGACACCAGTTACATGGTTAATTCTGAGCTGATAATTACAAATAGACCTTTCCCCTTTATAACTTACTCTTTAAATGATTTGTTATAAACATAACATATATATTGTACAACAATTAGAAAACCTTTCTGTTTTCATGGGTATCAAGATTTAAGAAGGTTAACTTAGGACTTCAGCTGTAAGATGCACATGCCATTTTGGGAGGCCAAGGCGGGCGAATCACAAGGTCAGGAGTTCGAGACCGAGCTGGCCAACATGGTAAAACCCCGTCGCTACTAAAAATACAAAAAATTAGCCGTGCATGGTGGCAGGCACCTGTAATCGCAGCTACTCGGGAGCGGAGGCTCAGGCAGGAGAATCGCCTGAACCGGGGGAGTAGAGGTTGCAGTGAGTTGGGACCACGCCACTACACTCCAGCCTGGGCAACAGAGCGAGACTCTGTCTCAAGGGAAAAAAAAAAAAAAAAAAAAAAAAAAAGATGCGCATGCCCATTTTAGGCTTAGCTAGTGGATTGCTACAATTCCTCTGTAAGTTTAAAAAAATCATGCAAGTGCTGTTTTGGAATACTGTAATAACTCTTGAGATGAAGAACACATCTGCAAAATCAGGGTAGTATAGAAGAGGGATGAGGGTAATACAGAAATAATAGGAGAAAGAAGAACAGGTAAATTAAACTTGAAGTACTATTTTTGTTATTGCTGTCTACACTCAACTAGCAAAGAAAAAGCCTCGCTTCTGCTCTGCGGGTTTTCTTCGTGTTTAATTTGACCAAGCAAAACAGACCATCCGGGATTAACTTTTTCCTTTTCACTGTAAGGTCACAGGCTCTACGTGTAGGGTGTTGGCCACCTGTTCTTCCACCATCTCTACCTCCACCTCCTTCTTTGTGGCCACAGCAATGTCACAGCCCATACATGGGGGAGGGGGAGCAGTCTGGAACTCGGAGGCAGATGCATTTTTTTCCAAACACAATAACCTCCAACAGTGGTCTCTAAGCACTTTCCTATGCTCTTCCAAAACGTGACCTCCCCTTACTCATATATCCCCTACACACAGAAAAGGACCACTATCTGTCCAGCCTGCGCTCGAGGGAGAAGTTTATACCTTCGACCTAGAGATGCCAAATGCAGCAGGAAGGCTGGACCGAGGCAGCCGAGTGCTGGGAAGGGAGGCAAGAGGTGCAGGAGCGGGGGAGAGGGGGAAGGGAGGCCGGGGCGCAGCGGGAGTAACCTCCACCGCACCCCACCGCCCCAAGGGGCAGCCAATCCGGCCCGAGTTTCTCCCCAGCAGCCTCCAGCCGCGGCTCTCGGGGAGGAGGAAGGAAGGGGTTCCCCGTCCAGGAAGCAGCACAAGCGGCGACCGCCTCCAGCCTCACCCTCCTCAGCCCCGCACCGCCCATTCCTCACTCCCCGCGCTGCCGCGTCCGCGCGCCTCCCCATGCAGACCCCCCTCACCCTGCCCGCCCGGGCCCCGCGCCCGCGCCCCTCGCCCGCCCCTCCCGGGACCCCTAATTCATTCACTCGCCGCCGACCCCGCCCGGCGCCGGCAAACAGGGTCAGAACCCAGGCAGGGGCCCAGGAGGGGTGGTCCGCTCCGTACCTCTCTCCCGCACCTGGGAGCCGCTGAGCCTCTGGCCCCTCCGCCGCCTTCAGTGCCTGCGCCGCGCTCGTTCCCAGTCCGAAATGGCGGGGGCCGGGAGTACTGGCCGAGCCGCCGCCACCGTCGTCGCCGCCGCCACTGCCGCCGCCGCCGCTGCCTCCGCCGCCGCGGCCGCCGCCTAGGAAAATCGAGCTCCGAGCACACCGATGAGTTCGGGGCCGGGCGGCCGCAGAGGGCAGAGCTATCGATGCGTTCCGCGCTCGATTCGTCTTCAGACTGGAGTATGAGAGGGAGCGGCTGAGGGCGGTGTGGGAAGAGGGAAGAGAGGGCGGCCGCGAGCGCCGGCGGGGAGGAGGAGGGGGCCGGGCCGGGCCGGCGTGGGAGGAGCGGGGGCCGGGCCGGCGGAGGAAGGGGTGCTGGGGCGGTCGAGGGTGGGGAGCTGGGCCGGCTGGAAAGCGGGTCTGGGCGGCGCCTCGGCAGGAGGAGGGACTGCCGGACCCACGCGGTGGCCCGCCCCCTGCCTCGCCGCAAGGCCGTCCCAGCCGCCGCGGATTCTGACCCAGAGTGGGACCCGACCGCGAGCTGAGCGGACACCACCAGGGAGACGCCGCGAGCGGCCCCCACAGCCGCGCCAACCGGTCTCCACAGAGAAGCTGCGAAGAGCACCGCGCCACTCTCGGGGTCGGCCTGTGCTGGCGCGCATCCGTTTACTATCATTGACTGCACGTAAATAAACAAGCAGTCACCAAAAGCGGGAGGCGACTTAGGGAGACCGGGCGGGCGATTTCGCACCCGGGGCTTTCTGATGGCCGCCCCGATTATTATCAGCCTCTGCACTCGGGCTGGGAATTTAGCCTCAGGCCCAGACAAACGCGACAGACCCTTTCAACGCTAATCTCGGGGTAGGAGGTCTACGATATTTTGCTATCTTTCTTGATATTTTGAAACCATCACAAGATCTCTAAACAGGGACTTCGCATATACCCATTGCCCCTGAAATCACAAACAGAAGACAAACTGTTTTTAAGTAGAGGTGCCCTTGGTAGTTTAGACCTGAGGAGTCATTCAAACATTAATTAGAAGACTGAGATTAATCAGTTAATGTTCGTGGAGTTAAGACCTTAAACAATGGGGCAATTAAACATGCTAGCAGACCCGGAGTCTGTGTTGATAAAACTACCTAGAAAGGTACTTTGGGAGAGTCTTGAGGATTGAGGGCTGGAAAACCAGCGCCTGTACCTGATGGGATCGCCCCTCCTCCAAGACTCTACTTTCAGTTCCATTCCTCTAGTCGACATCATAAACCACCAATAAAACTGACTTAAATCTCAGCTATTATGTCTGTTAAGCAAGCCTTTACATCAACTGTTACTCTCTTCTTTCTAACAAGGGCTGTCATCTGCAAGGTTTATTCCAGTCTCCCCCCTCCTAGCGCCAGGTGGAAGGAGCACAAGCGAGAAAGTGGAAGACGGGGAAGGGGAGAAAATGTGCCTACTCCATGTTAAGTAGTAGCTAAATGTTTTGCACTTATCGCATCATCTTATGTAATCATCAGCACAGTCTCATACGGTAAAATAGTTTTTACTGTTTTACAAATAAAGAAATAGATTTAGAGATTAAAAGCTGGGCCCAAGTTAACATAGTTAAAAAGTGGAGTATCCGTGTCAGATCATGTTCACTCTGCTCCCAGATCATCAGTGGCCCTCATTCCACTTGACATAAAAGCAAAATTCTCAAAATCCTACATGACCTTAAATTATTTGATATCCCCTACCCTCTTACTTCTATGAACTCTCATCCTACTGTTCTCCCTTCCTCACTTCCATAGATACACATTGGTTACTGGCTGTTCCTTGAAAATGCAAGGCAGGCTTTTTTCTCAGGGAATAGGCACTTGCTACCCCTCTGTCTGGCACCTTATTTAAATCTTTGTTCTAAAGTGTTTTTAAAATGAGATCTTCCCTAAAAAGATCATCTTTGATACTGCAATTTCCCCCCTTGTCCCAAATCTATCGCTTTTCCTACTTTTTCTCCAGAGCTCTCATCACCTTCAGTAATACACTATTTATTCTGTTTTCTTGTCTCTCTCCCACCAGAATGTAAGCTCCATGAGGGAATGGGTTTTGCTCTACTTGCTACTAAATTTCCAGCACCAAAAACAGTCTCTGATACAAATAAGGCATTCATAAAATAAAATAGGATTTTGAGAATGAGTGAATCACAGGACCCTCTGTGGAGTCTAAATCCTAATCCATCAACTCTGTGACTCTAAATCTTTACTTAGACAGAGTATCGCAAACCTCCTGTGAATCTTGTCTTCATCTTACAAAATCTGCTTTGAAACTCACTCCAGTCACCTGATAAGCCACATTCTGCGCAGTCCAGAGACACTTATCTCGTACATAATAGACACAAGGAATTCTTAAATGAATGAATTTGCACTTACGTGTATGTTACTCTGTGGTCACTCGGGCATAAATCACAGATTTATTTTGTGCAACATCAAGTACACGATAAGCTCTTGTTTTCTCTTACAGCTATGAATATGATGTTCTTCCTATAGTTGGTGTTCCATACATCTTAAAAGGACTATAATATAGAACAGGGAAAAGCTTTATATAGCACTTTTATGCTGATTATAAAAATTCTGGCATTAGCAGAAACCTAATCCATCCCCATGGTCTCAGTTATCATCTAGGCTCATGATTCCTAAAGCAAATCTGCATCCAACCATTTGTTTCGTGCACCCCCCACTCCAGCTTTACCTCAGACACTTTCTCTTTCCTTTTCACTTCCAAAGCAATTTATACATATACTACGTCAAGTCTTTCTGCCGTTCAGTCCTGGGTACTTTCTTAGAAGCCAGCACCACCTCCTTGCAACAGTCCCTTTCTTTCCTTAACATAGAGCTAGCCAGGTGCAGTGGCTTGCGCCTGTAATCCCAGCACTTTGGGAGGCTGAAGTGGGCAGATCACCTGAGGTCAAGAGTTCGAGACCAGCCTGGCCAACATGGTGAAACCCCGTTTCTACTAAAAATACAAAAATTAGCCAGGTGTGGTGGTGGGAGCCAGTAATCCCAGCTACTCAGGAGGCTGAGGCAAAGAATCACTTGAATCCGGGAGGTGGAGGTTGTAGTGAGCTAAGATCAGGCCATTGCACTCCAGCCCGGACAACAAGAGTGAAACTTTGTCTCAAAAAAACAAAATAAAACAAAACATAGAGCTTACAGCAGTAGATGAGTCTCAAGGGTAAATGCTTTAGGAATCACCTGCCATGCTTACCAAAAATGCAAGTCCCTAGGTCCCTCACCCAGATATTTTATTCAGTTGGTCTAAAGTAGACCAGTAATTTTCACTTTTAACAAATCAGATGATCCTAAACTGGTGCTTCACTGTGTGCACATTGAGAAACTCTGATGTAGATACTCAAATTCTTGATACCTGTGTTTTCTGCTGTCTTCAGGGGTTCCTCTTTCTCAAGCCTGGTGGCTCTCTTGAACAGTCTCCCTGGCTCTCCTTTCCCTTGCTCTCTCCAACAACAAGCACAAAGAACCAGACTGTGATCACAATGGGAAAAGGGAGAGGAAATAAGTATAAAGGTGGGGATTCCAGGACTGCTCTAAGCTATAACTGAAGTTTCTACCCTCTACTGTTAGACTGTCCCAGAAAGGCAACCACGTACAAAGCTGCACATGTACACATCCTTTTTATCTGCTGTATGAAGACCATCCTGGCCTTTCTTTCACAAGAAACCCTCTTCTGCAGATAGAATTAAAGCCAAAACAACAGGAGTACCCTTATGTTACCTGGGCTCTTACAAAAGGTGTAAAATGCTAGGACATCCTCAGAGTACTGCAAATGCTGAGGATTTACTTTAAGGCAATAAGAACACTTTAGAAAACCCTATCATCAGCCAGAGAGCTGCTGTTCAGTCCAGGAATCAACTGCACTTGCGATCCAGCAACAGGCTGTGGGGCCCTGCTCATCCCTTCATCAAGTATCCATTGCCTATAACTCTAGTAATTTTGCCATTTTCATAAATCACCATCTGTCCACTGCTTTTTCATGGAGTCTTAGCTTCCATTGCTATCTGTGCTTCTAGTGGTCACTCTGTGACTAACATTCAAAGCATTCCAAGAGCAACGATCTGGCTGTGTCTGTCATTCACTGTTCAATAGGAAGGACCTTTATGGGATATAATTTTCCTGATTGGTGGCTGACCTTCTTTATGTCTGGCTAAAAGACCATTGTGTTAACTGTTTGTGTGCCAACCCTTAGTCCAGACAGTTGTGACCAGAGTAGCAGGACACAGAGGAGGGGAACTTGGGCAGTAGGAGCCACCTGCGGTGCTTTCATGGACTCTACTTCAGCACAACCTTTTGACTCTGGCAGGAATTTGAACAGATGAATGGATGCTACTTTCTTCACTTACTCAGCACTTTGTCCTTACTGGACACTTATTTCATCATACTTTGTATACCTGTTTTGCAAATTTGTGTTCCCATAACTGTTCAACTAGCTTGTAAATTCTTCCAGGCCCCTGTTTCTTTTAATTCTATGTTTTCTTGGTTCTTAGCATGTATGGGTCCTCTCTAAATATTGTTGAAGTCAATGAAATTATAACAAACTTCAATCCTCTCTCTTCAGAGTCACTTCATTCTCATCGAGCCAATTTCCTGGACCATTTCTAAATGAATATTCTGTTATCACTGCAAATGCCTGTCCAAAGCCAATTTCTCCACCTTATTCCCTCTAACGAATTCCCTCTCTCAATTCTTCTGTCTTACCTGAGTGACATCATGGTCCTATTCTCCCATCTCACTTGAGTGACGTCATGGTCCTCCAGAACATTTAGATTTGAAAACTTAATTAATTTTTAACCCACTCCTTATTAAAATTGGTCACAGCTCCTTTTAGTTATACTTCCTGGCCAGGCGTGGTGGCTCAAACCTATAATCCCGGCACTTTGGGAGGCTGAGGCAGGCGGATCACCTGAGGTCAGGAGTTTAAGACCAGCCTGACCAACATGGAGAAACCCCGTCTCTACTAAAAATACAAAATTAGCCAGGCATGGTGTCACATGACTGTAATCCACAGCTACTTGGGAGGCTGAGGCAGGAGAACCGCTTGAACCCAGGAGGTGGAGGTTGTGGTGAGCTGAGATGGCGCCATTGCACTCCAGCCTGGGTAAGAGAGCAAAACTCCAACTAAAAAAAATAAAAATTATACTTTCTGAGTATTTTCCCATATCTGCCTCTTCTGTATTCCTTCCTTCTCAGCTACATTTCTGTAACAACTTCTTCATTAACTTTCCTACCTCCTGGCTTTCTTTGTCTCAATTCAGTTCTATGATGTTGCCAAATTAACCTTCCTTCCACATGTCTTTTATCATCATCAAACATTTACTCTGTGCCTGCTCCATATAGGCTACTTGCATACTGGGTATATATTTGAACAGTGGAAAGAGTTACAAGCTAAGTACCTAATGAGTACCTAAAGATGATAAGTACCTTAGAAATTATAGGGGAAAATGATCTCTAATCCCAGTTAAGTCTCCCCCTTCCCGGGACTTAATCTTGCTTACAAGTCTGTAATAACTTCTTATATCCAGCTGAATCCAGTCCAAATCTTAGAGCATCCATAGTCAGGTACCATCCTGACCCTATGACTTTGTTTCCAAACTTCTCAAAGCAGATAGATGGTCTCATCTCAAGTGAATCCCTTCTATATACCACCAAAATTGGATATTTTATGTCTCTGCTCCTTTTCTCACCCAGCACCTTTTTGCCTTTATCCTTGCTAAAATTCTCCCTCATTCAAGATGTAGAACAAGACCTGTTTTCTCTATGAATGCTTCGTTGATTATGCTGCCTCGTTTTTTAATCTCCCTCTCTATTGTTTTAGGTGGGTTAATTATGTCTGTCCAACTAGATTCTAAAATCCTAGAGGCAAGAGCCATTATCTCAGGTGTGTGAACCCCACCCATCCGTAGAGCCTCGTTCATTGCAATTACTCAGTAACCACATGAATACATATAATGTGCTTATCAGCAAGGTAAACATGATGAAAGCAATGTTTGAGGAAGATTAGAATGGCAGCTACATGCAGAAAAGATTGGAAAGAAAAAAGACCTCAGGTAAGATATTTTGTGGATAGCATGACAGTATGAAGTAGCGGTGGGTATGGTGCCCTGGCTTAATTTACTAGTCCTGTGAGCTAGAACAAATCCATAAATCTCTTCAAGCTTCATGTTTAAGCTTCATGTTTAAGAGTAATGTAATAATCGCTACCATTTATAAAACTCCTCCTATGAGCCAGACAAGATTTACGCTATTTTATTTTATTTTAATTTATTTTTTATTGTACTTTAAGTTCTGGGGTACATGTGCAGATCTTGCAGGATTGTTGCATAAGTACACACATGTCATGGTGGTTTGCTGTCTCCATCCCCCCTGCTACCTACATCAGGCATTTCTCCCAATGTTATCCCTCCCCAACCTACCCACTCCCCCAACCCCCACTGTCCCTCTCGTAGCCAAAACAAGCAATGGGGAAAGGATTCCCCTGTTTAATAAATGGTGTTGGGAAAACTGGCTAGCCATGTACAGAAAGCTGAAACTGGATCACTTCCTTATACCTTACACTAAAATTAACTCCAGATGGATTAAAGATTTAAACATATACCTAACACCATAAAAACCCTAGAAGAAAACCTAGGCGATACCATTCAGGACATAGGCACAGGCAAGGACTTCATGACTAAAACACCAAAGGCAACAGCAACAGAAGCCAAAATAGACAAATGGGATCTAATTAAACTTAAGAGTTTCTGACCATTTGACAAAGGACTAGTATCCAGAAGCTACAAAGAACTAAAGCAGATTTACAAGAAAAAACAAACAAACCCATTCAAAAGTGGGCAAAGGACATGAACAGGCACTTTTCAAAAGAAGACATTTATGAGGCCAACAAACGTATGAAAAAATGCTCATCATTACTGGTCATTAGAGAAATACAAATGAAAAACACACTGAGATACCTTCTCACACCAGTTAGAATGGCAATCATTAAAAAATCTGGAGACAACAGATGCTGGAGAGGCTGTGGAGAAATAGGAACACTTTTACACTGTTGGTGGGAGTGTGAATTAGTTCAACCATTGTGGAAGACAGTGTGGTGATTCCTCAAGGATCTAGAAATAGAAATTCCATTTGACTCAGCAATTCCATTACTGGGTATATACCCAAAGGATTATAAATTGTTCCGTTATAAAGACACATGCACACATATATTCATTTTATTTAGTTTTGAGATGGAGTTTCACTCTTGTCACTCAGGCTGGAGTGCAGTGGTGCAATCTCGGCTGACTGCAACCACCACCTCCTGGTTTCAAGTTATTCTCCTACCTCAACCTCCCGAGTAGCTGGGATTACAGGCACCCGTCACCATGCTCAGCTAATTTTTGTATTTTTAGTAGAGACGGGGTTTCACCATGTTGGCCAGGCTGGTCTTGAACTCCTGACCTCAGGTGATCTGCCAGCCTCGGCCTCCCAAAGTGCTGGATTACAGGTGTGAGCCACCACGCCCAAGCAGATTTACACTATTTTAAATAAATAAATCTATCCCACGTGTCAACTTCTCAACTTCTTCCCTGCTCTCAGTGTAGTCCAAGCCATTGCTGTCCCTCCCCTAGGCAGACAGTCAGCAGCTAACAGGTCTCCTTGCTTCTGCTCTTGTTTCTCTACAGTCTGTTCTCCACAGAGCAGCCAGACTGGTTCTTTTACAAATGCAAAATGGGTCATGTGACCAGGTCAAGCTCTCTAATGGCTTCTTGTTGCACTCAGAATAAAATTCAAACTCCTTCAATTTATTTCATGATCTAGTTTTTGCCTACCTCTGATTGCACCATTTGAGACTTATCTTCACTAGCCTTCAACTTCAGCCGCCTTTTTCTTCCTGGTACACACCGAACTCATTCCTTCCTTAGGCCTGTGACTGCTCTTCTCAGTGCAGCATGCCCCTGGCAGCCAGGCTTTCTGTCTTTCAGGTGTCAGCTAAATACCACTGCTTCTGTGAAAGACTCCCCAGTACCAGGTCTAAATCAGCACTCCTCACTTTATCCCCCCAACTTCTATCTTTCAATGAATCTCTCTTTCACATAGTGGCCTGTGTTATTCTTATATTTAGCGCTTATCATATCTTAAATTACCTTGATCATTTGTTGATTGCTTGTCTGTTTCCTCCCCTGAAATATAAATTTCATGAGCCAGGGACCACTGAATCCTCAATGTCCAGAGAAATCCTGGCACACAGTAGTCACTTAATAAAGATTTGTTGATAAGTTGCTATAAAGAAAATAATAGGACTAATAATCCAGTCTAAGTGAGGTCTCTGCAAGTCGATTTAGGTCTCTTGGTTTTGCTTCTATCCACATAATGCAAGAGTACTTCATTTAGGCCAGGCATGGTGGCTCACACCTGTAATCCCAGCACTTTGGGAGGCCAAGGCGGGAGAATTGCTTGAGTCCAGGAGTTTGAGACCAGCCTGGCAAATGGTAACATGGCAAAACTCCATCTCTACAAAAAATACAGAAATTAACCAGGCGTGGTAGTGTGTGCCTGTGGTCCTGGCTTTAGGGAAGGGGGGGATTGCTTGAGCCCAAGAGGTCAAGGCTAAAATGAGCTGCGATCACGCTACTTCTGCATTCCAGCCTAAGTGATGAGCGAGACCCTTTAAAAAAAAAAAAGATACTTTAGTTTGTTTTTAAGAATATCAGAAATCAGAAGTATTTTTAAAAATCATTTCCTTCTAATTTCCCAAGGATGTGCTAATTGGACTCCCTACTGATTACAAGCCTGATTTTCCTACTTTCTGTCTCTTCTCTCTAATCACAGTTATTGGATATGTTGTCAGATGCTTCTATTCCATTTATGGTAATATGTATTCAAATAGAGCTTTATTTGTGTACATCAGTTTAACATGGAGTCTAGGAGCGTTAACTCTTTGGAAACAGACATCTCATTTAGGATCCATATATCCTCAGTTGAATGAAGCAAGTCACCTTTGAGCTAAATCTTTTTGGAAGGTTGTTCTGCCTTGTCAAATAATTTTTTATATAAGATGTCTATAAATGTAGAGAGGTGGTAAATGGAAATGACTATTTCACTTTACCCTGAATTATTTTCATAAATAATTCTAATGTCTGCATACATTAATTATATTCTAATATATGCAAACCTCAACAAACTCAAACACTGCCATTTGTTACAGGCCCTTTAGAAGCCAATATTAGTAGGCTAGGTATGGTGGCTCATGCCTGTAATCTCAGCACTTTGAAAGGCCGAGGCAGGCAGATCACTTGAGGTCAGGTGTTCAAGACCAGCCTGGCCAACATGGTGAAACCCTGTCTCTGCTAAAGGTACAAAAATTAGCTGGGCGTGGTGGTGGGCACTTGTAATCCCAGAGATTTATGTGGCTGAGGCAGGAGAATTGCTTGAACCCAGGAAGTGGAAGTTGCTTTGAGCCGAGATTATGCCACTGCACTCCAGCCTGGGCAACAGAGCAAGACTGTTTTGTTTTTTTTTTAAAAAAAGCCAATATTCAATATTAGCTAATCTAATATGTTAATGACATTTTATTCATTCAGTTAATCAATAGGTATTTTTTTTACTGAGCACTTACAATATGTCAAGTACCCTTTTTGATATTTGGGATTCACTGATAGACCAAACAGACAAATATCTCTGCTGTCTTGGAGCTCACATTCTAAGGCAGTGCTCCTCAGACTTTTTGATGTTGGGATCATTTCACATATTTAGAAGTTATTTATTTAAAATAACAATAATAAACCCATCACATATTAACATAAATAACATTATTATGAAAACAATTATATTTTTAAAAATATAGTGAGAAGAGTCTCACTGTTTTAACATATTTGCAAATCCTTAATGCCTTAATAGAAGAAGCTAGATTCTCAAATCTGCTCCTGTATTCTGTCTGTTTAGATATCACATATAATCTCTGGAAAACTCCACTGTATACTCATGAAAGAAATGAAAAAGGAAAATAACATCTCACATCTCAGTATTATTACAATTATAGATTTGACCTTCCAGACCTCCTGAAAATGCCTTAGAACCCCCACCAAGGGTGCCTGTACCACACTTTGAGAACTGCTGTTCTAAAGAATTTTTAATGAAATTTTTTTTTTTTGCTAATAAAATAGGACCAAATTTAAGAAAGACCAATGCAATAATTAGCTTTCCTGAAACGATTGTTTTACTCTTCAGAACAGGTTATCTGATTCCCTATTAGACAGTATTTATTGATAATGGTAACCAGGAGAAATTATCGTTAAGATAATATTTAAAGTAAAATAGATGCCCCAAATAATGCATTTCTTTGCAATAACTGAAAATTCTTGTTTTTAAGTCAGTCTTGTGTTCTTGAGCATCTTGAAGTACTTTACAAATGTTAATTAATTGAACATCCCAAGAGGCCAATAAAATGTTTCCAAATGAATTTTTTGTGCACTTTGTAAACAGTTTAACTGACAGGGTAACAGGGCTTGTTCTAGCTTGAAGGAAAGCTGTGAGGTAAACCAAAGAATTATTGTGTATTTATTGTGACTATAAACACACTATCTTGTCTCTAGACTTTTTTTTTTTTTTTTAGACAGAGTCTCGCTTTGTTGCCCAGGCTGGAGTGCAATGGAACAATCTTGGCTCACTGCAACCTCCGCTCACTGCAACCTCTGCCTCCAAGGTCCAGGAGATTCTCCTGCCTCAGCCTCCGATGTAGTTAGGATTACAGGCACCCGCCACCATGCCCAGCTAATTTTCACATGTTTAGGATAGATGGGGTTTTACACTGTTGGCCAGGCTGGACTCGAACTCCTGACCTCAGGTGATCTGCCCACCTCGCCCTCTGGAAGTGTTGGGATTACAGGCATGAGCCACCACATCTGGCCCAGACTGTTAAAATATACCATGTTTGTCAGGAGAATGGACGACATTGTTTTAATGAAAGTTACTACTCTCAATGTCTTGACAATATTTGATTTCTTTCATTTTGTTTTTTACACCTTCTTTCCTTTCTGTCTTGTTATGTCCCTTCTTCCCTCCTTCCCACCCTCCTGTCTCCTTCTATCCTTCCTTAATTTTTTCAGAAAAAAAATGCCAAAACCATGAAATTCCTCCAAACTTAATTTAATCACAAAATCTTAGCACACCTCCATGAAACATTCAGCTCTCTAGAAGTCGTCACTTAAGTGACCTCAAACTCATTGTATCCTATCCACTGATGTTCAAGTCAGCCACAATAAAATCTTGTCACTCCTCTGTTCAAAACCTCCAATAGCTTCCCATCTCATTCAAAGTCAAAACCCTCAGATGACCTATAAAGGGCCTCTTACCTTTCCAATTCCATGTCCTACTCCTTTCCCCCTTGTTTGAGCTTTACTGTCACACTGACCTCCTCTTGTTCCCTGAATGTACCAAGTAAGACACCCACCTCAGGGCCCTTTCACCTGCTGTTCTCCCTACCTGGAAGGCTCTTTCCCCCAGATAACCCATGATCTGTTCCCCTCACCTCCTTCAGCTCTGTGCTGAAATGCCACTTTCTCAGTGAGGTCTTTCCTGACCACCTTATTCTTAAAAAAAGAAACTTCCATCCCAGAACTCTCTTTTCTTTATCTGCATATTTTCCCATGTAACTTACCATCTTTCATACAATATGTTTCACTTATTTATTTGTTCATAGTCTGTCTTCCCCCAACTAGAAAATAGGCTGTACAAGAGCTGGGATTTGTGTCTGTTTTATTCACTGTGGATTTCCCATCACTAGAATACATAATAGATACTCAAAAAATATTTGTTAAATGAAAAAAATAAAGAAATCCCAAAATTCACTTTTACATGTTTCAGAATGAATAAGAATATAGCCAACTAAGAAAACATGCTGAAATGTAATAAACAGGTATTTCCAGAAAATCATCCTGACATAGCTATTTCATCAACAATCAAGGATAAGTGGATATTCCATTCAACTTTTTCTGCTGGCTTCAGAATATTATACAGCTTATATTTTTGTTTGTATTTTTTTAAGTGAATGACAGGACTACCAAAATGAATTCTGTTAATAGATAAATTTGTGAGCTGAGTGCAAATTCTCCTTATGATTTTATATGAGAGAAGGCACTTGACTACCTTTGAACCTATCTTGTTTATTTCTTATTTTCTCTTTATGGTTTAAGAAAGCTATTGGCCTAAAATCAGTTTTATCAAAACAAACAAAATAAACTCTCAATAACTAACCTAATTTTCTACATGAAAATGTGTTATGAGTAAAGGTACTTATGTACTATAAAATCAAAGAGCACATACTAAGCAATTGTATATAATTTTTGATAAGAGTTTGAAAAGTCAAAGTTCAGAAAATAGAGGTAAGAATGAAAAACTGAGTCTGCTATGGTTTGAATGTGTCCATCAGATAGCATATGTTGGAAACTTAATCCCCAATGTAACAATATTAAAAAGCAGGACCTTTAAGAAGTGATTAAGCCATGAGGCCTCTGCCCTCATGAATGGATTAATATAATTATCCAGGGAGTGGGTTTCTTATAAAAGAACAAATGTGGCTCCCTTTTGTTTCTTTCTCTTCTTCTCGCTTTGCCCTTCCATCACGGCACGGTGCAGCAAGAAGGCCCTTGCCAGAAGCCAGCCCCCAGTATTGGACTTCCCAGCCTCCGCAGCCATGAGATAATAAATTTCTGTTTATTATAAATTACCCAGTTTCGCTGGGTGCAGTGCTCACACCTGTAATCTCAGCACTTTGGGAGGCTGAGGCAGGCAGATCACCTGAAGTCAGGAGTTTGAGATCAGCCTGGCTAACATGGTGAAACCTCATCTTTACTAAAAATACAAAAATTGGCTGGGTGTTGTGGTGGGTGCCTACAATCCAAGCTACTCGGGAGCTGAGGCAGGAGAATCACTTGCACCTCGGAGGCAGAGGTTGCAGTGAGCCGACATTGCGCCACTGCACTCCAGCTGGGTGACAGAGCAAGACTCAATCTCGAAAAATAACCAGTTCCACGTATTTTTTTGCAGCAGAACAAAATGGAGCAAGACAGAGTCTAAGTCTAATTAATACTGGGAATGTGCACATGTGTGTGGATGGTGGGGGAGTATATTGTGTGTGTAGACCTCACCAACCCTCGATAATGCCTGGTGGTGTTAGCATCAAGTCTAGCAGCTCTGAACTAGCAAACCGTTGAGATGTATTTAACTGTGAGGATATCTACAAGTCATTTGTAACTAATGTTAAAGTACTTCACACTTCAGTTGGCTTTAAAATTTTTAATTCATGCTCAAGGTTACCCCTAGCACAATGCTTCTCAAGCTGGCTTGAATTATCACAGGGCTTTCTTGAGTGGGAGTTGCAGTTAGTTCCCATGGGAGCATATTATTAATGTGATTATCCTTAATCATTTGTGTCTCAGAGAGAAAAGATTGAGAATTATTGGTCTGATTCATTTTCTAAGGAAAATTAGAAACCCTACAAAATAAAGAAGAAAGCAAGCAAAGCTTTGATGTCATTATTAATAAGCTGGTGGGCCATCATTTTCAAATAATTTGAGAGTGAAACACTTGAAAGCCATTCATCATGACCATGGTTTCAGGTGGTTAGAAGCAAGCTGCTGTAATGCACGTAGGTTCACAGGGTGAAATGGGAGTTTTAAAATTTCCAAATGGTGCAATGTTATGCATTCACTCATTAAGATATGCAACTCAACATCCAAAGGTAGATCACTTTTGGTTTTCTTTCAAATCTAAGATTTTTCAGAGCATTTGAGATAAACAAAAAGTATTACTTTGTAAGAGAACCTGGGGCTGATTAGGCTTCCAGTAACATCTCTACACAAAATAGTAAACAATGTGTAGAGTAGTTATTATTTTTCCTTATGTGCTATTAAAGAAACAAGCTGTTATGGAGCTGTATCATGTATGTGATTCCATTGCTATAAATTAAAGAAAGAGGCCGGGTGCAGTGGCTCATGCCTGTAATCCCAGCACTTTGGATGCTGAGGTGGGTGGATCATGAGGTCAGGAGATTGAGACCATCCTGGCCAACATGGTGAAACCCCATCTGTACTAAAAATACAAAAATTAGCTGGGTGTCGTGGTACGCATCTGTAATCCCAGCTGCTCAGGAGGCTGAGGCAGGAGAATCACTTGAACTCACAAAGTGGAGACTATAGTGAGCCAACATCGCGCCAGTGCTCTCCAGCCTGGCGACAGAGCGACAAGAGAGAAAGAGAGAAGAGAGAAAGAGAGAAAGAGAGAGAGAGAGAGGAAGGAAGGAAGGAGTATAGTATTGCTATGACAGTAGCTTACCATAAAGAGCTGTAATAAATAAATCATGATGTGTATAAATGCAAGACACTAACACACATACTCAATACTAACACTGAAATGTGTATGTAGTTTTATAATGATAATACACATAATTTCTCATCTAAGCTTTTGCACTGGGTTCCTAACTGGTCCCCTTAACTATGATTTTTCCTTCTTCAAATTCACTTCATACTATTTTCAGACTAATCTTGAAGTACACTGCTGACGTCCCTCCCTTGTTTAGAAATCATAAATGCCTACAGCATTAATACCTATAGAATAAAGTTCAAACCTGAGTCTGCTGTTTCAACCGTATTTGCCACTACTCTTTCCCTTAAGGTGCCTTACTTGAAGCTAAACTTCTCCACTCCTGTAGCTGTCCTGCCACTATGATTTTTCCCCACTGCTGGGAATTCTTGTTTCATGTCAGAATCCTCCATGATTTTTAAGAATTAGTAAAGCAGATTCTAATGGGGAGACAGTTCTAGACCCTTGTGTTATACCTATTCCTTGGATTTATGGGAAAGTTAAAACTCCCCAAAAGTGCAAATATTTGCCTGCTATTTTTACAGTATTCTCTCTGATGTATTTTTATCATAGCCTCAGAAACTTTCGTGACAACATAATACATTCAAAACCCTGTAAAAGTCCCATCTTTAGAGAATATGTCTGGGGGAGCAATCCCCCCCTTCACACGCAACTTGGCACCCTCTTCAAGGCTCTTCTCAGATGACACTGTCATCATAAAGCCTCATCTCTGATTCTGTTAGTAAGAAATGATTTTCTACTTCTTTGCAGAGTTTACAGGGAAAAGAAATAATTTCCACTCCTTTTGACTCTCATTATACTTTATATCTGTTTCTCCTATTCATTCAAACATCTGTACGGCCTCTGAGTGTCTGGTGCTGAAACTGCAAGAGTAAGAAGCATCCTGCTGCTAAGCACTTAACTCTCTTATGTGTTAGTTGTGTTTGGAAGTGTCCTTTCAGTGTGCAAAAAACAGGCACACCCAGGCTACCTCCTAATCAATAGCAATATATTGTGAAGCGTGGCAGGAAAGTGAAAGAACAAGAAAGTGTCTCAATAGCCACATCAATTGAGAAAACAACCTTTCCCAAGGCACAGCCGTGCTTGGGACCCTCCAGGCTCAGAAGCACTAGCTGTCTGCCTCCTCAACCCTTCAACTCAAGCAACACATCATCAGTTACCCTTTGTTCTTTTGTGCTATCACCATGACTTAGCAACCAACCTTCCATCTCTGCTTCTCAACTCCAGCAACATTATCAACAAATTTACTCTCTCTGCATGTCTAATTCAAATTTCTGGAGGGTGAATTTGAACTAGCTAGCTAATGAGTGACTTATCAGCATTGAACTCCTGTATTGGGCAGAGGTCATGCCCCAGACCAGCTCTGGAAACAGGTTGTTCATCTCAGATCCAGTCTTCTAAGTATTAGGATGCATAATGTATATATGAAATAATTCTAACTTTAAAAAAAATCTAGGTGAACTAAGTCATGTCCCCCACAGCTTCTGCATTTTGCATGCCTTTAGAATTAGCACCACATGGATGCCACAAGGTTTATGGTTTGTACCTTCTACAATGGCAGGTCGAGTTGCACTTGGACCCACTTGAGTCATGGCTGGGGTGACCAAGGAGCATTGCACCAGAATCCACAGAGACTCAGTATGGCTCTGGGCAGTGGGTTCATGAAAACTGACCCAGGCCTATTCCCTCAAACCACTGTGCCATTCTAGAATCTGGGCCTGTGATAAGAGGGGCAGCCTCTAAGGGCTCTGAAATGCCGTTGGGCACATTCTCCCATTGTTTTGATGAAGAGCACCTGGCTCCCTTCTATCTGTATTAATCTCCTTAGAAAACAGTCACTTGGCCACACCCTCGACTTGCTCTTCTGAATACACCTTTTTATTCTCCACAGGGCCAGGCTTAAAACTTTCAAAATCTTTTCATTCTGCATCTCTTTTAATTATAAATGTTGTCTTTAAGTCATTTTTTTCCTTTTGCATCTTACTGTATGTTGTTAAAAGTAGCCACACAGCTTCTTCAATATTTTGCTTAGAAATGTTTTTCCACCAGATGTGGTAGCTCACTGCATTTAAATTCCACCTTCCATAAAGCCCTAGAGTATGGACACAATCTGGTCAAGTTCTTTGCCAATTTATAACAAAAATGGCCTTTAGTCCAGTTTTCAATAAGTGATCTCTCATTTCCATCTGAGACCTTATCCGAATGGCCTTTACTGCCCATAGGTCCACCAACAATTTGATCATGGCCACTTAAGTAGTCTCTAAGAAGTTCCACACTTTCCCTACAACTTTCCTTGTCTTTTGAACCCACACCAAAATTGTCCTTAATGCTCCACTCACAGCAATTTAGACTTTTCTAGCCTGCTCCTCCAAATTCTTCCTGCCACTACCCATTACCGAGTTTCAAAACTGCTTCCACATTTTCACGTATTTCTTATAGCAACAGTCCCACTTCACCCCACTTCTTGATACAATTTTTTTTTATCTTACTCCATTTTATGCTGCTATAATAGAATAACACAGGTTGGAAAATTTATAATAAAAACAATGAATTTTTCACAGTCCTGAAGGCTGGGAAGTCCATTATCACAGTGCCAGCATCTTTCAAGGTCCTTCTTGCTGTGTTATTCATTGTGGAAGGCAGAAAGGTAAGAGAGCAAGAGAGAGCAAGAAAGAAAGGAGCAAAATGTATACTTTTATTAAAACCCCACTCCTGAGATAATGGTATTAATTCATTAATGAGAGCAGAGCCCTTATGACCTAATCATATCTTAAAAATCCCACTTCTTAACATTGTTGCATTGGAGATTTTCTAACACACAAACTTTAACACAGTCAAACCATAGCAGGTAGCTATCAATATATTAGACAATTAGAGCATTGCTTGTCAGAGCAGACCTTTATTATAGCTGTATGTATTGTTTTATATCCTCTACTTGATTGTAAGTCCCTTAAAGACACAATCATGTTCCATCGGTCTTTGCATCCTTCATAGAGAGTACATTAGTACCCAGAACAGAGTATATGCTCAATAAAAATGTATTAACATGTACCCAGATTATGCCCTGAATATAAACCCCATCCCTCCCAACAAAATATTGTGAAGTATAATCTGGAATTGGTTACTCTTTACGGTGGTTATTTATTATCCCTATTCTCAGTAACAGTCACATTAAAATAGAGTTTCCCTATTTCATATATAATTCTAGCGAGAGGGTACAAAGCCGCAACTAAAGGTAGGAGTGGAGGTGGGGGAGTTTGTCATTTGCTTTTTTTTTTTTGAGACAGGGTTTCACTCTTGATGCCCAGGCTGGAGTGCAATGGTGCGATCTCAGCTCAGTGCAACCTCCAGCACCTGGGTTCAAGCGATTCTCCTGCCTCAGCCTCCCAAGTAGCTGGGATTACAGGCGCTGCCACCAAGATCAGCTAATTTTTTGCATTTTTAGTAGAGATGGGGTTTTACCATGTTGGCCAGGCTGGTCTTGAACTCCTGACCTCAGGTGATCCGCCTGCCTCGGCCTCCCAAAGTGCTGGGACTACAGGTGTGAGCCACCGTGCCAGCAATCATTTGCTTTTTGTATCCACTATGAAATATGTTATAAACAGTTTTATAAGATTTCATCAGAGCCTAGTGCCCCTGCATACATAACAAATGCTGAAGTAATTACCAAGTAATGTTTTAAATGTAGTTAAAAAAAAATTTCAGGGGTGGAGCAAGTATGTGAAACAAAGTTTCTATCTTAGGTCTCTCAAGCACATTTCTAGTCTAACTCTGAGTTGGCAGCCATCTAGAGGGGCCACATTAAGATCTAGATGACATCTTTAAAAACAGAGATATACTAATGTATCTTCTGTTTTATGTTTCTCTTTCAGTAATTTGTTGTTTCCTCTTTTTTATGTCTCCTGGATTGTATTTCTAGGTAGCAGTCCTATCTTCATTAAAACAAAACATTTTTGTTTTTATTGTCTTTAATACTATTCTCCTGGAACATTTTTATCATTAGGTTCTTTCTCATATTCTTCTTGCATTAAGTTCTGAGTTTATACTCTGCAAGATTTCTTTATTTCTCTAACACAAATTATTCATAACTGTATTTTGTCATACATATTTTTATATGTGCATATTTCTTTTAGTAATGATTCTTTCCTGAAAAGAATACCAATAAAGATAAGTCCATAAAAAATGTAAAATGTTTATGTAAAATCTCATTTTACTTTCAAAACACTTATCAAATATGAATGCTTTCACCCCAAAGAAAATGATTTATTTGCTTTTCTTGCATGATTACCTCAGTATGTGAAAAGAGAAACACAAAATCATTTTGTTAGACATTTAGTTTGAAATTTTTTCATTAGAAACATTGCTGCTTGAACTGAAAGAATGAGAAGAATGAGCGTAACATTCCCAGTAAGAAATTTTTTATGGATACATGCAACAGCACTAACTTATGTTTCAATTAGAATAATTCTAGTCTAAAACATTAACAAATTAAAATTAAATAAATGAATATTTTGCCTTTCTACCGGCAAAATAAATCAGGATGAATTATTCGGTCAGCTCTATTTCAGTATATGATCCATCAATTTTAACCTCTTCTGTTGACTTGAGAAATTATATACATAGTTTCCATATGAAATGTTTTGTTAGCCAAGTAATTCAGGTTCCTATGACATAGCTCTCCAATATTATATATAATGTATCACCACCACTAGCCTTGATTTCTATTCAGCAAGTCTTTGTCACAAAGCATCCATGCAGTTAACAGAGATAAACATATTTACCCAAAGCTTTACATACTACCCTGAATTTTCCATAATGAAAATATTAATAGCCTAAATGGCATTCTATTTTATCACTAAATGCTCTTGCTGTTTATTTGTCGATTAAGCAATGCTGATCATGTGCATCAACTAATACCATCAACATACAGAGAGCCCTTCACAAATCTCAGTATCACACACCATCTGTGCACTGCTCCTGCAGGATTCTGTAGGAGCTAACGATATGTTTTAGAGTAAGAACTACACTTGTGGTTGAAAATTTCTCTTAAAAAAATCATTTTCTGTGTTTATTTGGGAACAAGGACTTGTGATGTTCAACAGCATCATTTGCTTTCGTTTTAGGAGATAATTTTCTTTCCTAATTTTTTTTTTTTTTTTTTAGATGGAGGCTCACTCTGTCGCCCAGGCTGGAGTCTAGTGGTACAATCTTGACTCACTGCAATTTCACCTCCCACATTCAAGCGATTCTCCTGCCTCAGCCTCTGGAGTAGCTGGGACTACACGCATGTGCCACCATGCCCAGCTCATTTTTGAATTTTTAGTAGAGACAGGGTTTCACCATGTTACCCAGGCCAGTCTCAAACTCCTGACCTCAAGTCAAAGTGCTGGGATAACAGGCGTGAACCACTGTGGCTGACCAAAAGGTAATCTTTTTTCTTTTCAGGCCCCAAGCCAAGTGACTTTAAAGGTAGATACAAGTTATTTTATAACAGCCTAAAGTAGAAGCACAGGTAGTAATTGAGCCGGGCCCTCAACTTTCTCATTCATATTTAGAGTAGAAAGGCGTGGTGAAAGAACTGGACAACCTTACTTTTACTTTCTAGTTTGTTCTCTGAAGGGAAAGTTTCCCTTTAAGTACTCAGAGCAGTTTTCAGAAATTAGTTCCCCCTAGTAACTCAGGAACCCACAGACTTCCTACCTCTGGTTTTGTTGTTCTTAAGGATCCACGCTGCTTTTTTTTTCTTTTCTCCTTCTCTGCCTCACTGTACTATTCGACCAGAAAGGATAATGTGTACATCCATGATAAAAAGGAAGGTTAATACTAAAATTATTTGTAGAAATTTGTATTTGGAAGCCAGGCACAGTGGCTCACACTTGTAATCCTAGCACTTTGGGAGGCTGAGGCGGGCGGATCATGAGGTCAGGAGTTCAAGCCCAGCCTGACCAACATGGCAAAACCCTGTCTCTACTAAAAATACAAAATTAGCCGGGCGTGGTGGTGCACGCCTGCAAGCCCAGCTTACTCAGTAGGCTGAGGCAGGAGAATTGCTTGACCCTGGGAGGCAGAAGTTGTGGTGAGCCAAGATTGTGCCATTGTACTACAGCCTGGGCAACAAGAGCAAAACTCTGCCTCAAAAAAAAAAAAAGAAAGAAATTTGCATTTGGACTCCATGATAGCTATTAAAATGGAAATAGACATATTAAGGTCCAGTCATGAAGAAAAACTAAGGTCAAAGATACATACTAGCAGCAAACAGAATAAAAAGTTTGACGCAGCTCAACACATTTGGCTAGGAGGTAGAACCATTTGATTTATCATTCATCATCCTCCCAGTCTTACTACAACCTCTGGCAAACTGGGGAGACCAAATTTTGCAGTCCTGAGCCCTTTCTGACCACCTCAAGCCTGGACCTGGTACTTTTGCTGCCATTTTGCTTTCCCTATGGGAGCACTGCCTTTGTTTCTAGTTTACTAGATCGTACACTTCTTTAGGACAAGAGTTCTATCTTGTTCATTCATTCATTTATAAAATATTAACTGAATGTCTACTATGTACCAGTCACTGTATCAGGTATTGGGAGTATAACAGCAAACACACACACACACACACACACACATGTCCCTGCCTTCATGCAGCTTAAGAGGCTCAGTGCTGGCCAGGCACTCATGCCTGTAATCCCAGCACTTTGAGAGGTCGAGGCAGGCAGATCACCTGAGGTCGGGAGTTCAAAACCAGCCTGACCTACATGGAGAAACCCCGTCTCTACTAAAAATACAAAATTAGCTGGGTGTGGTAGGACATGCCTGTAATCCCAGCTACTCGAGAGGCCGAGGCAAGAGTATTGCTTGAACCCGGGAGGCGGAGGTTGCGGTGAGCTGATATTATGCTATTGCACTCCAGCCTGAGCAATAAGAATGAAACTCTGCCTCAAAAAAAAAAAAAAAAAAGAGGCTCAGTGTTGTGTTCCCTTTCTCAGACCTTCTCCATCAGACGTTTTCCTTGCTTTGATGTCTCTTGTGCCCTCAAGGTTTTTACTCCCTGACCCTGTTCCAATCCAGTCTTACTTAGCACCTGGTGTTCAATAACTATGTGTTGAATTGATTAACTGTTTCTCTGCATTCAATGGACACACGGCCTATAACATTCCTAAAGTGAGAAAGACACCAATACACTGTTGTGGGGCCCATCCAAAGGTAATGTTGGACCTGAAAAGAGAGAATGATTTTTAGGGGTGACTTAGATGTGGCAAGCAGAAGGAGTGGCATAGGGTCACGGTGACATGGCCTGTGCCTGTCCAAGATAGGCTCAAGATCTTCACTGAGCAGAGATGGGGTTGGTGGCATAGAAGAAGAATTTGAGAGGTACCAGGAAACTCTCTTTCACTGCCTGTCTTAGTCCATTGAATGTTGCTGGAAAAGAAGACCTAAAGTTGGATGATTTATCAAGAAAAGAGGTTTATTGAGCTCATGATTCTGCAGTCTGTACAAGAACTTGGCACCAGCTTGGTTGAGGCATCTGCTTGGCTTCTGTTGAGGGCTTTTGTGTTGGCTCAAATCATAACAGAGAAGGTAAAAAAAGAATTGTGCATGTGTCAGTGGGACCAAACCCGAGAGGTGTCTTGGCTTTATAGCAACCCATTCTTGCAGAACGAATCTATTCCCTAGAGAACCAGTTCAATCTCAAGAGAGTGAGTACTCACTCCCTACCCTAAGAACCAAGCCATTCATGAGAGGTCCACTCCATGATTCAAACACCTCCCACTAAGCTCCATCTCCCAACATTGCCACACTGGGGATCATATTTTAATATGAGATACCACAGGAGCAAACAAGCCACATCCAAACCATAGCACTGCCTAAATGTGTAAGCTGAAAAGAGGTAGGCAGAAGCCAATGAGCTGGTTGTTACTAGGTAGGCCACTCTAAGAGACGTAAATATTTGTCTTAAAGTAATAGAAAGTCTCTTATCCTGCCAGGATTACATCTTCTGGCTGGGAATGGAGGTGAAAAGAGGAAGGTGGCAAAGCTGAGCAATAGATCATGAGGCTCTCCTTAAAAATAAGGGGTAGAAAGGCCTGGTGTAGTAGATCACGCCTGTAATCCCAGTACTTTGGGAGGCTGAGGCGGGCAGATTGCCTGAGTTCAGGAGTTCAAGACCAGCCTGGGCAACACGGTGAAACCCTGTCTCTACTAAAATACAAAAAATTAGCCAGGCATGGCAGTGTGCACCTGTAGTCCCAGGTACTTGGGAGGCTGAGGCAGGAGAATTGCCAAGAACCTGGGAGGTGGAGGTTGCAGTGAGCCAAGATCGTGCCACTGCACTCCAGCCTGGGTGACAGAGTGAAACTCCATCTCAAAAAAAAAAAAAAAAATGGGTACAGATCTATTCTAAAGCTAAATAAAACATGGATTGGGGTGAGGGAACTCTGCAATGGGGAAGAAGGCTGTGACTAAGGTAAGAAATGGCTTTTAGGCCCTTGGAGGATCCGTGTGTAGGGTCTCAGGTCTGTAGACTCAGAGTTATCATTTCCAACATCCACTTTTAAACTCTCTGTACTGTTATTGTCTCCTGTTAAATTCAGCTGTCAGTAAGGGTGTAGTGGCTTACGCCTTTAATCTCCACTTTGGGAGGCCAACTCGGGTGGATCACCTAAGGTCAGGAGTTCGAGACCAGATTGGACAACATGGTGAAACTCCCTCTCTACTAAAAATACAAAAATTAGATGGCATGGTGGTGCACACCTGTAGTCCCAGCTACTTGGGAGGCTGAGGCAGGAGGAGAATTGGTTGAATCCAGGAGGCTGAGGTTGCAGTGAGCTGACATTGTGCCACTGCATTCCAGACTGGGTGACAGAGTGAAACTCTGTCTCAGAAAAAAAAAATTCAGCTGTCACTAAAGCCTTGTTGAGTGTTTAAAAACAAGCAAGACACATATTTAACATAGTTATACTGCAAAAAAAAAAAAAATGGACACCAGAGATTTTTAGTATCAAATATAGTATATAGCTGTCTAAGAATGCCATATGACCACTGAGAATGATGATATAAAAGTATGTTTATTATTATTTTCAGTATAGTAAGTGAAAATAATAGATTATAAAATTGTATGATCCTATTTTTGTAATGAGAAATATTTACACATATGTATGGAAAAAGTTTAGAAGGCTATTTATTAAACTAGTAATGGTGAATATGGTGGGCAGTGAAATGAAAAGTTTTTAATTATTTTAAATTTTTAATGATAAGTTTGTTACTTCTAAAATAATAAAACAATGCATGGCTTGTAAAAGTGGAAATAAAAAGCAAAAGAAATGAGAAATAATTGTTCTTCTAAAAGGCTTTGTAATCTTTACAGCAGCCAGTTTAGGGGGTTCTCTTACATGTATCCATTTCTTTTTTTCCCAAAGTGATTAGGAATGAAATCCTTAACACAAAATACGGCTTACTTAGTCAAGCTACGCATATTTACTGAGCACCTACTTAGGGCAGGTACCATGTTAAATGCTCAGGGCACACAAGTACCTCCTCTTACTGAATTGGGAGCCTAAGAGTAGAACCATCAAACAGTTTGCCACTATCTATCCCATAATGCAGCAGAATATGGCCTGGCTTTGGAATCAGGCAGAAGTGGGTACAGCCACTTTGCCTAGGAAGCCACCAAGTGAAGAGCTCAGTTACTGTGGTTCAGGCCTTGTGACATCCACTGACCTACTTTCTAGCATGATATTCCTTGGCTTTTCTTGTCTGGGCCCCAGGAGGTTTTTTTTTTTTTTTTAGCTGCCATTACCTCCTTTATTCAAGTAAGCCTAACTATCCAATAGGAGACTCTCTCCTTATTACCTTCTTTAAATGAGCATCTACTCACTGCGAGCAGTTTTTAAAGTGATGCAAGTTAGACAGTATGGGTAGTGAATGGGAGAATTTTAATGTGGGTATGTGTGTGTGGGGGGGGGGTGAGATGCAGGGGTTCACTCTCAGCCTTCCTCAGATGACTCGCCCGTCACAAGGTCAGTCCTTCCCCTAGAGCAGTAAACCTCTGTACTATGTGCTCATTGAAGACATTTATGAAGACAATGCCTGACAATACCTTTGATTAATTAGTGATACCTACCATTCTATTTCGCAGGGACCTCCAAGAAGAAAGAGGCATTTACTTATTGTTCAGTACACATTTATGGTGCACTATTTTAGGCTTTGGGTTGAGTGGCAAATATAGAACAGTGAACAAAACAGGCAACACCCCAGTCTCACAAAGTATGCAACTTACCAGCAAAATAAAAGACCCCATCTGTGTAACGGTTTCTGTCTTTTTAGAAATCTCATTATACCCACTAGGAAGGCAGCAAAGCATAGGCTCTTTGCATTAAGATTAAGACAGAACTGGGGGCTGGACACAGTGGCTTATGCTTATAATTCCAACATTTCTGGAGGCCGAGGCAGGAGGATCACTTGAGCTCAAGAGTTTGAGGCCAGCCTGGGTAGCATAGTGAGACCTCATCTCTCCAAAAATAATTACAAAAATTTTCTGGGCATGGTGATGTGTGCCTATAGTCAGAGCTACTTGGGAGGCTGAGGTGGGAGGATCAATTGAGCCCAGGAGTTAGAGGATGCAGTGATCCAAGATTTTGCCACTGCACTCCAGCCTTGAAAACAGACCAAGACCCCATTTAAAAATAAATAAATTAATTAATTTAAAAAAAGACAGAACTGGGTTTATTTCAGGCCCAGCAGAGTCTATGTTTTTTGTTTTTTGTTTTTTTTTAAATAAAGACGGGGTTTCACCATGTTGGTCAGGCTGGTCTTGAACTCCCGACCTCAGGTGATCCGCCTGCCTTGGCCTCCAAAGTGCTTGGATTACAGGCGTGAGCCACCACGCCCGGCCAAGTCTATGTTTTAGAAATTTATTTTTTAACTTAGTTTTTCTTCTAAGGATTTCCATTTACAAAGGAAATATTTTTGTTTTATTTTTAAAATAAGCTTTATATTTTAGAGCAGTTTTACATTGACATACAAATTGTGAAAACGATACTGTCCTGTGATTTTAGTTACGTGAACTTTTGAGCAAAGACTCAGCCTATTGGATCCTCAGTTTCCTTATCTGCAAAATGGGAAATACAGATTTGGTTTCATAAGTTTTGTTTTAAGAATTAGAAATACTGGCTGGGTGAGGTGGCTCACACCCGTAATCCCAGCACTTTGGGAGGCCAGGGCGGGCAGATCACAAGGTCAGGAGATCGAGATCATCCTGGCAAACATGGTGAAACCCCATCTCTACTAAAATACACAAAAAAATTAGCTGGGTATGGTGGCACATGCCTGTAGTCCCAGCTATTTGGGAGGCTGAGGCAGGAGAATCACTTGAACCCAGGAAGTGGAGGTTGAAGTGAGCCAAGATCATGTCATTGCACTCCAGCCAGGCGACAGAGCAAGTCTCTGTCTAAAAAAATAAATAAATAAAAAGAATAAGAAATACTATATAGAAAACATCTATATTTGGTAAGTGTTCAGTCAATGTTAGCTCTCTTACCTATTACCCTCCAGCCGTGTTGCTGGATTCTGTTAAAGCCAGTTGTCATTCCTGGATATACAGGTCAATCAATTATGGCCTTTCAGTCTCTGTGTCATCTGCCCAAGGGACACTTGGGCAGTGGCCACAGTTAGTGACCTGATTATACTCTGTTTAGGGTCAGAGTCATGCCAGTGTTAAAAAAAGAAATACCCTACTCTAGGAATTCTTGACTATGTAACCGTTAAATCACGGCCATTCTTTTAAATGACTGACATACTTATTAGGCCGAAATAATCTAGAATTACAAGCCTTCATATTCTCCAGCAGCCAGCTGAATTCATCCAGAAACGAGTAAGATCAAGTGACTCACTAATGGGAAGAATGGCCCATCGGCCAATTGTGGGAGAGGGGAAGATTTTAAGAGTATTAACCTGTAGTGTTTCAGGCTGTGTTGATAAAATGTGCATGACTAAATCACAATGTGTGTGTTTGAAAAACCCATTTTTATTTTATTTTTGTAAAAACGTTCTTTTGTTGAGAGAAAAATACTTGGATTCATTGCTAAGGGGGAATACTCATTATTATTTTTATGAGCAACAGTGTTTGGAACACTAACAATATGCCAAGCACCATGCCTAGTGCTATACACGTATTTCCTCATATAATTCTCATTACAGCTCAGGGAGGTAGGCATCATTACTGTATCCACTAAACAGATTTCAAAACTGACACTGGCCGGGTGCAGTGGCTCATGCCTGTAATCCCAGCACTTTGGGAGGCTGAGGTGGATGGATCACCTGAGCTCAGGAGTTCGAGACTAGCCTGACCAACATGGTGAAAATCTGTCCCCACTAAAAATACAAAAATTAGCTGGGTTTGGTGGTGGGCACCCGTAACCCCAACTATTCGGGAGGATGAGGCAGGAGAATCGTTTGAACCCAGGAGGCCGAGATTTCAGTGAACCAAGATCGCACCATTGCACTCCAGCCCGAGCAACAGTGTGAGACTGCATCTCAAACAAACAAACAAACAAACAAAAATGACACTGAGTTGGATTTCAGAGCCTGTGCTTTTGACTTCTACACTTGAGTGTGTTACAAGGTTTGATTCAACAAATACTTCTGAGCTAGGAAGAGATGGTAACAATTCTGCTAGGTATTATGCTCGCTCTGGGAATAGCGGAGAACAAGACAGAAACGAACCCTACCTTGACACAGTTTACAATGCAGAGGACAGGCAGACAATTAGGAAGTAATTTCAGTGAAGTTTGATGAGTATTATAATGGGAGAAGAACAGGGTATTAAGAGAGTCGAGTGAAAGTAGAATTTTATACCAGCTGAGGTCTCCAGGTCGCTCTGAACCTAATGCATTCCATAGAGAAATTTGGGTTGTTGATTGTATGTCATTTAATTCACCAGCATGTAATCCTTTAACATCTCAGTAGTTCTTGCTCCTCCCTCTCTCTCTGTTGTTTCCCCTTCTCTCTTTTCTTTTTACACCCAAATTAATTATATGGTTGGTTTCTTCCCTGTTGCTCAATAATATATGAATATTCTGGAATTCAAATTACTGTCTTTTTGTTTGTAACTGGAAAATAAGGGAGGTTATTCAGAATTACTTTTTTCTGTTATACAAAGGAAGAAAAAATATTTGGTAAGGTTTGAGGCCAAGCACAGAGACCCTTTTAAGAAAACATCTAATTCAACCTTTTTCTCAGAAGACAGCTTTACCATCCAAAAATATTTCTTAGTTCAAACCCTTATTGAATTTTAAACATCAATCAATTCCTATTAAACGATATTGAGTTATGTAATATGAATCAGAAATATGTACATTACATTTCCCTTGAGACCATTTGAATGTTAAGAAGACAAGTTCTTTTAGAAAGTCATTTTGTTTTTGCCAAGCCCATATTTAAAAAATAACTCGAAATATTTTGCAAAACCTCATATCCCAAGAGATTCATCCATCTCTCCCAAATTATGAGAACATGTGTTTTATTTCCACACGTAAATTTATCCAATTTGGGCTTTCTCCTAGAATTAAAAAAACCTTTAAAGCAAGAGGGGAAAAAAAGCTACCAAATTGAAAATCCAAACCGACCTCAATTCTTGGATCTGAGAGCTAGTCTGCAGTTTCTGCTTCTGCCCACAGGAGCTCTTTTAAAATCCTGATAAGCATGCCCTGTGAAGCTCCCATTTTGTTCCAGGTGCTGTGCAAGTTTCTTTCAATATTGTGTTAATTAGATTCTTTTAGAATGCAAAGAACAGAGAAATGACCACTTGGCTCAATTAATGCAGGTTGATTAAGACGGATATAATGACTGGGCTCAGTGGCTCATGCCTACAATCCCAGCACTTTGGGAGGCTGAGGCAGGTGGATCACCTGAGGTTGGCATTTCGAGACCAGCCTGACCAACATGGAGAAACCCCGTCTCTACTAAAAATACAAGATTAGCTGGGCGTGGTGGTGCATGCCTGTAATCCCAGCTACTCGGGAGGCTGAGGCAAGAAAATCGCTTGAACCTCAGAGACGGAGGTTGCAGTGAGCCAAGATTGCGCCATTGCACTCCAGCCTGGGCAACAAAGCAAAACCCCATCCACCTCCCCCACACAAAAAGAATATTATATGGAGAAGCAGAAAAAAATATGTAAAGGTCTTATTGACAGGCTCATGGAAAACTAGAATTGCGCTATAGTCACTAAGCCACAACTGAGTAATAGCTCTGATCTAGTAGCATAACTTACCCCCTGGTGACCTCACACAAACTCTTGGCTCCTTGCCATGCACATGACTCAGCTCTTCTGTCCCCATTTCTCTGTACCTGCTTATTTTTCCAATCATTGCTACTGATGTCACTCACTCACTTTCTCTCTGCCTCATGGCTTTGCTTATTCATGGCTTCTGTTTCCTGTCTTCCCTCTTTCCACTTCTGCATTTACCCAATGCTGACCCCTCCCTGGATGTTTCATACTCAAACCCTTTAAGACAGAAGAAAGGACTCTCCTCTTGTGCCAGGCTTCATCATAGGCCATGAGTCCTCAGGTCATGTCTAATTAGCAGGGTGACATGGCAAACAACAACGACAAGGAACCCTCTCAAAAAACCACTCTGATGCTTTTCAGTTTCAGAAGAGACCAATGAAACTGTCTAGGAGCCGTAAAGGCCTGCACATATTTTGTTATTTAACTTTGAAACTAAACAAATGCGCAGTGTTTACATAGAGTAAACTCTACCATCATCATCATTGTCATCACCACCACCATATCTACCCTGTATAATATCTACAGCTTCACAAATGTTATCTTACAAAAATGTGTCACTCTGGTTTGCCAAGTATTCTTGTTTATAGAGAATGGTTTGGTACACTAAATGAGGATCGCTGATTTTAGAAAAACTAGAACAAGATGGCATCAAGGCAAAACACAGTAGTTTTCAAACTGGGGGGTGCTGCAGGGCAGAGGGAGGCAGAGACAGAAAGAGAAGTGAAGTAGCAAAACCAGCTGTACAAGCAGAGTGTCCAGGAGTTTATCTGTTTTATATCTTTCATATGAACAGAAGGTTTTCCTGTTGGAAAGATTCCATAGCTTAACAAAAAGCTTGGAAACTCTTGTTGGAGGTATGTGTTCAAATCCCGGTTGCCCCTCGTTCTTGCCATGTCAAAATGCCTAAATTAATTACTTTCTTTTGTCAGTCCTTCCTTGTTTAAAAAATGGGCGTAATGGTGGCTACTTCATGAGTTTGATGTGTGTATCTAAAGAAATATAGCACACAATGCATGGGGATTATTGTACCTAGGTAAATGTTAGTTCCAGTCTACATTAAATACTAAACAGTAAAATTTTACTGGTCATGAATTAATATTTCATTGCTGGTTTAGAGAACGACTCTTCAGCAGCATTAAATAAAGTGCTGAATGAGATGTACATACAGTGTTTGCTATAGAAGTACTTATGTTATAGCTACTTAATTACACTTTTATTGTAAAAATCCAGTGTTTTGGAAATTTTTCATTATAGGATCAAATAATTAGGAAGAACATAAGGAAGAGATATTAGTTCATTGGAGTATTCACATTCCTTAACTAAGATATAATTTAATTGTAATTTAAATCATAATGAAAAAGATTGTTTTTCCAATATAAGGTATTATCCGTTTTGTAACTCTGGCTCACTCCTGGTTTCTATGCACTTTTTCTTAACAGCATTTTAAGACATTAATCTTTTTTTTTTTTTTTTTTTTTTTTGACACAGAGTTTCGCTCTGTTGTCCAGACTGCTGGAGTGCGCTGGTGCTATCTCAGCTCACTGCAACCTCCACCTCCCAGGTTCAAGCAATTCTTCTGCCTCAGACTCCTGAGTAGCTGGGATTACAAGTGTGTGCCACCACGCCCAGCTAACTTTTGTATTTTTAGTAGAGATGGAGTTTTACCATGTTGGTCAGGCTTGTCTCAAACTCCTGACCTCCTGATCTACTCGCCTCAGCCTCCCAAAGTGCTGGGATTACAGGCATGAGCCACTGCGCCCAGCCTTAAGACATTAATTTTACCTTATTGATAATGTTTCCTTTTTAAAATCTTTCCAGCAGTGAAATTATCATGCAAAATACAACTCCAGGTGTCAAGAACACAAACATGACTAAAAATCTATTGTTTTACACATACAACACGTGTATCTGTTTCTGATTTACTGATTTATAAGATGGGTAACTGAATATTCAAAATTCAGTAACTTTCCCAATTTTAGAGAATTTTAGAATGTAGTTGTCCAAGGGGCTTATTTTATAGATGAGGGGACTCCAGTGCCAAGAAGCTACATTACGGTACACCACCACTCAGGCTAGGGCCATGCAAGCACAGATCTGCGGGCTCTCAGCACTCTGCCTCACATCGAGACCAGTGGAAAGCCACCTGCATCATTTGCTGAGTAAGCATTTGAATGTGAAGTTGAATGAACCCTAAAGGGAAGTATGAACTAATTAACAAAACTAGAAAATTTGAGGAATAAAAATTAAAAAAAAATTAATGCTATTTAGCAAGCCTAAAACACCACATGAAAACTTAAAAAAATTGTATTTGTGTAATACTCTACATCAAGGTAAAAATCCAATCTTCTAGCAGAGAAGTCAATTTAAAAATTCAGTGATTAGAGTCCTCTTTAGACGATAATAGCAGAAGTCCTCAATCATTCATCTAGAGAAAGTCTTGCTTTCATTATATTAATCAGTGGGAAAATGTGTTTAAATTTCTACAAGAAGTTAATATTTATTTTTCTATGAGTAACAGTGACTGAGATTTAATATATTTAAGTAAGTGTCAATATACAATCTTATTTAAACTAACAGATTATTCTCTGTCAGATTATTCTTCATCATGAAATACAATTTGAATGAATCAATTTGCTATTTTTCATCTATTAGGAGATATTAGTTTCTATGATGGTTAATGCTAGTATGTATAACCAGGTAAGTGTTTAAAGCAGATAAGAAACTGGAGTACCAGGTAGCCCTGGCTGCCCACTTAATCACTACCATCTTTCTGGGGAAAGAACCATATTCTTGTATTAGGATTCTCACTCTCCTTTTTCTCTTTTTTAATATTCCTACAAGGTTGTATGACTTATTTATTGTTATATAGGTAACAAATATGCTTGGAGCAAAAACATGACCCCCACATCTAGTGGCTTGAAATAAGCAATAAACATTTCTTATTTCCTACAGTTTCTATGGGTAGGGACTATGGGGGTGGCTTGGCAATTGGTCCCAAATTGGTCTCTTGTGCGATTAGGATCATTCAAAGAGTTCAGTAGGGTTAGAAGGTCTGCTTCCAAGGTGCTCACTCACACGGTGGCTTGTTGACACTGGCTGTTAGCCCTTGGCCTTAGTTCCTTTCCATGTGGGCCTCTCCATGAGATTACCTGAGTGTCTCTACAACATGGCAGCCAGTGGTACACGCCTGTAGTCCCAGCTACTCGGGAGGCTGAGGCAGGAGAATCACTTAAGCCTAGCAGGTGGAGGTTGCAGTGAGTCCAGATCACGCCACTGCACTCTAGCCTGGTGAGAGAGTGAGACTCCATCTCAAAGAAAAAAAAGAAAACCAGTTTCATGACAGAAGCCATAGGACAATCTTTTGTCTTCTAGATAAATCTGTTTCCAACAGAAATATTATGAAATCCACAAATGCAAGCCACATATGTAATATAAGTCTAGTGGCCATATTTTAAAAGATTAAAAGAAATAAGCAAAATTAATTCAATTTTTGCTTATTTCTGATGTACTAAAATATTATTATCTCAAATGTAACCATTATAAAACATTATGGAAATATATTTTATTTTTTTGTTGGTACTAAGTCTTTGAAATTCAGTGTGTGTTTTAAACTAAGTACATCTCAATTCTAACTAGTAACATTTCAAGGGCTCAGTAGCTGCAAAAAGCTAGTGGCTACTATGCTGGACAGCATAGCTGGAGTCTAAGGTCACAGACAAGAGCTGCTCAAAATATTGTTTTTCTTTTTCAGGATAACCTGAAGATTTAGCAAGATTGTTCTTGCCCGTGTAAAAGTTGTGATTCCTCACAAAGCCCGGTTCTGATTTCTCAGCTCCTCTCCATCCCATGTCACACACATGTTCCTTCCTTTTGGTTAATTTCACAATGCTAAAGGGGCCAATTCAACATATTTTCTAGACCTTTCTTCATAAACATATCTGGCTTAGAAAGAGCATGAGGGTGGCTGGGTGCAGTGGCTCATGCCTGTAATCCCAGCACTTTGGGAGCCCGAGGCAGGCAGATCATGAAATCTGGAGTTCGAGACTAGCCAGACCAACATGGTGAAAGCCCATCTCTGCTAAAAATACAAAAATTAGTCAGGCATGGTGGTATTCGCCTATAATCCCAGCTACTCAGGAGGCTGAGGCAGGAGAATCACTTGAACCTGGGAGGCAGAGGTTACAGTGAGCTGAGATCACGCCACTGCACTCCTGCCTGGGCGACAGAGCGAGACTCCATCTCAAAAAAAAAAAAAAAAAAAAGAAAGGGCAAGACATATCTGAGTTCAAATCCCATCTTTACTACTATGACTACTGTGAAGACTTCTAGTTGTTCCTAATATCTGTCCTTCCCTTCCGTAGTCATAGAAAACTTGGCACAAAGCCATGTAGAAAAAGAACAACTACACTTTTCAGCCTAATTTGCAGCTAGATATGGTCACATGTTTAAGTTCTGGCCAGTAAAATGTGAGCAGATGTGTCACAGAGAAGCTTCTGGGTGCCTTCCTAAAGGGCAGCATGTGTGTCCTGTTTTACTTCTTCCTTCATTCTGCTTGGAACATAGATGCTTGCCACCTTGGACCATAAAGTCAAGACCATGCATGCCTCAAAACATAGTATCAGCTCACGGACTTTCACACAGGAGACGTAAACTTCTATCTATGCCATTGTAATGTTGGATTTTCTGTCACTTACACCAAGCACACTAATATAATGACGTTGGACAAAGATTTAACCTCTAAGGTTATAAGAATTAAAGGTGAAAGTGACTATTCGAATGCCTCGTACAAATAAGCACTTCATATTGTTAGAATTTTTTTAGGTATGTTAAAATCCACTAAACTCTATGCTAAATAAACTTGTTTGTTCCTCTTCAAGCTCAGCTTTCTGGCTTGTTTTGGAACTACCTGTAGATGATACAAATATCTTCATCACATTTACATCTCTCCCCAGACAATTGCCTGACTGTCAGTATAGTCATGCTCATGAATGCCTGATGGCTCGGAAAAGCCTCTGCTAGAACAACTCAGGTAGACATTTAGGAAAGGCTTTAGGAGAACACTTGGCAGTGCTATTCCAGAATTTCCAAAGCAACTAGATACCAGGATCAGGAGACCTTCCTCACTATGTCACACTTCTCAACCAAGTAGATCTACTTACTGTATTATTATTTTTTATAGAAAAAAAATGAAAGAATTCTTTTCACAGATTTCTCACTTTCCAGAAGAGTGAGAAGCAGAAAGTGAAAAAGTACAGGAGATACTCAATGTTTTATCTGTTGTTTTCAAGTTCTTTTTCTGTAGTGGAACAATACGTGAAACTTTTCAATGAATTTCATGTTTTAAAACAAAAGTTTAAATCTATGTAGTGATATCAGAAAGCATCTATTGCCAGAATGCCATAATTAAAAGTACCTGCCAACACAAAGTTTCAAAGATTGCCAGTGTGCTCCATTTGTTAGACAATACATTTTTGTGCGTGTTGTCATTATTATGCTTTACAAGAATAGTTAAGAGTGAAAAAAGATGGGAGTATGTTAAAAACACACAGGAGTTAATCCAAAAAAAGCTTCCAATGACCAAAGCTGGAACAATTTGAGCAACAAAATAAACAATGATAGTATTGGATTATAATTCAAAGAATAAATATTTACAAGACCATGCTGATATAAATAAATGATTGAATAAATAAATCAGGTATAAGAGACAAATATTTTTTCCAAGAAATTGCGAATAATATATAGAGAGACACTCCTGCTCTGGGATGTAGATCTTAGTTCCTTTCCCTTTCAGTATGGGCTTAGTAACTTGCTTTCAAAGTATGGAAAGGAAAGGAAGTATGAAAAGAAAAAAATAGCAACTTTACAGTAGAGACACCTGGAAGACACCACCTTAACCAAGTGATCAAGGTCAGTTTTATTAGTGATATGCTGTGTTGATATTATGCATGCTGTCATGTGACACAATGAAAATAGAACTTCACCTCTGTGGAATTCTTCCCCAAATGCACAATCTTAAACTAATTACGAGAAAACATCAGACAAACCTAAATTGAGGAACATTCTACAAACTACCTGACCGATACTCTTCAAAAGACATGGAGGCTGGTGTAGTGGCTCACACCTGTAATCCCAGCACTTCGGGAGGCCAAGGTGAGGTGGGTGGATCACCTGAGGTCAGGAGGCCAGGCCAACACGATGAAACCTCATCTCTACTAAAAATACAAAAATTAGCCGGGAGTGGTGGCATGCGCCTGTAGTCCCAGCTACTCGGGAGGGTGAAGCAGGAGAATCACTTGAACCCAGCAAGCAGAGGTTGCAGTGAGCTGAGATTGTGCCACTGCACTCCATCCTGGGTGACTGAGCAAGACTCCATCTCAGAAAAAAAAAAAGAAAAAAGAAAAAAAGACGTGGAAAGACTGAGGCAGATAAGAGGAGATTAAGAAAACACAATGATTAAATGTCATGTGGGTTCCTGGACTTGATCTGGAACAGAGAAAGAATATTAGTCGAAAAACTGGTGAAACAGAATAATGTCTGTAGTTTAGTTAATAGTTTTTGACAAATGTACTATGGTTATGTAAGATGTTAACGTTAGGCAAAAGTAAAATGAACATTTGTAGAAAGCCTATTGGGTGCCTGACACTATACTAAATTATAAATGTGTATATATTATACATATGTATATGGCATATGTAATTCTCATATTACACATAGTTCACCCAAGGATTATTCAATAAAAGAAATACGGTTGTCCCCAGAGGGTAAAACTATAAAAATAAATGAGAGCAAATACAATTATCTTTAACTGATGGCTAACATTTATATAATGCTTAATGTATACCAGGCACTGTTCTAAGAAATTCACATATATATATCAAATTACTTAATTTTTCTGAAATTCTATGAGGTGGGTACTGTTATTATTCACATTTTTCTTTCTTTCTTTCTTTTTTTTTTTTTTTTTTTTTTTTTGAGACCAAGTCTTGCTTTGTCACCCAGGCTGGAGTGCAGTGGTCGATCTCAGCTCACTATAACCTCCACCTCCTATGTTCAAGTGATTCTCCTGCCTCAGCCTCCTGAGTAGCTGGGATTACAGGTGCCTGCTACCATGCCTGGCTAATGTTTATATTTTTAGTAGAGACGTGGTTTCACCATGTTGGTCAGGCTGGTCTCAAATTCCTGACCTCAAGCCATCCACCTGCCTTGGCCCCCCCAAAGTGCTGGGATTACAGGTGTGAGCCACTGCACCCGACCATTTTTCTAACTTTTAATTTTGAATAATAATAAATTCATGCAAAGTTGCAAAAAAATGTACAGTGAAGTCCCAAGCACACTTCTCCCCATTTAATGTGAACATTTACACAACTATAATACCAAAACCAAGATATTAACATTGGTGCAACCCACAGAGCTAATTCAGACTTTGCCTTTTGTACATGCACTTATTTGTGTAAATATATCTAGCTGTATATATTATTTCCATTTTATAGAAGACGAAACTGGCGCTTAGAAAGGCTTAGAAAGAAGGGTCACTGAATTTGTCCATGGTGAAGATGTTCTTTAAATCTAGGCAATTTGGTACCAGAGTCCATACTCCCAATGATGAATCTCTACTGTAGCACATTGCAATAAGTTGAATGATTATATCAGCATATCTAAAGAAGGAATGTAACCACAAATATGTGAACAGTTCAGAAGAAGGAATCAGAAAAAAGCCTTTCAAAAGGACAAAGTAACTGCCCACCCTATGATTGTACAGGGACAAACATTTGGGGCCCACTGACTTCATATTTTGTAATACAGTCATGATAAAAAGCAATTTTAGCCGGGCGCGGTGGCTCACGCCTGTAATCCCAGCACTTTAGGAGGCCGAGGAGGGCGGATCACGAGGTCAAGAGATCGAGACCATCCTGGCCAACATGGTGAAACCCCGTCTCTACTAAAAATACAATAAAATTAGCTCGGTGTGGTGGCACACGCCTGTAGTCCCAGCTACTGGGGAGGCTGAGGCAGGGGAATTGCTTGAACCCGGGAGGCGGAGGTTGCAGTGAGCTGAGTTCGCGCCACTGCACTCCAGCCTGGTGCCTGGTGACGGAGTGAGACTCTGTCTCAAAAAAAAAAAAAAAAAGCAATTTTAAAATTAAAAAAAGAGTTGAGATGCTAGTGTGCCCTATGAGAAACAAAAATAAGAATTAAAAAAATTATTTTAAAGAGTACTTCAAGATATCCCACCTGAAGAATATATCTCAGGAACAATAAACAGCCCCTGTTTTTATTCATGACCACAGAGCAATGCTTTACCCATCCATTTTCTTCTAGTGTCTCATAAAATAATGGGGTCCTCAATAACTATTATGTAACCTCAACTGAAAGCTTCTTGAGGACAGGGATAGCGTCAGTTTTGTCCATGCTGCCTTTTGTTGAATGAGTGAATGAATGAAAGAACTGATTAAAAGTGTTGTCAGCGACACTCCTTCCTACCACATTTACTTATAATGCTGAAAATGTTTGAGTGCTTTTCACTCTTTTTAGTCCAATCAATCTTCGTGTCTCTCAACAAGTTTTTCAGCCTTTCCTATATTTTATTTATGTTTTCTTTCCAGCAAATCTACCATCCTACAGAGTTAACATTGGACATGGTACTAATGCAGTACTATATTAGTACTATATGTAATAGTGAAATTATACTACATGTAATAGGGAAATTAGTACTACATGTAATAGTGAAATACACCAGTACCCATGTGCTCTGCCTTCCCTTCGTCTTGCAACAAAATAACAAATTCTGCTCCTAAGGCCAAGCCTTCCTTTTGTGTTCTTCATTTCAACCTGCCATTTTAACAAGGATCTTATTTCATAAATTATTTCCTTTTCTTTCACTTTCTCCCCTCATGGCTAGTTTATTTCCATCTGCATACAAATACGCCTTAATATCACCCCAAGTTAAAAATTAATGAATAAAACAAATTCTTTGATTCAATCTTTCTCTGCACATTTAGAACAAAAATTTCTAAGTTATTTATGTCACCTGTCTCCTTTTGCACCTTGTAATCACTCCTCTATCCACTTTAAGACTTTTGTAAATACCACTCTACTGAAACGGCTTTTATTAGGTCACCAGATAATTCCATCTTAGACCATTTCTACAGGTCAGCTTTCCACCCATCATTTGACTTGATCTCTTACCTACTATTTCTTTGTTCAAATGTTTTCTTTTTCTTCTCAAGGCTTCCTTCATATCACAGGCTCCTGGCTTTATCCTATCATAGTTTCGTTTTTCCCCGTCTCCTTTGTTCCTTAGTCCTTTTTCCTTCTTTAGTGATCTCATCCATGCTTATAGTTTTGGATACCTGCCACATGCTTATAACTCCCAAGTATATCCAGTTCTGACCTTTGCCCTGAATTCCAGACTCATATATCCATTATCTACTCAACATCTCTCTTGAATAAAAGTCACCTCAAACTTAACATTTCCAAAATGGAACTCCTGATTTTTGGTCTCTCCTCCTTCCCACTCCTTCTGCCCAAATGTGCTCCTCCTCCTTATCTCAGTAAATGGCCCCATCATACACCCAGGCCAGAAAAAGTGATAACCACCCTTGATCTTATTCTCCTTATATATCTTATTCAATCCATAGACAAGACCCATCTATGCCACCTCCAGGATAGCCCATAGGTGACCACCATTTATCTGTCCACTGAGGAACTCTGGACAAGTCTCCCTGCTCTCCCACTCACTCTGTCCACTGCAACAGTCTCCCAACTGGTCTCAGGGCTCCCTCTCTTGCTGCATCCACCCATGTCTATTTACGACTTAGGAGCCATGGTGGTCTTTACAAAGCATATGCTATATCATCCATAGTATATATGATAAGTTTTACTACATCATCTTCTGAATTTAATAACTTTCTTTGCAATTAGAATCAAGTCCAAGCTGCTTTCTATGGTCTATGAGACTTACAGTATTTGCCTCCTGCCTACCTCTGTAATTGCATTTCTTACCACTTTTTCCTTGTACTGTATATTTCTCCTTGCCATATATAGTTGCCTCTGCCTAGGCTATTTTCCCTCCGGCTTCACTGACAGAATAACCTCTACTCGTTTTCTCGAGTCTGAAGTCTGTGAGACTTTCTCATAAACCCTTCTTGCTAGACACACTCAGTTGCTCAATAATTGTTCTTCCTTGATCTAAGCTTGATTTCACCTCAGGGCTTTTGCATTTTCTGTTCCTTTTGCCTGAAAGGCTCTTGAGCCCTCACAAATCCTAATGAATGTTCCATTTCCATCATTTTTCTCAACTCAGATGTCATTTTCTCAGTGTCCTTCCATGACTGCCTGAGGTGAAGTAGTTGCAACATATCCTCCAATGTCCTCTACCCCTTTGCCCCTTTCCCTGGTTTTATTGTCTTTATGTCACTTAGCATTATCTGCAATTATTTTATTCATTGATCTATGTAGGTTTATTTCTGTGTCCCCCAGGTAACATGTAACCTTTGGTATACATAGACACATGAGAAACAGTTTCATGGATAAAAATTTGAGAAGAGTTTACGATGTATCAGTTACTGTGCTAGGTGATAGGAAATAACATTGAATAAGATATTCCCTACTCATGACCTTTCAGGCTAGTTGAGAAGAAAGATATTGCAACACTAAGGATATTGCAACCTAAAACAATCATAATATAAAATGATAAATGGTATTGAAATATACAGTATGCAACTAGTTGTGGAGCTCAGAGGAAGGAATAATTAATTCTACTTCCAGAGACGGTTGGCTGAAAGATTTAACAGAAGTGCTTTTTTTGTTTGTTTTTGAGACGGAGTTTTGTTCTTGTTGCCCAGGTTGGAGTGCAATGGTGTGATCTCCGCTCATTGCAACCTCTGCCTCCTGGGTTCAAGCAATTCTCCTACCTCATCCTGGGATTACAGGCATGTGACACCACGCCCGGCTAACTTTTTGTATTTTTAGTAGGGACAGGATTTCTCCATGTTGGTCAGGCTGGTCTCGAAATCCCCACCTTAGGTGATCTGCCCACTTTGGCCTCTCAAAGTGCTGGGATTACAGGCATGAGCCACTGCACCCAGCCCAGAAGTGCTATTTGAACTGAATCCTAAAAAATGAGCAAGGGTTGCCTTTTAATAGACCTAGGAAAAGTAAATTTCAGGCAGTTGAAGTAGCATGGAAAAAAGCAAGGAGAAAAAAAATCTTTTTTTTTTTTTTTTAAAAACAACATAGGTGTCTATAGAGCAATGCCATCCAAATCATAGTTCCAGCAGGGTTTTTTTTTCTTTGGTAGAAACTGACAAGCTTATTCTAAAATTATATGAAAATTCAAAAGATCTAGAATCAAAGTAAACTTGAAAAATAAATTGAAGCATTTATACTACATGATTTCAAGACTTATTGTAAAGCTACAATAATCAATAAATTGTGGTCCTGGCATAAATATCAAGAAATAGATCAATGGGATGAAATTGAAAGCCCAGAAATAGATCTACATTAGAGAGTCATTTGATTTTTAAAAAATGACTAAAGCAATAATATGGGAATCATTCTCAACCAACTTTTGAAATAACTATCTATCAATGTAGTAAAAAATGAAAATGAATCTCAACCTCTCCCTCACACTGTACACAAAAACTAAATTAAGTTGGGTTACTGTTCTAAACATGAAAGCTAAAACCATAAAGCTTTCAAAGAAAAACAGGAGAACATCTTTGTGCCTTACAAACAAAGGTTTCTTAGACAGGATATGGAAAGCAATAATCCAAAAATAAAAATTTGACAAACTATAAAATCAAAAACCTCCAATTATTTAAAAAAAAAAATCATTAGGAAAATAAGTAAGCAAGTCACAGACTGGAGAAAATGTTTTAAAAATTCTTTGACAGCCAGGCGTGGTGGCTCATGCCTATAATCCCAGAACTTTGGGAGGCCGAGGCAGGTTGATCATGAGGTCAGGAAATCAAGACCATCCTGGCTAACACAGTGAAACCCTGTCTCTACTAAAAACACAAAAAATTACCTAGGCATGGTGGCACATGCTTGTAGTCACAGCTATTCGGGAGGCTGAGGCAGCAGAATCGCTTGAACCCAGGAGGCAGAGGTTGCAGTGAGCCAAGATCATGCCTGGGTGACAGAGTGAGACTCCATCTCAAAAAAAAAAAAAATTTTTTTTCTTAGCTCTGATAGGACAACCTCACTTCTCAACTCGGATTATCATTAATGAAAATAACTCCTAAATTTAAAAAAAAAAATTCTTTGACAAAAGACTGTTAACTGGGATTATAAAGAAATTCTACAACTCAATAATAAAAAGCCAAAGATTATGAACAGACACATCATGAAAGGAAGTATAAAAATATACAATAAATGTATATGAGAAAAAGCTCAACATTGTCAGTCTCTAGGGAAACACAAATTAAACAACAATGAGATGCCACCACATACCTATCAGAATGGATAAAATTAAAAAGACTAACAACATCAAAAGCCGATGGGTATGTGGAACAACTAGAACTCTCATACATTGGCAGAGAAGTAAAAAATAGCACAACCACTTTGGGAAGAGATTTATTACTTAGAAAGCTAAACATATACCTATCCTATGATCCAGCAATTTCACTAGTCTTTACCCAAGAAAATGAAAACATAAGTCCAAATAAAGATATGTACAAGAATGTTCATAATAGCTTTATTTCTGGTAGCCAAACACTAGGAACAACTTAGGTATCTGTCAACAGGAGAATGGATAATCAAACAGGATATTTTCATACAAAAGAATACAACTCAGCAGTTAGAAAGGAACGAACTGATACACTCAACTGTACTCAAAAATACTATGCTAGGTGAGAGAAGAGTGCATGCCGTGTGATTCCTTTTATATGAGACTAATCTCATCCCTAGGAAAAAAATTTCAGCAGTAGTTACCTCTAGAAGAGGGACTGGGTTTGACTGGGAAAGGCTATGAAGAAATCCCAGAAGTATGGTAAAGTAAATAAAAATAAAATGTAGGTAGTGGACATATGGATGCTCACTGTAACATTCTTTAAAACATTGTTTGAAAATATTCAAAATAAAACAGCTCAGCATGAGTTTGGATTACACAGCTGTGTATATTTGTCAAAATTCAGTGAATGGTATACTTAAGACTTATGCATTTAACTATATGTAAATTTTTCTGCAAAAAAGACGATAAAAGGCCATAAATAGATACTGATCTCTAGTTAAATATAGGCATGCTGAAGCGTTTAGAAGAAAGACCATTGGAGATTGCAATTTACTTTGATAGAAGACTAGATAGAGGGGTAGACATATGATAAAGTAAATACAGTAAAATAAAAATAAAATGTAGGTAGTGGACATATGGATGCTTACTGTAACATTCTTTAAAACATTGCTTGAAAATATTAAAAATAAAATGTTGGGGAAAAGAGAATGGAGATATGAAGAATGTGGGGAATCCCAGGTGGTGTTCAGTGGCTGGAACATGAAGTAGTTAGGCAAAAGATGAAGCGGGAAAGGCAATCAGAAAGATGATTGTGAAGGGCCTTTCATATATAAATTCCTATCCTGTGCAACAATATTGCTCAACTGTTTCTACTCTCAATGTTACTGTCTTCAATCACAACCTCATTAACCTTCATCTGGGCTTTTGCAATGTATTTATTTTATCAAATCGGATTGAACTGAATAAGATATAAAAGATGCGCTTATATTTCCTATGAGTTTACATAATTTTTTCTGCTTTATGTCAGGCAACTTTGAGATTTTTTGCATGTAAATAGAAATGATTGTTTGAATGCATTTCCAACATAGGGTAGCTACCAAATTGCATCTTTGTTTCTAGTCTTTAGGGCCTTACGATGAATTTATCCCCCAAATAAGCAAGGAGCAGACTTCATATGTAAGTTTTACAAATGGACAATGAGCAATGAATTTATTTTATGTTTCTCAGCATAAAATATTTAAGCAAATGTTGAAAACAAAAGAGTGTAATAAACACTAGGGAGTTGCAGAAAGTACCTAATTATAAATAATAACCCCAGCCTCTGAGATTTTGACAGTCAAAATACCTACATTTTATGAAACACAAATAGAATTCTTTGAAATTTATGCTTTGTTAGCTATAAAGACATGTATTTGCCAGATTCTGTGGGTTTCTCTCCTCTCATCTACTCCCATTTGATAATGAGAGAACTATTTGCAAAGGTGTGATGGTAGATGATATCATAGGTTTGGGCACATTAAGTGTTTACCATCTATGGAGATAAAGCAAGAGGACTGAGTGAGCCTTCTGTTTCCCAACAGCTCCCTCCAAACTGTAAACTTACCTCCACAAGAAGCTTTCAAGAAAATAATTCTTAAAACACAGCATTAATTATGTTCCAGACCATTTCTCCCTTTGAAGAAAATTTGGCTTTTTAAATTTATTTTCCTTTCTTTCTTCTTGTGGAATCTTTTTTGATTTGGGTGATTTTTAAAGAAGGAGTATCCCTCAGGAGATTTACTCTTCTAAACCTACTGAATAAAACATCTATCTGTTCAAGAAAATCTAGTCCATTTTTACCAAATTTTATATTCCCAGACTTTTGCCTAGTGCCTGGAATGAAATATATATAGAAAATATTATTTGATTTAATAAATTAATGAGTAAACAACCAGATTACCCAAATACTAGACAATACAACTAATGGTTAGAAATCTAAATATTAAGCTAACATATTCTCTCTTCTTAGGACTAAATAATTAAACATTAGACACCTATGCATGTTATCAAATAACTCTTCAATAAATTGCAGGAAGCATGTTGTATTTTGTCTATGAAATCATTAACACAAAAAATTAGTTGTTTTATACTAGCTTTGGTGGGGAATAGAAAGCATGATGGATGCCTTAGTTACTCCATAATAGAAAGCATGATGACTTAGTCTACTCAATAATTCTATTAGTAGACTGTTTCTATTAGCAAGTATTAGGTGACTAGAAAATCTCTATTGACACATGTTTCTGAAACTGATGTACAACAATAATGGATATTAATTAAAGATGAATTTAAAACCAGAGTTGAGCCCCAGGCAAAAATTTGAAGCTTATGAATTTTGTATTTAGGGTGTCTTCTCAGCTCTCTTCCACTTCACAGGATAATGTATCCTTCAGGCCTAGAGTGGATGCTGATTGCCTAATCAACAACCAACTTCCTTGCTTTTTCGATACTAACAGAACTCTAGTTTTCTTTAGGTATCCATTCTCCTCCTTGGGGCTAGGGGCTTCAAGGGATATTGGCTCCACCAATTTAGCTCTAGGGGCTAAATTCTTGTTGGTCTTGAGGCAATCATAACATTCTTAGTCCCTGACCAGAAACTGACTTAAGCACTTCTTTGTGCCATAATTCTCTTAAGGGGAAAGTTTGCTGGGGGCTCTGGGGAAGGGTTTAGCCATCCTTTGTGATACAAAGAAAGACAGTGCCATCCTCCTCTGGATATTGTTGTGTCATATCTGAAGTTGGCACCTGAAATTGTTATAGTCTCCTTGTTACAAAGCTGAAGATAAAGCCAGCGTACAGAGAAGGCAAAGGCAAGAGATTACAGAGAAGTGGACCTAGACTCTATGCATTTGTAGCCTGCCTTCCCTCTGTGTAAGCCCATTTTAACCAAAGTTTTCTGTTATCTGTTGCTTGATATGGTTTGGCTGTGTGCCCCTCACCCCATATCAATTTGAATTGTATCTCCCAGGATTTCCACATGTTGTGAGAGGGACCCAGGGGGAGGTAATTGAATCATGGGGCCTGTGCTATTCTCATGAGAGTGATTAAGTCCCATGAGATCTGGTAGGTTTATCAGGGGTTTCCACTTTTGCTTCTTCCTCATTTTTCTCTTGCCACCACCATGTAAAAAGTGCCTTTCACTTCCTGCCATGATTCTGAGGCCTCCCCAGTCATGTGGAACTGTAAGTCCTTATAAGCAGTGTGAAAATAGACTAATACATTGCTAAAAGCATATATATAATGTTATGTGGATTTTATCAACTCTAAATCTTGAATGGTTGATCATATATGAATGGCAGATAGAGGAATATAATTAACTGGAATGTTTAATTTTTATTTTCAACCTGCTCTGAATTTAATATGTGTGTGTGTTAAATAATTAACATAAAACCTCTCCCTAAAGTCTTTTTTATTAGGGTTAAAAATATATAAAATGTAATTATATTAGAAAGGAAGGAAAATTATTTTCCTAACCAAAATGAATACTTTAGTATCATATCTTGTATAGCCCACAAAGAACTAATTGCTAACAGTAAAGCTTGTTTGACAGTCTGATTATTTACTTTCTACAAGGCTTGTAAACCTAAAGGATTTCATTCAAATAGGGACTAGCCAACAAACCATGACCACATGATGGGTGTTCAAACATAATTGGCGCCGCTTAATAGGATAGTGGTTAATATTGCTGTCTGAGTAAGAAAAGCATGTGACTGAGGATCAATTTCATATCATTATGACTAAAGATTTCTTTTTTCAAATCAGATTCTTTGAGGGATACTTTGAAAACCTCAAGTCAAGTGACAGAGAAGCAGAGAAATGCTTTTATGAGCATTTACGATGAAAGGAGCTATTTTAAAGGCTAAGATTAAAAAAGAAAAGCTGATCCTTTCTATAGAGGTTATTCCAAGTATTTCCTATGAGTGAAGGCAAATGGGAAAACACCTTTCTTAGACCCAATCATGGTAGCTCTATTATTCCACCAGATATACAGTGCCATAAGAAAGCAATTATGAGTTATTGTGCCTAATACCTAGCATAGTTACTGGGACAGAGGATGTATACAACAGTTATGTATTAGATATCCATGCAGTTGAAAGGCTGAAATGAAAGGGTCAATCTTCTTTTAACAGTAGCCATTCCCAGGACCCCACAAAAGAGTTTCCTTATTCATTTGCCCTTGTTGTTTTTACCATTTACAAAAATTAGAAAAATAGTAAGAAAGCATTACATTTTATTGAGCACTGACTATACGATAGGTACTATTTGAATACAACAATCAATAAACCGAGCTGCTGTTCTTGAAGAATAAAGAGTTACAAAACAGTAATCATGATGGGAACAGGTCGCTGTGGATTCCCAGAACAGAAAGCAATTAGTTGCATGGGAGAGCCATGTGCATTTCCATTAAGGTGTAACAGCTTTGCAGTCAATTGATATTTATTAAATGACTACTAACGTGCCCATGGTAGACATTTGACTGGCAAGAAAGAAATGGGAAGCTGATATAGGCAGAGGAAGGCTGGGTTGAAAGAATGCTCAAAGGTTCAGTATAATTGTAATGTAAGGTATCTCTGGAGTCCATGGGGAGGTGGGGTGGGGGTTGGAGAGGAGAGATTGGTGGCAAGAGATGAAACTTGAAGCTGGAATGAGCCATTGGAATTTCAAAGAGAGGAACTGGCATGATGAAATCGTATATCATGTGAAGAATGAATTAGTGGAGGAAGAATGAATTAGAAGGAGAGAAGAGAGGAGGAGTTAGGAGGTCATTTTAACAGCTCCTCGGAGGGAATGGTGGCTTTCTGAAGTAAAACCATTTCCGGGGGAAGGATGAAAATACAGAATCTGGAGACAATTAAAAATAGAATGAAAGTATACTCCGGAGGACCAGGTTAGTTACAGAGAGAGACAAGAAGAGGTTAAAGATTACTCCTATGTTTATGCAGGTAGTATAAAGTCTAAGGAGACCTACAAATGATTTCTTCCATAAAAACTCCTGTCTTAGGAAAGAAAACAAAAAGAAAAAGAAAAAAAAAGAAAAACAAGAAAGGAGAAAAAAAAAAGAAAAAAAAAAAACTCCTGTCTTCATATCACTAAATTACTGAAGAAACAAAAGTATTATGAAATTAATTTATGAATAAATTGCTAATTTATTAATAGTAGTAGATAGGAGAATCCTAGCTATAGTAGTGGTACATTGAAGGAAAGTTCTCCACCTCGCTCATGAAGTGAATAAATTTAAATAACACATTCTCTGAAATTCAGGATATATATTACTTATTACTATTACTCTTATAGATGATATCAATAATAAACTGATTTTTAAAAATCAGCTGTACAAAAGAAGCTAGGGGAAACGTGATAATATAAGTTGTGCTTATAAATTATCACTTAGAATTTTCCTTCTTGTTTTTCAACTGTTACCTTGAGTTTTCTGATTTAATCTTCACATAGGCCCAAAGTTGTATCAATGAGCATTACTAGTCAAATTTAAAAAGAAAAGGAAATAGCTCAGTCATCTGTTTTCACTTTTGATGCTGAGTTGGTCTAGACAGGATGAATTCATTTTAGCAGAGCTTTAGGCTGGTAGCCATTATGCCCTTAGAAATGTGATATTTCAATTTAGGATATGCTACTCTAGTATTTTCATTGTGAAGATGTCTCTTTGGCCCTTTATAGGTATTTATTTTGTTATTAACAGAAAATCCAGCAGCATAAATAAATGTATGGTACATTATAGGTTTAAAGTGCCTTTATATTTCTTACTTGATTCATAACAAATATTTGACATAGAGAGGGCTGATAGAATTTCATCTTTTAAAATAAATTTAACCCCTTCATTATAAAATATAATATACTTACAATAAGGTACACAAAACATATACAGCTCAAGGACTTAAGAAAATAAACTGGGTAACCACCTCCAGATCAAGGATCATTGTCAGGTCCCAAAAGTGCCCCCTGTGCCCTTTCAACAATTATGCCAACCTCTGCACCCCAAGTAGGTATGTTTTTGGCCTGACACCTATGGCCATCACTTCCTTGCTTTTCTTTACAGTGCTGCCACCCACAGATACATGATACACCCCTAAACACCGTGGTTTTTGTCTTTTTAACTTGACTTAAACGGAATTGTACTATATGTATTCTTTTGCATCTGGACTCTCTGACCCAAGACAATGTTTTTTAATATTTATTGATGTTGTTTTCAGCTATAGTTCATCCATTTTCATTGCTATGGAGTATCTTCATTAAATGAATATGCCATAATTAATTTATCCATTTACTTTTTTTTCTCCCCCACAGTCTTGCTCTGTTGCCCAGTCTGTCCTCGAACTCCTGGACTCCAGTGATCTTCCCATCTTAGCCTCTGAAGTAGCTGAGACTACAGGCATGTGCCGCTGTGCCTAGATTCCATTTACTAATGATCGAAATCTGGATTGCTTCAGAGTTGGCAAATATAGATAATGCTTTTATGAACTTTCTTGTACATGTGCCCCGGGGCGCACATGTGCACAAGTTAGGGTAGATATGGAGTAGTGAAATTATTGACTCATAGATTATGCAGTTCCTAGGCAATGTCAAATTGTTTTCATTCAGTTGTACCAATTCACACTCCCTTCAACAGCATATGAGAGTTCCTCTCATTCTGACCACTTACTAGCATATTGCTGTTGCTGGTTTTTAATTTTATCCTTTCTGGTGAGTATGTAGTACTATCACAGTGTAATTTTAATTTTCATTTTCTTGGTTACTATCACTGGGATCCAGCCTCTTCATGCATTTATTGGCCATTTGGATATTTGTGTGTGTGATGTGTATGTTGAAATTCCTCGCCCATTTTTTTGTTATCTGTCTTTTTCTCTATTGACTTATAGAGTTTCTTTGTGTATCTTGGATACATGTCCTTTGTAATTTAGTTATATTACAGATATTTTTTATTAGCCTAACAGCTTGTTTTTTCACTTTCCTCACAGTGTGTTTGAACAGTTCTTAATTCCAATGTAGTCCAATTTCTGAATCTTTTCCTTTATGACTAGTATTTTTTGTTGTAAAAGAACTCTTTGCCTCCAAAACCAGGAAGCCATGTTTTTCATACAGATGAAAAAATGAAGACAGAGAGAGATAGAGTGGTTTGCTAAACTTGAATCCAGATATTTTGACACCAAAGTCTGCATTATTTCCATTATACCACACTAATGTCAATTTTTTATGAAAAATTATTTTTATTTATTTTGATCACCGATCTTTCCTCATCACTTGATGTAGTACAAAGCTTTAAGAATATGGAGAATGCTGGGCACAGTGGCTCATGCCTGTAATCCCAGTACTTTTGGGAGGACAAGGTGGGTGGATCACCTGAGGCCGGGAGTTCGAGGCCAGCCGGACCAACATGGACAAACTCCATCTCTATTAAAAATACAAAATTAGCTGGGCTTGGTGGCACATGCTTGTAATCCCAGCTACTTGGGAGGCTGAGGCAGGACAATTGCTTGAACCCGGGAGGCAGACATTGCAGTGAGCCGAGATCATGCCATTGCACTCCAACCTGGGCAACAAGAGCAAAACTCTGTCTCAAAAAAAAAAAAAAAAAAAAAGCATGGAGAAGCAGGTGGTGGTATTTAGGGATAAGAAAAGTTCATCAAGTTCCCACACGTGCTTCATGCCCTCAGCCAGAGGTAGAAGGATATTTTGCAAATATTCCCAAATTTGCTGCTCATGGAGCCTCTTCTCCACTGAATAATATTCCCACACCTCCTCTGGCCTTATTTTTGCCCTATACACTTGAGACTAGGCAAAATACAGTATGGCAGGGGACTTGAATTTGTAGATAGTATACAGGTTAACCAATAAATCACCATTTTAAGGTTTTGTGCTTAAAATAGTAAAAGATATGGAAAGCTGGAGAAGGATATATAAGTAAGGCAGTAATATCGCATGTTTCTAATTGAATATGGGCCTCCCGAAGTTGCAACAGGAATGTGCACCAACATATGATACCACCTTTACTGAATAAGGATTCCACCAGATTTGAGAAGCATTCAGAGCTCCTGTAAATGTTCTGATAAACTCCCCTAAATAGCTCTAAAACTCTAGTTGCATCTCTGCCTGCTCAATGGGAGCACATGATTGGTACAAAACAACTCCAGCATATCCCTAATATTGTTTTTTTTAAAAACTTACTCTTTTGGCATAATTTTAAACTTGAAAATATTGCAGCAATATAAGAGTCTTCAATATACCCTTTACCCAGATTCACCCATTTTTTTGTAACATATTGCTCTATTGGCTTTACCATTGTATCTACTCATGTATGTATTCTTTTCTGAAACATAGTCATGAGTTGGAGACCTCATGTCCCTTTCTTCCTATATACTTCATTGTGCATTTCCTGTAATCAAAATCAGGATATTTAACATAGCTATAATGCTATTGCCAAATCCATAGTTTGTATTCCAGTTGGATCAAGGATTCTCTAATATTCATCACTGATATTTTTCCTAATCGAGGATTCCAATGGGAGGCATTGTGCTTAGGTGTCATAGCTCTTCAGTCTTCTTCAATTTGGAATAATTCCCCAGCTTTTCTGTTGCTTTTTTTTTTAACCCCGTTATTTTTGAAGAATACATCCATTAATTTGGAGATTGTCCCTCAATCTGTGTTTGTCTGATATTTCCTCATGTTTAGATTTTGGTTATGCATTTTTCCAGGAAAACCATGGAAATCATGGTTCAACCTCCATTTCGTAGCAATCACAGAAGTGGCACATAGTACTGGTAATATTGACTATGATTACTTGGATAGGGTGGTGCTCTCCAGGTTTCTCCACTGTGAAACCATGCAAATGTCCTGTTCCTCATCAAACTTTGATGTTCTTCGTTTAGCATCCATTGAACATTTTGGAACTCTTACTTCTTTTTTCTTTTTTTTTGAGACAGAGTCTCACTCTGTCGCCCAGGCTGGAGTGTAGTGGTGCGATCTCGTCTCACTGCAACCTCCACTTCCTGGGTTCAAGCAATTCTTCTGCCTCAGCCTCTTGAGAAGCTGGGACTACAGGTATGCGCCACCACACCTAGCTAATTTTTTATATTTTTAGTAGAGACGAGGTTTCACCATGTTAGCCAGGATGGACTCGATCTCCTAACCTCGTGATCCACCTGCCTTGGCCTCCCAAAGGGCTAGGATTACAGGCGTGAGCCACCGTGCCCAGCCTAAAACACTTATTTCTTTATATTTATTAGTCAACTTCCTACTGTAAAGAAGAGCTTTTCTATATGTATTCAGGTATGTCAGTATGAGCTCACAGACCTTTATTTTACTCAGTAGGGTGTAATCCACTGCTATAATTATTTATGTATTTGGACATTTAAATTGTCCCACATTTGCCCATTGGGGAACTGTTTACAGCTGTCTCCTGTGTCCTTTTAATATAGTCCCTCCATTCCTTGAGTGAATCCTAACTTTCTGGTGCAGTGAGATATTCCAGATTCATCTTATATTTCTCTGCTCAAGCATTGGAATCCATTTTTTTTTTGTAGGTCTCTTGTTCTATTTAGTAGAGAATGGCATGTAGAAAGCTAGATAAGGTAGTAATTACGCAATCATATGCCTTTGGCAAAACAGGTTACAGAACTGTACACTAAAAAAAGATAATTTATTTTTTTCCTACTACTCCATGGTATATATAAAATAAAATATGTAAACCTTCTAATAAGAAAAAAAGAGAAAAGTTAAAACTGAATTATAGACCACTACTAATATGTACACCAAACAATTAAGATATGGTATATTTTCAGCACCAACAAAAGTTATCTTGTTCCCCCTCGAGGTCAACCTGTCTTTCACCCTAGGTCTTGGAAACCACTGACCTATTTTCTGTCCCTGTAGCTTTGCCTTTCCCAGAACGTCTTATAAACAGGATCATACATGTTTAACCTTCCTTTCTCAATGTTTCGCATTGAACTTCCTCCATTTTATTGCATATACTGGTAGTTTATTCCTTTTTATTGCTGAGTAATATTCTACTGTACGTGTTACAGTTTACTCATTTGAAGCACATTTAGGTTTTGTTGATTATGACAAAAGTTACCATAAACATATATGACCAGTGTTTTTATTTTTCTTCAGTAAAAACCTAGGAGTGAGTTCACTAGATCATATAGTGTGTTTAACTTTATAAAGTAAAACTTTATACTTTACAAAGTATTTTAAAAATTCTTAACTTTATAAAGTTAAAAAAAACTTTATTAATTAAAACCGCCAAACTGTTTCCAATTCCATTCCCACCAACAATGAATGAGAGTTCTAGATTTACGTTATTATCAGCACTTGTTACTTTCATATAAAAAAATTTAAAAATGTATTAAGTGGCCAGGTGCAGTGGCTCATGCCTCTAATCCCAGCATTTTGGGAGGCTGAATCAGGCAGATTCCAAGGTCAAGAGTTCAAGACAAGCCTGGCCAACATGGTGAAATCCTGTCTCTACTAAAAATACAAAAAAAATTAGCCAGGCATGGTGGCGCATGCCTGTAATCCTAGCTACTCAGGAGGCTGAGGCAGGAGAATTGCTTGAACCTGGGAGAGACAGGTTGCAGTGAGCCAGGACTGCACCACTGCACTCCAGTCTGGGCTACAGAGCAAGACTCCATCTCAGAAAAAAAGAAAAAGTAATAGGTATATAATGGTATCTCATTTATGGTTTTAATTTGCATTTCCTTGATTACTAATAATATCGAGCATCTTTTAATGTAATACACATACATTTTAAAAACAACAGCAGAATTGTATTGCCATACTATTTGTAACCTACTTTTTATTTCTCACTTAACATTGTGTAATTCATATTATTCTACAATATAATCAATTAATTACTTTGTTTAAAGTCTAAATAAGTGACTGGCAAATGTGAAAAATAGACAAGGAATCCTGTAATGTAATGCCACTCTCTCTAAAAACATAAATCTAGAATTCACATTTTGATACTGGAAGGAAACTTGTTCTAACTATTTTGTGTTATTCATTTTTTCCTGTCAGAATAGCCTATAGATTATTATTTAGTACTCATTCCTCAGTTTCCCCTATGCTCTGCTGGTCTGCTGAGTTAGCCTCTGGCTGGGAATGGAGCAGGCAGAAGAATCTGCCCTGTAGCTCAGTCTTCAATGCTTTCCCCCGACCCCCTTCCCACCCATTCATCTCCTCCCGCTTTATCACACTCCTTAGGAGGGAAGGCTTCAGAAGATGTCTACTCCTCCTCTCTCAGCAGCATGGGAGACTTTCCTAAATTATCATCTTTTAATTGTGACCTCAGAGACAGTCTTACTACCATGATCACCACCTCTATTTCCCTGGAACCTGTTGGATTCTCAGAATCCAATCACTAGCCAACCTGCCCTCAACCAATTCCTACTTGATTAGAGTTGTGTTAGTTTTCCAAGTGTTTCATCTCATGTGCTTCTGCTTGGGTTGATTTTGTAAGGTAGTTTCTTCTAATGTTAATTTTTTTTTTTTTTTTTTTGCAACAGGGTCTCATTCTGTCACCCAGGCTAGAGTACAGTGGTGCAATTATAGCTGATACAGCCTCAATCTCCTGGGCTCAAGTGATTCTCCCACCTCAGCCTCTCAAGTAGGTGGGACCACAGGTGCCACTCCACCTCACCCAGCCAATTTTTCTTTTCTTGTTTTTCTAGAACAGACAGGGTCTTACTATGTTGCCCAGGATGGTTTCAAACTCCTGGTGTCAAGCGATCCTCCCACTGTAGCCTCCCAAAGTGTTGTACGTATAGACAGGCCTGGGCCACTGTGCTTGGCCATAAATTTAAATTTTACTTTCAGTATTTCCATGGAGTCTTCTATTTAGCTGGGTAGGGACCCTAGAGCAAGACATGTATTCCAATTTACTGTTTTGTTCATCTCACTCATTTGGAAATTTGAAAGTGACAGTGGTTAATCAAAAAAGAGAATGATCTGTTCAAATCGGGCTTTTAAACCCCTCCCTGATATGAAGAGGCTGTTCATATGAGAAGCTGTTCAGCATTTCTTTTTCCCAGAAAGCAGAAAGATTGTTTGGAGAGGCTCACTATGGATGCCTGGCTCTCAGGCCTCCCTGCCCAAAGGATGTCTGATTCTTTAACAAGTTGAGGCCCTTCTTGTCCTGAATGGTCATTTTTCTTTACCCTTTGAAGTGGAGGATTTATGGAAAGCAAGTTTCTCCACTAACTCACTCCTCCTTCGTGTTGGTAGGCACTTCCTTCTACTCTTGAACAGAGTCCCTAGAGCTTTTCTCAGCTCAGACCCTGACTCCACTCGGCTCTTTCCAGTTGTGTTTCCGTGGTCTAGAGTGGGCATTTTCTTCCCTCGATCTGACGAGGACAAAAATGAATCCACCATCTCATTCCTCAACTAGAGTTCAACCAAAAGCCCCCAAGGAAAGATGTGGGGGCGATGAGCTGGGACATTGGTAAGATCCGAGTCTCCCTCTTCTAGTTTACATTCTTCCTGGACTTCTTAGCTCTATACTGTTATGCCTTCATTATCTATCATTGTGCAACAAATATTTCATCATTCAGCGGCTTACAACAACAAACATTTGTTACCCTCTGAAGTGATCTAGCTGGATGATCTGGCTCAGGGTCTTGCATGAGGCTGCAGTCACAATAACAGCCGGGACTGGCTGGGTGAGGTGGCTCATGCCTGGAATCTCAGCACTTTGGCAGGCTGATACAGGTGGACTTGAGTCCAGGAGTTCAAGACCAGTTTGGGAGACATGGTGGACCCTGTCTCTATTAAAAAATAAAATAAAATAAAATAAAATAAACCCAAAGAATGGTGGCTCTGCCCTGGTCAGATATAATCTGATAACAATTTCTCAACAAGTGAGGCAACCCAATATTCACATAAGTGATACAGGTGGACTTGATTCCAGGAGTTCAAGACCAGTTTGGGCAACATGGTGAACCCTGTCTCTATTTAAAAAAAAAAAAACAAAAAAACCAGTCAGGACTTTAGCCTCTGAAAACTTGACTCGGGTAAACACCGCTCTGCTGTGGAGCTTTCCAACATCATCTCCAATTCTCTCACTCATTCCTTCTCTTCATAATCTTTAATAGGGCTGACAAATCTAGAACAGTCAAACAAGATTTTACTGCAAGGCTAAACAATTACAAAGCAACCTAACAAAAGAGTAAAACAAATTTAGAAAATCTAGCAAACGAAGTAGTTTATAGACTTGCATCTTGTATGGCACTCTGAATGCTGACCTGTACTTACTGGCTACCTCCCTGCATCCACCTGGAAAAGGCTATTGTTAACCCTAGCCTGTAGGGCCCACTTTCCCAGACACCTACATTCTTTACAGTTTAACAAGAAGGGAGGTAGAGCCTTTTTTCTCTTATCTACCTAGAGATCACTACAGTTTTTCTGCTTTAGGAATTGCCTCTTCTCATGAATATACCAGGAAAGACATGTCTGCCCTTAAGGGGGGAACACTACTTCCAAACCTAAAGAATGGTGGCTCTGCCCTGGTCAGATTTAACCTGATAACCATTTCTCAACAAGTGCAGTAACTCAAATATTCACATAAATGATACAGAAACTGGAAATTGTTTTCTTAAACTACTACCATGTTTATTTTAATTTTTCATGTGATTTCAGGTCAATCCAATCTGCACTGAGAGAATAACTCCCAGAGTTGATCAGAAAATAGCTACAACAAATATTTTGAAAGATTTATTTAGTTTTTCCTGCTAGGACTGGCATTAAATTGAATATGACATCCTTTCAAAAGTGAAGGGTAGAAAGATGGGGAAAAATGACAGATAGGAGGCCAGACTAGCTTGCAGGTCCCACTTAGACGAACAGAGCTTATAGAGACCCATATCATAAACTTTTGCTCCAAGAACTGCCACAGGAACATACCAGGAAAGCCCAGAGAATCCACAGACCCTTTGAAGGAGGTGGATTGCTGCTGCAGGCTCTGCGGGACAGTCAAGGAAGTGTGAGTCCATTTGCTTTCTCAGCTGGAGGCTTGTAGCCTGGGGCAAGTTCTCAGGCTGCCTGAATATAAACTCAGTGCTGTTGTGGGACACGGTGAGAGTGAGACAGGCCTTCGAGCTGCAGGGTGTGTGGGGAGCTGGGTAAAGCCTGTGACTGCCGGCATTCCCCCCACTTCTCTGGTGACTTGTGTGAGGAAGCAGAGGCAGCCATAATTCCCCTGGGAACATAAGTCTGTTGGCCTGGGAACCACATCCCCATCCCCCTATAGCAGCCGCAGCAAGCCCCATCCAGAGTCTTAGCTCAGACGTGCCTAACCTTGCCCCCCACTTGATGGTCTTTCTCTACCTGCCCTGGTAGCCAAGACAAAGAAGATAATCTGTTGGGACCATTATGGTCCCACCCACCACCTGATCCGCCCTATACTATCACAAGCGGATGCTGTCTTGAAAGTGCCACCTCCTGGCTGGAGAACAACAAACACAAAACCAGTGCATTTAACAAAAACACAACCAAGGACCCTCACAGAGTCCACATCATTCCCCTGCTACCTCCACCAGATTAGGTGCTGGTATCCACGACTGAGAGACCTGAAGATGAATCACATCACAGGACTCTTGGCGGAAGTCCCATTATCAGCCCAGAGCCTGGTAGTTCCACTGGGTGGCTAGATCCAGAAGACAAATAACGATCACTGCAGTTTGTCTCTCAGGAAGCCTCATCCCTAGGGAAAGGGAGAGAGCACCAGATCAAGGAAGCACACCATGGGACGAAAGAATCAAAACAGCAGTCCTTGAGTCCCAGATCCTCCCCTCTGACATAGTCTACCCAAATGAGAAGGAACCAGAAAAAGAATTCTGGGAATATGAAACGGTGTTTTCACATTCCCAGAATATGAGGAAGAAGACATATTTACAATTTTGGAAAACATATTTGAGGGAATAACCAAGGAAAACTTCCCTGGCCTTGCTAAACATCTAAACATCCAAATACAAGAAGCTCAAAGAACACAGGGGAAATTCATCACAAAAAGATTATCACCTAGGCACATAGTCATCAGTTTACCTAAAGTCAAGATGAAGGAAAGAATCTAAAGAGCTGTGAAGCAAAAGCATCAGGTAACCTACAAAGGAAAACCTATCAAGTTAACAGCAGATTTCTCAGCAGAAACCTTACAAACCAGAAGGGATTAGGGTCCTATCTTTAGCCTTCTTAAACAAAATAATTATTAGCCAAGAAGTTTGTATCCAGTGAAACTAAACTTCATAAATGAAGGAAAAATACAGTATTTTTCAGACAAACAAATGCTGAGAGAATTAGACACTACCAAGCCAGTACAACGAGAACTGCTAAAAGGAGCTCTAAATCTTGAAATAAATCCTCAATATACACCAAAATGGAATCTCCTTAAAGCATAATTCTCACAAGAACCTGTAAAACAATAACACAATAAACAAAAAACAAGGTATTCAAGCAACAAATAACACGATGAATATAACAGGACCTCACATCTAATGTTGAATGTAAATGGCCTAAATGCTCCATTTAAAAGACATATAACGGCAGAATGTATAAGAACTCATCAGCAGCCAGGCTCAGTGGCCCACGACTGTAATCCCAGCACTTTGGGAGGCTGAGGTGGAAAGATCACCTGAGGTCAGGAGTTTGAGACCAGCCTGACCAACATGGAGAAACTCTGTCTATACTAAAAATACAAAATTAGCTGGGCATGGTGGCACATGCCTGTAATCCCAGCTACTTGGGAGGCTGAGGCAGGAGAATTGCTTGAACCTGAGAGGCAGAGGTTGCAGTGAGCCGAGATCATGCCATTGCACTCCAGCCTGGGCAACAAGAGCAAAACACCGTTTCAAAAAAAAAAAAAAACCAAAAAATAAAAAAATCTCACCAATAAAGTATTTGCTGTCTTCATATAATGATAAAATAACAACAGGAAAATATCACAATCCTAAATATACACACACGTAACACTGGAGCTCCCAAATTTATAAAACAATTACTACTAGACCTAAGTAATGAGATAGACAGCAACACAATAATAGTGGGAGACTTCAGTACTCCACTGACAGCACTAGACAGGTCATCAAGACAGAAAGTCAATGAAGAAAAAATGGACTTAAACTATACCCTAGAACAAATGGACTTCACAGATATTTACAGAACATTCTATGCAACAACTGCAGAATATACATTCTATTATTCATCAGTGCATGAACATTCTCCAAGAAGACCATATGATAGGTGACAAAACAAGTCTTAACAAATTTAAGAAAATCAAAATTATATAAATTGTATAACTACTCTTATAAGCTATAATAGGTACTCTCAGACCACAGTCTTAATAAAATTGGAAATCAACTCCACTAGGAACCCTCAAAACCATGCACATACATAGAAATTAAATAACCTGCTCCTGAAAGATTGTTGGGTTTACAATGAAACCAAGATGGAAATTCTTTGAACTGAATGATAATAATGGCACATTCTATCAAAAGTCTTGAGATACGGCAAAAGCAGTGCTAAGAGGAAAGTTTATAGCTCTAAATACCTATATCAAAAAGTCTGAAAGAGCACAAATAAACAATCTAAGGACACACCTCAAGGAATTAGAGAAAGAACAAACCAAACCCAAATCCCAGAGAAGAAAATAAACAGCCAAGATGAGAGAAGAACTAAATGAAATTGAAACAAACAAAAGATAAAAGAACAAAAAGCTGGTTCTTCGAAAAGATAAATAAAATTGATAGACCATTAGCAAGACTGACCAAGAAGAGAGAAGATCCAAGTAAGCTCAATTATAAATGAAACAGGAGATATTACAACAGATGCGACAGAAATACAAAAGATTATTCAAGGCTCCTATGAACACCTTTATGCACATAAACTAGAACACCTAGAGGAGATGGATACATTCCTGGAAATATGCAAAATATACAACTCTCCTATATTAGACCGGGAAGAAGTAGAAACTCTGAACAGAACAATAACAAGCAGTGAGACTGAAATGGTAATGAAAAAGTTATCAACAAAAAAACGTTCAGGACCAGATGGATCCACAGCTGAATTCTATAAAACATTCAAAGAAGAATTAGTACCAATCCTATTGACACTATTCCAAAAAATAATGAGGGGAATCCTTCCTAAATTTTTCTATGAAGCCAGCATCACCCTAATACCAAAACCAGGAAAGAATATAACAAAAACAAAAAAGCCAATATCCTTGATGAATATAGATGCAAAATTCCTCAACAAAAGAGTAGCTTACTGAATCCAACAATATATTGAAAAGAGAATCCACCATGATCAAATGGGTTTCACACCAGGGATGCAAGGATGGTTTAACATCCTCGAATCAGTAATTGTGACACACCATATAAACAGAATTAAAAACAAAAATCACATGATCATTTCCACAGATGGAGAAAAAAGCATCTGACAAAATGCAGCATCCCTTTCTGATTAAAACGCTCAGCAAAATCAGCATAGAAGAGATATATGTTAATGTAATAAAGGCCATCTATGACAAACCGACAGCCAACATTATACTAAACTTGGAAAAGTTGAAAGCATTCCCCTGAGAACTGAAACAACACAGGTGTGATGGTTAATATTGAGTGTCAACTTGATCAGATTGAAGAATGCAAAGGATTGTTCCTGGGTGTGTCTGTGAAGGTGTTTCCAAAGGAGATTAACATTTGAGTCAGTGGACTGGGAGAGACAGACCCACCCTCAGTCTGGGTGGACACCATCTAATCAGCTGCTAGCACAGAATAAAGCAGGCAGAAGTCAGAAGGACTAGACTTGCTGTGTCTTTCAGTCTTCTTCTCTCATGCTGGATGCTTCCTGTCCTCGAACATTAGACTCCAAGTTTAGTTTGGAGTCTTCAGCTTTTGGACTCTTGGACTTACATCAATGACTTGCCAGGGGGCTCTCAGGCCTTTGACCACAGACTGAAGGCGGCACTGTCGGCTTCCCTACTTTTGAGGTTTGGAGACTCAGACTGGTGTTCTTGCTCCTCAGCTTGCAGATGGCCTGCTGTGGGACTTCACTTTGTGATCATGTGAGTCAATACTCCTTAATAAACTCCCCTTCATATGTACCTTTATCCTATTAGTTCTGTCCTTCTAGAAACCCTGACTAATGCAGATTTTGGTACCAGGAGTGGTTCTAGAGGAACAGAATTTTAAGAATGGATTTCTTTAGTTGGTTTTGAGGTTTCTGGAGTTGGCTGTTTAATTTGATTAGACTCAAAAATGCTAAGCACTCTACTTCTAATAGTATGAAGAACACTGATAGTCCTTGGCATGCATTGTTTAGAGAGTTATACAAAATAAATGCATTTGATACTCTTGATTCACCACTCATGAGAGGCAAGGAATTTAGTGACTCTATACATAATACTTTTGACCATAAGTGGAGAACCAAGGAATATAATGAAGATGGTTGGTTGCTCATAAGTTTGCTGCAAAAGTGATGAAAGAAAAGGATGAGCTCAGGAATTCTAACTCCTGCCTCCAGAAGCACATACGGAGCCTCAAGTCTTCTGAGATTGCCCTTAGTGAGTGTCTTATCTCCTGTAGACAAAGGTCTGAAATTGCAGAAACTCAGACACAAGCTCTTACCATGAGAGTGGCTGACCTGCAATGAAAGGTGCATGCTCAGCCTTGCCAGGTATCTACTGCTAAAGTGAGGGAATTGATTAGAAATGAATAGGACCCTGCAATAGGAATGGGGTCATGTGGGAAGACCTTGAGGAGGCCGGGGACACTGAGTTTGTAAACTCTGATGAGCCTTCTTTGCCAGAAGGAACAGCTTCCCCATACCCAGTAGTGGCAACATCCCCTCCCCTACCCACACTGCCACCAGCCTTTCTACCTTTGGCTAAGGAGATTAACTCTGCACTGCCTGAAGCGACAGTGATGGCCTCCCCTGAGGCAGTTGCCAGGCAAAATAATACTTATTCTCCTCGGGACCCACCCCCAACACCCCTGTTTGCTTCTAGACCTAGACTCAAGTCCCAACAGGCCCCTAGAGGTAAGGTTCAGAGTGTGACTCATGAGGAGGTGTGCTACACTCCAAAAGAACTGCTTGAGTTTTCTAATTTACATAAACAGAAATCTGGAGAACATGCATGAGAATGGATATTAAGGGTGTGGGATAATGATGGAAGAAACATAAAGTTGAATCAGACTGAATTCACTGACATTGGTGGACTAAGCATGGATCTTGCCTTTACTGTTGCAGCTTGGGGGAGTCACAAGTGGTTCTAATAGTCTATTTGCTTGATTAGCTAAAATATGGATCAAAAGATGGCCCGGTGTGAGCAAGCTGGAAATGCCTGATCTCCCTTGGTTTAATGTAGAGGAAGGGATCCAAAGGCTTAGGGAGACTGGGATGCTAGAGCAGATTAGTCACTTTAGACCTACTCATCCCATCTGGGAGTATACAGAAGACATACCCTTCACCAATACTTTGCAAAATAGATTTATGAGGACAGCACCTGCATCCTTGAAGAGCTGTGATTGCTCGTCTCTGTATGCCAGATTTTACAGTGGGAACTGCAGTCACTTAATTAGAAAATTTAAATGCAGTGGGAATAATTGAATCTCGAAGTGGCAGGGGCCAAGTGGTGGTATTCAACCTTCAAAAGCAAGGTGGGTGGAGTTACTGTAAGAGACAGTAGAGGCAAAGCAGCAATCAGAATAGTCTGACTCGTGTAGAGCTCTGGCATTGGCTAATCACGGTGTTTCTAGAAGTGAAGTTGATAAGAAGCCTACTGCATTCTTACTTATAGTAATTTGTATAAGCAAAAACTTTCAGGCTGAGTGGACAAAAACTAATTTGAATTATAAAAATAAAGAATTACAGCCCCTTGATCCGTTTCCAGACTTGAACCAATTTACAGACCCAGAACCCCTTGAATTAAGGGGAGGCCAGGTCCCCTTGAGGAAGGACCACACTACATTACCAACAATTTATGCTGTTAATCTTTCTCTCACCCTTCCCCAAGGAAACCTCCAGCCTATTACCAGAGTAACTGTGCACTGGGAAAGGGGAATGATCAGACCTTTTGGGGACTACTGGACACTGGCTCTGAATTGACGTTGATTCGACGTGACCCAACATCATTGTGGTCCTCCCATTAAAGTAGAGGCTTATGGAGGTCAGGTAATTAGTGGAGTTTTAGCTCAGGTCCGACTTACAGTAGGTCCAGTGGATCCCCGGACTCATCCTTAAGTCATTTTCCCAGGGCCAAAATGCATAATTGGCACAGACATAGTCAGCAGTTGGCGGAACCCCCACATTGGCTCCCTGACTGGTAGGGTGAAGGCTACTATGGTGGGGAAATGCCAAATGGCAGCCATTAGAGCTGCCTCTACCTAGAAAATAGTAAATCAAAAACAATATCACATCCCTGGAGGGATTGTGGAGATCAGTGCCACCATCAAGGACTTGAAAGATGCAGGGGTGATGACTCCCACCACATCCTTGTTCAACTCTCCTATTTTGTTTGTGCAGAAGACAGAGGGATCTCGGGGGATGACAGTGGATTATTGTAAACTTAACCAAGTGATGACTCAAATTGCAGCTGCTATAACAGATCTGTTCATTGCTGAAACAAATTAATATATTTTCTGATACTGAGTATGCAGCCATTGATTTGGCAAATGCCTTTTTTTTTTCCATTCCTGTCCATAAGACCCACCAGAAGCAATTTGCCTTCAGGTGGCAAGGCCAGCAATATACCTTCACTGTCCTACCTCAGGGATATATCAACTCTCTGGCTTTGTGTCTTAATCTTGTTCTCAGAGATCTTGATCACTTTTCAAGATATCACACTAGTCCATTATATTGATGACATTATGCTAACTGGATCCAGTCAGTGAGAAAGTAGCAAACACACTGGACTTATTGGCGAGACATTTGTGTGCCAGAGAATGGAAAATAAATCCAACTAAAATTCAGGGATCTTCTACCTCAGTACAATTCCTAGTGGTCCAGTGGTGTGGGGACTATCAAGATATTCCTTCTAAGGTGAAAGATAAGTTGCTGCTTTTGGCCCCTCCTACAACCAAGAAAGAAGCACAGTGACTAGTGGGCCTCTTTGGTTTTGGAGGCAACACATTCTTCATTTGGCATGTTACTCTGGTTCATTTATCAAGTGATCTAAAAAGTGACCAGTTTTGAGTGAGGTCTAGAACAGAAGGCTCTGCAACAGGTCCAGGCTGCTGTGCAGGCTTCTCTTTCACTAGGGACATACGATCCAGCAGATCCAATGGTGCTTGAGGTGTCAGTGGCAGATATTGGAGCCTTTGGCAGCCCCCCATAGGTGAATCACAGTGGATGCCTCTAGGATTTTGGAGCAAGACCCTGCCATCCTCTGCAGCTAACCACTCTCCTTTTGAGAGACAGCTCTCAGCCTCTTACTGGACTTTGGTAGAAACTAAATGTTTGACTATGGGTCATCAAGTCACCGTGCGACCTGAACTGCCTATCATGAACTGGGTGCTTTCTAAGCCATATAATCATAAAGTGGGCCATGCAAAGCAGCATTCTATCATCAAATGGAAGTGGTATATACCGTGATTGGGCTCAAGTAGGTCCTGGGGGCACAAGTTTATATGAGGAAATGGCTCAAACACCCATGGTCTCCACTCCTGCCACCCTGCTTTCTCACCCCCAGCCTGCACTGATGACCTCATGGGGAATTCCCTATGATCAGTTGACAGAGGAAGAGAAGACTAGGACCTGGTTTACAGATCGGTCTGCATGATATGCAGGCACCACCCAAAAGTGGACAGCTGCAGCACTAGAGCCCCTAGGACATCTGTGATGGACAGTGGCAAAGGTAAATATTTCCAGTGGGCAGAACTTCAGGCAGTACATCTGGTTGTACACTTTGCTTGGAAGGAGAAATGGCCATATGTACAATTATATACTGATTCATGAGCTGTAGCCAATGGTTTGGCTGGATGGTAGGGGACTTGGAAGAAGCATGGTTGAAAAATTAGTGACAGAGAAATTTGGGGAAGAGGTATATGGATGAACTTCTCTAATTGGCAAAAACTGTGAAGATATTTGTATCTCATGTGGATGCTCATCAAAGGGTGCCCTCAGCAGGGGAGGATTTTAATAATCAAGCAGATAGGATGACTCATTCTGTGGATACCACTCAGCCTCTTTCCCCAGCCACCCTGTCATACCCCAATGGGCCCATGAACAAAGTGGCCATGGTGGCAGGAATGCAGGTTATGTGTGGGCTCAGCAACATGAACTTCCACTCACCAAGGCTGACCTGGCTACAGCCACTGCTGAGTGCCCAATTTGCCAGCAGCAGAGACCAACACTGAACCCTCAATGTGGTACCATTCCTCTAGGTAGTCAGCCAGCTACTTGGACCTCTTCCATCATGGAAGGGGCAGAGGTTTGTCCTCACCAGAATAGATACATACTCCAGATATGGGTTTGCCCATCCTGCATGCAATGCTTCTGCCAAGACTATCATCTGTGGACCCATGGAATGCCTTATCTACCATCATAGTATTCCACATAGCATCGCCTCTGACCAAGGCACTCACTTTGTGGCTAAAAAAGTGCAGCAGTGGGCTCATGCTCATGGAATCCACTGGTCTTACCATGTTCCCCATCATTCTGAAGCAGCTGGATTGATAGAACGGGGAATGGCCTTTTGAAGTCACAATCACAATGTCAACTAAGTGACAATACTTTGCAGGACTGGGGCAAAGTTCTTCAGAAGCCTATGTATGCCCTGAATCAGTATCCAATATGTGGCACTGTTTCCATATCCAGGATTCATGGGCCCAGGAATCAAGGGGTGGAAGTGGAAGTAGCACCACTCACCAACACCCCTAATGACCCACTAACAAAATGTTTGCTTCACGTTCCTGCAACATTATGTTCTGCTGGTCTAGAGGTCTTAGTTCCATAAGGAGGAATGCTACCACCAGCACACAACAATTCCATTAAACTGGAACTTAAGATTGACACCTGGACACTTTGGGTCCCTCCTATCCCTAAGTCAACAGGCTAAGAAGGGAGTTACAGTGTTGGCTGGGGTGACTGATCCAGACCACCAACATGAAATAAGTGTACTATGGAGAAGAGTATGCGTGGAATACAAGAGATCCCTTAGGGTGTCTCTTAGGATTACCATATTCTGTGATTAAGGTCAATGGAAAACTACAAAACTCAATTCAGGCAGGACAACAAATGGCTCAGATCCTTCAGGAATGAAGGTTTGGGTCACTCCATCAGGTAAAAAACCATGACCTGCTGAGGCACTTGCTGAAGGCAAAGGGAATACAAAATGGGTGGTAGAAGAAGGTAGTCATCAATACCAGCTACAACCATGTGACCATTTGCAGAAATGAGGACTGTAATTGTCTTGAGTATTTCCTCCTTACTTTGTTAGGAACATGTTTGTGCATGTATACACTTGTACTAAGAAAATATCTTCATTTTATTTCCTTTCTTTTTCCTTTATCCTGTGACATAAAATTTATTGACTTCATATCAGCATTTAAATATTGCTAACTTTATGTAATAGCATTTAGGTTAAGGATTAGTGTGCTTCTCATTGTATGAAGGACAGTCGAATTACGTTAGGCATAATTTTGACCTTATTATTGTCTTTATTTGAAAATTATGTATGATTGCAGGAGATATGTATGGGTTCAAGTTGACAAGGGGTAGACTTGAGATGGTTAATACTGAGTATCAACTTGATTGGATTGAAGGATGCAAAGGGTTGTTCCTGGGTGTGTCTGTGAGGGTGTTTCCAGAGGAGATTACTATTTGAGTCAGTGGACTGGGAGAGGCAGACCCACCCTCACTCTGGGTGGGCACCATCTAATCAGCTGCCAGCACAGCTAGAATAAAGCAGACAGAAGAAGTTGGAAGGACTAGACTTGCTGAGTCTTCCAGTCTTCTTATTTCTCTCATGTTGGATGCTTCCTGCCCTCGAACATCAGACTCCAAGTTCTTCAGCTTTTGGACTCTTGGACTTACACCAGTGATTTGCCAGGGGGCTCTCAGGCCTTTGACTACAGACTGAAGGCTACACTGTTGGCTTCCTTGCTTTTGAGGTTCTGGGACTCAGACTGGCTTTCTTGCTCCTCAGCTTGCAGATGGCCTATTGTGGGACTTCACTTTATGATCCTGTGAGTTAATACTCCTTAATAAACTCCCCTTCATATGTACATTTATCCTGTTCATTGTGTCCCTCTAGAGAACCCTGACTAATACAACAAGGATGCCCACTTTCACCACTTCTATCCAACATAGTATTGGAAGTCCTGGCCAGAACAATCAGGCAAGAGAAAGAAATAAAGGGCATCCAAATTGGTAATGATGAAATAAAACTGTTGTTGTCTGCTGATGACATGATCATATACCTAGAAAACCCTAAAGACTCATCTGAAAAGCTCCTAGAACTGGTAAATTGATTCAGCAAACTTTCAGTATACAAAATTAATGTATGCAAATCAGTAGCTCTCCTATAGCTCTGCTGTAAGCTGAGAATCAGATAAGAAAGTCAACCCCTTTTACAATAGCTGCCAAAAGAACAACAACAACAAAAAAAAACTTAGGAATATGCTTAACCAAGGAGATGAAGGACCTTTACAAGGAAAACTGCAAAACACTGCTGAAAGAAATCACAGATGACACAAACAAATGGAAGCACATCCCATGCTCATGGATGGGTAGAACCAATATTGTGAAAATGATCATACTGTCAAAAGCAATCTACAAATTTGATGCAATTCCCATCAAAAAACACCATCATTCTTCACAGAACTAGAAAAAAAAATCCTAAAATTCATATGGGAAACAAAAAAGAGCCCACATAGCAAAGCAAGACAGAGCAAAATGAACAAATCTGAAGGCATTACCCATACCCAACTTCAAACTATACTGTAAAGCCACAGTCACCAAAACAGGATGGTACTTTTATAAAAACAGGCATATACACCAATGGAATAGATAGAGAACCCAGAAATTAAGTCAAATACTTACAGTCAACTGATCTTTGACAAAGCAAGCAAACACACAAAGTGGAGAAAGGACACCCTATTCAACAAATGGTGCTAGGATAACTGGCTAGTCACATACAGAAGAATGAAACTGGATCCTCATCAGTCATCCTATATAAAAATCAACTCAAGATGGATCAAAGACTTAAATCTAAGACCTGAAACCATAATATTTCTAGAAGATAACATTGGAAAAACCCCTTATTGGCTTAGGCAAAGACTTAATGACTAAGAACTTAAAAGTGAATGCAACAAAAACAAAGATAAATAGATGGGACCTAATTAAATTAAAAATCTTCTGAGAGGCACTAAACATAGAAAGGAACAACCAGTACCAGCTACTCCAAAAACATACCAAATGGTAAAGAGCATCAACACAATAAAGAAACTGCATCAACTAACGGGCAAAAACAGCCAGTTAGCATCAAAATGGCAGGAACAAATTCACACCTAACAATATTAACCCTAAATGTAAATGGGCTAAATGCCCCAATCAAAAGACACAGACTGGCAAATTGGATAAAAAGCCAAAACCCGGCCAGGCGCAGTGGCTCACACCTGTAATCCAAGCACTTTGGGAGGCCAAGGCGGGTGGATCACCTGAGGTTGGGAGTTCAAGACCAGCCTGACCAACATGGTGAAACCCTGTCTTTAAAGAAAAAAAAAATTAAAAAAAAAAAAAAAGCCAAAACCCATCGGTGTGCTGTACCCAGGAAACCCATCTCACATCCCAGGATACACAAAGCTTCAAAATAAAGGGATGGAGGAAGATTTACCAAGGAAATAGAGAGCAAAAAAAGGCAGGAGTTGCAATTCTCGTCTCTGATAAAATAGACTTTAAAACAACCAAGATCAAAAGAGACAAAGAAGGACATTACATAATGGTAAAAAGGATCAATGCAAGAAGAGCTAATGATCCTAAATATATAGGCACCCAATACAAGGGCACCCAGATACATAAGGTAAGTTCTTAATGACTTACAAAGAGACTTAGACTCCCACACAATAATAGTGGGGAGACTTGAACGCCCCATTGTCAATATTAGACAGATCAACGAGACAGAAAATTAACAAGGATATCCAGGACTTGAACTCAGACCTGGACTAAGCAAACTTAATAGACATTTACAGAACTCTCCACTGAAAATCCACTGAGAAGAAAATATACATTCTTCTCAGTACCACATCAAACCTACTCTAAAATTGACCACATAATTGGAAGTAAATCACTTCTCAGCAAATGCAAAATAACGGAAATCTTAACAAACAGTCTCTCAGACCACAGTGCAATCAAGTTAGAACTCAGAACTGAGAAAACTAACTCAGAACCGCACAGCTTCATGGAAACTGAACAACTGGCTCTTGAATGTTGACTGGATAAATGAAATGAAGACAGAAATAAAGATGTTCTTCAAAACCAACGAGAACGAAGACAACATGCCAGAATCTCTGGGACACATTTAAAGCAGTGTCTAGACGAAAATATATAGCAATAAATGCCCACATGAGAAGCAAAGAAAGATCTAAAATCAATACCCTATCGTCAAAATTGAAAGAGCTAGAGGAGCAAGATAAAAAAAACTCAAAAGCTAGCAGAAGGCAAGAAATAACTAAGATCAGAGCAGAACTGAAGGAGACAGAGACACAAAAAAACCCTTCAAAAAATCAGTAAATCCAGGAGCTGGTTTTTCAAAAAGGTCAACAAAATAGACAGACCACTAGCCAGATTAATAAAAAGAAAAGAGAGAATAATCAAATAGATGCAATAAAAAACAATAAAGGGGATATCACCACAGATTCCAAAGAAATACAAACCATTATCCGAGATTATTACAAACATCTCTATGCACATAAACTAGTAAACCTGGAGGAAATGGATAAATTCCTGGACACTTGCATCCTCCCAAGCCTAAACCAGGAAGAAGTCGAAACCCTGAATAGATCAATAACAAGGTCTGAAGTTGAGGCAGCAATTAAGAGCCTACCACCCAAGAAAAACCCAGGTCCAGATGGATTCACAGCCGAATTCTACCAGACATACAAAGAGGAGCTGGTACCATTCCTTCTGAAACTATTCTAAACAATCCAAAAGAGGGGAATCCTTCCCAAATCATTTTATGAGACCAACATCATCCTGATACCAAAAGCCGGCAGAGACTCAGCAAAAAAAGAAAACTTCAGGCCAATATCCATGATGAACATAGATGCAAAAATCTTCAATAAAATAATGGCAAACTGATTGCAACAGCACATCAAAAAGCTTATCCACCATGATCAAGTAGGCTTCATCCCGGGGATGCAAGGCTGGTTCAACATATGCAAGTCTATAAATGTAATTCACCAATAAACAGAACCAAAGACAAAAACCACATGATTATCTCAATTGATGCAGAGAAAGCCTTTGACAAAATTCAGCAGCCCTTTATGCTAAAAACCCTCAGTAAACTAGGTATTGATGGAACGTATCTCAAAATAATAAAAGCTATTTACAACAAACCAACAGCCAATATCATACTGAATGGGCAAAAACTGGAAGCATTCCCTTTGAAATCTGGCACTAGACAAGGATGCCCTCTCTCACCACTCCTATTCAATATAGTATTGGAAGTTCTAGCCAGAGCAATCAGGCAAGAAAAAGAAATAAAGTGTATTCAAATAAGAAAGGAGAAAGTCAAATTGTCTCTATTTGCAGACGACATGATTGTATATCTAGAAGACCCCATCGTCTCAGCCCAAAATCTCCTGAAACTCATCAGCAACTTTAGTAAAGTCTCAGGATACAAAATCAATGTGCAAAAATCACAAGCATTCCTATACACCAGTAACACACTTAAAGAGAGCCAAATCAAGAACGAACTGCCATTCACAATTGCTACAAAGATAATCAAATACCTAGGAATACAACTAACAAAGAATGTAAAGGACCTCTTCAAGGAGAACTACAAACCACTGCTCAATGAAATAAAAGAGGACACAAACAGATGGAGAAACATTCCATGTTCCTGGTTAGGAAAAATCAATATCGTGAAAATGGCCATACTGCCCAAAGTAATTTACGGATTCAACACTATCCCCATCAAGCTACCAATGACCTTCTTCACAGAACTGGAAAAAACCACCTTAAACTTCATATGGAACCAAAAGAGAGCCCGCATAGCCAAGTCAATTCTAAGCAAAAAGAACAAAGCAGGAGGCATCGCACTACCAGACTTCAAACTATACTACAAGGCTACAGTAATCAAAACAGCATGGTACTGGTGCCAAAACAGAGATATAGACCAATGGAACAGAACAGAGGCCTTGGAGGCAACACCACGCATCTACAACCATCTGATCTTTGACAAACCTGACAAAAACAAGCAATGGGGAAAGGAGTCCCTGTTTAATAAATGATGTTGGGAAAACTGGCTAGCCATGTGCAGAAAGCAGAAACTGGACCCCTTCCTGATATCTTACACTAAAATTAACTCCAGATGGATTAAAGACTTAAACATAAGACCTAACACCATAAAAATCCTAGAAGAAAACCTAGGCAAAACCATTCAGGACATAGGCATAGGCAAGGACTTCATGACCAAAACACCAAAAGCATTGGCAACAAAAGCCAAAACAGACAAAATGGGACCTAATCAAACTCCACAGCTTCTGCACAGCAAAAGAAACAGTCATTAGAGTGAATCGGCAACCAACAGAATGGGAAAAAATTTTTGCAATCTACCCATCAGAGAGAGGGCTGATATCCAGAATCTACAAAGAACTAAAACATATTTACAAGAAAAAAACAAACAAGCCCATTCAAACGTGGGCAAAGGATATGAACAGGCACTTTACAAAAGAAGACATATATGAGGCCAACAAACGTATGAAAAAATGCTCATCATCACTGGTCATTAGAGAAATGTAAATCAAACTACATTGAGATACCATCTCATGTCAGTTAGAATGGCGATCATTAAAAAATCTGGAGACAACAGATGCTGGAGAGGATGTGGAGAAATAGGAACACTTTTACACTGTTGGTGGGAGTGTAAATTAGTTCAACCATTGTGGAAGACAGTGTGGCGATTCCTCAAGGACCTAGAAATAGAAATTCCATTTGACCCAGCAATCTCATTACTGGTATATATCCAAAGGATTATAAATCGTTCTACTATAAGGACACATGCACATGAATGTTCATTGCAGGGCTGTTTACAATAGCAAAGACCTGGAACCAACCCAAATGCCCATCGATGATAGACTGGACAGGGAAAATGTGGCACATATACCCCATGGAATACTATGCAGCCATCGAAATGATGAGTTTGTGTCCTTTGTAGGGACATGGATGAACCTGGAAACCATCATTCTCAGCAAACTGACACAAGAACAGAAAATCAAACACCGCATGTTCTCACTCATAGGTGGGTGTTGAACAATGAGAACACATGGACACAGGGAGGGGAGCATCACACACTGGGGTGTGTTGATGGGAAATAGGGGAGGGACAGCGGGGGTCGGGAGTTGGGGAGAAATAGCATGGGGAGAAATGCCAGTTATAGGTGATGGGGGAGGAAGGCAGCAAATCACACTGCCATGTGTGTACCTATGCCACAATCTTGCATGTTCTTCACATGTACCCCAAAACCTAAAATGCAATTAAAAAAAAGAAAAAAAATTAAAAATCTGCTGTACAGCAAAAGAAATAATCAGCAGAGTGAACAGACTACCCACAGAGTGGAGAAAATCTCCTCAATCTGTACATCTGTCAAAGGACTAATATTCAGAATCTACAAAGAACTCAAATCAGCAAGAACAAAACAATCTCATCAAAAAGCAGGATAAGGACATGAATACACAATTCTCAAAAGAAGATATATGAACGGCCAACAAACATATGAAAAAATGCTCAACAGCACTAATTATCAGCAAAATGCAAATAAATATCACAAAGCGGTACCACCTTACTCCTTAAAGAATATTCATAATAAAGAAATTAAAAAAAAATAGATGTTGGCCTGAATGTGGTGAAAGGGAAGACTCTTACACTGTTGGTGGGAATGTAAACTAGTACAACTGCAATGAAAGTGTGGAGATACCTTAAATAAGTTAAAGTTGCACTACTATTTGATCCAGCAATCCCACTGTTGGGTACCTACCCAGAGGAAAAGAAGTCATTATACGAAAAAGATACTTGCACACGCATGTTTATAGCAGCACAATTCGCAATCGCAAAAATATGGAACCAGCCCAAATGCCCATCAATCAACAAGTGGATAAAGAAAATGTGTATATACATATACCATGGAATACTACTCAGCCATAAAAAGGAACAAAGTAATGGTATTTTCAGCAACCTGGATGGAATTGGAGAGCATTATTCTAAGTGAAGTAACTCAGGAATGGAAAACCAAACATTGTATATTCTCACTCATAATGGGGGAGCTAAGCTATGAAGACACAAAAGCATAAGAATGATACAAGTTTTTGGCCAGGTGTGGTGGCTCAGGCCTGTAATCTCCGCACATTGGGAGGCCAAGGTGGGCGGATCACTTGAGGTCAGGAATTCAAGACCAGCCTGGCCAACATGGTGAAGCTCTGTCTCTATTAAAAATACAAAAATTACCCAATGTGGTTGCACAGGCCTGTAATCCCAGCTACTCAGGAGGCTGAGGCAGGAGAATCACCTGAACCCAGAGGCAGAGGTTGCAGTGAGTCGAGATCATGCCACTGCACTCCAACCTGGGCAACAGAGAGAGACTCTGTCTCAAAAAAAAAAAAAAAAAAAAAAAAGAAGAATGACACAGAGGTTGCAGTGAGCAGAGACTGCACCACTGCACTCCAGCCTGGGTGGCCGAACAAGACATTGTCTCAATAAAAAAACAAGCAAAACAAAAAAGAATGATATAATGGGCTTTGGGGACTCAGGGGGAAAGGGAGTTAGGGATAAAAGACCACCTTGGGTACAGTGTATACTGCTTGCATGACAGGTGTATCAAGTCTCAGAAATCACCACTAAAGAACTTATTAATGTAACCAAATACCACCTGTTCCCCAGAAACCTATTGAAACAAACAAACAAAAAGTTATTCTAAGTAGACTCCAAGTTAATTTCCAGTAACAGATTTAACTCTGACCATATCTTCCTGGTTTGTGCTAAGCATACAAATGGCATCTAGAACTTTCAAAATGGGTTGAAGTTTCTGGAGAACAGGCCCCAATCACAGGGTCCCCCTTTGCTGTGAAAAGTACCTCTCACATATGTGGCACATATACCCCATGGAATATGCAGCCATAAAAAACGATGAGTTCGTGTCCTTTGTAGGGACATGGATGAACCTGGAAACCATCATTCTCAGCAAACTGACACAAGAACAGAAAATCAAACACCACATGTTTTCACTCATAGGTGGGTGCTCAACAATGAGAACACATGGACACAGGGAGGGGAGCATCACACACTGGGGTGTGTGGGGGGGGAAATAGGGGAGGGACAGTGGGGGGGTGGGGAGTTGGGGAGAGAGAGCATGGGGAGAAATGCCAGATATAGGTGATGGGGGAGGTAGGTAGCAAATCACACTGCCATGTGTGTACCTATGCAACAATCTTGCATGTTCTTCATATGTACCCCAAAACCTAAAATGCAATTAAAAAAAAAGAAAAAAAAGATTAAAAAAAAAAAGAAAAGTACCTCTCAGAATGTATTTTTCTCTACAAAATACCTGTCATCTGAATCTGTAGTTCACATACTTTCCATCAGTATTCTCTGCACCTGAGATGGCAAGAGGCTTTTCTGCCTGGAGTGCTCTACTGTGAGGAGTGGTAAGGTTGCATTCATGATAAGTAACAAAGAATCTCAACGATTGGACAGAAATTTCTGCAGCTGAGTCTGAATGGCCTTGTGTAGCCCAAGTGTCATGAATAGATTGTGCTCACCCTAAAAGCATTGTCTACTTGGTGGGTTCTGGTATCGCCCCAGGTCCTTTGATCATCAGCCCATCTGGAACAAAGGTTCAAGATACCCAATCCCAGGGATTTTTAGAAGAAAAAGCCCTTTTGGAAAGTATTTTTTTTATGGCTGGGTGTAGTGGCTCATGCCTGTAATCTCAACACTTTGGGTGGTCAAGGCAGGAGGAACACCTAAGCCCAGGAGTTTGAAACCAGCCTGTGCAACATAGTAAGGCCCCTGTCTTGACATATAATAAAAACATTAGCTGGGTGTGGTGGCATGCTCCTGTGGTCCCAGCTACTCAAGAGGTGGAGATGGGAGGATTACCTGAGCTCAGGAGGTTGGGGCTGCAGTGAGCTGAGATCACACCACTGCACTCCAGATTGGGCAACAGAGCAAGAGAGACGCTATCTCAAAAAATTTTCTTTTGCTAAATATCTGTGTGTTTAAAGAGTGTGAGAGGGTGTGAATGTAAGAACGTGTGTGTGTGTGCGCGCGTGTGTGTCTAGAAAGGAAAGTCTATTCATTTCCTCACCAAGGCCTTGAAGGGTCAACCCAAGTAGTTCTTTTGTTTGACAAGGTCAACCAAAAGGAAGAGGAACAACTGACATTTTCTTATTAACACCTTCTCTTTTGGTAAACGTGCATTTTAAATGGAAAAGTTTTATACCACGTGGCTAAATTAAACAATTTAAAAGAATTTATGAAGTTGCTACAAGTACCAGAAAATATACACTATGTTTGAAAAGAAGTTCAAGAGGACAATAGTTTCTCTAAAAGCAAGGGAAAAGAAAAAGCTCTTGACATGACTTTATAAAACACCACAACAAATATTTTAGGCATTCATGAGAACTAGTTCTGGAAGCCTGTGCAAAGAAAAGACATATTCTTTTCCAGCACCCACATAGCAGTAACTACCCTCCCAACAGTCTCCAGAGTTCACATAATTGGCCCCTAGATTTTTAAATGCTTTAGCCAAGTCCCTGGAGTAAAATATTTGCCATTTAAGTGTGCGTAGCTTCCTTCAGTCATGTCAGTTTCAAATATCTTTCTTGCTTCTTTGTCTAATATTCAATATTGTTGCTCTGTATGATTATTTTTATTTTCTCCTTTTAGAACGAACATGTAGTTTCAGGGCAAAGAAGTGTTTCCAGGATTTAGAACATGTTATATTGCACAATTTGGGTTTAGTCTGTTGCTAAATTAAAAATCTTTATGCCGATATATATGAAGTACAAGAAGGAAAATGTCTTTCTATATACTTGAAGATGAGAAAGAGTTATTTTGGTACATCAAGTCTCCTTCAGGTAACCAGCTAACATTCATTCATTCATTCAGCCCAGGATGGAGTGCAGTGGTATGATTACAGCTCACTGCAGCTTTCACCTCCCAGGCTCAAGCGATCCTCCCATCTCAGCCTCCTGAGTTACCAGGACTACAGGCACATGCCATCACACCCAGAAAATTTTTTAGTTTTCAACTTTTTGTAGAGATGGTGTCTCATTATGTTGCCCAGACTGGCCTCAAACTCCGGGGCTCAAGTGATCCTCCTGCCTTGGCCTCCCAAAGTGTTGGGATAATAGGCATGAGACACTTTACACAGCCCAGCTAATAATTAAATTATTATAAATAATTCAATCAGACAATTTTTAAATCCCATACATATTTGCTAAATACTTACCTTGTACATTGCACAGGTAATGGAGGCTGTGAAGATTAATAAGGCAGAATCCGTGTCCTGAAGAATTGACAGCCTCATAAAGAAAGTAGGCATACAAGTCTAATTTCCTGTTCTGCTGTGATAATTGAGTAGTATTGGATTATTACTAAGCTGGCATGCTCCCATCCCCCAAAGGAAGATGGTTTCATGGTATAAGAAAAACTCTCTATTAGGTTATTATAATTTCATTTCACACATTAATTTAGATAAAGAAACGGAATTTCATAAAGATAATATTACATTCCTTTAAAACCACATAGCTAGTAAGAGTCAGAGCCAAGACTCAATCTCAAATATTTGTTTAGTTACAACATATATCCATGTTATTTGTCTCTATATTAATATAAGCATCTTTATATACAGGAATGCCCTGCAATGCAGGGGTTTATAATTCACTTACTACATTTTCTAAATTTTTTTCTTGAGAAAAAGAAATGACTTCATAAAGTAATTACACAAAGTTACCAAGTTGTTCTCAAGCTCCACTAAAGAGAAGAGAAAGAAATATTGGAAAGGTTTGATCAGAAATAAGACTTGAGCTATTAAATACTAAACTGGTTATTGGTGGTAGTTGTGCAATCTCTAAATATCCTAAAAACAAGACAAACTCTAATCTGCTCAGGGATTTTTTTTCTTTTTTTTAAAGAACAGTGGAGTTTTATTACATCATTGCTATTAATTTATTTTAATTACTATAAAGTATGCACTAATCTAGTCTCTGCTGATATTGAAATTTGTCTTTATTTCATCAAACGTTCTCCCTGTTAAAAAAGTGTTTAGGTTAGAGATGGACAAGAAGCAACCAACCTGACTTATTTCTTATTTTCTCAGTGGGTCAGTGTTGGAGACAGATCCTGGTTTAGAACTGATGAAACCACATCAATTCCTTTTTTATACCACTTCAAAGACTACACAAAAGAAAAAGTTTAGCTACATCTGACTTCTTCATGACACTGCAAATATAGCAAGCCAGTACCTGTGGCCTCTACGTCTATATGAACTAATGCTACATACAAAATTCAAGATACAACTATAGTGATTTTTACTCGGGGAAATTTTTAAACATTCTTTCTGCTTGAAGGTCAAAGACTAGATCCAGTAATTTCAAGACCCCTATAATTATATGATTTAGGAGAAAATGCAGTGAAAACCTCTTTTTCATCCCAAGTGGAAGAAAACACTGAACGTCTAGGATGGTGGTCAATGGTGTAGAGAATGAACTTTACTTTGTGTAAACTTTTAAAATAGAGACATTTATCTCAAACTTTTTTTGTTGTTTGTTAAATTCTAGAGTTAGAGACTTGTGATCAATAGCCCAGACACTTCTCCCACTGTACCAGCCAAATTTCCCCCGAGGAAAACAACTTAAAACTTCAGAGACAAAAACGAGAAAGTGCTGAAATGTTAAAGTTTCACTAGCATTTCTTATCATCAAACACACATTCATCTAGCATGTATAGCAAACCTACCATATTTAGACACTACGCAGGATATCAGGGGGAATACAGAGGAGAAGGCACAGCACTCGTAATGGAGCCAAGCACGCAATTTTATTGGAATAGGTTTGATTCACCAAATGGCAAAGAATCTGTGTGATGAATTTGCAGTTCTAATTAAAATTCTCCAGAGTCAGTTCTTTAAGTCTCAGCCCTAGTTCATTTCCAGAAAGCCCTGTGGTTTTAAGGTGATTTATATAGCTTCTGCAAAGACTGTGGAGAAGGCTCTTGGCAATCGTATGTCTCGCACAAATACAATTTACAGAACAAATCAGAGAAAAAGTACCGAAGCAACTCTGAGGGAAGAAACCATGAAATGTCTCAACCCCTATACTGTTCCTAACGCACATAGGCACCTGATGTGTGTTGACTAAGTAAGAGTGCTACGTCAGATACTAGGAGGCCATAAAGGTTAGGAACGCATAATTCCTCCTCCCGGGAAGCTCACACTTCATGGGGACAGGGTGAGACAGATGACTGTAAACAAGACGGACTTGCCTGTGTCAGATCCCTTCGCTCTCCCAACTCGGCTATCACAGGGGTCATGGGTACTGTGTTCAAAGCCGTCATGAGCCCCTGAACTTTGCTCAGGTAAATTCCCATTTGCTCATCTTGCAACTGTCAGCCTGGAACTTCCTCACACAACAATGCATCTCATTCCTGACCTGTTTGGTCCTAACCGTTGGTGTCTAGCTTCACGTACATAGATTGGCAACCTTAGTTAAAACTACTTATGTTGGTGCTGCCCTGGACAAACCTTTAGGAGAGACAGCATAGTGATGAGCTAAGCACATATTCTTGACTGTCTGGACTATTTTAAGCCTGGCTGTGCTATTTATAATGATCTTGGGCACCTGGCCTAACTTTTTTTGTATGCCTCAGTTTCTTAATCTTTTGAATTAGGATCCTAATAGTGCCTAACTTGTAAGGTTTTTATAAGGATGAAATGAGTTAGTATCTCCAAAGCACTTAGAAAAGCTTCTGACACATAGTTTTTATGTCAAATAAAGGCATTTCCTTGCGGTTTTCTCTTGGTATTATTTTAATAAATGCAGACAATTGGTGCCACGGCCACATGGCCTAACCAGATGCCATCAGTTGGCAAAGAGCACGAGTGAGCAAAAGCAAGGAGTTAGGAAAGTAAAGAATGTTGAATTAAGGGTCCAGTATGGCTAAAACCCGGGGGCTCAGGAGACTACATATGTAGTAGTGATTTAAAAAGGCTGAGAAGCAATGGGTTGTGGAGAAACCTAAATACCAAGATGGGAAGCTTGTCATCTATTATTCTGTAAGCCATGTGGCGTTGCAAGATGATAGCAGTGCTCTAGAAAGGGTTCTAGTAGTATTAACGAGTATGGACAGGAGGCTGGGAGATAAGCAGGAAAATATTTTTAGAAAAGTTGCGATCGTCTAGGCACGTGGTAATGAGATGCAAAACAAAGGTGGTGACAATGACAGTAATATCAAAAGAGAAACTGTTAAATAAAAGAAACTATTTGTAAGCAAAACTAAAAATGTAAAATGTAGAAAAATTATTTGCCTGGTTGTGATATGTCAGGCACATACAAGGTGCTTTGTCAACATTGTCTCATTTAACTGGTGCAATACCTGGGCTGAGTAAATATGGGTACTTGATTAATTCAGATGAGAAAGCTCAGGGAGATTAAGCAATTAACCTGAGGTCACAGTTCTAGAAAGTGGCACAACGAGGATTCAACCCAAGTCAGTCTGGTTTCAGAGTCTCATCTTTTTTTCACTGATTAAATTCATGCAGAGTGTGAGAGAAAGGGAGAGGTTGAAAGTGCTCCCAAATGCTCTTGGAGGCTGAAAATGTATTAGCTTAGATGAGAACGTTTCAAAGATGAGATGCTTCATTTGGCTTTGAAATTTAAAATTTTAATTGTTTTGGAGATATGGCAGTGTTTAGCAGGCAACTAGAAATTCAGATGCTGAATTAGGAGAGAAGTCAGGATTGGAAACACATATTTTGGAGTCATTGCAGAAAGTTGAAAAAGTTGAATAAATAAGCTTTCCAAAAAAGAGCACCAAAGAGAGTAAGATAAAAAGAGAGTCCAGGAAGACTCTTAGTAGTATTTCATTTAATGAGTAGAAGTGAAGGAAAAGCTGTGAAGCATAGTGAGGTTAAAGTTTCGGAGGGGAATCTAAGACTTCAAGGAAGAGAATTCAACAGAGAGTAGGTGTCAACAGTGTCAGATGCTGCCAAAATCAGAAAGGGTAAGAATAGAGAAAAGGTCGTTTAGAGAGGCCACTGGGGACCTTTGGGAGAACCATTTTTGTACAGTGGAAGACCTAGATTTAAAGTGACCATTTGGTAATGAAGGTAGAAAAGCAGAAGGGACATTAAAATGGGGATGGGAAACACCAAGCGTGTTTCCATTAATAGGTCAAGGAGAAATCAAGGAGAATCAAGAGTGATTGATAGTTCATAGAAGGATGACTGATGGAGGGCAAGACTATGGAGAAGACTGGAAAGAATGAGAGCAGGGCATAGGTGAGGAGTTGTCCCTGGAGAGGTTAGTCTCTTCATCTTTAGCAATCTGAAGAAATTCAGGGTGGGGGCAATAAAGGAAACCCACGTTGCCTGATCTCTCTTTCCTTAAAAAAGTAGATGCAGTGACTCACACCTGTAACCCCAGCGCTTTCGGAGGCCGAGACAGGTGGATCACCTGAGGTTAGGTGTTCGAGACCAGCCTAACCAGCGTGGAGAAACCCTGTCTCTACTAGAAATCCAAAATCAGCTGGACATTGTGGCACACATCTGTAATCCCAGCTACTCGGGAGGCTGAGGCAAGAGAATCTCCTGAACCTGGGAGGCGGAGGTAGCGGTGAGCCAAGATCATGCCATTGCACTCTAGTCTGGGCAACAAGAGCAAAACTCCATCTCAAGAAAACCAAAAACCAAAAAACAAACAAAAAAGTAGATACAAATAATAATCTGCTAAAGTCGAAGGGCTTTGATGGGGTATTTGAAGGGCTGAAGAAGAGTGTGAACAATCCAAGCCTTCCTCTTTTACCTTTGATTACCATATTGTTAAATGACTCATTGCAGACATTGCATTTCCTTTGTCTTCCCTTTATTGGTTTGTGGGTTGTTTTTACTGGCATCAAGCGTGAGATATAGTATACTTCCAGCTCTTTAAAGTGTTCTCATTTTTTCCTGGCACTTAAGAAATATATTCAGTATTTCATGTAAAAAGTGAAAATACCAGAAGAGGATATAATTGTAGCAAAATAAGCAAATTAATTAAATAAATAAGATATGACAACTCAGCATAAAAATACTGCAGTGATGAACCATAAACGAGATTTTTTAAAAAAATGAATTCTTTAAAATGATAGTTATGTCACTTAAGTAAGCTTTGTCTTAAGATGACCATCACATTTTCTAAGCATTATCCCAGAAAAATGAGAAGCATATTTTTACTTTCAAGAATTGTTCCTCATACTTCATATGCCCTATTTCAAGATAAGAAGAAATATCTTCCATAGTGTAAGTAACAATAAAACCACTGCTGATGATAACAGTAATAGAAACATTCCCAGTTCTTCCAAACTGTAGGTCAGGGACTGAACTTCAAAGGGAATACTCTGAAATTCATGCAGAATGGGATGAATTCCAGCTCACCCGCTGCAAAGTGCTCCCCTACTCATCTATTTTTCTAGAGACATGATTAGTGTTGCTGGCATGCTCAGGGATTTTCCCGGTCATGGAGAAATGGCTGGTGTGTAGCTGCTCTGGTTCAGTTCTCACAGCTCTCTGAGGAACACTGAAAAGGGCTGAATCCAGCAGCTGTCTTAGCTGAAAGCTAAGGGGAAAAAGTCAGAGGGGGGATGGTGAGCTCAAACTTTCATGTGTGGCCCATTTTTGATGTGGCTGAAGGAACTGGTTAGAACAACACTTTTCTCTGTGACAACACTTTTCATCTTGAGGAGCTCAGATATTTTTGGCCTCCAGATAATTCTGTAAGTGGATGAGCATAGTAACTAGCACAAGATTAAAGTAAAGACAGAAGAGGTACTCAGTTATGCATTTAGTTTGTTTAGCAAAGGCAGAGGTTTAATCACATACTTACATTTTCCCTCTTCAAAACTTTTCCCTTGAGGAAGAGCCATGCACTGTTTTACTGCTTTCTAGGTGATAGTGAATTCTGTATTATGTATAGGGTAACTCTGTGTTAGACAGTTATATAAATTAACCCATTTAATATTATCAACAACCTTGAAAGGTAGTTTTTGTTGCCTCGATTTTAAAAATGAAGACACCAACTGTCTAGAAAATAAGACAATTTCCCAAGACCATTCAGCTAGAAAACAGAGAAACTGAAATATGAATACAGACCGTGTGGATGCCAAGCCTATGTCCCATCCACCAAAGGAAGCTTATCCATGGACCTCCCCTACCCCTACCCACACATATACTACAGCCCTCCACCTAGAGATAGTCTTATTTTTTTCTCTTGATTAGAAAATAATTCTAGGGGCACGGTGGCTCACACCTGTAATCCCAGTACTTTGGGAGGCCAAGGGGGGAGGATTACTTGAGGTCAGGAGTTCAAGACCAGCCTGGCCAGCATAGTGAAACCCCATCTCTACTAAAAATACAAAAATTAGCTGGGCATGGTGGTGTGCGCCTGTAATTCCAGCTACTTGGGAGGCTGAGGCAGGTGAATCACTTGAATCCAGGAGGCGGAGGTTGCAGTAAGCTGAGATTGTGCCACTGCACTCCAGCCGAGGCAACAGAGTGAGACTCTGTCTCAAATAATAATAATAATACTAGTAATTCTAAATTTTAGGCTTAAAAAGTCCTGAAGAAGAGAGCTCCAAGGTTTGACTTCTGAAAGGTAAGTTCCGATGTTACCAATGCTCACTCTGTTAAATTTTTATGAGAATCTAAACCACTTTTAAAAATGTAATAATGGTCTTTGAGTAAAATTGGAAAATACACATACATATATAATCTAGGATACATTGAAATCTGGCTTCAGCCTCCAAATTCAAACAAAATTTACTACTTGGTTTCAGTTTCAGACTTGACCTTGACTTTTGAAAGGCAGAATAGTTGAATGCCTACTCCATAATATAATGTCAGTAACACAAATAAGGTTATTCTGATTAATATTAATATGTGAACATTCACTTTCAAATATGTGATTATATTATATATATTACATAATATGAATACATAAGATTTCTATTATAATGCTCATAATGTAAGTATTCCAGATAGTACTTTTAGCAAAAATTCACTTGTGTGGTTTGTTCAAGTTTTGACAGCTGAAATATAAATGCATTTTTACTATTCTGAGAGTAAAATGTTATAATAATTAATGATTATAAACTTACTAATTTTATCTATCTAAAAGTTCCTCAATTATTAAGAGCTTTCAAACAGTTAAGTAGAAAAACAGGATTGACAGCTACTATGAAAATAGATTTATAATCCCTTATCTGATTTTTTTTTTTTTTTTTTTTTTGAGAGAAAATTTCGCTCTTGTTGCCCAGACTGGAGTGCAATGGCCTGATCTTGGCTCACTGCAACCTCTGCCTCCTGGGTTCAAGTGATTCTCCTGCTTCAGCCTCCCTAGTAGCTGGGATTACAGGCACCTGCAACCACACCTAGCTAATTTTTTGCATTTTTAGTAGAGACAGGGTTTCATTATGTTGGCCAGGCTGGTCTCGAACTCCTGACCTCAAGTGATCCACTCGCCTCAGCCTCCCAAAGTGCTGGGATTACAGGCGTGAGCCACTGCACCCCGCTTCCTTATCTGAATTCCTTAAGACCATATGTCTTTTGAAATGCAGAGCTACTCAGATTTTAGGAAGGTAATAGATTGCAGGTAATGTATTTATCAACCTTTCCAGGGGTTGGGGGCTAGGAAACAAGATGATGTAGCACATTACTATATGTTAAAATGTGTGACCACTCCCACTAAGCCTCACATCAGATCACACAGATTCTATGGCCAAATGAGTTATGAAAATATTTTCATTTCTCAGAGCTTTTGGATTTTTAAATTGGAGATAAAAAATTGTGGACATATTTTAAGGGAGGCATTCCTAGATAACTTTAGGAAAAATAACAAATTATTTATAAACAAATGTTCATAAACATAACAACATAAGACAGAAAAATACAGATATTCTTAAAATTACACCATAATGCAATCTTAAGAGTTGTTGTTTTGTGAAGTGAAATTTTAAACATTAAACAAAAATAAACTTTTAGGAGAGCATTTAATTGTAGTTATTTAATTCCACATAGGCCATTTTTCAGAAAAAACAAAAAAACAAAAAAAAAAACCCTATTTGGGATTACTTTAAATCTTGCAAGAATGAATTAAAATATAATTCACTGTTACCAGCTATAAATTTCAAAAAAATAAAAAGCTCCAAAATTATGTATAATAACATTCATGATAAAGTACATGATAGCCAAAGAAAAACTAAAAAGAAAAAAAAGATAAAGCCCACGATGGAAAGAAAAGAATCTTAGAGAAATCACTCAAAACATACCTTGTACTCACGCCTCTAATGCAATAGCCTTTACAAGAGTGCTTTAAGATACTTTCTTAGGGTTTTGAATCTACGGATTCAAAAAATACTTAAAAACCTTGTTAAAATGATAGTTACAGATTGTTAACCATGTAAAGATAAAGGATATTTTAGACTTACCCAAGCTGTAAGTCCTAGGTACAAAATTTCTTCCAGAAAACGTTACTGAAAATTATTTTCGGGAACACCTTGCTGCAGTAATGGCTGCCCCCAGCTGGCACGGGGCTGGGATCTTTCAAGCACGGTTAAACGTCTGGCAGGTGGGCCCTCCTGTGGCGAGGCAGCGGGTGATCCCTTTACCTCACTCTTAGGCTATGGATGGAGGTGCGCGTCCTGCGTGGTGGGCTCCGCTTTCTCCGTCCCAGCTTGGTCTCGGCTTCTCGCAGTCATGGCCAGGGCTCTGCCCTGGACCGCTTCCTCAGATTCCTTCAGCATGACAGCTTGGTGACTCCTTGTGTCCTCGCAGTGTCCATGCACAGAGATGAGCAGGATCTCCTCTTGGTCCATTACCCTGACATACCTGAGAATCCCCGGGTCTACCAGTGGTTCTCCTGGAAGCCCGAATGCGGGGAAGTCAACACTCTCCAACCAGCTACTGGGCCAAAAGGTGTTCCTTGTTTCCAAGAAGGTGCATATCACTCGCCGCCAAGGTCTGGGAGTCATGGCAGAGAAGGAGACCCAGGTGATTCTACTTGACATACCTGGCATTATCAGTCCTGTTAAACAGAAGAGGCACCACCTGGAGCTCTCTTTGTTGGAAGATCATGGAAGAGCATGGAATCTGCTGATCTTGTTGGTTCTTGTGGATGTCTCTGACTAGTGGACTCGGAACCAGCTCAACCCCCAGTTGCTCAGGTCCTTGACCAAGTTCTCCCAGCTCCCTAGTATCCTGATCAGGAACAAGGTAGATTGCCTGAAGCAGAAGTCAGTTCTCCTGGAGTTCAGAGCAGCCCTCACTGAAGATGTGGTCAATGGCAAAAAGCTTAAGATGAGGCAGGACTTCCACTCACACTCTGGCACCCATTGCCCCAGCCCAGCAGTTAAGGACCCAAACACACAGCCTGCGGGGAAGCCCTCAGAGGATTGGCTGGCCCCACTTCCAGGAGATCTTCATGTTGTCAGCCCTAAGCCAGGAGGATGTGAAAACACTAAAGCAAAACCTCCTGGCACAGGGGGCCTAGCCAGAGCCCTGGAGTACCACAGTGAAGTCCTTACTAAACAGACACCAGAAGAGATCTGTGCCAGCAACATCGAGAAAAGCTCCTAGAGCACCTGTCCCAAGAGGTGCCTTACAATGTGCAGCAGAAGACGGCAGTGTGGGAGGAAGGACCTATTGGGGAGCTGGTTATCCAAAAGAAGCTTCTGGTGCCCAAAGAATCTTATGTGAGGTGCCTGATTGGTCCAAAGGGTCACCTGATCTCCCAGATTGCACAGGAGGTAGGCTGCGACCTCATGAGCATCTTCCTCTGTGATGTTGACATCCGCCTCTCTGTGAAGCTCCTCAAGTGACTACCTTCTACTGACCCTCTCAGGGCATTCCAGTGCAAGCTGCTGGCAGGCACTGATCAGATCTGTCCTTGGCTGGGGACCCTCCAGGGACTGGTGAGGGACATGAACACTGGCTGGCTGCTAGCTGGCCTGACCCTACTCAGTCTGCACAGTCCCTGCCCAGCTCTGTCTCATGTTGGAAGAAGGAACCTGCCTTAGTTCAGTTCCCAGGTGGCTCCTCTGCCTGGGGCCACAGCTACAAAGGTATAGCTAAGAAGATGGCCTACTCAGGGGAGCAATGTCACCCTGACTCCAGCTGGCTTTGGGCCCAGAGTTTCTCCCTGAGCCACTGTTGTGAGCAGGGAGATCTTTTTCCGCCTCTGCTTCTTTTACCTTAAACTTGGGTAAGGACTTGAGTCTCCTGAGTGAGGTAGTGCCTCCCATCTGCTCCCCAATTCTTGATCTCTCCCACCCCATCCCTCTCCCCCAGTCTTGGATACTAATGAAGTTAAAAGACAAGCAAAAAAAAAAAAAAGAGAAAATTATTTTCTGCTTTGCACAGAAAAGGTGAGTGTTGCTATTATATGTGCCACTTGAAAGAGGGCGTCTGTCCAATAACACAAATGCAGGCTCTAAAACAACCTCAGCCAACTTTGCTAAGAAATTATTGTTCCTGAACTGTCATATCAAACTGAAAATTTGTCTAATTTTTAATAATATAATTGTAATCATAATAGTTTTAAAAAATAACACTTCTGATTTAGTTTTGTATCCCAGAAGTTGAGTCGTTAATGGTGATAATAACATTCAGCTTCACTGAATATTGATTTTAACACATGGCTACTTGGCCAAAATGTATATTTGGTACTATATATATATGGCAATTTATATATATTTATTATTACTTTATATAGAGAGTCATGATGCACTTACTGGCTAAACCATTCTTCTGGTATTAGGTTGGTTATCTTTGCTGCCTAACTCAACTGTCTTAAATAGTCCAGTGGAAAATGTAATTTTCAGATTTGGGCTACAAAACTGTACAATTACAGATTTTGACAGCGTGTTACTGATAAAAATTAACTACTATTTACTGATCTCCTATTATGTGTCGTACATTGATCAAGATACCTTCAACAACAGCGAAAAGGTTGTTTTAGGGTTATTCTAGTTTTACGGGTGAGTAAATTGAGACTCAGACTTAAATGTTGAGTTAGAACTCAAGCCTTTTTACTCCAGTTTGAAGGTGATTTTCACTATATCAGTGTTTTTCAACATTGAGTAGAGAGGGAGAGAGAGTATTGAAGACTCTAAATATTGACTAATTATTATATTATTTAAAATCACATACAAATATTAGATGAGGGAAAACTCCTAATTATGAGGGAAACTCCTAATTATTAGATGAGGGAAAACTTTCATATGACAATAAAACCAAAGAAAATTAACAAATCAGAACCAAATTACGATATATGTCTATAACATTGATATGATGATTGATGTTCTGCTTAAACTTAGCTGTCAGTGTCAAATTAAATAGCAGGACAATGTGTCTGTGTGTTGTCTACATGATTCCTTTACTTTCTCACATAACAAATCCTTTGACTCACTGCCATTGTCTCGGCATTTGAAATACCTTGTGATGTTTATCATTTATTTTCTTGTTCTGCCAACAATTTTAATAGTTTCCTGCAAAATGCAGTACATGAGAATAGTTTTTTGGCCAGGCATGGTGGCTCACGCCTGTAATCCTAGCACTTTGAGAGGCTGAGGTGGGTGGATTGCTTGAGCTCAGTAGTTCAAGATCAGCCTGGGGAACATGGTGAAACCTCATCTATACAGAAAATACCAAAATTAGCCAGGTGTGGTGGCTTGCACCTGTAGTCCCAGCTACTCGGGAGGCTGAGGTGGGAGGATCGATTGAGCCTAGGAGGCACAGGTTGCAGTGAGCCGAGATCGTGCCACTGTGCTTCAGCCTGAGTGACAGAGTGAGACCCTGTCTCCAAAAAATAAAAATAAAAATAAAAAATAAATAAATTTGTTAAAGAAGAAGAGAATAGTTTTTTAAAGTTTTAAAATTGTAACTATGCTAATGTTAATGAACTGCCATGAGAGGGGCATGAAAAAATAATATATATACTCCAGACGCCTGCTCTAGTGTAAAGTTGTCTACTACAGCACATTTTCTCTTGAATTCAACAAGCCTGTAAACCATGCTCAATGTAATGATTCCATTTTCCTACCACTTTCCTCTATTCAACTTTCTGGGAACCTTTGCTTGTGCAACAAAGCATGATGTCATTTGGCTTGCTATTCACCCGCTCATAAGCAGAAATGCAAACGAGGACACTAAAACCACATGACACTACTCAGCTATAAGATAGTTATTCTGATGACTCACAGCATGCTTATCTTAATTGTTTTAGATTAAAAACAACAACAATAAAAATGTACAAAATTAAAAAACAATGCTCTTTGAACTTCCATACTCCTGAGAAGACAAACATGGAAACAAACATAGGTTCCGTTAGATATTAGTAGTAGACGTACTGTAAACAAAACAAAATTTAAAAACTTCCATTGTTGAATATGTCCAGGAAACCCATTACCATATTAAAGGCTCTGAGAAATTCCAGTTAACTTTGTTTTGCTCAGTTCAAACTAGAACGTATTTTGGCGAATGCCAATGTAAACAACAATACACTAGGTACTAGAATCAATACATCTAGAGAAAACCACATAATTTCAAAGACAAATCACCTCAAAATATTGACTGGCAAATTGTTTTCAGCTCAAATTTTCTAAAATTTCTTTTTACAGCTCAGTCTTCAAAGGGCTATAGAAGTCGGATGTCTGTTTGTACGATATTAAGCACATATAGTAATATCTGCATTCAATTTAACTCTCATCTCAAAGAGAGAAATTTTCTCTTTTCTTTTGAATATGCACAGTGCCTAGCACAGTGTCTTGCATGTTGTAAACACTCAGCAAATGTTTGACTGATGACACAATTTCTCCAAGCCCTAATTGTAATTCACAGGCATGATTTTTGTTGATAATAACCAAGTCCATAGAGACTGAAACAAATGAACACAAATGACAAAGCCAGAGTACTGCTGGGAACCTTGTTGCTGTTGAATAAATATGAATAAAAATTCATAGTATATGCATGAATAAAATATATGGTAGGACAGTTTTATTTATGAATACAGTAAACAAGATTGAAAAGAACGTGGGTTATGTTTTTAACTGGTGCCTTTCCCTTTTTACAGGAATGGATGGTTTAATGCTTCATGTTTTAAAAACGTGTTTTCATCTCCTTTGAGATGTTTACAAGTCCTTTTTAGTTGGGAAAAACTGCTGCCTCCTGTAGCACAGGGTCTGTAGAAGCTGCTTGTGGATTTTGGCCCTGGGGGATGTAGGCGTTATTGTGTATTTCTATAATTTTTCAGGGATATGTAACTTGCCTATAAAAATATGACTGTGGGCTGAATCTTGGCAGTTAACGTTTTAGTAAGAGAATATATTTAGTAATATCTAAATGTCTAAAAGAGTAACACATAGGTGAGCTATTTTTAAAAACTGGGTGACAAAAACATTGGTTGTTATTGCCACTTTTTGGATGTGTTTGGCTATAATTAAATATCAACTTTAAAATTTATTTTTTAAAAAGCATTTGAGAGGCAAGGATTTAGGTTAGCTCTCCATTGGCTCACCTCATCATGAAAAACAAATAACTCAAATCCTTCGTTTGGAAAATTGGTGACACTGAGCTAGCCCTTTTGAGGATCTGACCCCTTTGAGTAGTAGGTATTTCCATCACCTCTGCAGTATTGACATAGGTCAACACATATTGACTTACGTTCTTGGGCTCAAGTTTATTATTTTATTTTATTTTTATTTTTAGAGGGAGTCTTGCTCTGTCCCCCAAGCTGGAGTGCAGTGGCGCAATCTTGGCTCACTGCAGCTTCCGCCTCCTGGATTTAAGTGACTCTCCCGCCTCATCCTCCAGAGTAGCTGGGATTACAGGCATGCACCAACACTCCAGGCTAATTTTTGTATTTATAGTAGAAATGGGGTTTCACCATATTGGCCAGGCTAGTCTCAAACTCCTGACCTCAGGTGATCTTGGGCTAAAATTTTGATGGATAGTAATGATCTGGAGTTCTCATTATGATCTCTCTTTTTCATTGATTCATTTAGTTTAAAAAGTATGTATAAAGAGTGTTTAGATTCCTTGCCTTGTACTGAAAGCATACAATGACAACACCTAAGAACTGGAGAGCATTATCTTTGTCTAACAGGTGATTGTAACTTAGAAATGCAGATGAAACTAAAGTAAACAGGAGTGTAATATAAGTCTTTTACCAAGAGATACTGTGATTAGTAGCTTATGGAATGGACACAAGTTAATTAACCTACAAATTTAAAAAACCAAAATGAATGAATAATAAACAGATTTGGAAGGTAGCTCAGTGCTGTGAAAACCTCATGCTTTGAATCTAAGTGCTACTATTGATTGTTACCTAACCTTTTTTGGCTTTAATGCCTTCATTTGCAAAATAGGGATAATTATAGCTACCTTGCAGGGTTATTATAAAAATTAGACAAATACAATGTCTTCTATAAATGAGGGCTATGTAATGAATATTATTTTCATGACCAAATCTCCATTGGAGTTTCTCAGCCATTAAGTACTAGTAGTAATACTCAACAAGGGAAAAGTAGGGTTGTTTAGAATAGCCAAAAAGGTCTTGTCCTTGCAGAGGTCAGACCTGAGTGAGAGTAGATTATAGACAATTGATGAGAACCAAAGGGAAGAGTAATTGTTACCAGCCAAAGCTTGGTTTAGAAGAGAGCCCTTCTTTGACCCTACTTAGAATGGAAGCCCCTAGGTGCTAAAGTCACCTGGCAGAATTATAAATCCAAAACCTGCATGTTCATATTCAATAGTGTAGCATAGTCTTAAAGTAAATGTTAAGTTGGATACAGTTATTATTACTGAAATTTCTTTAGCTAAGAGGAGATCTATTGCAAGACTAAAGAAGGAAAATAATCAGACTGTATCAAAACTCATCTGTTATTTGCCATATTTTCATATTTCAAAAAATACACTGATTTATCTTCCAACCACGTAGCAAGTGAGCATTAGACAGTATTTTCACAGACCCTGAGAGCAATGCTGGAAAGTGTGCATACTATCTTCATTGTAAGTATGAGGAAACAGGCTTAAAGAGCCCAATAGGGCCAGCATCAGAGCCTGGGTTTTATTTGTCTGTAACTATACACAGCTCCTACATATCACATATCACAGTGATTTTCTGCTGCTATTTGTAAATTTCAAGTAGGTAACTGAAGGAGAGGGCACTAAGGTGAGGGGATGGAGGTGTGGAGGGATACAGGTGCTCTTGCGGTGGAGATGGGGGCATATATGCAATGTAAACCATGAGACTGAAATGGGATCTGGGTAGGGAGGAGACCATAGACCATCAGGCAACCAAACTCTAAGATAATTGTCCAATATTAGTTCACCAGTCTTGGGGCTCCCAGTGAGACTCCGGAACACTGAAACCCTATTTTCTGTTTTCTCTTTTACTTGCTAGGATGTCCAATTCTTTTTTAGCATAACTTGATGTCACACCAATTTCTTTGATATGCATGTCTGAGAAAGCAGCTACTGAAAACTGTCTTCTCTAGCAAGCCTTCCAGGACTGTAGCTAAGGGTGTCAGTCACTACTCCCAGCAGCCCCCAAGGGTGGACAGTAGTAACCTCCTGGGACTCACTCTCGCCTGTCACTCTGTGCATCTACTGCCCTTTCTTTTTATTCAAAGTGAAAAAGTAAACCCTTTCCTTGAATTCTATGTTAACAACATTGTCTTTTTTTTTTTTTTTTTTTGGACGAAGTCTCACTCTGTTGCCCAAGCTGGAGTGCAGTGGTGCGATCTTGGCTCACTGCAACTTCCACTTCCCGGGTTCAAGCAATTCTCCTGCCTCAGCCTCCCCGGTAGCTGGAACTACAGGCACACGCCACCATGCCCAGCTGATTTTGTATTTTCAGTAGAGATGGGGTTTCACTATGTTGGCCAGGCTGGTCTTGAACTCCTGACCTCATGATCCACCCACCTCAGCCTCCCAAAGTGCTGGGATTACAGGCGTGAGCCACTACACCCGACCCAATGTTAACAACATTCTCTACACCCCTTTATAGTCCAGTATTATCTGGTTATCTGTCTCACTTTGGAAATCAGAACCTCCTAATTAGGCTTGGCATGGTGGCTCACACCTGTAATCCCAGCACTTTGGGAGGCCGAGGTGGTCAGATCACCTGAGGTCAGGAGTTCGAGACCAGCCTGGCCAACAAGGTGAAACCTCATCTCTACTAAAAATACAAAAAAATTAACTGGACATGGTGTTGTGTTTCTGTAGTTCCAGCTGCTTGGGAGGCTGAGGCAGGAGAATCGCTTGAACCCAGGAGGCGGAGGATGCAGTGAGCCAAGATCATACCACTGCACTTCAGCCTGGACAACAGAAAGAAACTCCATCTCAAAAGGCAAAAAAAAAAAAAAAAAAAAAAAAAAGAACTTCCTTGGGAAAGACCCTGAATTTACAAACCTATGTTTTTCTACTCTGAGGAGGTGAGCAGAGCCTGCAAGAACCAGACCAGCCCTGTCATTGAAGCTTTGGGCTGTTTTTCTAGACTGTCTTTTACTTTTGAGTTAGCAGTTTCACTCTTAGTATGGTATAAGCCAAGTTTTCAATGACAGTGAGTTTCAGCATGCTGCCCAGGAGCACAACTGTAATAAGGTGTCCATTGAACAATGCACAACAAAAGCTTTTAGATCATTGGCAGAAAATAAATAAATTGAATAAATAAAAATTGAAAGCACATTAAAGAATTAGTTAAGCATAGTTTTTAAAGCGTTATGTTTCTTTATTCCAAAAGGAATACATGTTTATTACAAAAACTTTGGAAAAGGTAAGCATTTGATATGATCGATAACAGAGCAGAAGCATTTATCTCTTAGCTGGTTTGCGGTCCATTCTCCTTTCCACATCATTTTCTCCTATAGAGAACAAATGTGACAAAGGGTATCAAGAAGTTTCTTTTCCTTTTCCTCCTTTGAAGACTGCGTCTTACAGTGGAGTGTCATATCTAGAATTTTACATAGAGGGGCTTAGAAGCCATGTCTTGTTACAAAGAGAGGATTAAAGCTGTGAGTTTGTATAGCATGTGACATAAGACCTGAAAAACAGTTATTCATTTTGAAAAAGGGCTCACAGAGAGGTTTTGGAAGATAAAGCCCTCCGAAGTTACACTCCTAGTGCCTCAATTGCTGCAGAGGGGTGTCCATAAGACTTATTTAGTTACCTATTCTGTTAATAAGCATTTATTGGGCACCTTCTGTGTGCAATGCCATAAGGTAAATCCTAGACAAAACTAGAAACAAAAATGAAAAAACTGTGGTTCTCAGCTTAATAGAATTTTAAAATAACAAAAGAAGACTTTGCTTGACATTTAGGTCATTTTCTACTAAAAATAATACTGTAATGAAATTCCTGTGGTTGAATTCTTTTGCACATCTCTGAATATTTCTTTAGGATACATTTTTAGAAGAGAGGTGCAAGGTGTCAGCTTGATGATCTTAGAATTTATAAAATAATCAGACAAATCAGAAGACATAGCCAGAATTTAATGGATTATTAGTTTATTATCTGTAGTAGTTGAATGGCTCTAAAACTTACATGTACATGTAAAGAATGCAGGAGTTTGACTAAAAAGACATTTAAATGGCCAGGCATGGTGGCTCATGCCAATAATCTCAGCATTTTGGGAGGCTGAGGTAGGTGGATCACCTGAGCTTAAGAGTTCAAGATTGGCCTGGCCAACATGGTGAAGCCCTATTTCTACTAAAAATACAAAATTAGCTGGGCATGGTAGCACATTCCTGTAATCCCAGCTACTTGGGAGGCTGAGGCAGGAGAATCATTTGAACCTGGGAGGTGGAGGTTGCAGTGAGCCAAGATAGTGCCATTGCACTCTAGCCTGGGAAACAAGAACAAAATTCCATCTCAAAAAAAAAAAGGAAGACATTTAAACATCTCAAAAGCCAAAGAAATATAAAATTCAATCAAATGAGAAAGCTTCAAGAGTGGGTGTTACAGATCCCAATATGATTTGAAAATTAGGCAATAATATGACTCACATCTAAGGTCTTTGGCTAAGTGACCACCTTTTGTTTCAAATGATGAAATCTCTGTTACAGGCTATAAATAGGGCTCAATACGCCCTTTCAGTGTCATAAACACCGATTGAGTGTCGTCTCAGGCTGTATCACCTGGCACCCACAAAGCTTCAGCAAGCTAAAAAGTCAATCCATAAATTTCACAGGGATGTAATCCTCCAAACTGTGAAGGATGACATCATCACTTCCTTGATGACTAAGCCCCTTCCAACTCTATGAAGATTTAGAAAGTTTTTCATGATATTAACGTATTTTGTGTTAGAAAATCTATGTATGCTTAGTATTTTTGGTACTTTTTTTTTTTGAGACAGGCTGGAGTGCAGTGGCACAATTTTGACCCACTGCAATCTCTGCTTCCTGGGTTCAAGCAATTCTCATGCCTCAGCTTCCCAAGTAGCTAGGATTACAGGGACCCACCACCACACCCGGCTAAGTTTTGTATTTTTTAGTAGAGATGGGGTTTCGCCATGTGTACTTTCAATGTTTATAATTTAGCCTATTATAGTTAACAGATCAGTTTCTTAGTTTCTATTTTAAACATGTATGTAATGCTTAATGGATTTAGACTTGTGATTTAAGTTGAAATTTTATTGAGTTGACCTATGTATTAGAATAGTGAAGAGATCCTAAAGCTCATTGTATTTATAAATTTATTAGAGTCATGGTTTATTTGGTACCAGGGTAGTTTGTTTGTTAGATCAGACAATTAGGGTGTTGAAAAGAAAATTAATGTTTTAAATCTATAAATAGAGTTTAAGTTATTTGAAGGAGCCCATTTATCTATAAATGAGATAAAACATAATTGATGGCCCTTAAATATAATTATTATTAATTACCAGACTTTGAATTAATTTTTTGAATTTAACACCTTAATGAAGAGCTACTGTTTAGAACTTGTCATTTTAATATAAAAGTTCAAAATAATCTTTTCTATACACAAAATTCTCTTTTAAATATACCAAAAAATAATACTCACTTTTAACACGGAATTAATACAAATGCACAATTCTAGGCTTTTAATACCTATTGGGATGTCTATATTTACAATTTTAAATTCTCTGTTCCTAAGTAACCACAAACAGTTATCCTCTAATCTCTCTGTCTCTCTCTCTGTCTCTCTTTTTCTTTTCTCTTCTTACTTAATTTTGAATAGTCTAGGTCTAGGGCACACGCTCTGACCATGATTATGAGCTGATTAGCAAAGTAGAATTATAGGTGAAAAAACAAATCACTTAAAGGTATATAGAAGAAAAATAGAAAGTTATATAATTTTCTTCAGTAAGGATACAAATGCAGGTTTTAGATATCCAAAGATTCAAAAGAAATCCACTGGTTGGAAAGCTTTTATATTAGAGGGAAAAAAGCTGTCATTACTAGAGGGGGGAAAAAAGAATTGAGATGACTTTATGAAAGAACCACAAAACTAAAGTTCTGTGAAATAGGCCCCATAGTAAAGGCTTAAAGATCTGGGGTATTTAAACTGCAGAAAACTGAAGTGAAGTGTCTAGACAAAGTGACTTGACTAAAGTTGGCTTGTAAATACTGGTTGAAGTTCTTCCAATAACCAACCGCCTTATACAGCAAATAAAGCTAATTAAAAAAAAATTTTCAGCTGACCTATTAAATGTAGAATTTAAGGATCTCTAAATACAGGAAGAGTATTCCATGAATTATATGCTAAACAGACATTTTCTTTCCTTTAGAGATAGTGCAAAGGAAGAATGAGCTACAGCAAGAAAATTGTAGGTTGACATTAGAAAAATTTGTAGATCTAAGATTGCATTATACAAATAATATACCGGAGATGATCTTTGTGGCAGGAAAAAAAACTAAAATGTATAGAAAGCATTCTTTGTTAGCAGAGATGAATATAAAAGGTGCTGAGAAAAATCACAGGGTGAAGGCACAGGGAAAGGAAGGGAAGGAAAGGGGAAGAGGGAAGGGGAAAGGGGAAGGGGGAAGGGAAAGGGGAAGAGGAAAGGGAAGGGGAAGGGAAAGTAGCCATTGGGCTTGGTCAAATCCTAGGCATAAGGTTAGAGAGGTCAAACTCAGCCATTTAATGCCCCTTCTCCTTCTCACATTCAGGTCTAGAAACTAGCTTCCGGGGATTCTCACTTTCACAGTCGCTGCTCTGAATTCCACTGGTCTTACTCTAAGCCATCTAACCAACTTCTCCCCATCCCTCAGGGCTTTGTTTTTGATTAGATAAAAATTGCTTATCAGGAAAAGTAGCATTTATCAAGGTGTTAATGGGTACTTCTCAGCTGTTACCTTTGTCCAAATATCACATTTGCTTTATAATCAGATTTGTTGAATATTTATAACTTTACTAAAAGAAATGACTTTAACAATAGAACTCTCTGGAACTTTTTTAGGTCAGGATGGGAGGGAACAGAGTTGGAGGGATCTAAATTCTCCAGGTACATTTACTAATTATTAAGCACTTTCTATGTTTCAGACACCATTCTAGGCACACACTATAATTTCATATGGTGATAAGTACTATGAATAAAAGACAACAAAGTGATGAGACAGAGATGAATGGGTAGAGCTGGGATAGGTGGTGGTGGTGGCTACTTTTTCTAGAATGTGCAGTCTTGGAACCCCTTTCTAAGGTGATGCTTGAGCTGAGAATCTGATAAGATGGAGTTGTTAGGTTAAGCTTTGGGAGCAGAGAGTATTCTAGAAAAATCTTTAACTGAGGTTGGATGACCCTTGCATGCATTCAACCCAAGATTATCAGTAGCACTTATGGAATTAATATTAGTCTATCATCTTCTGTAGAGGTTTCAGAAAACTCTAGGGAATTCTGATTAAACTTTGACATCCTCCATAATTTTTTTCTTCTTAGATTTCAATCTTTCTAAGACAATTAGAACAGAGATACTCTGTTCATATAGGGGTCTATTATTTATTCATTTTTTTCATTAGTTCTTTAACATTTATTCAACAAATATTTATTAAACATCTGCCACACGACAGATAATACAGCAGTGAACCAGACATAAAAATCCATATATAGGCTGGATGTGGTGGTTCACACCTGTAACCCCAACACTTTGGGAGGCCAAGGCAGGAGGACTGCTTGACACCAGGGGTTTGAGACCACCCCAGCCAACACAGCGAGACCCGTTTCTATAAAAAAAAAAATCCACATCCATATGGAAGTTGCATTTTAGTAAGAGAGAAATACAATAGAGAAAATACTTTATTTCATCAAATGGAAGATGCACAATTTTTCACACTTCAAAATCTCTGAAATTATAATCTGACTTAGTACCATCTCACATTTGTAATTGGCAGCTGTTCTTCTTTTCTTGTGATGCAAAAATAATGTTGCATATTATAATCAAAGACATCTAAGATTTCACGAAGTGTTTCTTACTGATAATAAGAAAAATAAATAGACGGTTAGATAGGGTTGAGTGTAAAGGAGAAAAGTAAAGCAACTTCCACTGTAAAAATGACTGAGAATAAATTAATTTTTTAAAAAGAAAAGTAAAGCAAGAGGGGGAAGGGGATAAGAAAGTGCTTGTGACTTGTGGGGGCAGTTGCAATTTTAGATGGGAAGGACTTATTGAGAAAGTGCCATTTGTGCACAGACCTGAGGCTGGTGAAAGAGGAAGCTACGTGAATACCTAGGGGAAAGGCATCCCAAGAAGAGAACTGCAAGTGCAGAGGTCCTGAGGCAGGTGCTTGCCAAGAGTGCTTAGAAAGCAGCAATGACGGCCACGTGACTGCGGCAGAGTGAGCAAAGGGCAGAGCAGTGGAAGGTGAAGTCAGGGAGGTAAGGAAATGCCAGATCATAAATAGCATTAACAGTTGATTTGTCATTGATGGAGGAGAAAATATCAAGGGTCCAACATAAGACACGTTTTGGAGGTGTCAAGGAGTCAGTTTATCTGAGGCTGAAATTTAAGAGAGATCCAAGTTGGAGATGTACATCTAGGATATATAGCCAAATTATGGACATATTTGTGGTGTACATAAATAATTCTAAGGACAGAGCTGTGGGGGAGGACTCCAGCATTTTACCGTGACCCACAGAGGCCAACTGGGCCTCAAAGATGACTGACTTACCTATTCACTAGCTTTACTAGCAACTGTATGCCTAAGGCTAAATTCTAGATTCATCCAATTACTTTAAAAGGCCCTGTGGGAATATACTAAACAATACTGTGTGTTTATTATAGAAAATGCTGTGACATGTGGTTATTCCTTGAGGAGCTGTGTTTTGTCTATTTCATCTGTTCTGGATATCTTCCAGTACTGGCATATCTTAGGACTAAGCACAGTTTTTCTCTGGATGGCTTCTATTCCAGGTATTTTCCATTCCTTCAGAAATTACAAATAAAGACACTGATTTCCTTACTCATAAAATGAGAGTTTAATGGCTATTTCACAAGATAACAGTGATGACCATTTCAAAGGAAATAAAGCATTGAGTACAGCATGTGGGGGCATAGTGTAACATCCATAAATGTTCATTTGTTTATTTCTTGTTCCAGATATGGTCTTGAAGACATCTTAAAAAATCTGTTGGACCAGAGTATAAAAATGCGTTACAGAAAATCACCCAATGGTGCCTGCAGTTATAAAGAAAGTATATTCAATGATTTTCAAGATTATCTTGCAATCATATGAAAAGATTTAAATGCAAAATCTCCTCCTTCTTGGTAATGTATAAGGAACTACTGTGCTGCTTTGCATCATTGCAACAAGTCTTATATACAAGATAACAGGTCTTATATACAAGTTATCACAAGAAAACTGTGAAAAAGAAATAAACATTTATGGATGTTATACTTGCCCCCACATGCTGTACTAAATGCTTTGTTTATTTCCTTTGAAATGGTCATCACACTTATCTTGTGATAACTTGTATGACCTGTTGTCTTAATTTTACAGATTGGTAATAAAAATCTAGGCATTTTAATAGATACACTTCTTTAACAACTGTTTTAAAAGGATTTAACACATACCCAACAATGTACTAGCTACTGGAAATCTGTTGGTAAGTAAGACACCATCTGTGTCCTCAAAAAGATAATGTATAGTGAGACTGAAGAATAGAGTGAAACATGGCAAATTTGTTGGGAGGATTAAGTTGAGCACTATGTGAGAACAAGAGCGCCATGACTTTTCCTAAATCTGCCATAACTTATTGGCAATTTAATTTTGGATGGGAGTCTAGATTCTGATGTTACAATTCCACTCTGGATAGCAGATGATTTCAAACATACCTTTGAAATCAAATACTATATTTGTATCATTACAGTTTCCTTTTTCCTTTTCTATAGTCAGAATTTGTCCTTTCGAGAGTCAGAAGTATGAATATGAACATCTGATCCTAACCGAGGTGTGGCCAGCTACAATAAGAACAGGTATTATAATCATTTTGTCAATGAAGGCTAAATCACAGTTTCAATGAGTAAATCATCTCCTGAATAGATTTTTTTTTGTAAAGGTGTGAGAGTATAAATGTTTTGCCTAAGAACACCAGCTAACTGGCTGGACACGGTAGCTCATGCCTGTAATCCCAGCACTTCGGGAGGCTGAGGTAGACAGATTATGAGGTCAAGAGATTGAGACCATCCTGGCCAACGTGGTGAAACCCTGTCTCTATCTCTACTAAAAATACAAAAATTAGCTGGGTTTGGTGGCATGCGCCTGCAGTCCCAGCTACTCCGGAGGCTAAGGCAGGATAATCGCTTGAACCTGGGTGGCAGAGGTTGCAGTGAGCTGAGATCGTGCCACTGCACTCCAGCTTGGGGACAGGGCAAGATTCTGTCTCAAAAAAAAAAAAGAACACCAGCCTTATTTTCCTCCAGGGGAAATCAAATGAGTGAGTGTGTGAGTCTGTCTTCCCGCTGCTGATAAAGACATTTGGATAAAGATACCCAAGACTGGGCAATTTACAAAAGAAAGAGGTTTAATTGGCCTTACAGTTTCATGTGGCTGGGGAAGCCTCACAATCATGGTGGAAGGCAAGGAGGAATAAGCCGCATATTACATGGATGGCAGCAATCAAAGAGAGCGTGTGCAGGAAAATTGCCCCTTATACTAACCATCAGATATCATGAGACCTACTCACTATCACGAGAACAGCAGGGGAAAGACCTGCCCCTATGATTTAGTTACCTCCCACAGGGTCCCCCCGACAACACATGGGAATTCAAGATGAGATTTAGGTGGGGACACAGCCAAACCATATCATTCATCCCTGGCCCCTCCCAAATCTTATGTCCTCATATTTCAAAGCCAATCATGCCTTCCCAACAGTCCCCCCAAGGTCTTAACTCATTTCAGCATTAATTCATAGGTCCACAATCCAAAGTCTCATCTAGACAAGGCAAGCCCCTTCTGCCTATGAGACTGTAAAATCAACAGCTAGTTAGTCACTTCCTAGATACAATAGGGGTACAGGCATTGGATAAATACAATGGGATGTCCAATGCCTGTACCCCTATTGTATCTAGGAAGTAACTAACTTGCTTTTGAGAGACATTAGCCATAACAAAGGGGCTACAGGGCCCATGGAAGCCTGAAATCCAGCAGGGTGGTCAAATCTTAAAGTTCTAAAATGATCCCTTTTGACTTCATGTCACACATCCAGGACACGCTGAAGAGGTGGGTTCCCATGGTCTTGGACAGCTCTGTCCCTGTGGCTTTGCAGGGTATAGCCCCCTTCCTGGCTGCTTTCACAGGCTGGTGTTGAGTGTCTGCAGCTTTTCCAGGTGCATGGTGCAATCTGTCAGTGGATCTACCATTCTAGGGTCTGGAGGACAGTGGCCCTCTTCCCACAGCTCCACTAGGCAGTGCCCCAGCAAGGACTCTGTGGGAGCTCTGACCCTACATTTCCTTTCTGCACTGCTCTAGCAGAGGTTCTCCATGGGGGCCCTGATCCTTCAGGAAACTTTTGCCTGGGCATCCAGGTGTTTCTATACATCTTTTGAAATCTAGACGGAGGTTGCCAAACCTCAATTTTTGACTTCTGTGCACCCATAGGCTCAACACCACATGGAAGCTGCCAAGGCCTGGGGCTTCCACCCTCTGAAACAACAGTCAAACTCTACCTTGGCCCCTTTTAGTCATGGCTGGAGTGGCTAGGACACAGGGCACCAAGTCCCTAGACCGCACACAGTAGAGGGACCCTGGGCCCAGCCCACAAAACCAACTCTCCTAGGCCTCCAGGCCTGTGATGGGAGAAACTGCTGTAAAGACCTCTGACATGCCCTGGAAACATTTACCCCATTGTCTTGGGGATTAACATTCGGCTCCCCTGTTGCTTATGCAAGTTTCTGTAGCCCACTTGTATTTCTCCTCAGAAAATGGGTTTTTCTTTTCTATCGTATTGTCAGGCTGCAAATTTTCTGAACTTTTATGCTCTGCTTCCCTTATAAAACTGAATGCCTTTAACAGCACCCAAGTCACATCTCAAATGCTTTGCTGCTTAGACATTTCTTCTGCCAGATACTCTAAATCATCTCTCTCAAATTCATAGTTCCACAAATCTCTAGGGCAAGGGAAAAATGCCACCAGTCTCTTTGCTAAAACAGAACAAGAGTCACCTTTCCTCTGATTCCCAACAAGTTCTTCACATGTACCCCCAAACCTAAAATGCAATAAAAAAAAAAAATTCCTTGGTTATTTACTAACAAGTGACCTCAGAAAACATCCCGGAAAAAGGCTGACAGTTTAGAGTTTGGAAGACATTAATTAATTTAATAAGGTTGAATTAGGGGCAAAATTTGGAGAAGGATACGCTTTCTGTTTGTTTGTTTTCTGAGAGAGAGTCTCACTTTGTCACCCAAGCCGGTGTGCAGTGGCTCTCTGCAGCCTCTTCCTCCTGGGCTTAGGCAATCCTCCTGCCTCAGTCCTCAAGTAGCTGTAACCACAGGCATGCACCACCACACCTGGCTTGTTTTTGTACTTTTTTATGGAGATAGGGTTTTACCATGTTGCCCAGGCTGGTCTTAAGCTTGAGCCATCTTCCGCCCCAGTATCCCAAAGTGCAGGGGTTACAGGTGTGAGCCACCATGCCTGGCCCAGTATTTATGTCTTCAAAAAATTAAATTTAGAAATATAATTTCCATTTAAATAGGAAAGAATTCTTACTGTATTTGCCTAAAATAAAGCAGTGTTTATTTTAAAACTAAGTTTATAGCGCAAGTAATAATTCATCATTTTTAGTTCCCAATTTAAAAATACCACTTTAGGTCAGGCGTGGTGGCTCACACCTATAATCCCAGCACTTTGTGAGGCCAAGATAGGAGGATCACGAGGTCAGGAGATGGAGACTAGCCTGGCCAACATAGTGAAACCCAGTCTCTACTAAAAATAAAAAAAATTAGCCAGGCATGGTGGCGCATGCCTATAGTCCCAGTTACTTGGGAGGCTGAGGCAGGATAATCACTTGAACCCAGGAGGCTGAGGTTGTGGTATGCTGAGATTGTGCCACTGCACTCCAACCTCGGCAACAGAGTGAGACTCTATCTCAACAACAACAACAACAATAACAAAAAAAACACTTTAGCACTCAAATTTGCATGCTCTTGTTGCCTTTGTAATTATCAGTGTCTTCAGCATGCATGTTGCTGTGTGTGTGCTCATGAGTGCTTAAACCGATACACATTTTCAAGTGAATTCAAGATTTGCAGAGAAGGATGTATCCTTACAATTTTGTTAATGAGGTAAAGTGTATTCTAATTAGGTTACTTCATAAAGGAGGGTCTAGGTCCCTGGACTTAATAAAAGAGCTGTTTTGTAGGTATTTCTTTACATCTCTCTTTGATTATATTGTGAGTTCCTAAAGATCAGGGACCATGTCCTGCTAATTTTTATAGTCAAAGTATGCATAGACCTGACAGATAGTGGAAGCTCAATAAATAATTCTTGAACTGATTCTCAAATACGTCCTATAAGTGATTATAGTATAGATAAATAAGAGTAGAAATGAAGATTAAAAATAAACTTATAACCCTGGTCCTGCATTTCTTTAAGATATTAATATGCCCGAGCACTATTGTATATGGGATTACTAATGTACTAATAGGTAGAAGTTAATGCAGGCCTCCAGGACAGCGGCATATTTCATAAGTAGATTTTTTTTGCCTCTTTTCTAGGTTGTTGTTATTTCTAGTATCTGCAATTAAATAAACTAAACTGCTACATCTAACAATTTTCAGTGCTTATTGTGTGTCTAAAGCCAAATATAGCAAGATTCCCAGAATACTGCATTCCTATGATGGCATAATTTATTTCCTTTTAACAGCTGTGTGTCTGTGTGTGTGTGTGAGCGTGTGTGTGTGTGTGTGCTTTTTCACATCATTACTTATCTATTTAAAGGGGGAAAACTTCTGAGCAAAATCACAGGAGGACTGAATTTAGCCTGCTCTGATGAACTAAAAATATGAAATAAAAAATGAACCAGTTTTGGTAAAACATCTCTTACCTCACTTTCCAAACAAATCCATCTACAAAATTTAAAAATTTTCACTTAAAAATCATCTTTCTCTAGAAATATATAATGTGAAGAGGAAGTATAATAAAGTAATATAATTAATGTAAAGCCCTTTTGCATATACCAGATCACATTAATGCATATGGGCTAACACCATTTAGGATGTTTCTCTTTAAGCTGGACTCATCTTATCCTCTATGCCCAAAGGAAAATCGTAGGTGCAAGGATAAAACCTTTTTAAAACAACTCCATTTCCAGTTGCCTTTCTTTCGTTAATTAGTTGTCTACACTAATTTATTGAATATGTACTAAATATTCCCTGCACTAGGGGCTAAGAAGGTGAGTAAGACTAGATTAATCTTATTAGTGAGCAAGAGAGGTGTAGGGAGACAGCCCTACATCACCCATGGGTACCCCAAGTTTGGTGGCAACAAAGGAATGAGAAAAAGACAGATTAAGAGAGACAGTGGGACCAGGGGGCATCACTTATTACTAGAGGCAGTGAAGGTACTGAGCTCTGATCGTCCACACTATTTGTTGATTACAATCACTTTGATCTATAGGGTAGGGGTGGAGTGATGGTGGAGTGAATCACTGAGCCGGAACTGGTGTGTCATCCTAAGGATTGATAACAGTGGTGGTTTGGGAGTTTCACAAAACAAGAACGTGTGGTTATCTTTAGCTTATTATCTATGTACAGTTGATGGAACGGGGGACCTTACAAGGAGCCTACAGTCTGGCTACATCATAGTGCTATGAAGGGGTTTTACATCCTTGAGCACAATGTTTATGGTAACAGAGCTGAGGTCACCCTGCACCAGAACATGAGCCATGGAGAGGCCTTCCTCCTCAGAGGCCTCCTGTGGCCTTCTGCAGTTTGTTGTTCCTTGTTTATATGTTGCTCATAACCAATTTACGTAGGCACTCTCTAAGTCCTTTCTTCTTTGCTGCTTTTCCCAACAGAGAGGAATTACTGTGGAATGTACTGGAAGGGTGCTGGAGGGAGCCATATTGCTTGCCTAGAGAAGCTGGGGAGGCTTCATAAAAGTGTTTTTTGGCTGGATCTGGGAGAGGGAGATTAGATTGTGGGGGGAAGTAGGGAAGAAGAGTTCTATGATCTGAATGTTTGTGTTCCCTGCAAATTCACATGTTGAAATCCTAACCCCCAAAGTGATAGTAGTAAGAGACAGGGCTTTTGGGAGGTAATTAGGTCATGAGGGTGGAGCCCTCATGAATGGGATTTGTGCCCTTGTGAAAGGCTCAAGCGAGCTGCCTCAGCCCTTCCTCCAGGTGAGGATGCAACAAGAAGGCACCATCAGAGACCAGGAGACCATCAGACACCAACCACCAGACATTGGATCTGCCAGCACCTTGACTTAGGACTTCCCAGCTTCCAGAATTGCAAGAAATAAATGGTTGTTGTTAATAAGCCTCTTAGTCTGTAGTATGTTGTTGTAGCAGCCCAAATTCCTAAAGGAGAGTTGGAAGGAAGGTCCTTCATTTCAGGCAGGGTGAAAGCACCAAAATAAAGGCCTGAGGCAGCTAAAGGGCCTTCTATGTCTGGGAAGTGGGGGAGGCATTTGGAAGGGACAGAGCGCAGAGTAGGTAACGCACTCAGACTGTGAAGGGCCCTATGAAGGGATGTGGGCTTATCCTTTCAACTTTCAATGCCTGTTTCTTAAACTGTTGTGTTTGAGAAAAATCACCCAGGGGCATTTTAGGTTTTAGGATATACAGAGTGCAACTTTCTAGACTACCAATTTACCATAAAGATTTGTGGGGAGCAGGGGCAAAGCATAATTTTTATACAAAAGTAAATGTGTATATGTTGCAGACAGTGAAATCTTGTTTGGCACAATCACTTAGGGCTCTTCCCTAGATTCTCAGAGATTTCCTCTCCCTCCATCTCTTCCACCGTTAAGTATTCTTTGGTAAAGTCTGGAAAGTTCTGTAAGTAATTCCTTAGCTGCTGCAGAGCCTAAACCTAGATGTGGCCACTCAATTCTAAAGAGCAGACAAGCACCTTCACACTGACTCCCAGTCTCCTTCCAAAAGCAAAACCACCTCATCAGTGTTAGGTACATCTCCCTCCCAGATCCTTCCTCCTTTCTCAGTTTGTATTTGAATAGGTGTTTACAGTTTAAGCAAAAGGGTATTCCTGATAACAGCCTATATTAAAACTTATACACACCCCGCACTTTATCTATATTACAACATTTAATCCTCACTGAGACCCAAGGTCACGTAGTTTGCAATGGTAGGGTCAGAACTGAAGTCAGATCTTTTGAACCCCAAAGCCCATTTTTAAATTTCTTACCTTTATGCAACTCTGTTTAGAAGATTAAACAAACAAACAAACAAAAAACTTCAGACTTAGCCAACCATTTCTGGTCCTGATCATACTTGTATAATACATGGTGTTCTCAAAATCCACAGAGACAAAGAAACATCTATAGGTATAAGCCTGGCCACTGTGTATGTGCAGAATTTCCACGTGGCTGTCACCCCCTCCTTTAAAGCCACAGGACCCAAAAGCAACACTGGGTGGGGGGGGGAGGTCTGTGGTTGTAGAATTCATATATCTCAAGCTGGGGTGGAACAACAGGTCTGCCCCAGCTCCCCAACATGAGGACTGCATATGTCATGTTAGCCTTACACCTTGTATACGGAAACTAAAGCCAAGCAAAAGAGTTAAGGCAAGCAATCTCACTGAGCATCCCTTTAAGAGCACTGTTTTCCCAAGTAGCTGGAGGCAGGGTTCAGTCGTGAATTTACGTAAATTGACACCTAATTTCCAAATTGATCACCCTCCCCTCCCCTACTCTCCCCTTCACTCCCCTTCCTTTTTTGAAAGGGTCTCACTCTGTCACCCAGGTTTCCAGGCTGGAGTGCAATGCCAAAATCATGGCTCACTGCAGCCTCAACCTTCTGGGGTTCAAGCAGTTGTCTGCCTCAGCCCCCCAAGTAGCTGGGGCCACAGGTGCTCACCACCATGCCTGGCTAATTTTTGCATTTTTTTTTTTTTTTTTGCAGCAGTGGAGTTTCTCCATGTTGCCCAGGCTGGTCTGGAACTCCTGAGCTCAAGTGGTCTGCCTGCCTTGGCCTCCTAAATTTCTGGGATTACAGGCGTGAGCCATCGCGCCAGACTGATCAGTGTTTTATACCTTATACTCACCCTATTGTAGAAAGATTATTCTCTGGGCAAAGCATTAATTCACGAGAAACTTGCAAAATTGTTTTACAGAAATTTACAAATCATTTTACAAAGCAGTCATTTTCAGAATCTCATCTGCTTTTCTATATTTGGATAAAAAAATAGTTAGTAGTAGAAGGGTAAGATACATGTTAAATATATGGTAAGAGTCCAGGTAAATAACTTTCATCTGCCTTAAGAGTCACTTGTCATGTTTATTAAATGTAGATTCTGGGTTCCACCCTCAGGGATTTTGATTTAGTACTTTTGGAGGGTTCATAAAGTTGCCTAGTTAACAAGCAACCAGGAGATTCTGCAGCAGATCACATTTTTGAGAAATACTGTTCTGGGCTATGAGAAGCCATTACATTCTAACTTACTAGGAATGAAATGACAATGCTATATAAATACTTGATCAAGGACTAGAGCAGAACTCCTATGGAGCAGAACTTCTAGGGCAAGTGTGTCTGTTCTGGCCAATGGAGACACAGATCACAAATCAGAAGGGGCATAGCTTGCTGTTAAGGCCTTTACATCTCCCAGCTCTCTCTCGGCACACCCCGAGTTCCTGTGCTTTAGGGTCTATGGTTCCAGGGTTAAGAAATCCTAGACTAGCCTGTTGAAGTAGTTTTGGAAACCACCTCATCATCAAGGTATTTGTTGTTCTCTCAGGATAAGAAATTTTACCTTGAAGGGAGTTGGCCAGTTTCAGGAACTCCTTGCAGAAATTCCTTAGCTCCATTAGCTCCACAGAATTCACCAGGGGTAAGACTGGAGGAAAAGAATGCCATAGTTGAAGGGCAACTTGAGCCCCAGGCAAGATGCTGTGCTAGCCTTTCACATCTATAATTTCACTTCACCTTACCTAAACCTCACTCTACATGTTAGAGATGAGACTAGGGGAGGTTAAGCAACCCTCCCAAAGTCACACAGCTGGTAAACGGCAAATGAAAACTTCAAAGGAAAATCTGTTTGCCTTTCAAGCCCCAAATACCTCAAGTCCAAGGAGGGTTACAAGAGCAACCCTGAGTAAGATCTCAAAACGCACAAAAGATAATCCTTGAATGTTACAGTATCTCTGAAGTCAGTGCAGCACTGGGTGGGCAGATGAGACAGTGGAGAAATTAAGGAATGATGAAGCTATGAGGTAAGTTTCAATGGGGTTTTTACTTTTGGACACTACAAAACACATTTGAAAGGACAACTTAACATCCAGAACAGCTAAGATAGAAAATACAGCAGAGGGAAGGAGGAAGTATTCATGCCACTAGTTTCTAAATGGAAGTATGTAATCAATGACCTCAGCAGCTTAATGAAGAAGGGATGATAAAGAGGGTACATTTTCAATTAAGAGTAGCACTGTGCAAGATCAGCTTAACTGATACATGTTCTGCAACAGTAAAAACATTACACAACTGTGATAATGTCTTATTTATAGAGCTTAATGTACTGGGAAGGATTTGTTCCATGTTGTTTCAATTCAAACCATAATTCTATGGAAAATTCTGTTAGATAAGCAGTGAAGACACATTAAATATGTATGTCACCAAAATGTTTCCCCGACTGAGTCATCTAATATTGCCACCCCAGACTCTATCACATCTCCCTGTTTTGTTTTCTTCAGAACAATTGATACTACCCGAAATTATCTTAATTTATATATTCGCTTCTTAACTATATTCTCCAGTAGAACAAAATCTCCACGGGAGCCATCTAGTTCACCACTGTATACCCAGTGCCTACATCAGTGCCTGGCACATTATGAAAGCTTGTTGCAAATTTGTTCAAGAAATGAATGATAAAAAACATCAAAACACTTGCAAGTAATTTATAAAATTATATCTGTCTAAATTTTGGTTTGTTTGTTTTTTGAGATGAAGTCTTGGTCTGTCACCCAGGCTGGAGTGCAGTGGCACAATATTGGCTCACTGAAAATTCTGCCTCCTGGGTTCAAGCAATTCTCCTGTCTCAGACTCCCGAGGAGCTGGGATGACAGGTGCCTGCCACCACACCCAACTAATTTGTTTTTTGTTTTTTTTTTTTTGAGAGGGAGTTTCACTCTCGTTGCTCAGGCTGGAGTGCAATGGCACTATCTCAACTCACTGCCACCTCTGCCTCCTGGATTCAAGTGATTCTCCTGCCTCAGCCTCCCAAGTAGCTGGGATTACAGGCATGTGCCACCACACCGGCTAATTTTGTATTTTTAGTAGACATGGGGTTTTTCCATGTTGATCAGGCTGGTTTAGAACTCCTCACTGCAGGTGATCTGCCTGCCTTGGTCTCCTAAAGTGCTGGAATTACAGGCGTGAGCCACCACACCCAGCCATATCTGTCTTAATTTATGTTTTAGATCTAATGGTAGAAGAATAGCTGCATCCAAAATAATTACTTCAGGGTGGGAGAGGGGCAAGGGATAAAAGACTACAAATAGGGTGCAGTGTATATTGCTTGGGTGATAGGTGCACTAAAACCTCACAGAGCACCGCTAAAGAACTTACTCATGTAACCAAATGCCACCTGTGTGTCAATAACCTATGGAAAAAATTTTTAAATACATATGTAAAGAAGATTATATCTAAAATTGAAATAAGTATCAAAAGACTGATAATTGTGCTTGTTGCTGAGAAAGTATACAAAATTTGGGAGATTTGTAGTGTGCATTGAGGACCTTAAACGTATACATATCTTTTAACCCATTCATTTTACATCTTGGTGTTTACTCTGTGGAATTAATCATAGGTTGTTATTCATATTTAAATGCTCATTATATTTGAATAATTTGGTTCAAATATGTCCACTTATACATTGTTTATATTAATAAAATTTGGGGTACAAAAAAATAAAAAATAATAAAATAATTACTTCATTATTTGGATTTTTAGTTACTATCCTGTATTTTTAAGAGTGCCCTAAAAAGTATATATTATGTATAAAATATGCTCCATATAAAATCCAAGATTTATTATGTGTTGTATGTGCCAGATATGTATTATTAACTCACTTAATTCTGTAACAACACCATGAACTGGGACATTATTTTTATCTCCTAACTTTTTATTGATGAGGGAATTGAAGCAAAGGGAAGTAAGGTCACTCACCATGTTTTTCAGCAAGAAAGGGGTGGAATTGGATTCAAACCGAAGCCATTTGGCTTTAGAATTTACAGTCTCAATGACATACTTGGAAAATATCTTTTAAAAGAATTCTGGCCGGGTGTGGTGACTCATACCTGTAATCTTAGCACTTTGGGAGACTGAGGTAGGTGGATCACAAGGTCAGGAGTTTGAGACCAGCCTGGCCAACATGGTGGAACTCCATCTCTACTAAAACTACCAAAATTAGCCCAGCATGGTGGCACGTGCCTTTAATCCCAGCTACTCAGGAGGCTGAGGCAGGAGAATCACTTGAACCTGGGAGGTGGAGGTTGCAATAAGCTGACATCATGCCACTGCAGTCCAGCCTGGGCGACAGACAGTTAAAAAAAAAAAAAATTGTTGGCTGGGCATGGTGGTTCATGCCTGTAATCCCAGCACTTTGGGAGGCCGAGGTGGGCGGATCACGAGGTCAGGAGTTCGAGACAAGCCTGGCCAACATGGTGAAACTCTGTCTCTACTAAAAATACAAAATATTAGCTGGGTGTGGTGGTGGGCACCTGTAATCCCAGCTACTCAGGAGGCTGAGGCAGAGAATTGCTTGAACCCGGGAGGTGGAGATTGCAGTGAGCTGCGATTGTGCCACCACACTCCAGCCTGGGCAACAGAGTGAGACTCTGTCTCTAAAAAGAAAAAAAAATCTATCATGATGATCCTGGCATTTTATTAGACTTCTAATTTTATAAATTTGGGGCAAACACTGGTATAAAAATAGATGGACCCCATAAATTGCTTATTAGTCATAAATGGGTAAATAGTAATAGAAACAAGATCACACCTTAACTGCGTGACTAGAAAGAAATTGCCGGTGAGGGAAGTTCTAGCCAGAGCAAGTAAGCAAGAGAAAGAAATCAAAGGCATTCAAACAGGAAGAGAGGAAGCCAAACTCTCTCTTCACAGATATGAGTCTATGCCTAGAAAATCTTGTAGGTTTTGCCGAAAGACTCACAATGATAAACAACTTCAGTAAAGTTTTAGGATATAAAGTCAAAGGACAAAAATCAGTAGCATTTCTATACACCAATAATGTCCAAGCTGAGAGCCAAATCAAGAATGCAATCCCATTCACAACAGCCACAAAAAGAATAAAATACCTAGGAATACAGCTAACTGTTGAGGCAAAAGATCTCTACAAGGAGAACTACAAAACGCTACTCAAAGAAATCAGAGGCTGGGCGCAGTGGCTTACTCCTGTAATCCTAGCATTTTGGGAGGCCAAGGCGCGTGGATCACGAGGTCAGGAGTTCAAGATCAACCTGGCCAAGATAGTGAAACCCGTCTCTACTAAAAATACAAAAATTAGCTGGGTGTGATGGCAGGTGCCTGTAATCCCAGCTACTCGGAGGCTGAGGCAGAGAATTGTTTGAACCTGGAAGGTGGAGGTTGCAGTGAGCTGAGATCTTGCCTTTGCACACCAAAAAAAAAAAAAAAAAAAAAAAAAAGCAGGACTTAATTAAACTAAAGAGCTTCTGCATAGCAAAAGAAACTATCAACAGAGTAAATAGACAACCTACAGAATGAAAGAAAATGTGTGCAAACTATGCATCCAACAAAGGTTTAATATCCAGAATCTATAAGGAACCTAAACAAATCAACAAGCAAAAACAAACCCCAATAAAAAACAGGCAAAGTATGTGAACAGACACTCACTCCTCAAAAGACATACATGCAGCCAACAAGCATATTTTTAAAATGCTCAACATCACCCATCATTAGAGAAATGTAAATCAAAACCACAAGGAGATAATAATTTCATACCAGTCAGAACGGCTATTATTAAAAAGTCAAAAAATAACAGATGCTGGCGAGGTTGTGAAGCAAAGGGAACGCTTATACACTGCTGGTGGGAATGTTCAGTCATTGTGGAAAGCAGTTTGGAGATTTCTCAAAAAACACAGCTACCATTTGACTCAGCAAACCCATTACTGGGTATGCACCCAAAGGAATATAAATTGTTCTACCAAAAAGACACTGTGTTAGTCAGGGTTCTCTAGAGGGACAGAACTAATAGGATAGAATTATATATGAAGGGGAGTTAACTAGCATTGACTCACACGATCACAAGGTGAAGTCCCACAATAGGCCATCTGCAAGCTGAGGAGTAAGGAAGCCAGTCCAAGTTCCAAAACTTCAAAATTAGGGAAGCCAACAGTGCAGCCTTCGGTCTGTAGCCAAAGGCCTGAGAACTCCTGGTAAACCACCGGTGTAGGTCCAAGAGTCCAGAAGCTAAAGAACTTGGAGTCCAATGTTTGAGAGCAAGAAGCATTCAGCACGGGAGAAAGATGAAGGCCAGGAGACTCGGCAAGTCTTCTCTTTCACCTACTGCCTGCTTTAGTCTAGCCATGCTGGCAGCTGATTTGGATGGTGCCCACCCAATTGAGGATGGGCCTGGGTCTGCCTCTTCCGGTCCACTAACTCAAATGTTAATCTCCTTTGGCAACACCCTCACAGACACACCCAGAAACAATACTTTGCATCCTTCAATCCAATCAAGTTGATAATATTAACCGTCACACACATTCTTATGTTTGTTGCAGCACTATTCACAATAGCAAAGACATGGAATCAACCTAGATGTCCATCAATGGTGAACTGGAGAAAGAAAATGTGGAATACTACACAGCCATAAAAAAGAACAAAATAATGTCATTTGCTGCAACATGGATACAGCTGGAGGCCATTATTCTAAGTGAATTGATGTAGGAACAGAAAATCAAATGCCATATGTTATCATATACAAGTGGGAGCTGAACATTGAGTACACATGGACACAAAGAGGGGAACAATAGGCTCGGGTCTACTTAAGGGTACTTAAAGGTAGAGGGTGGGAGGAGGATGAACATCTAAAAACTACCTATTGGATACTATGCTCACTACCTGGGTGATGAAATCATTTGTGTGCTAAACCTCAGGAACAAGCAATTTACCATGTAACAAACCTGTATATGTATCCCCAGAACTACAATAAAAGCTAAAAAATTGAAAATAAATAAACATAAAAATTAGAAAAGAAAAAAGAAATTGCCAGTGAGGAGAAGATTAACATCATGTGCTTATAGAAGAAATACCTTGAGAAGGACATAACACATTATATGGTGATGCATAACCTGAATCTAATCATGAGGAACCATCCAACAGCCCACATGGAGGGATAGTCCATGAAGCAACCATCTGTAAGAAAAATGTCAACATCAGGAAAAACAAAGACTGAGGGGCTGTTTCGGATTAAAGGAGAATTAACAGTAATGGCAACTAAATGCAATACATAAACCTAGAATGAATTCTGTAACAAAGAAGAAAAATGCTATAAAGTTCATTGTTAAATAAACTGACAAAACTGGAACACACACTCTAAAGTAGAAATATTCTGGCACTATTGAATTTTCTCAACTTGTTAACTGTACTGTGACTACATAAAGAACATTCTTGTTCTTAAAAAACACACATTGAAGTATAAAGGGCTGAAGGACAAGATGCAGGCTACCTACTCTCAACTGCTTCAAGAACAATACTTACCAAATTTTTAAAAGTTGGTGAGGCTGGGCACAGTGGCTCACACCTGTAATCCCAGCACGTTGGGAGGCTGAGGCGGGTGGATCACCTGAGGTCAGAAGTTCAAGACCAGCCAGGCCAACATGGTGAAACCCCCGCCTCTACTAAAAACACAAAAATTAGCTGGGTGTGGTGGCAGGTGCCTATAATCCCAGCTACTGGGGAGGCTGAGGCAGAAGAATTGCTTGAACCTGGGAGGCAGAGGTTGCAGTGAGCCAAGATCGCACCATTGCATTCCAGCCTGGGCGACAGAGTGAGACTCCATCTCAAAAAATAAATAAATAAAAGTTGATGAATCTGTAAAGTGTATTTAGGAGTTCTCTTGTTTTATTCTTGCTACCTTTCTGTGACTTTAAAATTATTTCAGAATCAAAGTTACATTTTAGAAAGTTAGATACAATTTTCTAAAGAGTAAAGGTGCATCAAAGAGCCATTGAGTTTGATATCACTGATTTATATAGACTGTGTTTCAAACAAGAGAATGTGGTTCTATTGTCTATCAAAACTGGAACACAAGTGTAGTTCCCATACAGGTTTAAGCTGTTGTTTTTGCCATCATGGTGTGCTCATAGGAATCATAATGGTTGTCATTAATTATGTCCACTTATTATTAGCATTCCATTTCCCCTCCGTCAAACAGCGACTTTTCGCTTTTGCATAGTATCCTGTGTCCCTGACAGATTCTCTAATTTCAACCTGGGTGTCTTGCTGTGAAGAAGAGATACTGAGTGATCTGAGGAAAGAAACCACAGGATGTTAGACATGGAGAGATTTGTGGGATTTTATTGGATCTCCAATTTTACAAATGAAGATATTTATTGAAGTAATTAGGCAAAATGATGTATTAGTGTAAAAAAAGGACAAAAACAAGACTGGGAAATGAGGAATAATAAACAGCAGCAGTAGAATGCATATTTTTTGCATTGTTATATCGTAACAATGTTACCTTTAGCTTCTAAAGTTTATCACAAATTGTAAAGCAAGTTTCTTTCCTTTCTTCTTTCTTTCTTTCCCTCTCTCCCTCCCTCCCTCCCTCCCTTCCTTCCTTCCTCTTTTTTGTGAGATGGAGTTTTGCTCTTGTTGAGTACAGTTGTGCAATCTCAGCTCACTGCAACCCCCGCCTCCCAGGTTCCAGCAATTTTCCTGCCTCAGGCTCCCGAGTAGCTGGGATTACAGGTGCCAGCCACCACGCCTGGCTAATTTTGTGTTTTTAGTTGAGATGGGGTTTCACCATGTTGACCAGGCTGGTCCTGAACTCCTGACCTCAGGTGATACATCTGCCTTGGCCTCCCAAAGTGCGCCACTGTGCCTGACTGCAAGAGTTTCTTTCTTAGTTGCTATTCTAACATTTAAAAATTCCTAGTTTTAATAAAGTTCTTTTAAAAAACATAGATATGTTGGTAAGAGGGTAATTTCAGCTAGGCACCTAAGAGCTGCCTCTGGAATTGAGATTCTTTTGATACTGAGATCATGGGATCCACAGTTTGAAGACAATTTTATGTGATTGTAATCATCATCGATAAATAGAATTTAAAAATCTTCCTCTTTATATAGTCACAAGTGGTGAAAGCCTCTAGTACCAAGTCATTAAAATGCATTTTAAAAATTATCTGAAAGTTTGTTTACATCAGTGACTCTAGCCACCTGAATGGTAATCCTGCTGTTATATGGTAAAGCTATAAGGTAAAACTTGAATCCATAAGGCAAACTTTGATTTCACACTAATTTATAGACCTAGAAATAGAAAATTATGGCTTTTAGAGCCTTGGAGGTTGAACAAGGCATTAACATGGCTTATTATTAATGTTGATAGATGTAAGATGTTCCTCTAAAAACTTAGAAACTAGAAAAATAAGATTATTTTCTTACTCTAAAAATTGGGTGATATTAGTGATGAATAAGAGTAACCCAAGAGAGCAGTACATGGTGGCTCATGCCTGAAATCTCGCTAGTGAGAGGATCACTTAAAGCCAGTAGTTAAGACCAGCCTTGGCAACATAGTGAGACCCTCATTTCTAAAAAGAATTTTAAAAATTAGGCATAGTGGCATGTTCCTGTAGTTCCAACTACTTGGGAGGCTGAGGTGGGAGGGTGGCTTGAGCCCAGTGGTTCCAGGCTGCAGTGAGCTATGATTGCACCACTGCACTTGAGCCTTGGCCACAGAGCGAGACCCTGTATTTTTTTTTTAAAGGCTGGGCCTGGTGGCTCACGACTGTTGTAATCCCAGCACTTTGGGAGGCTGAGTGGGGGGCGGGGTGGATCACCTGAGGTCAGGAGTTCGAGACCATCCTAACATGGTGAAACCCCGTCTCTACTAAAAATACAAAAATTAGTGGGACATGGTGGCACATACCTGTAATCCCAGCCACTTGGGAGGCTGAGGCAGGAGAATCGCTTGAACTCGGGAGGCAGAGGTTGCAGTGAACCGATGTCATGCCACTGAGCTCCTGCCAGGCAACAAGAGAGAAGACTCTATCTGAAAACAAAACAAAACAGGCCAGGCCCGGTCACTCATGCCTGTAATCCCAGCACTTTGGGAAGCCTAGGAGGGTGGATCACCTGAGGTCAGGAGTTCGAGACCAGCCTGGCCAACATGAAGAAACTTCGTCTCTACTAAAAATACAAAAATTAGCTGGATATGGTGGCAAGTGCCTGTAATCCCAGCTACTCGGGAGGCTGAGGCAGGAGCATCAGTTGAACTGGGAGGGGGAAGTTGCAGTGAGCCGAGCTCATGCCATGGCACTCCAGCCTAGGCAACAGAGTGAGACCCTGTCTCAAAAAAAAAAAAGGGAATCCAATAGAGCTAAGAGAGTGTTGGCATTAGTGAATAAAGGGTTTTGGGGGAAGAGGGTGGGCGTGGTGATTCAGGCCTGTAATCCCAGCGCTTTGGGAGGCCAAAGTGGATCGATCATGAGGTCAGGAGTTCCAGACCAGCCTGGCCAACATGGTGAAACCCTATCTGTAATAAAAATACAAAAATTAGCCAGGCATGGTGGCGGGCGCCTATAATTCCAGCTACTCAGGAGGCTGATGCAGGAGAATTGCTTGGACTCGGGAAGCGGAGGTTGCAGTGATCCGAAATTGTGCCACTGCACTCCAGCCTGGGTGACAGAGCAAGAGTCCATCTCAAAACAAAAAAAAAAAAAGGAGTTTTGGGGGGTGAATGCACAAACCTACTCATCAGGGTGTTTAAAGTATTATTTAAGAAGCATATGAATGGATGTGATTATAATTAAGAAAGACAAAATAAACAACTGTGTATATACAATGAATAAAGACTTTTTCACAAAAGCAGCTGGGGTCTTGGAAAGAGGTGTCTGAAGAGCAATAACATGGCACTTTAATTAAGAAAGACTTGGTGCTTCTGTGAGGGACAGGTGTTTTTCATTGGCCTCACCTGGGTCTGGATGGAAGTGCCCTCAAGACTGGCTTCCTCCTTTGCTGGGTTTCTTGTCCTCACTTCTGCATTTAGCTGCTCAAAGGGAGAAAATGCCCTGACAAATGAATTAGAGATTCTGTTCCATTTGTCAGCGACATTTCTCACTTTAAATGAAGAATTTTCACTCTGTTTAACATAGAAATCTTGTACCAGCATGCTGCTAAAGGAGCTAAACCCCACAAACCATCTCTAAATGAGAGTTTCTCTCTTGTAACTTTCAGATTATAATAATTATAAAATGCATCCTTCTGCTCATTAACCATAATTAATTTTATGACCCAAGTTGCACATCCTATTGGTTTTTTATTTTTTTTTGAGACAGAGTGTCGCTCTGTTGCCCAGGCTGGAGTGCAGTGGCACAATCTCAGCTTGCTGCAACCTCTGCCTCCCAGGCTCAAGCGATTTTCCTGCCTCCGCCTCCCAAGTAGCTAGGACTACAGGTGTCTGCCACCACGCCAGGCTATTTTTTTCTATTTTTAGTAGAGATGGGGCTTTACCATGTTAGCCAGGATGATCTGAGTCTCCTGACCTAATGATCCGCCCGCCTCAGTCTCCCAAAGTGCTGGGATTACAGGCGTGAGCCACCACGCCCAGTCTGGTTTTAATGTTATTTAAAAATATAAGCCAGTAACAACTAAAGCGTTGCATCAACAATGTGCTAAGCATTATCTCCCAATGCCTCTGCCCCCTGCCTTGTCAAAGCTGGCTGGATAGGGCTAAAGCTAGATGGAGACCTAAGGGTTTGGGGTGAGGAGTGGGGGACTGAGGGCAGACTCCATTCAGATTAAGCACTGGTTTCCAGGTTGCAGACCAAAAGACCTTAGAAATGTCAGAAGATCACTAGGCAACCTAGAATGCCCCAGGCAAACAGACCAAAGGGAGTCTAAACTCTCACCTTTCTCCACCCAAGGGGAGGAATATCTACCAGGACTGCCTGAAACCCTTCCTCCAGGAATGTTCCACTAATCATCAGTTTTCCCAATCCCACCATGTTCACAATCCCATGATTTGCTCTTTAAACCATATTACCACTCAATGGTGAGGCTCTCTCAGGACAAAATAATACAAATACAGTTCAGCTAATACCTGCTGAACATCCATGACATGCCAAGCACTGCATGTCACTTAATCATCTCCTGTAATCTGCACAAGGCTGCACATAGGTTAGTTGTTGTTGTTATAAAACAACAATATATATAATTAAATCTATATTTAACATATATATTTAATATATATTATATAGAAATATATAACTAAATATATATTTAAGTAGATATTTAATGTCATAAATATCTACTTAAATTCATTTTATTTATTTGCTTATTTTAAATAGAGACATAATCTCCTTTTTGTTGCCCAGGCCAGTCTCAAACTCCTGAGGCTCAAGTGATCCTCATGCCTTGGCCTTCCAAAGTGTTGGGATTACAAATGTAAGCCACTGCATCTGGCTATATTTAAATTTACATGAGAAAACTGAGGTCTATGAAAACAAAGTAACACAGGTCAATAGTCACACAGCGTATAGGTGGAAGACTAGGATTGGAATTTATGTCTTCAATGTTCTTTTTTTTTGAGATGGAGTCTCGCTCCTGTCACCCAGGCTGGAGTGCAATGGTGTGATCTCAGCTCACTGCAACCTCCACCTCCCAGGTTCAAGTGATTCTCCTGCCCCAGCCTCCCAAGTAGCTAGGATTACAGGCACTCGCCATCACGCTCAGCTAATTTTTTGTATTCTTAGTAGAGACAGGGTATCACCACATTGGTCAGGCTGGTCTGGAACTCCTGACCTCAGGTGATCCACCCGCCTCGGCCTCCCAAAGTGCTGTGATTACAGGCGTGAGCCACCGTGCCCAGCCAATGTTCTTTATCACTGTACCACACTAGAAGAGCACACCCAGATAAATTCCTAGCCAACCAGTGCCCCTCTTACCTCAGACCCAGCCCATTTTCTGAGAAGGTTGTCTTAGGTATGTCTTAGGTGTGTCTCTCTGGAAATGCAGAAATGAAACAGTTCTTCTTACCCACAGAGATGGGCATTTATTATTATCATCATCACAATCATCATCATTTGTCTTACTAAACAGGACAAACACAATTTTTCACGAATTGCTCTCTAATTTTTACTTTCTTATTGATTTTTACTTTTAGTACTTTTGTACTTTATGACATATCATTCTAAACATTTATAACAGATATAGTCAATCTATATCCTTTCAAATGTTCACAATTCAAAATACCACTCACACTTTTAACATTTCAGTTTACTTTAGGGGAAAGTGCTTCACTGACAGAAGAATGCAGTGCCCCAGAACAGCAAACAGAACTCTTGCTAAAAAACTCAGAAGACGTGGAGAACACAGACCACATTTTGTACCCTGTAAGGGTTCTGGAAGAAGCTGGTGTTTAATAAGCACTAAATAATACACTGATTGAACTTAAATTACCATTCAGCATTTTAGGCTAATTTTATAGCTTAGCTGAATAAATTTTATTTTAAAATTATTATTATTTTTTTGAAGCAGGGTCCCACCCTGTCACCCAGGCTGGAGTGCAGTGGCACAACTTGGCTCACTGCAGCCTCGACCTCTCTGGCCCAGGTGATTCTCTCACCTCAACCTCCTGAGCAGCTGGGACTACAGGTGTGTTTCACCACATCAACTAATTATTTGTAGAGATGGGCTTTTGCCATGTTGCCTAGGCTGGTCTTGAACTCCTGGCCTCAAGTGATCTGTCCACCTCAGCCTCCCAAAGTGCTAGGATTATAGGTCTTCCCACTGTGCCCAGTCAGATTTCATCTTAATAACAGCACCAAGAGGCCGAGCATGGTGGCTCATGCCTGTAATCTCAGTACTTTGGGAGGCCAAGTCGGGCAGGTCACCTGAGATCAGGAGTTTGAGAACAGCCTGGCTAACATGGTGAAACCCCATTTCTACTAAAAATACAAAAAATTAGCCAGGCATGGTGGTGTGTCCCTGTAATCCCAGCTACTTGGGAGGCTGAGCAGGAGAATCTCTTGAACCGGGAGGCAGAGGTTGCAGTGAGCCGAGATTGTGCCACTGCACTCCAGCCTGGGCAACAAGAACAAAACTCTGTCTCAAAAAAAAAAAGTACATATAGATTGTTCTTGTAAGATACTGCAGCCATATTCTGCCACCATCCCCCACTCCAGTGGTATAATTAAAATATGAGTAGTCTTACTATAATTATTCTCTCTCTCTCTTTTTTTTTTTTCTTGAGACCAGGTCTTACTCTGTCAGCCAGGCTGGAGTGCAGTAGCATGATCACTGCCCACTACAGCCTTGACCTGCTGGCCTCAAGCAATCCTCCCAGTTCAGCCACCTGAGTACCTGGAACTATGTGTGTGCCACCATGTTTGGCCAATTAAAAAAAAAATTTGTAGAGATGAGGTCTCACTATATTGTCCAGGCTGGTCTTGAACTCCTGAACTCGAGATCCTCCTGCCTCAGCCTCCTAAAGTGCTAGGATTACAGGTGTGAGCCATTGCACCGGGCCTACTCTAAGTTTTTAATAAGAAAAGGGAATCAGAGAGACAGCAATTTTTCCAAGGTAATATGAAGATTACAGATTAATTAATAGCTACTGGTTTAGTCAACTCTGCTGTTATATCTCAACTCTTTGTTTCCCAGACAAATCTATGTTCATCGTTCTTCAGATCAGCACTGAAGATATGAAGGTATTCACATTCCTGATCCAGAACACCATGAGAGGGTATCTTTCTCTCTCTCTCTCTCTTTTTTTTTTTTTAGTTCTTCTTTCTCTGTTGCCCACACTGGAGTGCAGTGGCATGATCTCCACTCAGTGCAATCTCTGCCTCTTGGGTTCAAGCAATTCTTCTGCCTCAGCCTCCTGAGTAGCTGGGATCACAGGCGTGCAACACCACACCCGGCTAATCTTTGTATTTTTAGTAGAGACGAGGTTTCACCATGTTGGCCAGGCTGCAAACCACGTGATTTCTAAGATTTCTTACAAACTTGGCATACCTTCAGAGGGAAAGCATTTAGTATCAAAAGCAAATAAATCTATATAATGTAATATAATACATATGTAATAATATCTATATTATGTAGCATGTAAAATATATTACATATACAATAAAGATTTATTTGATAATATATAATATAGATTTATTCAGTTTTAATATCAAATGCTACCTATTTGTTATAAAATATATGAACAATATGGTTGGTTGCAGTGACTCTCATGCCTGTAATCCTAGCACTTTGGGAGGCCGAGGTGGGTGGATCACCTGAGGTCAGGAGTTCAAGACCAGTCTGGCCTACATGGAGAAACCCCGTCTCTACTAAAAATACAAAATTAGCTGGACGTGTTGACGCATGTCTGTAATCCCACCTACTCAGGAGTTGAGGTAGGAGAATTGCTGCAGTGGCTATGTCCCCACTGGATGAAAAAAAGCAAGCCTGGCCGGGCGCGGTGGCTCATACCTGTAATCCCAGCACTTTGGGAGGCTGAGGTGGGAGGATCACCTGAGGTCAGGAGTTTGAGACCAGCCTGACCAACATGGAGAAACCCCATCTCTACTAAAAATACAAAATTAGCTGGGCTTGGTGGTGCATGCCTGTAATCCCAGCTACTCGGGAGGCTGAGGCAGGAGAATTACTTGAACCTGGGAGGCGGAGGTTAGAGTGAGCCAAGATCGTGCCATTGCGTTCCAGCCTGGGCAACAAGAGCAAAACTCAGCTCAAAAAAAAAAAAAAAAAAAGCCAACAGTTGAGGAGGAATAAAGCTGGAAGCTAGAAAGAAAAATAGCAGTGAGTCTTGATGGCATTTAGATCCTTGGTTTGAGATATGCCTCAGGACAGCTTCACCTATGCCCTTCCTATATTTGGGTACATGACCTAATAAATCCCCAGTTGCTTTTGCTAGCTTAAATAGCATTTCTCTCATTTGTAGCCAAAAATTTCTGATTAGTACAATTAATGTCTAAAGTTGAAATTAAGTTTTCTCAACCATTTCTCAAAATGCACTAGTCAAAGTTTAAGGATACAAGTAACCAAAGCCTAGTTTGATCTATCTTAAACAAACAGGGAGAGTTATTTCCTCACATAACCGAGACTTCAGAAAGGTAAGTGTGGGATCTGGTTCCCTGGGAATCAGGGACCCATGACTGGCTGTCTCATCTCCACTTGTCTCTGCATGTTAGCTTTATTAACTCAGACTGGTTCTCTTCTACTGGGAATGAGATCGGCCGCGAGCAGCTCAAGAATCATCTTAGTGACTACAGAGGGTAGAAATCTTCCTTGCCTTCTTAGAAGAAGTAAGTTGGCAGAACCCTCAAAAAGCACTCTGATTAGTCTGGCTTGGGTCACATACTAATCTCTAGACTAATCACTATAACCAGGAGGTCTTGGGTGGCACAATTGGCCAATTGCTGCAGCCAGAGGAATAGTATTGAAAGAAAGACGGCCATCCCCATTTGGATCAATTGACAAGAGTAGAAAGAGGAACAGTTTCTCAGATAGAAAGGGTGGCTGTTTGAGAGAAAGGTGTGAAACAAATAACCAATAAATGTTCATAATTCCCTTTGTTAATAGTTTGGTGCATTTCCTTACAGACTTTTTTCAATTGTGAGCAAATTTAGAAATGTAAGAAAATCCCAATGAATGCTGGATGTATTCCAATAATCAAAACAAAACATGGGGCCAGATGCAGTGGCTCATGCCTGTAATCCTAGTGCTTTGGGAGGCTGAGGCAGGCGGATCACTTGAGGTCAGGAGTCTGAGACTAGCCTGGTCAACGTGGTGAAATCCTGTCTCTATTTTAAAAAATACAAAAATTAGCCAGGCATGGTGACGCACACCTGTAATCCCAGCTACTTGGGAGGCTGAGGCAGGAGCATTGATTGAACCCAGGAGGCGGAGGTTGCAGTGAACCGAGGTCGCACCACTGCACTCCAGCCTGGGTGACACAGTGGGACTCTTCTGCAAACAAAACAAAAAGAAAGAAAGCTTGGCTAGGATCTAGACTTCTCTCTTTGTTTTTTTTTTTTTTTTTAGACAGGGTCTCATTTTGTCACCTAGGCTGTGGACAATAAATGTGTACCACTACACCTGGCTAATTTTTTTTTTTTATAGAGACAGGGTCCCCCATGTTGCCCAGGCTGATCTCAAACTCCTGGGCTCAAGCGATCCTCTCGCCTCAGCCTCCCAAAGTGTTGGGATTATAGGAATGAACCACTGTGCCTGGACCTTCTCTGTTTCTGATAGGTAGCATTCTACTTTCTTTTAGGACCAAGAGAAAACCAGAATTCACCAGAGAAAGCTGGAGGTATAGGTATATACTGAGGGATTGTGTTTGAATTCCATACCTAACTTTTGGCAGAGAATATGATTCTGAAAAGATGTTACAAAGATATCCTTCAGATAAAATTCCGAGATGCCTTTGTCATATCCCTTAAGATATGTTCCCAGCACAGTTCTAGGGATATAGGATATTCTCAATGAACACTTGAGTATTTGCCTTGAAATCTAAAATAAGTATGTGTTTTCATCACTTTTTTGCTGTTCACTGGGGATTTTTATATTTTAAAAATAAAAATATATATCTAAAATAATTTTTATATTTGAAAAGAAATTAATGGCTTTGCATTTTGCTTATGTTTAAAAATCTGGGCCTGGCACAGTGGCTCACACCTGTAATCCCAGCACTTTGGGAGGCGAAGGCAGGAGAATAATCTGAGGTCAGGAGTTCAAGAACAGCCTGACCAACATGATGAAACCCCATCTCTACTAAAAATACAAAATTAGCTGGGTGTGGTGGCACATGCCTGTAGTCCCAGCTATTCAGGGGGCTGAGGCAGGAGAATTGCTTGAACCCAGGAGGTGGAGGTTGCAGCGAGCCAAGATCACGCCATTGCACTCCAGCCTGGGCAGCAAGAGCGAAACTCCGTCTCAAAAAAAAAAAAAAAAAATTAGGTTCTGGGTGTGGTAGTGTTCACTTGTAATCCTGGCTGCTGGGAGGCTGAGGCAGGAGGATCGCTTGAGCCCAAGAGTTTGAGACCAGCCTGGGGAACATAGTGAGACCCTATCTTTATTAAAAAATAAAACATCAGTTGGGCAACGTGGCTCACCCCTGTAATCCCAGCACTTTGGGAGGCCAAAGCTGGTAGATCATGAAGTCAGGAGTTCGAGACCAGCCTGACCAACATGGTGAAACCCTGTCTCTACTAAAAATACAAAAATTAGCTGGACAGAGTGTTGTGCACCTGTAATCCCAGCTACTCAGGTGGCTGAAACAGAAGAATCGCTTGAACCTGGGAGGTGGAGGTTGTGGTGAGCCAAGATCGCATCATTGTACTCCAGCCTGGATGACAGAGTGAGACTCTGTCTCAAAAAAATAAAAAATAAAATAAGAATTATCTGTAAGGCGTTATAGTATAAGCTATGGTAGCCAGCCTCTGAGAGGGCCCCCAGTGATTCTCACCTCCTTGGTATTTGTGCCCTTGTAAAGTCTTTTCCCACATTAAGCCAGGCTGCTGCATGGGACCAATAAATCAAACAGATGGTTTCTGAAGCTAGATGACTTTGCAGGTGTACCTTGTGTTCTTATATTATTTACTTTGAAGGAAGTCTGATGCCGTGTGATGGATATTCAAGCAAATCTACCAAGTGGCATATGTGGAGAGAAACTACGTTCCTACCTATACTCACCACCAACTTTCCCACCATGTGGGTGGGCCATCTGTACCCAAATGAAGCTTTTACATGTCAATCTCAGTAGACATTTGAGCAAACCTCATGAGAAGACCAAGCCTGAACTGCCCAGCCAAGCCATTCCCTAATTCCTTTGGCCCATCGTTACAGTGAGAAATAATACATGCCATTATTTTAAGTCACTAAATTCTAGGATTATTTGTTACACAGCAATACAGAACTAATACATAAACTAACAAAAATAAATCTAGCAAATATTTCCGAGTAAACTTAGCAGCAACCTTTTCTTTTGAAATACGAAATCAACCTTAAGACGCCAAATAAGACCACATGACCACAAATGGAATATATTTACTGGTTCCTTTTTCCTGTGGAGTCTACTATTTTGAGAAGTACGTATCTCGAAGGCACTCTATTTCTAATAGTTAGTTATTTGTCTTCAGCCAATGAGATCTTTGTTACAGGGAAGACTAGAAACACTGTTTTTCTTCATCAGCAGTGAAAACTCAGGCAAGAGCTGAGGTCACTAGCAAAATAATAGAAGTAGCAGAGAGGCAGGATCTCTCCACTCATCTAATTGAGTTTTCTTTTAAATGCTAAACAGACCTAGACCTTAAAAAAAAACACGTAACAAAAGTGCTGCTGTTCATATATTTAAAAACTTTTGTTGTTTACTTGTGCTAAGTAACTTGTTGAGAAAATGTGTGTTACTGAAATATTTTTAGCTATGTAAACTCCCTGTTAATTACTAAAGGAAGGGGTTTTTGGAACCACTCATGCTAATATTTGCTTTCCTGAGCACCAACTGTCCATTAGCTACACATTCAAAGGATTGAAAGAAACAGCGTTAAAAACTGTAATGGGGGAAGAAAGGGAAAGATCTATTTTTAAAAAGAACTATTTTTAGAAAAATTCAACTTGATCTAGACAGTCTCACAAAGGTAACGATGAATTGCCCTAAATTAGTGTCTAAAATTAAAAAAAATAATAACATGAAGTAAATATGGAAATATGACCCCCCTTTAGCTACAGGGCTTAAAAATAAAACAACCAAAACCAAAACCCTGCCAGTTAAAAGTCATTGTCATTTAGAAAAGCAGATTAGTGGGTGCCTGGGGCTGGAGGTGGGAGGGAGGAGAATGACTGCTAATAAATCGAAAGTTTCTTTTTGGGATGAAGAAAATGTTCTAATACTGGATTATGATGATGGTTGCACTGTTCTGTAAATATACTAAAACCTGTTGAATTGTACATTTTAAATGAATAAAATCTGTGACAATTTAATTATATCTCAATAATTGTTTTTAAAAGTTATAATTAATGACCCTGAAAATATTCAGCTAAAGGATTAGCAATGTGCAAAAAGTCACCAAAAGAATGGTTCTGTTTCAAATGCTTTCCTCTCACATCGAAGCAGTTATAAGTGCAGAGCTAAAGTTCACATTAAATTTTAAGACACCCCAATGGTATACTTAAAAAACTCTCTGGCCGGGCGCAGTGGCTCACGCCTGTAATCCTAGCACTTGGGGAGGCCGAGGCAGGTGGATCACCTGAGGTCAGGAGTTTGAGACCAGCCTGGCTAACATGGTGAAACCCTGTCTCTAATAAAAACACAAAAAAAAATTAGCCAGGCGTGGTGGCTCATGCCTGTAATCCCAGTTACTCAGGAGGCTGAGGCAAGAGAATTGCTTGAACCCGGGAGGCGGTGGTTGCAGTGAGCCGAGACCTCACCATTGCACTCCAGCCTGGGCAACAAGAACCAAAACTCTGTCTCAAAAAACCAAAAACAAAGCAAAACAAAACAAAAAAAACCTCTCTAACAAGAAATACAACTAAGAGGCTTTTTTTTAGCTTGAAGTTTTGCTTCACCATGTGCACAGACAATAAATTTGATAGATTTTGAACTTGCTGTCAGAACTGAACGGCTAATAGGACAGACATCTGCAGTTACCACCAAGGCAAATCTGCAATGGAACTGAAACTCTTACAAGTGGAAAGGCATGCTTTTCTTAGACATTTCTGTAACTACACAAAGTATATCAGACATTTTGCATTTTAATCCTTTCAAAGGATTGCAAAGAAATTGTTTTCCTATAGATTACCTTAAATATGCAACAGTTGATAATAAGTTTTGTTTTGTTTTGTTCAGGTTTTCACTTCTAGCAATCTAGCAAATAAACCTGAATCTATGAACTAGAATGTATTGGCTATCTATAATATAGAAGTTTTTTTGAAGAGAAAAAAGTAAGTTTTTAAGTAAAAGACTAAAGATAATTAAAGGCACCCCAAATAAAACTTTATAAAGTTCAAATTAATAAAAGAAACCTATTATTATTAAACATTCCAGATTCATATTATAATGAAAGGTAATCAAATATATTTATAATGAAAGAAGCCAGAAACAAAAGACTGCATGATTCCGTTTATATCATATTCGGGACATGCAATCTCTTTGTAATCCTTTGAAAGAATTAAAATGCAAAATGTCTGATATACTTTGTTGTGGTTACAGAAACGTCTAAGAAAATCATGCCTTTCCACTTGTAAGAGTCTCAGTTTTCCATTGTAGATTTGTCTTGATAGTAACTGCAAAACTACAGGGTCAGAAAACAGATCACTACTTGCCAAGGACTGCCTATAAAGGCATGGGAACGTTCTGGGGAATGGAGATGTTCTTTATCTTGTGGTTATCACTACATGATTTTGCACGTGTCAAAGCTCATTGAACTGTACATTAGAAGAGGATGAATTTTAATGTAAACAAATTATGCTTCAAAATCTGATATAAATATATGAGTACTAGATTTCACTAAAGAGTATGCTGTTTGTGTTAACTATGTGATGCTTAAAGTATACTGTGCCATCAAGCAAAAGTTGTCTATATTTATTGAAAACTTTAGAATTGCCAAAAGTTTTAAAAATCTTCATTGTAGAAAACTTGATGAGAAAAAGTTTCTAAAACAAAAATCTCGCTACCCAGAGAAAATACTTTTGGGTTGTTTTTGAGTGCATCTTTGTTTTTTTATATGTCACCCATGTGTATAATTCTAACGTGTTTTTGCGAAGATTTTTTTGCACACACACACAAAAACAGATACACACACATACACATATACATGAATGAAATAGCTCATTTCATTAAATATTTTTCCAAGATGGGCTTTTTCATAATCTATTTCTTCATGTGTAAAAATCAGGGTTCATTTACTTCATTGAATTAAAGTGAAATGAGATAAAGTAAACAAAGTATGCACAAGTGACTGACACATAGTAAGCATTGGATAAATATCAGCTATTATGTCTTTTACATTAGGGAAAATTAAAATGTGGGTGGTCTGCTACCTCTACAAACAATAAAGAGGCATCTACATCAAGGAAACTGACTCAAATTCATTAAAAAAAAAATCATATGCATTGGGGACAATGTCATGGCAAGGAAACACACGTGGGGAAGGTGGCCTTGCTTTTATTTTCAAAATATGGAATACCTATCTAGAGAAGACATATATTGGTCCCTGCCTTAAAGGCAGGCAAACCAATTTCTGTTGTTTCTGACATCTGTTGGGTGTTGGTCTTGCCAAAGGCACCCCCAACCTGCCCCATGCTGGCCCAACAGCCTGTCTGCTCAACCCCATCTGTCCCTTATTGGCCTGTCCATTTGATGGGGGGAATTTGATGAGAAAAAACCTGAATCACAAGGCAGGGAAATAAGCCACTGGTAGAGTGCAAGAGGGTGAAAGCCAAGGTAAAACTGCAATGACCCTAGCAAAACTCACGTTGACCAGAGTAAGCCTCCATGGATCAGTCTGGATAAAAATGTTTACACTTCGTGCTAAAATTAGCTTCTACGATACAAATGATTGAATGCTTTACAAGGTACTTACCTTCATTACTCACTCTATGACAATCATTTACTGTATCCTCCTGTAATTTCTCTATTGCTTTTATCATTATAACTCCTTAGTAGCTATAGTTTATTCAAGGCCTACTAAGTTCTAGCTATTTTAGTTACCAAGTTTTCTCTCTATATCTATATTGATATATGTGTATATCTGGCATATACACGTATATATGGCAATGTTACGCATCTGATAAAGTAGGAAAGAGTTGAACCCAGATTTTTTGCACTGGAAGGCATATCCTTCCATGTGTGTTTCTGTTTCCCATTTTAGTGTGAGTTGCTTGAGGAAAATAGCATGTGTTATGTGTCTATTTTTTTTTTCAATCTCTATTGTGTCTACTTAGATGTAATATGTGTAGCAGATGCTCATATATCATTATATAAGAACATAACTGATTCATTAATACTTATCACAGAGAGTTATATGCTATTGTCATATTTAATCCTATATAAAAATATAATTGGAGGTGTATTTGTATTAAGAGTTGTAAGGAAGTCTTCAACCCTAATTAATAACAAAACTGATTTACAACTTGCCATTGAAAAGGATAGTAAGTTTATTTTTTTTAAAAATGAAAAAAAGATGATGACAAAAGCAAAAGTATTTCCATTTATCACTACAAGGCTTGGAGGCATACTCATTTAAATTCCAATGAATTTAAGATGACATTTGATTGTGGTTGTGATGACTTTTGTAGACTGGTGTTCAGTACCCTTTCCCTCAGCTTTCCAATGTGCCTGCCTATTCTGCAGAAACTGGAAGGTCTCCCAGACTCCTTGCAGCTGGGTCCCAGCTGGATCCAGCCAGTGCGAAGCATTTGTGTGAGAGCAAACCTTACTGCTGTTACCTTGTCTGGCCAGCACAGTTGTGGAGGTGTTGGGCTTTCTCTGACAGTATTAGTAGAGCACCCTCATCATCTTTTTTTTTTTGAGACAGAGTCTCACTCTATTGCCCAGACTGAAGTGCAGTGACGTGACCTCAGCTCACTGCAACCTCTGCCTCCCGGGTTCAAGTGATTTTCCTGCTTCAGCCTCCTGAATAGCTGGGACTACAGACGTGTGCCACCACACCTGGCTAATTTTTTGTATTTTTAGGACAGACAGGGTTTCACCATATTAGTTAGGCTGGTCTTGAACTCCTGACCTCATGATCTTCCCGCCTCGGCCTCCCAAAATGCTGGGATTACAGGCGTGAGACACTGCGCCCGCCCAGAGCACCCTCACTGTCTAGTCACTAGCTTCATGGGTAAAAATGGCAAGAGGTAGGGCATGGGTTTTGTTGGTATGGATTGTAATAAGCACGAAGTGGTTTGGAAGCCAGTAGGTGTGGCAGTAGCTTCATGATGGTGGCAGTGGTAATGTAATTCTAGAACCTGCAGCTTCCTGACTAGAGAAGAGGCAATAGCTACCTTGGTGGTCCAGTTCTGTGGCACAGCTTGGTCAGTTGTCCTTAAAGCTCCACCCACAGTCTGTTTCCTCTGCATTTCAATGGTTCTTAAGCCAGTTAATACCCCATAATAAATCCTTTCCTGTTTCAACTAGCTTGAGTAGATTTTATTTTCTGCAAATGAACCCTGACCATTTCAGAAATGAAGTGGATTATAGGCCTCTCTAAAGAAAAATTAAATGGATGGAGGCACAATACTGTCAATCAATACAATAATCAAAATGACTCATGAGTCTCACTAAAAAAAATGGCTTTACATTGTAAATTTAGGTGGACACTCTTTGTCTATTTGTAATCTAATGAACTCCAAAGAAAGGTCAAATACTACATGGAAATGGAATATTGCCAGATCTAAAGTATTGATCAGGACTTACAAATTTATATATCTTCATAAATAGCACTACTATTTAATAGTGATATAAGGTATGGCTGGGCATAGCAGCTCATGCTTGATCCCAGTGCTTTGGAAGGCTGAGGTAGGAGGATTACTTGAGACCAGGAGTTTGTGACCAGCCTGGGCAATATAGTGAGCCAGGCAACCCTGTGTTTACCAAATGAACACATACAAATAATACAAGGTATGATTAAATAGTACTATTTAAATATTATATTCCGGCCAGCATGGTGGCTCACACCTATAATCCAGCACTTTGTGAGGCCGAGGCAGGTGGATCACTTGAGGTCAGGAGTTCAAGACCAGTCTGGCCAACATGGTAATACCTCGTCTCTACTAAAAATAGAATTAGCCAGGCATGGTGGAGGGTGCCTGTAATAATTCCAGCTACTCGGGAGGCTGCGGCAGGAGAATTGCTTGAACTTGGGAGGCAGAGGTTGCAGTGAGTCAAGATCATGCCACTGCACTTCAGCCTGGGTGACAGAGCAAGACTCTGTCTCAAAAACAAACAAACAAACAAACAAACAAAAAACGATATTAGGCTGGGTGCAGTGGCTTACACCTGTAATCCCAGCACTTTGGGAGGCTGAGGCAGGCGGATCACTTGAGCTCAGGAGTTCGAAGCTAGCCTGAAAAACATGGTGAAATCCCATCTCTATGAAAGCTAAAAAACAAATTAGGTGTGGTGGCAGGTGCCTGTAGTCACAGCTACTCAGGAGGCTGTGGTGGGAGAATTACTTGAGTCCCAGAGGCAGAGGTTGCAGTGAGCTGAGATTGTGCTACTGTACTCTAGCCTGGGCAACAGAGCCAGACCCTATCTCAAAAAATTTTTTAAAATATATAATATTAGGTATGATTAAATATAAGTGGGAGGGAAGGAAATAAGGGATTAAATCACATGAAAAAGAATTTTTGAATAGAAACTTTAAGATATGCTAATTATATGAAAACCTGCTAATTTTATTTAGTTATGAGAAGTTTTAAGTAAAGCCTGCGGTGCTTGTTCTTAGGTGTCCAAGAACAAAAAGGAGGATCCCCAAGAACAAGTGGGAAAAGTGTTTGAGAATACTGGATTAAAAGGAGATCCCTCCATGAGAAGTTTTGCTTGGCAGTCTAAAATTACAGGATATAAGTGTAAAATTTTATTTTGAAACCATATAATTAATTGGGGCTAGACAACTTATTGCTAAGAACTTTGAACTTTCAGAAGGAAAAAAATATAGACAAAATGTAAAATATGAGGACGATGATTTATTTGAAGGAGATTTTCCTGGAATAGTAGTTATAGACACCATAACAACTTTCATAACGCTTTAACTTAAAATAGTTGAAAGCCAGCTTTATAGTACCATCTAGGTGCCCAGCTTAAGTCACCATGAATGTGTCAGCAATGTAGAACTGCTATTTAAAAAGAGCTGACATGATGCTCCAGTGTATTAACTGAAATATGACACACAAAAACCATGAAGTAATTTTCCCAGTATATGTAGGGTTGGTCAAGCCCATATTAGAAACTCACATCCAGTCTGAGGTTTCATATTTTTAAAAGAATGTGGAGAAACTAGAAAGGATACAGAGCATGGCACAGAGAATGATGAGTTAGAAAACAGGGCATTAAATTGGTAAGGGAACTGGTTTTACTTAGCCCTAAGAAGGCTAAGCTAAATGGTCTTAATACGTAACAGTGTTCTTGGCTATAAAAATAAAACAGGCAAATTACACCTAGAAGGCCAGGTGTGGTGGCTCAAGGTTCTAATCCCAGCACTTTGGGAGGCCAAGGCAAGTGGATCACCTGAGGTCACGAGTTCGAGACCTGCCTGGCCAACATGGCAAAAACCTGTCTCTACTAAAAATACAAAAATTAGGCGCACGCCTGTAGTTAGCTACTTGGGAGGGTGAGGCAGGACAATAGCTTGAACCCAGGAGGAAGAGCTTGCTGTGAACTGTGATGGCACCATTGCACTCCAGCCTGGGTGAGAGTGAGACTCCATCTCAAATAATAATAATGATAATAATAATAATATTTAGAAGTCCTAACCACCCAGACAGTAACAGCAAAGAATTAAATAAATAGGAATATAAGGCTTCTAACAACAATCACTTAAGTAAGAATTGGATTTACCTTTGTTTCCAAAATAGCTAGCCGGGACAGCAGACTCTCCACAAGGTGAAAGCACCAGGAAAATGGGACTCTAGCTGAATGACAGAACACTTTGTGGATTACTGAACTAATATTAACATATTTCATTATAGGAAAGAATATTCCACCTATTATTAATAACATAGAAAACAATTAATGGAAGACCAGCATGCTGTACTAATTGCAGGCATTTTCAGAAGTAGAATAGTTCATTTGCATAGGCATCTAGCTAGCTGTACTGGCAAGTTGAAGCAAGTTTCATGAATAAATGTATAGGACATACTTAACATGTTCTGGCAGATTTAAATTTCCAGTAGTAACACTCTTTAAAGCTAGATTGCATACCAACAGAAAACAAACAAACAACTGGCTCCGGCTGAGTCTTGTCCACTTTCTGTGAGGCATCTGCCTTGCCACAGTCTCAGTGTTTTAAAGAATAATCTTGGTCATCAGGCTGGCTTCTAAAATAAACCAGGCTAGCATGGGATTAGAGAGGGCAAAACAGCAGAACGCAGTTTTCAAATGGCACTCACTAATTCTTTTGAAAACCTCCTAAAGGATTTCAAAAATTAAATGAGAGTCTTCAGTTGCCAAAAGAAAAAAAAAAATAGAATGACTGACTGCCAAAACAATGCCTTAGATCTTGGACCACCCTGCTGACCACATATATCAGAAGACAGATCCAGTGGTTTTCTATAGAATCACAATTCAGATTTCGGGAAGGTGTGGGAGGAGTTTGGAGGGAAGATAGTAGGGAGTACAAATGTGGTGTTGCTAGAGGGGCTCTGAATGTTTTCCAAAATTACATGTTACTCTGATGCTTTAACTTTGCCTCCTGAAGAAAGAGGTTTAGAATTCCAAGTAGAAGTGCTATTAAAAACAGAAGTGCAAGGGAACGTCTTCTTAGTCTAAATGAAGAGTAGAATGCACAATCATCCAGTGGTCTTGAAAATTTCCAGAATTCTGTTTGGATAAGCAGGAAAAATGACAGTTTCAGATGTTCCCTTTAGTGGAAATCTGTGACTTTGTTACTGTCCTTTGAGCCTTGCTCTGGACAACTGCTTCGCTTTCCAGCGGGGTTCTAATAGAACTGTCAATCAGACAGCTCTGCATCCCCCGCTACAGGCCTGAGCATCAGAGAGTGCCATTTCCTGGACACAGTGGTTAGTCTGGAGGGGCCATGCATCCAAACTGGACCTTGGAGGTTGACAGGGTTTTTGGGAAATAGACGGCATCTCTCCTTCTGGGGCCACCAGCTAACAAGGACATGTAAACCTGGAAGTCCACCTTTTATTTTTTTTGGCCACCAGGACAAAGCTGACAAGAGAATGAGGCCAATGCAGAGCAGAGCTAAGACACGGAGAGTGAAAAATAGTCCTGACAGCGTCATTTGAGCCACATCTAACAATGGCGAAGACTAGACAACACTTGGAGTTTTTAGCTTAAGTGAGTCAATAAGTTGCTGTTTTTTGTTTTTCTGTTTTGTTTTGTTTTGTTTTGTTCTGAGACAATGTCTCACTCTGTCACCCTGGCTGGAGTGCAGTGGCGCAATCTTGGCTCACTGCAACCTCTGCCTCCCAGGTTCAAGCAATTCTCATACCTCAGCCACCTGAATATCTGGGATTACAGGTGTGTGCCACCACACCTGGGAATTTTTTTTGTGTGTGTGTGTTTTTTTGTAGAGAAAAAAATACAATATCTCGCCATATTGCCCAACCTGCTCTCAAACTCCTGAGCTCAAAGCAATCCTCCTGCCTCGTCCTCTCAAATGCTGGGATTACAGGTGTGCATCACCGCACCCGGCAATAAGCTTCCTTTATGTCTAAGCCATGTTGACTTACCTTTCTGGTCTCTTGCCACCATAGGAGTTCTGAGTGTTGCACTCCCAGTTTGCAGATTGGGAAACAAAAGCACAATTATTAAACTCTACAATGAACAAGAAGTGAGAATACTCACAAAAGCATTCATTAGTTCACACGAAACTGATGTATGTAGCTACAATCACAGTATCATTGTTTCAGTTCGGTGGATTGACGCACTTTGGAGTTTGTAAGACTTTTGCGGCATAGGGGAGAAGGGCATGGACATTGAATCAGACAGCCCAATGCTCTAGCACCAGCCAACACTTAATTGCTGTAAGGTTTAGGTGGGAAGGGCAAGAAGGACACTAAATCTCACTAGGTATCAGTTTCCTCATCTGTAACACAGGAATGAGAAATAGTCCCCACCTCATAAAAACTATTCTAGCCTGCCTGGATGCGGTGGCTCATGCCTGTAATCCCAGCACTTTGGGAGGCAGAGGCGGGCAGATCATGAGGTCAGGAGTTCAAGACCAGCTTGGCCAAGATGGTGAAACCCCATCTCTACTAAAAATACAAAAATAGCTTGGCGTGGTGGCAAGAACCTGTAATCCCAGCTACTCAGGAGGCTGAGGCAAAGAATTGCTTGAAACTGGGAGGCGGAGGTTGCAGTAAGCGGAGATCGCGCCATTGCACTCCAACCTGGGCGGCAGAGCGAGACTCCATCTCAAAAACAAAACAAAAGAAAACACAACAAAAAACTATTCTAAAGATTAAATGAGATAGCGTGTGTCATCTGTTGTTACAAACGCTACGATACAGTGGATGGGTGGCACTTAGTAAAGATTCAATAAATACCTCCTGTTTTTCTACAGATTGCAAACAGGAATGTTATAAACAAGACCTAAGAGGAGGATAAATTCTGGGGGGAAAGTACTGCTCATTTCAAAACATTGAGTTCCCCTCTCCCACCATGTTAACAGTCACTACAAAACCATTCTAAATATTTATTAAAACTATTCTTTTAAAATAAATTCTACCTATAATCTTTTTTCTGTTTTTTTTTTTTTTTTGTTGTTGTTTGTTTGGTTTTTTTTGAGACGGAGTCTTGCTCTGTTGCCCAGGCTGGAGTGCAGTGGCATGATCTTGGCTCACTACAACCTCCGCCTCTTGGGTTCAAGCGATTTCCAGCTAATTTTTGTATTTTTAGTAGAGATGGGGTTTCACCATATTGGCCAGCCTGGTCTCGAACTCCTAACCTCAGGTAATCCACCTGCCTCGGCCTCTCAAAGTGGAAGGATTAGAGGTGTGAGCTGCCATGCCCGACCTACCTATAATCTTAAGTATATACATAACAATACGACAATAAGGAGGACTTTAAAAAGTCAGTAATTCAGATTATATTTTTTTCTTATCTGTCATTCCCTCCTCTTCCTGATTTCCTAACACTATCATCCAACCTGGATCCAGGCAATTTCAGGAAAGAGTTAATCTACTTCTTTAGCTTCATTCTGTATTTATTTGCCTATTTATGCTCACATCTATTTTCTCACCTTCCCTTGCTTTGCTTTTCTTGCAAAAAGTCACATTTCCCTGGTTCCCTTCCCAACTGGCTTCTAGTTAGATTTGGTCAACTGAAGATAACAGGACAGTGGGAGGAGGAAAACCAGCCTGCATCTTCCCTTTCTTTGTTTCAGGGGGCTTTTCTTATAGTGATTGCCTCTCTTTTCTGGTCCAGCTGCCTCCAGGCAGCCACAGCTCCTGGACTCTGATCACACCAGAGTCCCTCTGATCCCTTCAGCTTTGGGGTAGTAGCCCTGCTCTGCCTTATTCCTTATTCCCTACGGGTTTCCTGTTTCCTACCTGCCTTTTCAGTTTTTCTAATGTCTTTTCAAAAAAGTTCTCCATAATTAACTTTTTTCTATTAAACTTGCTGGCATAGGTTCTGTTTTCCTGAGCAGACATTGACTGATAGGAGTTCTCCATATTCAGGTCAGGCTCAGTGGCTTACCCCTGTAATCCTGGCACTTTGGGAGGCCGAGGTGGGCGGATCACGAGGTCGGGAGATCGAGACCATCCCGGCCAACATGGTGAAACCCTGTCTCTACTAAAAACACAAAAATCAGCTGGGTGTGGTGGCATTTGCCTGTAGTCCTAGCTACTCTGGAGGCTGAGGCAAGATAATTGCTTGAACCCGGGAGGTGGAGGTTGCAGTGAGCTGAGATCGTGCCACTGCACTCCAGCCTGGTGACAGAGCAAGACTCCATCTCAAAAAAAAAAAAAAAAGAGTTCTCCATATTCAGTTCATCACCAAGCCTTGTCAATTTGTAATTCTATTCTCTTCACCCTTTTTTTGCCACCTTAGTGCAGTCCAGCAATGCATACCTAGACTTACTTCTCCATTTCCAATCTTTTGACCTTTACTCTAATTTCCCTTAAAGACTTATTCCATGCAACCACAAAAAAGAAGGAAATCACGTCCTTAGCAGCAATATGGATGCAGCTAGAGGTCATAATATTAAGTGAACTAATGCAGGCACAGAAAACCAAACAATGCATGTTCTCATACTTGTAGTGGGAGCTAAACATTGAGTACACATGGACACAAAGATACAAGCAATAAACACTGAAGATTTTTCCAAAGAGGGAAAGGAGGGAAAGAGGCACGAATTGGACTACCTATCAGATACTATGTTCACTATTTGGGTGACAGGATAATTAGAAGCCCAAACTTCAGCATCACACAATATACCCATGTGACAAACCACACATATCATCTGAATCTAAAATAATAGTTTTTTTAAAAAGGACTATAACATGCAAAAAAAAAAAAAGTTACCTTATTGTGACCTTGTCACTATTAACCTCTTTAAAATCCCCTCCAGGACAGGTGTGGTGGCTCATGCCTGTAATCCCAGTACTGTGGGAGGTCTAGGCAGGCAGGTTGCTTGGCCCAGGAGTTGGAGACCAGCCTGGGCAATATGGCAAAAACCCATCTCTACAAAAAATACAAAAACTAGCCAGGCAGGGTGGTGCACACCTGCAGTCCCAGCTACCTGGAAGGCTGAGGTGCGAGGATCGCTTGAGTTTAGGAGGGAGAGGCTGCAGTGAGCCGAGATCACGCCACTGCACTCTAGCCTGGACGACAGAACAAGACTCTGTCTAAAAAAAAAAAAAACCCACAAAAAAACCCAAAATAGCCTCCCCTTCCCCCGCTCCCGCCAGCCCCCGTAACTCTTTATATCTTACACAAGAGCTAAGCTGCTTAGCGTGATGGACAAGGATTTTTACAACCTGTCTCTACCCTAGCCAGCTTCCTCCTCGCTTCTCAAGGTTCCAGTAACATCACATTGCTTACAACACTGGCTCACACACCCACTCACATTATGTGCATACACAGAGCCGCTCACACAAACATCCTGCTCTTCCTCCTCACTGGTCTTCGTCAGTTTCCTTCTTACCTATCTACTTCTGGATGACTTTAACTCTCCTTCAAAACTCATCTCATAAAGAATGTCTCCTCTGGAAAGCTTTTCTCAACACCCACGCTGGGCTGCCTCTGGGCTTGTGCATAGTTTTATGACTGCAGTTACCATGTTTTACTAAGACACCCTGTTTACAAGTCTCTTTCACTTATGTGGAGTGCCTCAAGAGCTCCAACCATGCCTCCTTCATTTGTCTATGCTTCCGTACTATCAACAGATACTGGTGGAAATCAACTGAGCCATATCCCCATGTGCCCTGGCAGCCCAAATTAGAAACCAGTGAGTCATCCTTAATTTCCTTCTCCTTTACCCGCTCATCCAATTGTCAATAAGTCCTCACTATTTTACCTCAGAAATTTCTGATATCTTGACACTTCTCTCTTACCCCATAGCCACTGCCCAAATCTTCTAAGTCCGTGTTGTTGTTTTTTTTTCTGAGATGGAGTCTTGCTCTGTAGCCCAGGCTGGAGTACAGTGGCGGGATCTTGGCTCACTGCAACCTCCGCCTCCCGGGTCCTGGGTCCTGTTCAACCAATTCTCCTACCTCAGCCGCCCAACTAGCTGGGATTACAGGCATGAGCCACTATGCCCAGCTAATTTATGTATTTCTTAGTAGAGATGGGGTTTCACCATGTTGGCCAGTCTGGTCTTGAACTCCTGACCTTGTGACCCGCCTGCCTCAGCCTCCCAAAGTGCTGGGATTACCGGTGTGAGCCACCATGCCGGCCCTAAGTCAGTTTTTAAACTTTCTTCGACTAGGACCCACAGTAAGAAGTACATTTTGCATTGTGACACAAGAAATGCATTCTGGGTACTAATTCCAGTACTTTGGGAGGCCAAGGTGGGTGGATCACTTGAGGTCAGGAATTTGAGACCAGCCTGGCCAACATGGCGAAACCCGGTCTCTACTAAAAATACAAAAATTAGCCAGGTGTGGTGGCACACCTGTGATCCCAGCTACTCGGGAGGCTGAGGCACAAGAATTGCTTGAACCCGGGAAGTGGAGGTAGCAGCAAACCACGATGGCACCACTGCACTCTCAGTCTGGGTAACAGAGCAGTGCAGACAAAAAAAAAAGAAAAGAAGAAAAGAAATGCATTTTGTGAAAGGAAAATATCTTGGGCCCCCAAAGTCCCTAAGGAAAACTCAAGCTGGAAACTGCTTAGGGCAAACCTGCCTCTCACTCTATTCAAAGTCACCCCCTGCTCACTGAGATAGATGCATATCCGATTGCCTCCTTTGCAAAGGGTAATCAGAAACTCAAAACGATGTAACTGTTTGTATATCACCTATCTGTGACCTGGAAGCTCCCTCCCCACTCCAGTCCTCCTGATTTTGCTTCAAGTTGTTCCACCTTTCCAGACCCACCTAATGTACTTCTTACATATATTGATTGATGTCTCATATCTTCCCAAAATGCATCAAAGCTGTGCCCTGATCACCTTGGGCACATGTTGTCAGGACTTCCTGAGGTTGTGTCATGGGCATATCCTCAACCCTGGCAAAATAAACTTGCTAAATTATTTGAGACCTGTCTCAAATTTTGGGGGTTTATAATGCTGAACTTCAAATTTTTAATAAAGTCACTTTTATATAAAATGCAATTTTGCAAAATGTAGCTAAGAGGGAATATACTCAAGATTGAAATCTAACATTTAACTATCTGTGTTTTCCTCATTTATACATTATTCTTCATGGTTTCAATCTTGTCATATCTTTTGTCCAAAATGACAATGTCTATGTTGAAAGCTACTGTTTCTGTAGTTAAACATACTAAATTTTAAGTAAACTCACTTTGCTCATTTTGAATGTTTAAATCTATCATAGAAGTGAGTTTATTAAAAATTTAAACTGCCCAGAAAGTTTATGCATAACCTGTAATTATTAACACATAAAATGGGAGACGGATGAAGCAACATTTTTTGGTTGTGACTCACTAAAATCATTTCAGGATTCACTAACAGGTGGTGAACCACAGTTTGAAAACCACTGTTCTAGGCTCTCACAATCACTTGCTTAGGTCACTACAATTACTCCCCCAATTTGTCTCTTTGTCTCCAGTCTGGCTTCTGCACAGCTACCTTTCTGAAAAAAGACAGCTCTAACCCTGTCACTTTCCTCTTAGAAATAAAAAATGTCCTTGGAGCCTGACTCATTATTACCTGTAAAGTAAAATCCTGATTTCATAGCCTGATATCTAAGGTCCTCCAGAACCAGCTTGGCTTTCATATTTCACCCTTATCTCTACCCAGTGCCACCACTCCCCCACTATACCATGTTCCCATGAACCTTCCCCCCACTTACCAACTCTCCTATCTCTCTTTGACCACTGCTGTTCCCCCTACTTGACCTTCCCCTCCGTATAGGCCTGTTAATCCTACTTTATTCTTCCACAGCCAAGTATCAATGGCGCTATTTGTTTTTCTTTTCTTTTCTTTTTTTTTGAGGCAGAGTCTTGCTCTGTCACCAGGCTGGAGTGCAGTGGTACGATCTTGGCTTACTGCGACGTTCACCTCCCGGGTTCAAGCCGTTCTCCTGCCTCAGCCTCCTGAGTAGCTGGGACTACAGATGCGAGCCACCACACCCGGCTAATTTTTTGTATATTTAGTAGAGACGGGGTTTCACCATGTTAGCCAGGATGGTCTCGATCTCCTGACTTCGTGATCCCCCGCTGCCTTGGCCTCACAAAGTGCTGGGATTACAGGTGTGAGCTGCCGTGCCCGGCCTGGCACTATTTCTTTATACCTTCCCCACCTTCACCCTCACCTCTGAGAGTCTACTCCCTCATTCAACATAGGCACCATCAGTTTGGACACAAAGTATGACAGGGTTGAAACCATAAAGTGTAATGTAGGGTTTATTACCTGGAAAATAAATGAGAAAAAATGGAGAGTTAATTGTTGGATTTAAATCTTGAGTAGATTCCCTCTTGGTTGCATTTTGCAAATTGTTCACATCTCATATAAAGTGACTTTATTAAAATTTGAACTGCGAAATGCATTTCTTGTGTCATAATGTAAAATGCATTTCTTACCATGGGTCATGGTTGGAGAAAGCTTAAAAACAGAGAAGATCAGGGCAGAGGCTACAGGGTAAGAGAGAAGGGTCAAATGAGATAAATTTCCAAGGTAAAATAATTAGGACTTGTTAAGCCTTGACAATTTTGGCATTTATCGTAGTTGCTTTATAAGAATTTTAATAGGTGCCTGTGTCATCCTTCTGAATATGAGCCTCTCGAGGGGAGTCTTGGCACTATTTTTTTTCTTAGATGGAATTTCGCTCTGTCACCCAGGCTAGAGTGCAGTGGCACAATCTCGGCTCACTGCAACCTCTGCCTCCCGGGTTCGAGCGATTCTCCTGCCTCAGCCTCCTGAGTGGCTGGCATTATAGGTACCCACCACCGCACCCAGCTAATTTTTGTATTTTTTAGTAGAGACGGGGTTTCACCCTGTTGGCCAGGCTGGTCTCGAACTCCTGACCTCAGATGATCTGCCTGCCTCAGCCTCCCAAAGTGCTGGGATTACAGGCGTGAGCCACTGCACCCGGCCCCCTTGGCACTATTAAAAGAGATAAAGACTGTAAAGCACTTGGAACAGAAATTGGCAGGATCAATAAATATACATTTCTTTTCATCTTCATTCATCTTTTGTGTCCTATCACCTAACCACAAGATGCTCAGTAACGTGTGTTGACTTTCAATCCATAACTGAATACCTTTTAGTTACATTGCACATTAATAATACCCAATATGGCCAGGCATGATACCTCATGCCCGTAATCCCAGCACTTTGGGAGGCTGAGGAGGGCAGATCACAAGGTCAAGAGATGGAGACCATTCTGGCCGACATGGTGAAACCCCGTCACTACTAAAAATACAAAAATTAGCTGGGCATGGTGACAAGCGCCTATAGTCCCAGCTACTCGGGAGGCTGAGGCAGGAGAATTGCTTGAACTTGGGAGGTGGAAGTTGCAGTGAGCCAAGATCACACCACTGCACTCCAGTCTGGTGACAGAGTGAGACTCCATGTCAAACTAATAATAATAATAATACCCAATATTTATATAACACTTTACATCTTACAAACTGTATTGTGACAATCCATGGGGTATAATTGTAGGTAGGTAGAACAAAAGAAATCCCAGTTTACCAAGAATGAAGCCAAGGAAGGACCCAGAGAGGCTGTGCTATTGGTCGAGGCCACACCGCTAAACTCAAATCTAGCCCTGACTCCAGATCTGGCTATATTTTGTTTTCTTTTGGGCAGGACTATCCTAGGCCACGAACGCCTGCCTTGCAGTCACCCATTTATCAGTGGAGCCCTGCCCAGACTCAGAAGTGCCATGGGTCTCATTAGGTCCCAGTGTACACCTTTATATCCCCAACCTTGACTCTCCCGAGTTTCAGCCCCACTTCTTCGATGACATTATGAGGAAAGTTCCTTTTCTGAAGGTAGCTCCCCCTCAAAAAGAATTTTGGGAGCCATGCTCCTTCTTAAAAAACAACCAGACTTGGTGCAGTGGCTCACACCTGTAATCCCAGCACTTTGGGAGGCCGAGGCAGGTGGATCACTTGAGTCCAGGAGTTCGTGACCAGCCTAGGAAATGTGGTGAAATCCTGTCTCTACAAAAGAGACCAAAAAAAAAAAAAAAAAAAGAGCAGCGCATGGTGGTGTATGTCTATGGTGCCAGCTATTTGGAAGGCTGAGGCGTGAGGATCACCTGAGCCCGGGAGGCAAAGGTTGCATTGAGCCAAGATGGCACCACTGCACTCCAGCCTGGGTGACAGAGTGAGACCCTGTCTCCAAAACAAAAAACAACAAAAAACAAAAACAAACAAAACAAAACAACTAATAAGCAGAGAGAGAAATAAATGTGAGGCAGTTTGCTTACTAACAACAGAGCGCCAATCAATACTTAGGCCTAGGTTTCATAAGGTGTTTTAAAACAAAACAAAACAGTGGTAATGATGAGGCATGGCCAGGAACCCACTCTAAATATTTTCCCTTTCACTTGGAGGATGAAGGGTGACAAGGATGACAGGCACAGGTATCAAATGGTAACTCCTAAGCTCCATTTTAGCAAGTGGCGGGAAAGACAATCCAGATTTACCCAATGCCTTTTATGTCCTGGGGACTCAATGTGCACATTTTTTCTAATCCTCTCACCCCCAATCAATCAAACAGGATCTTCCTGAGTGCCTACAACCATACACCTCGCCCTGTGCCACGCACTGGGGAAGCAGTGGTAGACAGGACAGCTGCGACGTCTTTCCCGTAGAGCTGCCAGTCTACGGCAGTGCTTCTCAGCTTTTTCCCACCCTGAGGCTCTGGAGGGGTGCAGTGCAGTATGAGAACCAGGGACTCACTGTGCTCAGGATACACTCATGGCAGACTGGGAGTGGGGGAGCAGTAGATGAGCTTTTGGGTGCAGATTGACAAAGTACCCCCAGTGACTCTGATGTGTCCCCCTTCTGTAGGAATGTGGACACAGATTCAGAAAAGTTAAAAGACACTTAGAACACAGTGTACAGGTACTGTGACGGGAAGCACAGTGTTTTGAGCAAGCTGTAGGAGTACCTCCAGTGGAGTTGGGTGCGGTCAGGGACAGCTTTCTGGAGGAAGTGACTTAGAGTAAGAAATGAAAGAGTAGTTGCAGCTGTTTAGTCCAAGAAGGGGCATGAGGATGGGATGACAGCCTTCTAGGAATAGCTTATGCTAAAGCTCAAAGAAACAACAGAATTTGGCATCTGGTTTTTTTTTTTTTTGAGACGGAATCTCTATTACCAGGTTGGAGTGCAGTGGTGCGATCTTGGCTCACTGCAACCTCCGCCTCCTGGGTTAAAGCGATTCTCCTGCCTCAGCCTCCTGAGTAGCTGCAATTATAGGCACATGGCATCATGCCCAGTTAATTTTTGTATTTTTAGTAGAGACGGGTTTCACCATGTTGACCAGGATGGTCTTGATCTCCTGACCTTGTGATCCATCTGCCTCAGCCTCCCAAGTGCTGGGATTACAGGCGTGAGCCACCACCCTCAGCCAAATTTGGCATTTTTAGAGGAACTGAAAGAATTTAAGAGGCTGAAGGGTGGCAAGCAAGCAAGAGGAGCAGTGGGAGACCCAGGTGTGGGCCCAATTTGAGGAGTTTTGTAACCTTCATTTCCACGCTTCATTCTGAGGGCAATGAGAGCCACTGAAGGGGAAAGATAGAGGAGATACAGCTGCTGGAGGTTTTAGTAGACAGAGGGCAGCTGACGGCCTAACCCGTGTTTAGCAGTTGGCTGTTCATTTCATGAGCTGGGTAAGGCAAAGAGGAGTGATAGCCAGACTTTAACTTGAACAACTGGGCGGGGTCATAAAGAGGTGGAGTAGACTCTCATCAGAGATAGCTTGGAGACAGATAATGAGCATTTCAGCTTGAAACATTTAAGTTTGAGGTGTCCAAGAGGGAATGTTCTGTACACAGTCAGATACAGAGGTCTAGAGCTCAGGAAAGAGGCACGAGCAAGAAAGAGAAGCTGCAAGAGGTTACAGGGGCATGGCATGGGTAAAATCCCTCAGGGAGAGTGTGCTGAGTGAGAAGAGACTGGGTTTAGGAGGGAACACTGAGAAACACCAGCATTTAAGGGACTAGAGGAGGCCAGACATGGTGGCTCACTCCTGTAATCTCAGCACTTTGGGAGGCTGAGACAGGAGGATCACTTGAGCCCAGGAGTTCGAGACCAACTTGGGCAACATAGCAAGGCCCTGTCTTCACAAAAAATACAAAAATTATTCAGGCATAGTGGTGTGCACCTGTAGTCCCAGCTATTTGGAAGGCTGAGGTGGGAGGATTGCCTGAGCTTGGGAGATCCAGACTGCAGTGAGCCATGATCGTGCCACTGCACTCCAGCCTGGGCAACAAGGCAGCAGAGGAGAATGTCAGGAGTAGGGCTAACAGCAGATGGGTGGTAGGTTAACTTCCACTTTACAGATGAAGAACTGGGTCTCAGATTCCACAGCTTATCTAAGGCCATCCAGTTGGGATGCGGCAAAGCTAGTATCAGGTATTTAGATTCCCAATCACTCATTTCTATTACACACAATTGTCATTGTATAAACAAGTCCAACCCTCTCCCCCTAAATGTTTCCTCATTCGAATTTCCCTTCCCAGACACTATTCACAGGCAATCTTCCCAAATCTTCCCCGGCTCTTTCTTGTCTAGATGCTAATGATCAGAGGATAAGCAACCAAAGGGAAAAGCAAAGAGATTTGTCTGACCTTGAATTAGGTTATCAGCTAATTCTGAACATCACCTCACCCCTAATTTACATGATAAATCACTCAGTTCTTATTTTCATTTATTTAGTTTGAGACAGGGTCTCACTCTGTTGTCCAGCCTGGAGTGCGGTGGTGCCATCTTGGCTCACTGCAGCCTCAACCTCCAGGGCTCAACTGATTCTCCCTCATCAGTCTCCCAAGTAGCTGGAACTACAGACATGCACCACCACGCCAGGCTCGTTTTTGTAGAGATGTAGTTTTGTCAGGTTGCCCAGGCTGGTCTGGAATTCTTGGGCTAAGGTGATCCACCTCCCTTGGCCTCCTGAAGCTCTGGGATTACAGGTGTGAGCCACCATCCCCAGCCAAATCACTCAGTTCTTTAGTTTCCCTGTATGTTTAATGAGGAGCAAAGAATCTGCCATTACCTAATGGCCTGGGCTAGAAGTTAAGTGCTATATAAAGTTTAATCATTAAGCGACTTTATTATAGGGTACTGTTGCAAACACAGGCAAGGAGAAAATTAGCTTAAGTATCTTGGGTTTTCCTAAAGCGTATCTCTTACATGAGGTCACACCAAAAAACATGTCACCTGACACCTTTCATGTTTAATCAGGACTAGGTTTATTGAAGCTGACAGGATAGCAGGACTGAATGAAGGTTCTTGCCTTCCTGGTATGAGGTAAGCCTGGAAGGTCCCCCACCCAGACCTCTTCCCCACCCAGATAGTGGGAGAGAAGAGGCTTTGGAGTCAGACTGCCTGGGTTCACATTCTCCCAGCTGGTGGACACACGGATCCTCAGTCTGTTTTCTTATCTGCGAAAAGGGATAACAGTACTGGCCTCAACCAGCTACTATGAGAATTAAGTGAGGTAATGACTCACAAAGCAGGCAGCATGCTGCCTAGGTTAGAACAGTCCATAATCATTATTATCATCATCTTCCTTAAGCTTTGCCCAGGGGTGGAGTGGGGCAGGACCCTAGAACTGGTTGCTAAGGATACCTTGTAATGACCCTGAATCTAGGAGTGAGGGGAACGGCGGAGCAGACAAAAATAGTGTCAAACTCTTCAACGTGTTCCAAGAGGTCACATGTACTAAATCACAACATTCTGTTTCACGTTTGTCTTTAAGGGATTTTTTAACAGCAGCGACAAAACCTCAAGATAAGGGTGCCTGACAGAGAACAAGCTTGTGATCACGTCCCTACATACCGAGAGATGAGACCTCTCACAAGGTGTTAAGAAATCGTCCAGTCCTGCATGCTGCTAGGATCTCTTCCCATTCACCACTTGTTTCCTGGGGTTGACCTGAGCTCACGCTAAACTAAGGATACCAGCTGAGCATTTAGTGCGGTTCCCTACTCCGTCCTGGAATGTTTGAAATCCATCCAAGCGCGGGGCTATCTTTAAAAGGAATTACTTGTGGCTCCTAAAGAGCTTGCCGAGGAGAGGAGAGTGTAGGGCGACCCGGGATGGGGGCCCAGGACACTGAGGCCAGGAGTTCCCGTCACTCCAGCGCCCTCCCCTTTGCCTAAAATCCCGCAATGCCTCACTGGGGCAGAACCCAGTGCCCGAGCCTGCGGCCCAGCGAAGCCGCTCCCTGGAAAAGAAAAAAGAAAGAAAAAAAAAGGCGAGGGGGGGGGGGGGGGTGGGTGGAAAGAGGGAAAGGTTTAGGTTTAGGAGAGGAAGACAGCCAGCCCTGCAGATGTAGCCGTTGTAATTTGGGTCTCTTCTGTCTTCTGACGTAACGCCAGTTTCCTGCTTTCGCGCCGCAGTGTGCAGTTCGCTGGCTGGGAAGTCAGATCAATCGACTGAACGCCAAGATCATCACTCCCACTATCTTGCGATTTATTTTCCACGAATACATGTTAATTGGCCCAAGAGCCCCGCCCCCAAATTCCACGACTTTCGGTTTTTCAGGAGGCATTGTTCTCCCCTCCCCCCCAGGAAGGCCGCCTGAACGTGCGGCCAGCAGCAGGAAACCGCACGGCTCGGGGCTCCGATGGAAGACCTGGGTGGGGTCGGCTCAAACCTTCTGCCCCCAGCTCTTTTGAGATTCCTCATCCCTGGCTTTGTCTTAAGCAAAAGTACTGTCAAAGCTGCAGCGTTTTCTCCCCCTTTCCAGAAGTCGATCGAGGACGTGGGGAAAGGCAACCCTGGAACGTGAAAGGGACGCTCCCCCAACACCTAACACGGCACAGGGCCGGGATACGCAGCGGCCGCTCCGCCACCTCACGCGCGCCGCGCTAGCTGCCGCCCCGCAGCCACCACCGCAGCCGCCGCCGCCGCCACCGCCCAGCCGAGCCGGGGGAGACTCCCAAGGGCTCTTTAAATACGAGCTATAAATACTACGGGCGCTCGGCGCGTGCGTCACGACACATCCCGGCTTCCGATTGGCCGGAATAACCTCGCTTATTTGCATAGGCCGATTGCACAACCGGGTGGCGACCTCGGCGGTGCTGGCGCCCCGCCTTCTGCACCTCGGCGGGCACGCGGGGCCGCGGGCGGGGACAGCGGGGTGGCAGTCGTGGCGTCCAGAGTACCTTGAACTCGGGAACCTTTAAAGTCCTGAGTCAGGCGGCGGTCCTCCGGCCGCCAGTGCTTCTCAGAAGGCTCAGTTTTGGCCAGCCAAGGGCTTCCCATTTAAACTGGGTCTGTTTTATATCTACAGAAAAGAAGAACATTTTTCAGAGTGACACCCCAGCAAACGCTCTGGGTGGCTCGCAGAGGCTGAGTTTAAACCACGTGAGACCTGGCCACGGCGAGAGTCCTGTCCAATGACTTGCGACTAGGGGGTGTTTAAAAAAGGCTTTTTGCATGATCACTATTAAGACCTCGATAGCTTGAAAACGAAACAGGGAGGGTTCGAAATGCAAGATGTGTGATGCCTCCTGGTTTAAACCTGGTTTTTTTAAAAATGCACCAGTGAGCCAATATTAAACAGCAACACAGAGACTTTCCCCCATTGCGGTTCTTGGGGTAGAGACTCTCTTGTAGCAATTGAAAATGTTCAGCTCCTTGACTCGGACCCGAGTGGATTCTCCCCAGGGAGCGAGTGGGATGGCGAAGGTTAGCGAGGAGAAAAAGACTACGCTTTGAAATGAGGAAAGCAACCCAGTGTTGTGGGATGGAGAGGCACCGAGGATTCTGTTGCAGGGAGTGCCAGTGATTATGCCGTAGAAATATGCAAATATTGTTATATATTAATATTAAGTTGTTACAAAATCACCTGTGTCTTCAGGATGCAAACTGAGAATAGTAGCTGTTTCTGCTATTTGATCCAAACACCGCTATGTTATAGTGAACTCTTTACTTTTGAGTGGGATAAATAAGAAACGCTTTGTTTTACAGTGTTCCTCCCTTAAAGTGCCCGTGGCGTATTCTAAAGTTCCAAGCCTTCCTTTAGCGATATCTGGAATGACTGCTGGCAGTATATATGTTGGTGTCCTACAGTCGGTCCTCAGCAAATGTTAGTGGAATGAATCAGACATAAACATTCAGAAGAGACTAAGCATGGACTAATAACAAAGACCTTGTTAAATCATATTCATAATTGTTCTACTTTGACGTGCTCCCCCCGCCCCCTCACCGCCCCAAATAAAACTCAAAGCTGAAACGGACTTTTGTTATTTGAAGACAATACTTTACTGCTGAAGGTTGGCTATCTAGCGAATATGCTCTCCTAACAGCTTTTAAAAAGAACTGTGGATTTTAACAGAAGAGCTCCCCCTGCTGTCAAATGGTTTATGGGCAACGTGCCTGGAACGTCTAAAACCTGGAATGGGCCCCTTGCAAAGCTGGAAAGCTGAACTTTAAGATACATTTCACTGAGAACCTCTCTTAAAGTTACTTTTAATCATTTATCGACAAGCAAGTATGATCATTTTGTAGGGAATACTACCTTAAATATCTTTCTCCTATCTGTAGCTATCGAAACCAGTTTAAAACCAATCTTGATTATATTAAAGTAAAAGATGGATTTGTTTCAGTCATTATTCTCTGCATTAATATACACCAATGTAACAAAAATATTTTAGTCATCGAAATACTTTTTCCAACAATTTTAGTACTGTACGAGTTGAATCATCAAAACTGACTGATTTGAATGCGTACTACTAACACCAGTCTTACACCAGCCTTTCCCTTCTCAGCTTGTTTCCCTGTGCCTTCATTACTGTTTCTAGTATTTCACACCAAGAATAAGTACACTTATAACCACTGCTTTCTTGGTAATAGTCTTTTTTTTTCCTTAAGTGTTTTAGATGTTTAGGTTTTTTTCCCTTGTTTTAGATGTGACATTCCTTTTTACTAACAATGCCCTTATTAATATGACAATATAAAAAACTATTTTTTAAAAGTCCCTAGTAATTGTAACTTGAAAACTGCACATCTTGGCTGTTAACTTCCATTGGTTTTCAGAGCTGTTCATCTTGAGAAGAAAAGAGCTACCAGCAGAGTTTGGCTGCTGGTACAGCTTTGAGTCACTAGGAGGTAAGAGGGTAACTGGTAAACCACAAACGAAGCGATAAAGGCGGTGTGTCTCTACCGTAAATGCTAATGTGGGCAATTCAGCTGCATTTTTCACAATAAGCACTTTACCACACTTTATAGAAGCATATAGATAATGATCACCAATTATTCTGTGGTTCTCCAGGTTCTCTCAGTTGCAGAGGCAGCAATGGAAATAAGAGTTGGTCTTTATGCAGGAAAATGTATTTAGAAAAAGCTCTGGGACTCCTGGGCCGGGAAGAGACTCTGTTCTTTTGTTAGCCAGGGGTAAACAGGCCAGCACTCTCACAGAAGTGACAAGTACTACTGCTGTTCTAGAACTGGGCTCTGTTATGGGCTTAATTGTCTGCCCCCAAATTCATATGTTGAAGTCCTAACTCCCAGTCCCCCGAAATTTGCATGTTGAAGTTCTAAATTCCCAGCGACTGTATTTGGAGATCGGGTCTTTAAAGAGATAATTACGGTTAAATGAGGTCATTTGTGTAGGCCTTAGTTCAGTATGGCTGGTGTCCTTATAAGAAGAGCTTGGCTGGGCGCGGTGGCTCACACCTGTAATCCCAGCACTTTGGGAGGCCAAGGCGGGTGGATTGCCTGTGGTCAGGAGTTCAAGACAAGCCTGGCCAACATGACCAAACCCTGTCTCTACTAAAAATACAAAAATTGCCTGGCATAGTCGTGTGCGCCTGTGATCCCAGTTACTCGGGAGGCTGAGGCAGGAGAATCGCTTGAACCTGGGAGGTGGAGGTTGCAGTGAGCTGAGATCATGTCATTGCACTCCAGCCTGGGCAACAGAGCAAGATTCCATCTCAAATAAATGAATGAATGAATGAAGAGCTTGTGTTATATTTGAGGCGAGATTAAGGGACCAGCACCAAGACAAAAGTATGCCAAATAGCAGGGTTTATTAAGCCGGCGACCACGGAGGACTCGCGTCTCTCCAACCCGTGGCCCCGAATGGAGGGGGTTAAGACCTTTTATACCCGTAAGAATTACCTTGGGAGTCAGGGCGAGAGGTGGGGGTGGGGGTGAAGGGACACAGACATTTAGGGGTTTTTGTAAATCATCTCCCGGACAGAGGGGAGTGAGCGGGGGCTCCGGATATTCCAAGGGCTTGAGGACATCTTGCCCCCTCGATTGTTACCTAAGTGGCTTACAGAAGTTAAGATAAGCGTTAGTTTGCACATCTTCTGGGCAGTATTGTAAAGAACAGATCTTAGTTATTTATTACAGGGCACAGGGACCAGGATGGAATTAGCTTGGGCTGCTATTGTAGTCACAAAGGCTGACAATTCTGGCTGTTACTGATAAGAAAGGTAGATAGTTTGCAGAGCAAACTAGCAGCCTCAGGCACAGAAGCCAAAGGCCAGCAGTCACTGCGAGGAGAGTGGGGCAGCCATTACAACCCATTCAAAACATAGCTTTGTTCTTTATAAAAACGGCGCCGCTCAGGTTCTAACTCTAGGCCAGCTATAGCACACTTGGGATAGAGACAGTTGCTTCCACAGAGGAAAGACTATGTGCAGATACAGAGAAGGCAGCCACTTGTAAGTCAGAAAGAGAGGCCTCAAAGAAACTCATCCTGCTGACACCCTAATCTTGGACTTCCAGCCTCCAGAACTATGAAAAGATCAATTTCTGTTGTTTAAGCTACTGAGTCTGTGGTATTTTGTTATGGCAGCTCTAATAAACTAACACCGGCCCGGATTCCCAGTTAATAGTCCAGAAACCACATCTTTTGCATATGTATAGTCACAAGTTCACCACACCCTCAAGCCAGTTCTAAAGGTAGAAAATGGATATTGGATGTTGGTGCCATCAGAATATGCCTGGCAAAATGTTTGCCTTTTTAGTGGTAATTTAAAAAATGGTCATATCTATAGAAGTTCACATTTCTATTGTGCATGCACAGTAGGTAAAAATATTTCAAGACTTGGGGGCAGATTGGCTGTGTGACAAAAGGCTTATGAATTGGCCCGGCTTCTCATGAAGTTAGGTCTGCAAGTACCTGAAGTCGGGGAATGATTAGTCAGTGAATTAATCTGTAGTAGACTGCAATGCTAGCTCTCAGGTCTACCAGCTGAGGGATAGCTTCTGAACTGTGTGGCTTATGTCCTTACTTTTCTTTATGATTGGGAGATTATTTTACCCATATGGCATGAATAGGGGAGTATGTGTGTAGACATGGGTCGTCTTTCTATATTGACATATGACCTGGGTTTTGTGTGTGTTGTCTATTGAAGAACTCAGAAATTCTGGTTAAAATTCAAAACAACTTTTGTTTTTATAAAAATGAATTTACAACAAAATCCACTTGGCTTTTACTTTTTACAATGACTCCTTCAAACTTATGCTCCTCATTCAAATACACCTTCTTTTAAGTAATTCTGTTCTATAAATCAGATAGCCTGAAGAACATTATGAGTAGATTAATTACCATTTAATGATGTCAGCACACTCAGAGACCAGAGCAAGGTCTCTTGCAGTCCTCACAGTAATCTTCTAATGAAAGTACTACTGCCATCTGCAGTTTTGAAATGAGGCAATTGATTCTTAGGGTGACTGTATAACTCACTCAAAGTTAATTTCAGAGCTGGATTTCAAATCCAAAGTCCATTTGACTCCAGGTTTAACCCTTAAAGAACAGAGAATAATATTATGAATATATACAATTGGAATAAAAGCCATAGGCCTAAAACTAACCACTTTATATTAACCTAGAGCAATGTTTCCCTATCAGCAAATGTTGGCCGGGTGTGGTACCTCACACCTGTAATCCCAGAACTTTGGGAGGTTGAGGTGGGTGGATCACTTGAGGTCAGGCGTTTGAGACCAGCCTGGCCAATGTGGCGAAACTCTGTCTCTACTAAAAATACAAAAATTAGCCAGATGTGGTGGTGGGCGCCTGTAGTCCCAATTACTGAGGAGACTGAGGCAGGAGAATTGCTTGAACTTGGGAGGCGGAGGTTACAGTGAACCCAGTTAGCGCCACTGCACTCTAGCCTGGGTGACAGAGTGAGACATTGTCTCAAAAAAAATAATAATAAAAGAAAATGTTAGTTCCATGTGATATGTTTAAGTAGCAAAAAGAATAAAGAAAGTTTCCATGATCAAATAAATTTTGGAAATAGTGGGTTGAACAATATTTTAAAACTGTAGAACTGTGTAACATTAATGGGAGCCATTCATATTGGTAATCATTGCAGATTTCTATAGTTATTACAACAATTTTCTAGGAGATAGCAATAAAGTGTCTTGAGTAGAGTTATTTTCTGTTTTGCATAATGGTGCCATTGGGCTATCAATGGGGCTAGAGATGGCACTAGATGAAAATAATATGAAACTCCTAACACACCTGAATACTGTCCTGTTCATGAAGGGTGATTGCCAACATCATCAGTTTCTAGTGTTTTTGAGTTGATGTTTGTATGAAATAGATTTAAAAAATAGCTAATTATTTTTAGGGTTTTTCAATGCCTTGCACAATTACTTATATATCTAAAAGATATGCTTGAAAAGCTAAAGGAGTTTCTTGCTAGTAAGAGACTTTCCAAATCTAGTATAAGGACATAAGAATAATAAAATGTAAGATTATTTTTGAAAAGAACCAAGAATAGGCAGTTGATTCAAGGAAAAAATAGTCAAAATTTGCATGCATGTGAAATATATAAGCATAAATAAACTTCTTGAGGGTAGAGGTTTTATTTTTGTCTCTTCATCCTTGCCAAATGCTTGGCTACAGTAGGCATTCATGCATTCTATTTATTTATTTATTTATTGAGACGGAGTCTCCCTCTGTTGCCCAGGCTGGAGTGCAATCACTCAGCTCACTGCAACCTCTGCCTCCTGGGTTCAAGAGATTCTCCTGCCTCAGTCTCCCAAGCAGCTGGTATTACAAGCGTGTGCCACCACACCTGTGTAATTTTGTATTTTTAGTAGAGATGGGGTTTCACCATGTTGATCAGACTGGTCTCAAACTTTTGACTTCAGGTGATCCACCCACCCTGGCCTCCCAAAGTGCTGGGATTACAGGTGTGAGCCACTGCGCCTGGCCTCTCATGCATTTATTTAACTGTTATTGAGTTCCTTCTATGTGTGAGGCATGATTCTAGTCCAGGCACTAGAATTAAGAGTGAAAAAGTAGACTTTTGTCCTCATGGAGCTTACATTTTCTGGGTAGAGATAGAGAATAAAACAGAAAAAAAAAGCTGGTGGCGGGGTTGGGGGCAGAAATTAGGCCATTCATTATGTAGTGGATATTGAACAAGTTGTAAGGTCAATAGCTAGGAGTTCCAAGGGTAAATGCACTGGTGGGAGAGAAAAGCCTTGAAACAATCAGTGGTTTAGAAGATAATCTAATTATTGATAACAATAAGGTGAAGTCACGACTAGAAGAAGTAGGAGGATGAAATGGAGGAAGATTAAAAGATCATGAGAAAGAAGGAGATCAAGAAACTGGGAAGGTGTAATGGGATAGCACATGGATGTCACAGTTTTTGAAAATGGTGAACAAAGCAGAGTGAAGAAGGAGACAGTGAGCCATGTGCTGCAATCTTCAATGAGGGACATGAAGTAATTTAAGAGACCACAGGTGACAGCACAAACAAGGATAGACTCTCATAAAGCTGGATAGAATAACTTCGTGGGAGTTGGAGTTTTTGAGGGCAGAGGGAGAAGAAATAGTATGCAAATGGCAATTTATGTAAGTTCAGGTCAAAGGAAAAAGGAAGTGAGAAGACAGCCAGGGAAGTGTGTCCTTAGGAGCAACTTTCTATGAGGCCAAGAATGTGATGGAAACACCTTTATTTCCTGAATGAATGAATGAATGAATGTTGAATTTTCACTTAGAGTCATTTAGAATAATTTCAAACTTAATTAGCCTTTTGAATTAATTTAAGTTTAAAGTAATGCATTCCAATTTCTTTTGTTCCCACACTTTCATATTTATTTTAATATACTCATAAGGATAAAAGTTGGAAGTAGAAGAGAGATTTCTGAATTTAAAAGTATGTGTTGCAAAGGCAACTACCATGTTTTTACTTTAGACACTTCAGTATTTTTGAGTTTATTGCAAGTAAATACTCCTTTGATAATAAAGGGGGAAAGAAGGTAAGTATCTTTACCATAAATACCTGAAAATCAAGCCATTGAAAAATTAAAATGGGCATCCTGAACAGCTTTCCTTTTATTCCCGGACTACGGTAACTTCAGAAAAGGAAAGAAAGCAATACCTTTTTTTTTTTTTTTTTGAGATGGAGTCTCACTCTGTCACCCAGGCTGGAGTGCAGTGGCGTGATCTTGGCTCACTGCAACCTCCACTTCCCAAATTCAAGCAATTCTCCTGCCTCAGCCTTCTGAGTAGCTGGGATTATAGGCGTGCCACCACGCCCAGCTAATTTTTATAAGACAGGGGGTTTCACCATGTTGGTCAGGCTGTCTGGAACTCCTGACCTGGTGATCCACCCGCCTCAGCCTCCCAAAGTGCTGGGATTACAGCTATGAGCCACCTCCACCAGCCAGCAATACCTTTTTTCAGATTGATCTGCCACCTCCATTCAACCATACAGAGTTGGGATCAGATTTTTTTCCTAACTACTGAGCAGTGGCCTCTTTCTCTCTGTGGAGCAACAGGCTGTGAAGTTTCCAGGTCACACCCAGGCTCTAACGGACAAATATACACTAGATAGCCCTCCTAAGGTGTATCCTTCCAAGGATAACCCTTCCATAAAAGGGTTCTGGGGGAAAAACTGAGTTTTCTCTTTTTCCATTTTCCAAGTAATTGACTCACTCATACATTATGTCAGTGAGCTCTACTAAGTCTTTGGGCAAACAATTCAATAATACTTTAGGCTAAGTAGTGCTTCCTCTTGGGTCATACCTTATATAGATTAAATAAAATAGGCCTATTTAATAAAAATAAAATAAACAAAAATGAGCACTCTGTGTAAGACACTGTGTTAAGAGCTAAACTTAGAATATCTCATTTAATCTTCTTTAACTCCTCTTTGAGATAGACATTGTTTTAATCTAATTTACGGTTGAGGAAACTGAGACAGAGAGAATAAATATGCTGAGATCATATAACTATTGTGCTCAGGAACTGGGATAGGAACCCAAGTCTGCCACACCTCAGGGCATGTGCTGTGAACCACAGATGTTACTGCCTCTCTGTTTAGGTGATTCTGGAGATATTTTCATTTTTGCTGTGTCTTGGAGCTGATTGCCACTGGTACTATTTATTCTGTAGGTCTTTAGGGAAGTGTCGTCAGGATAAGAGAAACTTCAAATTCCCATAAAGATCATCTCAAAATCATTATATGGTGATAAAATAAATTATATTGCTTTACAGTAGAGCAAGCTTGCCCAACCTGCAGCCTAGCATGACTTTGAATGCGGCCCAACACAAATTTGTGAACTTTCTTAAAACATTATGAGATTTTTTTTTTTTTTGCCATTTTTTAAAAAGCTCATCAGCTACTGTTAGTGTTAGTGTATTTTATGTGTGGCTCAAGATAATTCTTCTTCCAATGGGGTGCAGGGAAGCCAAAATAATGGATACCGCTGGAGTAGAATAAGTGCAATTAATGATGTTATTTTATGTGATTTGAATCCAGAAGTGTTAAGAATACTTGTGACACTTAGCTGAGTGCAACGGCTCACACCTGTAATCCCAGCACTTTGGGAGGTAGTAGGATTGTGTCAGAACCCAGGAGTTAGAGACCAGCCTGGGCAACATGGCAAAACCCTGTCTCTACTAAAAATAAAAAAATTAGCCAAGTGGGTGGTGCACCCCTGTAGTCTTGAGGGAATGTGTTCTCTTTCCGAGTCCACAAAGGGGCGTAGTTTTAAGAGCAAGAACTTCCTAGCGCCATGCCCCGCTCCCATCTCTCTCCATCCAGGAGATTTAACGGTTTATGTTTGAATTTCGAGGGCGTGAGAAGAAACTAAGAGTCAATTACTCCAGCGGAAGTTCTAAGGAACTGCTTTCATTGGCCTGGGGTCTTGGAGAAGGTGGGGGTTTCTCCCAGGTTAAAAGTCCCCTTCTTCTACACCCCTTCGGACTCCATGTTTGGGTCCCCTTCCACGAACACTCCCTTCGAGGAAGCCATCTTTCTCTCTCCTGGATTTCCCCTCTGGAGTCCCCTTCCACACTCTCTCGCGGAAGCCTGTCTTCCCCTCCTAAACTCGATCTCTCTCTCTATTCCCTTCCACTCAGGTTGGAAACTGCTTTCCTCTCCTGGATTCCATCTTTCTGGATTCTCTCACTCAGTGTGAGAGTCAGCTGTTTCTCTCTCCTCCTCCTGTTTCTCTCTCTCTTTTAAATAAATCACTTTCTACAAACACTTTTGAGTCTGGCATTTACTGCGCACTGTGCTATGTTCTCTCTCTCATTCTTGAGAGAGCAGGAGACCAAGAACCTGGAGAAATGTCCTCTCAGGGGAGCTTAGGGCATCCGGAACCCCTGAACCCCAATATTACTGTCTCAGCTATTTAGGAGGCTGAGATGGGAGAATCACTTGAGTCTGGTAAGTCAAGGCTGCAGTGAAGGGAGATCATGCTACTGCACTCCAGCCTGGGGGGCAATGGCACTGAGACCCTGACTCAAAAATAAATAAATAAATTAACAATAAATAAAATGTGTGTCTGTGTGTGTATATATAGAAAATCCTGCAGGAGATTTTAAAAAAAGAATACTTGTGACTCTACCAAAAAAAAAAAAAAAAAAGAAAAGAGCCTATAAAACAGCCCCAGTGATTATCAGTAACATGTCTGTATCAGTCAGGGTCCTGATAGGAAAGGGATAGCACACCCAGCTGGGATTTTTTAAAAGGATGTGTTTATTAAAGGGATTATTGACACAGTTGCAGGTGGATTAAGGGATTAAGAGACCCAACAAGGGATGTTGAGGCATCCAGGGATTAGTAACAGTGGGAAGCCATTAATTTACACATCCGAAGGGCAGGAGAGGAAATGGTCTTATCCCAGCCAGTGAGAGTGGTGACCTTGGAAGAGGCCTCCAACAAGAGCTGTCGCTGTCAAAGAACCCAGCCACTGTTAGAATAGTCAGCTGGATGAAGCCTCAGTGGGAGAAAACGCTGCCAGAAGGCAGAGGGCAACGGAGGAGGATGCAAGGTCACCCCCACTAAGGTGCACAGCAGGGTGAGAATGAATCGGGGGCAAACTGAGAAAAATAACCTATTATCTAGGAAGGCCAAATATAAAGGTGATAATTAAGAGCCAAATTACATAATAGGAACAAGACTACATCTAATAAACAGCAATACCTTGGGAAACAACTGACATATATAGTACATTATTTTAGTTTTGAACTAAAACTAATAAAAGGCATTTTAACATACGTCTCTGATTTATAGATTGATTAGGATCTCATTCTTTCCCTCTTCTATAAAAAACAGTTAAGAATTTGCTTTTTGATTTTTTTTTTAAGTTTTTAAATTAAAAAAACAATAGAAGGCCAGGCGCGGTGGCTTATACCTGTAATTCCAGCACTTTGGGAGGCCGAGGCAGGCGGATCACCTGAGGTCAGGAGTTCAAGACCAGCCTGACCAACATAGTGAAACCCTGTCTCTACTAAAAATACAAAATTGGCTGGGCGTGGTGGTGCATGCCTGTAATCCCAGCTACTCGGGAGGCTGAGGCAGGAGAATCGCTTGAACCTGGGAGGTGGAGGCTGCAGTGAGCCGAGATCATGCCACTGCACTCCAACCTGGGTGACAAGAGTGAAACTTCGTCTCAAAATAACAAACAAACAAACAAACAACAGTGACATGGTCACTATGTTGCCTAGGCTGGTCTTGAACTCCTGAGTTCAAGTAATCCTCCTGCATCAGCCTCCCAAAGTGCTAGGATTACAGGTGTGAGCCACCACGCCCAGACTAGTTGATGCTTCTTTTTAAACTTTTTGTTTAGAAATAATTTTAGGCTTATTGAAAAGGTGCAAATATAAGATAGAGAGTTCCTGCATACTGTTCACCTGGCTTCCCCCTAATGTTAATAACTTACATAAGCATACTACAATTATCAATGCCAGGAAGCTACCATTGTTACAACATTATTAACTAAACTTATTCATTTCACCAGTTTTCTCCCTAAAGTCCTTTTTCTGTTTGTTTGTTTGTTTGGCTCCAATATCCCACACTGAATTTAGTTGTGGTTCATTAGACTTCTCCAATCTGTGACAGTTCCTCATTCTTTCCTTGTCTTCAAATAATCTTGACACCTCTAATGAATCACTTATTTTGTAGAAAGCCTCTTAATTTGGATTTGTCTGATGTTTTCTCAAGATTAGACAGAAATGCATTTTTAGCAAGAATATGCTGGAGTCGTGTGTCTTTTCTGTAAAACATTTCAGGGGACCAATGATGATGTTAATATATCTTAGAAACAGAGTCTTACTCTGTTTCCCAGATTGGAGTGCAGTTGCACCATCATAGCTCATTATAGCCTTGAACTCCTGGGCTCAAGTGTTCCTCCTACCTCAGCCTACCAACTAGCTAGAATTATAGGAATGTATCACTATGCTCTGCTAATTTTCAATTTTTTTTTTTTTTTTTGGTAGACGCAGGGGACTTGCTATGCTGCACAGTGAACTTCTGCACTTAAGTGATACTCCTGCCTTGGCCTCCCCAAGTGCTGGTATTATAGACATGAGCCACTGTGGCTGGCCTATTATTCCTAAAGATAACAAAACTTTTCCCACCTTTTTTTTTTTTTTAAATTTGAAGAACTATTGGATTTTCAGAATACTTACAAAAATATAGTCATATGATTTTTGACAAAGGAATAAAAAATTTAAATTTGTTTAATACTAGAACATTAGACTGATTGCTTCTTTCATTAGTGCTGGCAATGTGCTAGAACAGTCTTTAAAAGCAAATGATAGCTCACTCTGAAGTACTAATTTAAGAGCATGGCATGTCTCCAAAACTCATTTAAGAAACCAAGTGGTTAATTAAAACTTCAATCAGATTATTTGAGTGGGTTTTAATAAGTGTGCTGTGGTGCAGGCAAAAATGATGATGGAATATCCTTTGAAAATTTTATGTCATTATTTTGGGGACCAATCTGAAGATCATTTACTACAGATAAATAATGATAAAATGAATATAATGATGACAGCAATTTTGAGCTAGTTAAGAATTTGTCAATTAAATTGTTGTGAATACCTTCTGAATAAATATTAAATTTGGGTGAACGTGGAAAATGGCACATTATCTAAATTACGTTTTTATTGGCATAGGTAACAGTGTAACACTACCCAAAATGACTAAGGATCAGAAGGCTAAACAGACCCAAGCATTAGATACGTAAATACTTAATAATTGCCTCTAATAAAAAAGAGTTTAAAATAAATTATGTCTTTGAATTGTGATTTTTTATAATAAAAATGAAAATTAAAACCAAAGATATAATACATTATAATCTTTTTAAAAGATATTTTAATTCTGTACCCTCTTTGTATCTGATTCCAATTCCCCAGAGGCAAATATCTTCCAATCTTTTTAGCTCTTATCGTATTTACTTTCATATATGCAAATATCCTTGCCCTGTGATATGGTTTGGCTGTGTCCCCGCCCAAATCTCATCTTGAATCCTAACTTCCACAATTCCTATGTGCCCTGGGACGAACCCAGTGGGGAGGTAATCGAGTCATGGTTGGGTCTTCCCTGTGCTGTTCTTGTGATAGTGAATAAGGCTCGTGAGATCTGATGGTTTTTAAAATGGGAATTTCCATGCACAAGCTCTCTCTCTTTGCCTGCTGCCACCCATGTAAGATATGACTTGCTCCTCCTTGCCTTCTGCCATGATTGTGAGTCCTCCCAGCCATGTGGAACTGTAAATCCATTAAACCTCTTTATTTTGTAAATTGCACAGTCTCAGGTATGTCTTTATTAGCAGCGTGAAAATGGACTAATATAATAAATTGGTACTGGGAGAATGGGGTGCTGCTGAAAAGATACCTGAAAATGTGGAAGTGACTTTGGAACTGTGTAACAGGCAGAGGTTGGAACAGTTTGGAGGGCTCAGAAGAAGACAGGAAAATGTGGGAAAGTTTGCAACTTCCTAGAGTCTTGTTGAATGGCTTTGAACAAAATGCTGACAGTGACATAAAAAATGAAATTCAGGATGAGCTGGTTCAGATGGAGATGAGGAACTTGCTGGGAACTGGAGCAAAGATGACTCTTGCTATGTTTTAGCAAAGAGACTGGTGGCATTTTGCTCCTGCCCTAGAGATTTGTGGAACTTTGAACTTAAGGGAGATTTAGGGTATCTGGCAGAAGAAATTTCTAAGCAGCAAAGCTTTCAAGAAGTGACTTGGGTGCTGTTATATACATTCAGTTTTAAAAGGGAAACAGATCATAAAGGTTCAGAAAATTTGCAGCCTGATGATGGCATAGAAAAGAAAAACCTGTTTTCTGAGGAAAAATTCAAGCTGGCTGCAGACATTTGCACAAATAGCGAGGACCCAAATATTCATCCCCAAGACAATAAGGAAAGTACTCTCCAGGGCACGTGAGAAACCTTTGCAGTAGCTCCTCTCATTACAGACCCGGAGGCTGAGAAGGAAAAAGTGGTTTCATGGGCTGAGCCCAGGGTCCCTCTGCTGTGTGCAGTCTAGGGATTTGATGCCCTGTGTCCCAGCTGTTCCAGCTGTGACTGAAAAAAGCCAAGGTACAGCTTGGGCCATGGCTTCACAGGGTGCAAGCCCCTAGCCTTGGCAGCTTCCACATGGTGTTAAGCCTGTGGGTGCACAGAAGAACTGAGGTTTGGGAACCTCTGCCTAGATTTTAGAAGATGTATGGAAACACCTGGATGTCTAGGCAGAAGTTTGCAGTACCCTCATGGAGAACCTCTGCTAGGGCAGTGCAGAAAGGAAATTTGGGGTCAGAGCCCCCACATAGAGTCACTGCCTAGTGGACCTGTGAGTAGAGGGTCACCATCCTCCAGACCCCAGAATGGTAGATCCACTGACAGTTTGCACCATGCTCCTGGAAAAGCCATAGACACTCAATGCCAGCCCATGAAAGGAGCTAGGAGGGAGGCTGTACCCTGCAAAGCCACAGGGGTGGAACTGCCTAAGACCAAGGGAACCCACCTCTTTCATCAGCATGACCTGGATGTGAGACATGGAATCCAAAGAGATCATTTTGAAGCTTTAAGATTTGACTGCCCTGCTTGATTTCAGACTTGCATGGGGCCTGTAGCCCCTTTGTTTTGGCCAATTTCTCCCATTTGGAATGGCTGTATTTACCCAATGCCTGTACCCGCCTTGTATCTGGGAAGTAACTACTTGCTTTTGGTTTTACAAGCTTATAGGAGAAAGAACTTGCCTTGTCTCAGATGAAACTTTGGACTGTGGACTTTTGAATTAATGCTGAAATAAGACTTTGGGGAACTATTGGGAAGGCATGATTGGTTTTGAAATGTAAAAAGAACGTGAGATTTGGGAGGGGCCAGGGAAGGAATGATATGTTTGGCTGTGTCCTCACCCAAATCTCATATTAAATTGTAACTCCCATAATTCCCATGTGTTGTGGGAGAAACCTGGCGGGAGGTAATTGAGTTATGGAGATGCATCTTTCCCATGTTGTTCTCCTGATAGTGAATGAGTCTCACAAGATCTGATGGTTTTAGAAACGAGACTTTCCCTACACAAGCTCTCTCTCTTTGCCTGCTGCCATCCATTAAGATGTGACTTGCTCCTCCTTGCCTTCCGCCATGATTGTGAGGCCTCCCCCAGCCATATGGAACCGTGTAAGTCCAAAAACCTCTTTCTTTTGTAAATTGCCCAGTTTCAGGTATGTTTTTATTAGCAGTGTGAAAACAGACTAATACACACTGTTATTTAAAGGTGTTTAATATTAGCTATTGACTTTTTACTGTGGAAGGTGAGGGTTTAGCTTACCTATAGTTTCATACCCTCCTTACATTTCCCCTTTCTAACACATTATAATTATACTGTAATTCTTGGTAAGATGATATTCAGCATTTATAATACGAGGAGTATGTGAAAATTACTTGTAATTAAGCCATGTAAGGGGATTATGATTCCATTTCCTGCTTTGAGCAACTTTTTGTTTTCCTTGGAATTCATAATTGTCTCTGTTGTTTGCTTAGTTTTAGATCATTAATCCTAAACCTGTCTGCTAGAAGTGTCACACCATAAAGTGATACAATTGCTATCTTTCCTTCTCTTTTCTCTCCTCCTTTCCTTCCTTTCCTCCTTTTATCTTCCTCCCTCCCTCCTTCTCTTTCATTCTTCTTTCTTTCTTTCCTTTTTCTTTTTTCTTTCTTTCTTTCTCTTTCTTCCTTCCTTCCTTCCTTCTCTCTCTCTTTTCTTCTTTCTTTCCTTCTCCCCTCCCGTTCTCTCTCTGTCTCTCTGTACTCTTGGTGCTCTTTCTTACTTCAGTCTGGATGGGTTGCTCTCAACCAGCCTGCTATACAGTTCTTATCCTGGGATCTTCCTTCACTTTCATACTGAGTATCCCATTTGCTTTTCCTTACAGTTTATTGGCTTGCTTGTATTGGCTGGACCACTTCCTCTAGTATCTTCTTGGAAAAAGTAAATAAGAATTAAATCTTTTGAGACCTCACAAATTTGAAAGTTTCTTATTCTATCATTGAATTTACTTGATAATTTGGCAACATATAGAATGCTGGGCTTCAAATAATTTTTCCTCAGTACTGTGAAAGCTGCTTACTATCACCTTCTAGCCTTAAAGCTGCTGTTGAGAGACCAGTGACATTCTGATTTCTGATGCTGTGTGTTTGACTTGTATTGTTTTCTGTACTGAAAGCTTTAGGCTATTCTCTTTGTCCTAGTGATATGAAATTTCAGAATTTATGCATTTTCCCATCTATTGTATGGGTATTTGATGGGTCTTTTTAATGTGGAAAGATATATTCTTTAGATGTAGGAAATTGTCTTTAATTCTTAAAAATAATCTTTTAAATTTAGTATTCTCTTTTTTCTGTTTCTGGGACTACTCTTAATCATATGCCTGCCAGTACTTGTAGGTCATTTTCCTTGGGTTGGTCAGTTTCCCACACTAGAAATATCACTACAGATTCTGCACCTGTCAAAAGGATGAGGAAATACTATAAACACGTTTCACAAATAAGTTTGAAAACTTAAGAAAAATAGAACAATTCCTCAGAAAACACGAACTACCACAACTCATCCCAAATAAAATAGATAATTTGAATATCTTTGACATTTTCAAGAAAATCAGACTCATAATTAAAAACTCCCAACAAAGAAATGTTCAGGCCCTGATGGTTTCAGTAGATAATTCTATGAACTGTTTAAAGAAGAATTAATATCAATTCTACACAATCTTTCCCAAAAAATAGAAGAGGGGAAGTTTACAAATTCATTTTATAAAATTACTATTATCCTGATACCAAAGCCAGACAATGACAACACACAACACAAAAATGAAAACTGTGGACCAGTATCCCTCATAAATATAGATGCAAAAATCCTTAACAAAATATTAGCTCATAGAATTTAGCAAGATACAAAAAGAATTATACACCGGCAATATTTATTCCAGGGATGCTAAGCTGGTTCAATATTTAAAAATCAGTGTAATCTATCATGTTAATAGGTTAAAAAAGAAAAGTTACATTATTATATCAGTTACTGTAGAAAAAGCATTTATCGAAATTTGACATATTCATGATAAAAACTCTCGGAAAAATGGTATAGAGAGAAACTTCCTCAACTTTATAAGGAGCATGTATATACCTATACTTAACATTATACTTAATGGGTAAAATATTAAATGCTTACCTTTTATGATGGGGAAAAAGGCAAATACGTCCAGCCTTATCACTCTTATTCAACATAGTGCAATAAGGTATGAAAAGGAAATAAGTATATAAACTGGAAGGAAAGAAAATTATCCCTATTTGCAAATGATATGATTGTCCACATATAAAGTCCTAAGGAATCCACAAAAACAATTTCCTAGAACTAATAAGTGAATTCAGCAAGGTCACGGGATGTGAAATAAACATTAAAAAATCAATTGTATTTCTATACCAGCAGTGAATTGCTGGACACTGAAATTCAACATACAATACCATTTTCAATGGCTAAAGGAAAATGAAATATTTAGGTGTAAATCTAACAAAGCACGTACAGGACTTGTATGCTGAAGACTACACAGTGCTGATGACAGCAACTGAAGAAGATATACATAAATGGATAGGCATTCCATGATCATGGATTGGAAGATTCAATATAGAGACTATATCAATTCTCTCCAATATTTTTCTTTATTTATTTACATTTTATATAAAAATTTTAAATTGAGATGGGGTCTTGCTATGTTGACCAGGCTGGTCTCAAACTCCTGACTTTAAGCAATTGTCCCATCTCAGACTCCCAAAGTGTTGGTATCACAGGTGTGAGCCACTGTGCCCAGCCAGCTGTCTCCAAATTGATATGCAGGTCAATCTCTTTAAAAAAAAAAAATTTTTTTTCAGACCAAGTCTCACTTTGTCACCCAGGCTGGAGTGCAGTGGCGCAATCTTGGCTCATTATGACCTCTGCCTCCTGGGTTCAAGCACTTCTCTTGCCTCAGCCTCCTGAGTAGCTGGGATTACAGGCATGTGCCACCATGACTGGTTAATTTTTGCATTTTTAGTAGAGACAAGGTTTTGCCATGTTGGCCAGGCTGGTCTCGAACTCCTGGCCTCAAATGATCCACCCACCTCCGCCTCCCAAAGTTCTAGTATTACAGGTGTAAGCCACCGTGCCCAGTTGCAGGTCAATTTCTGTAAGAATTCCTAGAAGATTTTTTTGCAGATATGTATAAAATTATCTTAAAATTTTTATGAAGGGGCAAATACACAAGAATGTTATAAAACAAATTTGAAAACAAGGAATTAGTCTGCTTAATTTCAAGACTGATTTTATAGCTACAGTAATCAAGATTGTGTGGTGTTGTTGAAGGGAGAGACAGACAGACCTGAGGAACAGAACCCAGAAGCGAACCCAGAAATTGCCCCACACAAATATACCCAACTGACTTGATAAAGGTGCAAAATCAATTCAATAAAGGAAAAATAGTCTTTTCAAAAAGTGGTGCTGGAGCAATTGAACGTTTATAGGCCAAAAAAGAGGCAATTTCAAAAGGTTACATACTGTATGTTTCCATTTATATAACATTCTTAAAATGACAAATTACAATTGACCCTTGAACAACATGAATTTGAACCACACAGGTCCACTTATTTTTTAATTTTACTTAAATGTTTTGTTTTTGAAATGAAAACTCCCATATTTATTACTGAATCCAGCCTACCAGTGTACCTGCAGCACATAGAGAAAAAATATATATTCCCAATAAAACATGTCCAACTGTCCAGATAGTGGTGACATTTTCGGCTTGATATGGTAAGATGGTTGTGACCTTGACACAGCGTAAACATGTGTGCTATCTCACATGCAGTTCATTATAGACCCAGCTTGATTCTTCTCCAATGTCTTCTTTTGTACCTGATTTTATTACCAGTTTTCATTGAATTCACTGGGGGAATGGGATGATTTTGCTTTTGTTTCTTGGCCAGAAAGTGCTTAATCCCGAAAGTCTTGTGAGAAGGTATGGCGGTAAGTGGAGTCAAGCACACACCACGATGGCAGAGAAAAAAAGAGAGCTAACATTTTTAAATTTTAATTTTTATTGCAATAGTTTTTTGAGTACAAGTGGTTTTTGGTTACTTGGGTAAGTTCTTTAGTAATGATTTCTGAGATTTTGGTGCACCCACTTTTTAAAAAATTACACTTTTGATTTGGAGTTAATTATAGATTCACATCCAGTTGTAAAAAGTAATACATAGAGATCCCAGGTACCCTTAACCAGGTTCCCCAGTAGTAGCATCTTACAAAATTACAGCACAAAATCACAACCAGGGTGTTGACATTGATACAGTCAAGAACATTTCCATGACCACAAAGATTGCTCATACTGCCCTTTTACAGCCACATCCACTGCTCACCATCTCCTAACAGTTACTAATCTTTTCTGTTTCTCACGAGGACAACCCTTGAACAATGCAAGGGTTGGGAGACAGTTGAAAACCTGCATATAACTTCTGACTACCTCAAAACTTGACTACTAATTGCTTACTATTGACAGGAAGCCTTACCAATAACACAAACTGTCAGGTAACACATAAATAGACTAGTATCCACACATATTGTATGCATTAGATAATATGCAGTAATAATATGTCCCAGACAGCTTTCCAGGTCAGTACACCTAATACCTTTCTCTCTGTCTTTTTTATTTTTTAAAATGACTATAGGGTAGTCCATTGCAGAAACATAGAATTCGTTTTCCCTATTGATGGGCTTTCATATTTGTTATGAGTTGAATTGTGTCCTTCACAAAAAACTATGTTGAAGTCATAATCTCCCCTACCTAGGAATGTGACCTTGTTTGGAAATAGGAACTTTATAAGGTGATTGAGTTAAACTAAGGTCCTTGGTGTGGGCCCTAATCCAATATGTCTAATGACCTGTAAAGAGAGAAATGTGGACACAGAGACAGACATGCACACAGGGAAGACTGTGTGAAGACAGGGGCTTGGAGGGATGCATCTACAAGCCAAGGAACACAGAGATTGCTGGCAACCACAGAAACTAGGAAGAGGCAAGAAAGGATTCCCCCTTCAGGTTTCAGAGGAAGCACGGCCCTACGGACACCTTGATTTTGGACATCTAGCTTCCAGAACTCTGAGACCATACATTTTTGTGGCTTAAAGTCACCCAGTTTGTGGTACTTTGCTACAGCAGCAGCTCCAGGAAATGAATACAATGGGATTCCAAATTTTTACTCTTATAAACTGCTGCAATAAAAAATCTTCTACACATATCTTTGCATGCTCATATTATTTCAGTAGGATGGGTGCAATTTATGAATCATACTGTGTGTATATGATACATGTTAGTATGCATATGATACACTCTCAAATTACCCTTGTGAGCATTATTTTAACGTGTGAGACCTGGAGAAATTTTATGTTATGGGGATTAGGGCTGGAGTTGCAGGTTCCATTGAAAGCCACTTCTCATGGTAGTTACTGTACTGCCTGGCTACACATTTTAACCCCAATTATGTGTAAATAAGGTATTATTGCTTACCAGTTAACACTGACTTATTCTTAGAGAAAAGTCCTACTTTGGTACTACCATCTTTGGATTCAATAGTGGAGACAAAAAACAGAGGACTTAACAAATACTTCGGAGCCAGCCTTAGGTCTAATTTCAGTCAAAGGCTGGGTTGGTCTCTGTTCCTAGCCTGACTTTTCTAGGCTCTTGCTCTAGACCCTTCATAAATCCCCCTCTACTCCCTTTTTCTCTGTCCTCATAAACTTGCCAAACTTATTTTCTAAAAAAAGAAAAACAAACTATAGTAACAATCATTTATAGAACTTTACATATTTAGCCAAATATGCATTTTCTTTTACAAAATTTGCCTTATAAGTCTGGAATTTTACGCAGTAATGAGCAGACTAGGGGAGTATGTAGAAAAATTAAAGAGCAATCCTAACGCACTAAAAAATCAGACTGCAGGCTGGCACGGCGGCTCAGCTTATAATCCTGGCACTTGGGAGGCCGAGGCAGGCAGATCACTTGAGGCCAGGAGTTCAAGACCAGCATGGCCAACATGGCAAAAACCCTGTTTCTACCAAATATACAAAAATTAGTCAGGTATGGTGGTACACGCCTGTTGTCCCAGCTACTTGTGTGGCTGAGACCCAGAGAATCGCCTGAATCCAGGAGGCAGAGGTTGCAGTGAGCCAAGATCGCTCCACCGTACTCCAATCTGAGCAACAGAGTGAGACTCTATCTCAAGAAAAGAAAAAGAAAAAAGAAAAACATCAGACTGCAGAGGATCCCTTGTCCTGTATGGGCCTGGTTAGCATGGTATTTCCTATCTGCCTTCTATTTCTGAACCCGTAGGCTGTGCATATCCACGATGTATTTAGGGTGATAGACCAATCTTCAGCCACCTGTGAACTCTTCCCTTTCCTTGCCCAGCAAAAATGCCAGCAAAGGAGAAGAAAGAAGGAGTTTCAACAAGTAGACAAGTGACTGAGCAACTCACCTACTTCTTGGCTGAGTTAAGTCTTTATTCTTCTGTTGCCCCTTGAAATGCATTAGGCAACACATGTAGCCAGTGAATGGAAAAAAATTATTGGAGAATAAGCTATGAAAAAATGTTGAGGTCCAAACTCAGCTTTGAAGAAGGCCTTACATCATCCCTTTCTTGATCTCAACTCAACTCCTCTCTTCTGGGTGTTTCTTACCTGCTTTTCTCTCCTTGTCCTGAGGTTTCCTCTTTTGCTGCTGACAACATAAACTACTGATTTAGTAAGGGCTGGATTGAACTTTGGAATAAAGCTCAAGCTAGGCACGGTGGCTCATGCTTGTAATCCCAGCACTTTGGGAGGCTGAGGCAGGTGGATGACGAGATCAAGAGATTGAGACCATCCTGGCCAACACGGTGAACCCCATCTCTACTAAAAATTAGCTGGGCATAGTGGAACACTCCTGTAGTCCCAGCTACTTCGGGAGGCTGAGGCAGGAGAATAGCTTGAACCTGGGAGGTGGAGGTTGCCCCTGAGCCGAAATCACGCCACTGCACTCCAGGTGGTGACAGAGCGAGACTCCGTCTGGAAAAAACAAACAAACAAAAAAACAACAACAAAAAACCCAAGCACAGCTTTTTCCTCCTCTCCATCATTTTTTCCTTTAAGTTGGGACATGTGATATTTTTAAACATTAGCCAAATATCTATACTTTGCAACCAACATTGTGTTTTGAAAACAGGGAGTCTTTTATTTTTATTAAGGAACTGATATATCTGAAGTTTCTAGGACTTTAGCCACTCACAGTTCTGTTAAATATTGAAGAAAAATACGTAAGAAGAAAAATGATTGATGGACTGTTTTGAGTAGGAGGATAGCTGTGGTTATTTTTTTCCCTCCTCCTGCTCACACCTCAGGAAGGAAAATACAAAAACACCCTTTAGCCTACTCTCTTGAGAAGTGCTCCTTAAGCTCAGAATAACCCCAAACAAGCAAAACCTTTATGTTGAGCAGAGAGTGAGTGTGGAGGAGAGAGAATGTTGAAAAAGACATGGAACAGTGGGCTCTTCTTAGAAAGACACTCTGTTTTCACTGTCTCTGAATGCTGTTTACCAAGGAAAAAGATGGTAGAAAATGTACCCATTATACGAGTTGTTTGAATCTCTAAATTTGACTTCAGTTTCTAAGCTGAACAACCTGTGTAAATAAAACTAAAATTACTTCAGGTTTCTGTGTGCAATATTTCCCCCCCCCCCCGCCTTTTTTTTTTTTTTTTTGCCCATGGTTGGCATTCCAGTTTGGGTCAAGCCTGTTAGTAAAACACCAGGTGTTCAGACACAAAAGACTTCCTGAATAAGCCCCTCCATTCATCAACACTCAACCCCTAAGTGGAAATCACTCGTCCTTTGGGGACGTAAAACATTTTTGATATTCGGATATTTGGTCTTCTTTTTGAAAGACCATAGTCCCATGGAATATTAGACCATATTCACCTTGATGGTCCCATATTTCCAATTGTCTGTTATAAATATTCTAACTTGTTGCCTTGTCATTATTTTAGATTCAACCTCTCTAAAACCAACTTTATCATTTCTCTTTTTCTGGTCCCTCACCAAATTTATTCATTTGTGTTTTGTTTTGTTTTTGAGATGGAGTTTCCCTCTTGTTGTCCAGGCTGGAGTGCAATGGCATGATCTCGGCTCACTGCAACCTCCGCCTCCTGGGTTCAAGCGAGTCTCCTGCCTCAGCCTCCCGAGTAGCTGGGATTACAGGCAGCCGCCATCAGGCTCAGCTAATTTTGTATGTTTTTTTAGTTGGGACAAGGTTTCACTATGTTGGCCAGGCTGGCCTCAAACTCCTGACCTTAGGTGATCCACTTGCTTCGGCCTCCCAAAGTGCTGGGATTACAGGTGTGACCCACCGTGCCCGGCCAATTTATTCATTTGTTGGGGGAAAAAAATTGCATGTGTTATTTGTACCAGGGACAGGGCTAGGTGCCAGGACTAGAGGTGAATGGGGCAGATATCATCCCATCCCTTATAGAGTTTACATTCTAATCGGTGAGATCAGATATTAAACATTCATTACCTTAGTGATTGTATACTTACAATTGAGGTAAATGTGATAGAAGAGATGGATATGTGTAATGAATGTATTTACATGAGAGGATGTGACCTAACCTGGAGACACAGGAAAATTCCATTGAGGAAGTAGTGTCTGAGCTGTACCCTACAATCACTAGACATTTTCTGACAGGGTGCTATGGAGTGTGTTCAGGGAAACAGCTTGAGGAAAGGATCCGAATTGTGATAAAACATGACATGTGAAAAAAATTGAAAAAAGCTGGGGTGGCTGGAACAGAGAATGAGGAGAGAGTGACAAAAATTTAGTTGGGGATGTAGGCAAGGCTTAGAGCATAAAAGACTTTGAGCCATCTGAGAGATTTTGAATATTATCCTAAAAGCAACAGAAGGCCATTGAACAATTGGAAGCAGGAGAATGATATACCATCAAATTTAACTTAAAAAGAATGAAATAAAATAATTTTGGGTTCTATGAGCAGAATGGAAACAGACTCTGGTAGTTAAAATTTCTGTTGGTCTAGCCACTTTCCCTTTCCTCCCAGCGCTGGTGACAGAGCCCCTCTGCTTGTCGGGAGCCCTTTCCATAGGCCTTGGTGAAATTGACTCTCCCTCATTGCCCAGCACAGGACTGGGCATATGACCCATTTCTAACCAATCGCAGTTCCCTATTCTCCTGGCCTTAGTGTTTGGTTCAGGATTGGGCACGTGATCTGGGTTAGACTAACCAATGCCCCCTTTAACTTTTGCTCAAACTCTCAGGGAAAAAGGTAATCCTTGTTCCTCTGGATTGCTACCTGTGAGGACCAGGTCAGATCAGCAAGAAAAGATCAACAATCTTTTCCATCATTTGCAGAGAGCCATATGAGAATAAAACCATCACGGGGAAGTACAAGTAAGAGTTAAGAGAAAAATGGGCAAGGCTCAGTGGCTCACACTGTAATCCTGGCACTTTGGGAGGCTCAGGCAGGTGGGTCACTTGAGTCCAGGGGTTTGAGACCAGCCTGGGCAACATAGCAAAACCTTGTCTCTACCAAAAAAAAAAAAAAAAAAAAGCCAGACATGGTGGCACATGCGTGTAGTCCCAGCTACTCAGGAGTCTGAGGTGGGAGGATTGTTTGAGCCCAGGAGGTGGAGGTTGCAGTGAGCTGAGATTGCATCACTGCATTCCAGACTAGGGACCCTGTCTCTAAGATGAAATAAAACAAAAAATTGAGTTCTGAATAAGTTAAGTAAATCCATAGATCTAATCATGACTAGTTCACTTCTTCTTGATTATATAAATATATTTCCTTATTTTAAAAAGATTAATCTAGTTTGAATAGAATTTCTGTCATTTGCAATCAAAAGTCCAGATCAGTGCTGAGGGTAAGAGTAGATGCCAGGGGAACAATTTGGTAGGTTATTAGAGTGGTATAGGTGAGAGACGATGACTTGAACTAGTGTGGTTATGATGGAAATGGAGAGAGGCCAACGCATTTAAAATCTATTTAGGAGATACAAATCAGCAGGTCTGGGTAATTGATCAGATTTGGGAGTGAAGGGGAATGAGAGTAATGGTGTCAAAAACATTTGCTAGTTTTCTGGATTGCATATATAAGCATGCTGTTCACTGGAACAGAAAACACACAAGCAAGTAATTTTGGGGGTGGTGATGAAAGGAGATCTTTTTTTTTTGAGATAGAGTCTCACTCTGTTGCCAAGGCTGGACTGCAATGGTATAATCTCAGCTCACTGCAACCTCCATCTCTCAGGTTCAAGCAATTTTCCCTGCCTCAGCCTCCTGAGTAGCTGGGATTACAGGTGCCCACCACCATGCCCAGCTAATTTTTGTATTTTTAGTAGAGATGGGGTTTCGCCGTGTTGGTCACGCTGGTCTCAAACTCCTGACCCCTGGTGATCTGCCTGCCTCGGCCTCCCAAAGTGCTTGGGATTACAGGCATGAGATACCATGCCTGGCCAAAAGAGATCTTTAGTTCAGTTGTGACCATAATGAGTTTGGGATTTTTGAGAGACACATGTCCGTTAATGGCAGTATCATCTTACTAATCATGTAGATTTAAAACCATTATATTCTTTAACTTACCTCTCACTATCATCCTTGCAAACCCAGAAAAATCTTAAGGGTCTATATCTTTAAAAATTCAACTTCATTGAAGCATAATTTAGAAAACTAAAATGCATATATTTCATATGTACAGTACGATGAGTTGTGAATATGCATATACCCAGGTAACCATCTACACAATCCAGATATGAAACATATCCATCACCCAAGAAGTTCCTCTGTATTTCTTCCCCATCTATCCGCTGCTCCCACAATCCCTGGTCCGAGGCAAATACCAATCTTCCTTTTATCACTGTGGATTGATTTTGCTTTTGCTAGTCTTTTGTATAGATGGAACTACAGAATATGCACTTTTTAATGTCTAGATTCTTTAGTTCAGTGTAATGCTTTTGAGACTGACCCATTTTATTACAGTTACTCCACTGTATGGAAATATCATAATTTGTTAATTCACTCTACTGTTAATGGATTTTTTAACTATTTCTAGTTTTTGGTTTTTGGGAACAAAACTGCAGTGAACTTCTCCACCTGCAAGTAAGTCTTTGGATGTATGTTTTTATTTTTCTTGAGTAAATTCTTAGGAGGTGGATTGCTGAGTCATATGTTAAGAGTGTGTTTGCTTAATTTTATAGGAAATTGCAAAATTATTTTCCAAAGTGGCTGTACCTCCAGCAATGTGTGAGAGCCAGTTGTTTCCACATTCATGTCAACACTTGGTATTGTTATGTTTTTAAATTTTTGCCATCCTAGTAGAAATATAGTGGTATCTCATTGTGGCTTAATTTGCATTTTCCTGATAACTAATGATGCTGAGCATTTTGCATGGTGCTTATTTGCTATTTGTATGTATTATTTGGAGAAGTGTCTGTTCAAATCCTTTGTTCATTTTTTCCTTTTTAGTTGACACATAATCATTGTACATATTTATGAGATGCAGAGTGATATTTCCATACATGTATACAATATATAAGAATCAGGCCGGCGTGGTGGCTCACACCTGTGATCCTAGCACTTTAGGAGGCCAAGGCGGGTGGATCACTTGAGGTCAGGGGTTCGGGACCAGCCTGTCCAATGTGGTGAAACCTCGACTTAAAAAAAAAGAATCAAATCAGGATAATTAGCATATCTATCACCTTGTGCATTTATCATTTCTTTGTTTTGTGACCATTCAAAATACTGTCTTCTAGCTTTTTGAAAATAAATATGAAATTGTTTTAAACTATATTTACCCTACAGTGCATTAGAACATTAGGACTTACTTCTCCCATCTGGGTGTAACTTTGCATCCATTAATCAACCTTTTTCTGTCTTCTCCCTCCCCACTATCCTTCCCAGTTGCTAATGTCCACTTCTATGAGCTCATTTTTTTTTTTTTTTTTAGCTCTTACATACGACCAAGAACATGTGGTACTTATCTTTCTGTCACTGACTTATTTCACTTATTTTGTTAATTTTTTTATAACACCTTTTCATTTTGAAATAATTATAGGTTCACAGTAAATTACAAAAATAGTACAGAGTGCCACAAACCCTTCACCTTGCTTCCCAATGGTGACATGTTAAATAGTTGTAGTACAGTATCAAAACCAGCAGTTTATATCAGTGTTACTATCAACAAAGTTTATTCAACTTCACCTTCGATAAAATCTGCATTCATTTGTCTATGGGTGTGTCGTATCGTTCTATGTAATTTTATCTCATGTACAAATTTGTGTAACCACCACCACAATCAAGATACAGAGCTGTTCTATGATCACAAAAGAACTCCTTCATTACTTTGTATTCACATATCCCACTATAGCCTTTTTCCTATCCTCTAACAAACTCTCATCTCTATCTCTGGAGTTTCATCATTTTGAGAATTTTATATATTAATAAATAGAATCATATAGTACGTGATCTTTTGAAATTGGCTTTTTCACTCAGCATAATTACCTCAAGATTTACTCAAGTTGTGTCTACGAATAATCTTTTCCTTCTTATTTCTGTGGAGTATTCTATAATATGATAGGTGTATCACAGTTTTCACATTCACCCATTGAAAGATATTTGAATTGTTCCTAGTTTTCGACTATTTATAAAGCTGCTATGAATGTTTATGCACAGTTGGTTATGTGAACACAGGCTTTTATTTCTTTTGCATAAATGCTCAAGAATATTCGGTTACTTATATTATCATTATTGAGTTACAAGAGTTTTAAGAATATATTCTGAGTAAACTCCCTGATGAAATAGGTAATTTGAATATGTTTTCTTTAATTCTGTGGGTTTTAGCAACTTTCTTGATGGTATTGTTTGCAGCACAAAAGTTTTTAATTTTGATGAAGTTCAAATGATCTATTTTTTCTTTGGTTGTTTGTGCTTTGGGTATCATACCTAAGAAACCATTGCCTAATCCAAGGTCACAAACATGATTTACATGTATGTTTTCTTCTAGGAGTTTTAGTTTTAGGACTTGTAAAGTGCTAAACTAATTGTTGAGGTCTTTGATCCATTTTCAGTGAATTTTTGAATATAATGCAAAAGGGGAGTCCAACTTCAGTCTTCTATCTGTGGATATCCAGTTGTTCCAGATCATTTGTTGAGAAGACTATGATTTCCCTATTGAATTGTCTTGGCACCCATTTCAAAAATTAATGGTCCATAAATGTATGGGTTTACTCCTGGTAAAATTCTGTTTCATTGGTCTATATGTCTATTCTTACACCAGTACCACACAGTTTTGCTTGATTACTGTAGCTTTGCAGTAAGTTTTGAGAATAGGAAGTAGGAATTCTTCAGTTTTGCTCTTCTTTTTCAAGGTTGTTAGGTTAATCGGAGTCCTTGGCATTTCCATATGAATTTTAGGATCAGCTGGTTAAATGCTACAAAGAAGCCAGCTGAAATTTTGATAGGAATTCTATTGAATTTGTAGATCATTTTGGGATGTATTATCATTCTAACAATATTAAGTCTTCAAATGCAAATGTCTGCATTTACTTAGGTCTTCCTCAATGTCTGTCAAGCATGTTTGGTAGTTTGCAGTGTACAAATCTTATATTTCTTTTATTAAATTTATTTTGTTTTATTTTATTTTGAGACAGTCTTACTCTGTCACCCAGGCTAAAGTGTAGTGGCCTGATCTCAGCTCACTGCAACCTCTGCCTCTCAGATTCAAGTGATTCTTGTGCCTGAGCCTCCTGAGTAGCTGGGATTACAGGTGTGTGCCATCACACCTGGCTCATTTTTGTATTCTTAGTAGAGATGGGGTTTTGCCATGTTGGCCAGGCTGGTATCAAACTCCTGGGCTCAAGCAATCCACCCACCTTGGCCTCCCGAAGTGCTGGGATTACAGGCGTAAGCCACAACGCCTAGCTGTTAAATTTATTCCTCAGTATTTTGACATAATTATAAATGGAACTGTTTTTAAAATTTCATTATAACTGATTATTCATATTACATAGAAATTCATTGGTTTTTGTATATTAATCCTGTATCCTGTAAAATTTTTAGATTTGCTTATTAGATTCCAAGTATTTTAATGCATTACTTAGGATTTTCTACATACAAGATTATGTCATCTGCAAATAGAGATTGTTATACTTCTTACCAAACTAGACAGGCTTTATTTACTTTTCCTGACTAATTGTCCTTGTTAAAACCTCAGTGTAATGTTGAATAAAAGTAGAAAGAACAGAAATCCTTTTCTTCTTCATTGTTCATCATTTTACGGCTAAAGTTTCTAACCTTTCAACATTAAATATGACATTAGCTGTGAGTTTTCCATTGATTCCCTTTATCATGTTAAGGAAATTCCCCCAAATTAGTCCTGGTTTGTGGCCTGCCTCCCTCCCTCCCTCCCTCCCTCCCTCCCTTCCTTCCTCCCTTCCTTCCTTCCTTCATTTGATTTTAACATGAAAGGATTTGGAAGTGGGAGTAGACATGGGATATTTGGGGGCTAACAGTCTCTTATACAAACTCTTATTTTAGACAAAACAAACTTTATTTAAACAGTTGATGAATAGGCTATTTTCAATCTTTTCTTATTGCAAATAATGTTGCAACATGCATTCTTATACACATTTTAGGCATCCGAGAAGCTAAAGGATGATCACATACACCTTCTCTTAATATGTTCTCTTGGCAATGAGAACAACTCAGAGTTAGGGACCAAAATATATTAATTCTTTAGTATGTTAAAAAATCCTTTATGATTCTATTCTTTCATCTTAAATGGCATCTGTCATTTGTCATTCAAATAACATAAACTTCTTTCTTTCAAACAACCTATTTATCCCAATCAGATTTTTTTCCCCCAATCCTTTTGACAGAGATAATATAAAAAAAGATATTTTTTCTCTCCTTAATTCAGGCCCAAGTATTTATTATAAGAATCATCAGTGTTTAAAAATAATTTGGGTTTACAGTGCTGACGTAGATGCTGTGGAGCAGAGATAATATGACAGACACACCCTGGGGTGACTGTATCTTTAGAATTATTGCTTATTCTCAGCCTTCAGAAATCAGACACTATGGTGGGACTATGGAGTCATATTTCTACCAAGAGACTCCACTTGGCTAAAACAGGAATGGTCATCAAACTCAAGGGGAACCAGGCCATTGACTGGGCTGAACAACTTAGTCCCTTTCCTCAATAATTTACACCCAAAGGCAGAGAAGTGTGGTTGATAGTGCAAGAAACTGGAAATTCAAAGTCATGTAGAGCTGGAATTAGAGTTAACACAAGGCAGAGACTCATGCAGGCTTCTCTTGTGGGCAAATGTAACTAAATAATTTGGCAAAGGAAGTCAGTCTTCAGAGAGAAAAATGTGGCGGTGGTGCAGAAAAAAACAGAGATGAGCATCAGTGAGAGCCCAGAGAGGGAAACAGAGGAGGAGCTTCAGAGCTTGTTTATCCAGCTTCAAGTCTCATGTGAAAGCAGAATGTAATTCCTTTCTATGGATGTATGCATTATTCAGCACACTTGAGAATTACATTTGATTCGGTTTTAAAAAATAAACTTTTAATTTTGAAATAATTTTAGCTTTGCAGAAAAGTTGCAAAAATAGTACAGAGAATTCCTGTATATTTCTCATCTAATTTTTCCATTGTTAACATACTACATTTCCACGGGATTTTTGTCAAAACTAAGAAACCAACATCATTCCATTATTATTATTTTATATTTTTTTAAATCAGCCCAGCAGAAACAGGGCCTCAAAAAATTGGACTAAGACTCAGAATTTTTCCTCTCCCCTGGAAATCTTTAGTAAAAGGCAAAAGATTTATACGATTTGAAGAGAAACCAGAGTATATCATTCCATTATTATTAATACAATTCCAGCTTTTATTTGGATTTCACCAGTTTTCCTATTAATGTCTTCTTTCTGTTTCAGGAGCCAATCCAGACACCATATTTAGTTGCTACGTCTCCTTAATCTCTTTTAGTCAGTGATGACCTCTCAGACTTTTCTTGTTTTACATGACCTTGACAGTATTTTGTAGAATATCCCCAATCCAGGTTTGTCTATAGTTTCTCTCATGATTAGATGTGGGTTATAAGTTATGGAAAAGAATGCCGTAGAAGCTAAGTACCCTCCTCATTACATCACAGCACATCAGAGGTAACTGATATCCACGTGACATCGCTGGTGAGGTTGACCTTCATCACTTGGATTAAATGGTGTTTGTCAGATTTTTCTAATTCAGTGTTACTATTCTTCTCTTTTCCTGCTCTATTCTTTCAAAGTGAGTCATCATTTCAATGTATTATTCATGGTTCTCCAGAGAAACCAAACCAATAGATTTGTATATATATACAAAACATATATATATATATCTGTATATACACATACATATATATACATACACATACATACACACACATAAATATATGGATATACACACATATATGTGTATGTACTTATGTGTATGCATATATATGTAAAATAGATTTATTATACATAATTGGCTCACGTAATTTTGGAGGCTGATGAGTCCCAATATCTGCAGAGTGAGTCATCAAGCAGGAGACCAGGAGAGCCCATGGTATTGCTCCAGTCTGAAGGCTGGTAGGCTCAAGACCCAGGAAGAGCCAACATTTTATTTTGAGTCTGAAGACAGGAAAAAACCAAAGTCCCAGCTCAAAGGCAGTCAGGCAGGAGGAGTTCTGTCTTAGTCAAGGGAGGATCAGCCTTTTTGTTCTATTCAGGCCCTCAACTGATTGAATGAGGCCCACCCATGTTAGGGAAAACAATCTGCTTTACTTAGTCAACTGATTTAATGTTAATATCATCCAAAAACATTTCACAGAAACACCCAAAATAATGTTTGAGCAAATATCTGGATATCTGGTGGCCCAGTCAACACATAAAATTAATCATCATGCTCACCGTCAAAGTAGGGGCAGGAGGATTAAGCTCTACTTCTTGAAGAAGGAAGTATCTCTAGATATTATGTGGAATTCTTCTACAAGGAAGATTTGTCTCTTTCCCTCACCAAGTAGGTTTTTATCCCTTGCACCCAATCAAATGTGCCTTAAAATATAAGGCCTAAATGTGTTCAAAGGATAAATAACCCTGCAGTATGGTTTTTCATTTTAAATTTAGGTAGTATACATATTTTCTGTTGAGAGCCTTTCCTCATATCCTATAAAATTTAATGTCTCTTCTGGTTGACTCTTGGTGAACCACTCTCCCCCTATGGTATTTTGGTTTTCCCCAGCTTATCAGATACTTACTGAGTGCCTACAGTGCACAGAGCTGATGCTCAGCCTAGAGACTCTGACGTTAAAAGGAAGTCCCTGCAGTCAAAGCATTTACCACCCAGTGGGGCAAGCAAAGGAGTAGTTAGGAGATGTGGGCTGAGTCGCAATTTACCACTTTCTCTGATCTTAGGCAAGTTAGTTTAAAACTCCTTTGAGCCTCAGCTTCCTCACTTGTCAGAAGAATATAATAACTTTAATAATAATAATAATGATAGTTCAACAGTAATAGTAACTCAATAAAATACTGTGAGGAAAAACGTAGTTTTCACATTACTACACAAATGCTAGCTATTGTTCTCAATAACAATTTATTGAGATTGATAAGAATAGATATGTCGCCCAGGCTGGAGTGCAGTGGTGCGATCTCGGCTCACTGCAACCTCAGCCTCCTGGTTTCCAGCGATTCTGCTGCCTCAGCCTCCTGAGTAGCTGGGATCACAGGTGTTCACCACCATACCCAGCTAATGTTTGTAGTTTTAGTAGAGACAAAATTTCACCACTTTGGCCAGGCTGTTCTTAAACTCCTGACCTAAGACAATCCAGCTGCCTAGCCCTCCCAAAGTGCTGAGATCACAGGTGTGAGCCACTGTGCCCAGCCAGATATTCTTATCTCTAAGGTTTGTAGGTTCAGAAACCAAAGTTCAAAACGATTAAGTTCCTGGCACAGAATCATGCCGGCAGTTACGTAGCAGGGCATATGATCTTTGATCTTTGCATTTTCTTATTTCCGTACCACTGCACTGCAAGAATCTTATACCCTCCTGTTTATAACAGCAGACTGTCTATTAAAAAAATATTCTGGGACACATCTAAAAAGCCATACTATGAGATAGGAAAAAAATAAAAGCTCTGTTTTGTATTTGTCCTGGAAGCTGGGAGCGAACATGTTTTTGGACATGTTTGGAAATGTACCATAGGTTTTGATTCTTATCCTTGCTCTCGAGGCTTTTTTTTGGGACACTTGAGAGACTATTTTTGGGATTCAGGAAAGCATAATGTCATTTTATTTTTCAAATCCTCAGGGTGCTGGAAGTTTTAGGTCTTATTTCTTAGTCTGACCTTTCATCGTAGCTATTATTTTTTGATATATAATATTCATAATTCATTTTGTTGAAGAGGAGATTTTATTTAATGTCAATAAATATGTATGAGTGTTGGGAGGAATGTACCTGGGCGGTGAGGGCTGGTGAGAATTACAGGGGCCAGTACTGTTAAACAGAATGTGGGGGATAACGTCATTGACGTCCTCGGTGTAAAACTCATGGCTGAGAAAAAGATGGGGATCATCTTCTGCTGAAATTCATCATGAAAAGATTCTCAAAAAGCATATTCGAAACAGATGACAAAATTATAAGGACATAGTTTATTTTATTTGGAAAATAGTATTCCCTTGTGGGAGATCTGGGCTAAGAGACTTCAGAATTTTGGCTCTGTTCAAAATTCCCTGACTCACTGGGTGGCTTGGAAAAACGATTTAAATCCACTATCCTGCAAGATAGAATAATGATAATTTGTAACACTGTACTTGGCACTTGGGCATAATTATATTAATGGCTAGTGTGTATGCATGATTACTATGTGTCAAACCATATGCCCAGCACTTTACAAGCTGTAACTCCGCATCCTCTAGGAAGCATGTACCATTCTTGTTCTTATTTCACACATAAGAAAATTGTAGGACCGGGTGTGGTGGCTCATGCCTGTAATCCCAGCACTTTGGGAGGCCGAGGCAGACAGATCACATGAAGTCAGGAGTTCAAGACCAGCCTGGCCAACATGGTGAAATCCCATCTCTACTAAAAATGCAAAAACAGCTGGGCTTGGGCATGCTCCTGTAATTCCAGCTTCTAGGCAGGCTGAGGCAGAATTATTTGAACCCAGAAGGCAAAGGTTGCAGTGAGCTGAGATTGTGCCATTGCACTCCAGCCTGGGCAACAGATTAAGCCTCCATCTCAAAAACAAAGTCAAAGAAGAAAGAAAGGAAATTGTAGTAGGAATTTTTCAGTGTATTGTAACCATCTATTTGCATGTTGGTTTTTCCTCTGGGCCTGAATTGTTGAGAGTAGGGATTGAATCATCAAAGCATCTGTCTCCAGTGCTTAGCAAAGCTCTGGTTCGTAGCTACACCAGATCAATAAATCTGATCTAATCTATGCTTTAGAAAATCACCATGTGTAGGATGAAAGTGTGGAAAGATGAGGTGAGGAAAAAGCTGAGACTATTTCAATTGTTTAGGCAAAATCAAATATGAATTTATATTTGGATAAAGTAAAAAAGAAAGGGGAACATGAAAAGATAAATGGTGATATAAGATTTTAACTAAATGCAACAATGTAAGCTATCTCTAATAGAGCTATTAATATTTAGAATTATGTTGATGAGATAAAGAACATGTATATTTTAAAAATATCTTCAAGAATATCATAACACATATGTTGTGTTAGCTTTTTGTTATTCTTCACATTCAGTTTGATCTCTGTCCTATGACTGAGCTTGAGAAGTCCCCCACTTCTTTGTTGAGAAGTCCCCAATAAATAAAAATTTCATTGAGTATTAGAGCTTTAAGCAGTGATTTGAAGAAGAAATATGGTAAACAGTAAGAGGATGATATAAGCTGCATTAGGATATTCTTGGCATGTGTCCTATCAGAAACCTAGCCTGCACCTATGAGAGGCATCACTAATCAATAATAGAACTCTTCCTCATAAGTCTGGACTTGGCCTGGGAATCCTCCTTAACTCAGTACTCCTGGTTCCCACAAAGGACACATTAGAATAGGCACACAAGTTGAGGACTATTATTCCAGGGTTATTGCGTGGGACTTCTCAAGCTTCGATGCAGGAGAGAGATTGCACTCAATGTGAAGAATAATAAAAGGGTTGACATAGCATATGTGTTATGATATTCTTGAAGGTATTTTTTTAAAAACATATTTTATTGGAAATGCACTTATTTTTATTTTTGGAGACAGAGTATTGTTCTGTTGCCCAGGCTGCAGTGCAGTGGCACAATCATTGTTCAGGGCAGCCTTGACTTCCTGAGCCTGAGCAATCCTCCCACCTCAGTCTACTGAATAGCTGGGACTACAGCTGAGCATCACTATGTTCAGCTAATTTTTGTATTTTGTGTAGAGACGAGGTCTTGTCATGTTGCCCAGGCTGGTTTGGAAGTTCCAGGCTCAAGTGATCCTCTCAAAGTGCTGGGATTACAGGCTTGAGCCCCTGTGCCCTAACAGAAATGCACTTTAAAAATGCATTTCTGGGCTGGGCATGGTGGCTAATGCCTGTAATCCCTGTACTTTGGGAGGCCAAGGTGGGTGGATCACCTGAGGTCGGGAGTTTAAGACCAGCCTGATCAACATGGAGAAACTCTGTCTCTATTAAAAATACAAAACTAGCCAGGTGTGGTGGTGCATGCCTGTAATCCTAGCTACTCCAGAGGCTGAGGAAGGAGAATTGCTTGAACCTGGGAGGTGGAGGTTGCGGTGAGTGGAGATCGCTCCATTGCACTCCAGCCTGGGCAACAAGAGTGAAACTCCATCTCAAAAATAAAAAATAAAAAAAAAAAAGGAGGCTGAGGAGCACAGATCATTTGAGGTCAGCATTTGACCAACATGGTGAAACCCAATCTCTATTAAAAACACAAAAATTAGCTGGGCGTGGTGGCATGCCTATAATCCCAGCTACTTGGAAGGCTGAGAAAGGAGAATTGCTTGAACCCAGGAGGTGGAGGTTGCAGTGAGCCAACATTACGCCACTGCACTCCAGCCTGGGTGACAGAGTAAGACTCTGTAAAAAAAAAAAAAAAAGCACTTCTATGGTAACTTTTTGCTGTGATATAATTTCAAACTTTCAGAAAAGTTATAACAATGGTACAAGGAATTTCTTTACATCCTTTACTCAGGTTCACTCATTGTATACATTTTCTCCGTTTGCTATTTCATTCTGTCTATCCATTATATCTGTCTTTCTACGTATCTACATACATATTTTTCTAAACCATACAAGAGAAAATTGTAGTCATCACACTCCTTTACTCTGAAACATTATTATTATTAAATTTTATACTTAGTATAAAATTGACTGTTTTTGGTGTATTTTTAGCACAAAGCGCCATGCAACTATCACCACAACCAGGATACCAAACAATTCTGTTACCATAAAACCCTTCCCTCGTGTTGCCCTTCTATAGTCAAACCCCCTAATCTCAAACCCTGGTCATCACTGACCTCTTATCCTTCTCCATAGTTTTGTCTTTTCCAGAATATTATAGAAATACAATCATGCAGAATGTAAACTTTTAAACTTGACTTCTTTCACTCAGTATCATGCTTTTGAGATATCATATTCTGTGTATAAATCATTCATTGTTTATATTGCTTCTCAGTAATACTGCATTATACGGAAGTATCATAGGTTTGCTTATTCACTCACTGATGAACATTAAAATTACCATTTCAATTTTCAAGCAATTATGAATAGAGTTGCTATAAACATTCATGTACAGGTTTTTATGTGAACATAAATTTGCATTTTTTCTGGAGTAAATACCTATGGATGGGGTTGCTGGGTCATATGGTAAGTGTAAATTTAAATTTATAAGAAAGTACCAGGCCGGGCGCGGTGGCTCATGCCTGTAATCCCAGCACTTTGGGAGGCCGAGGTGGGCGGATCACGAGGTTGAGATCGAGACCATCCTGGCCAATATGGTGAAACCCTGTCTCTACTAAAAAAATACAAAAATTAGCTGGGCGTGGTGGCGCGTGCCTGTAGTCCCAGCTACTCGGGAGGCTGAGGCAGGAGAATTGCTTGAACCTGGGAGGCGGAGGTTGCAGGGAGGCGGAGGTTGCAGTGAGCCGAGATCGCGCCACTGCACTCAGCCTGGCGCCTGGTGACAGAGCGAGACTCTGTCTCAAAAAACAAAACAAAACAAACAAACAAAAAAAGTACCAAACTATTTTCCAAAGCAGCTTTACTCTTTTGCGCTACCACCAGCAATGTATGGAAGCTCCAGGTATTCCACATTCTTGTCGGCACTTGATATTACCGGTTTTCGGAAGTATTTCCCACCTCATTTGTTTGGAATGCTTTGAGTAGGAGTGGGATCAGTTCTTCTTTAAATGATTGTTCAAATTCAACAGTGAAGTCATCAGACTAGACTTTTCTTTGAGAATTTTGTTGCTTATTATTGATCTATTTAGGTTTTGGATTTCTTCATTGTTCAGTCTTAGTAGGTTGTATGTGTCTAGTAATTTACCCGCTTCTACTAGGTTTTCCAATTTCCTGGCATACAGTTACTCGTAACAGTCTCTAATGATCCTTTGAATTTTGTGGTATCAGTTATAATCTTTCCTTTTCCATTTCTGGTTTTATTTATTTGGGTCTTTTATCTTTTTTGATATTTTCAGTTTAGAAAGGCTTTTTAGCTATTCAAATAAATGTGTAGTGCTATCACACTGTGGATTTAATTAGTATTTTCTTACAGGCTAGTGATGTTAAGCATATTTTCATGTGTTTGTTTGCCATCTGTCTATTGTATATAATAAAGCATTCATTGAAATCTTTTACTTCTTTTTAAACTGGATTGTTCATTTTCTCGTTAAGTTTTTTTTTTTCAATATTGAGGTCCTTTGTTAGATGTATGATTTACAAATATTGTATCATAGTTTAAGTTATTAATGAAGTCCAGTTTATTGATTTTTTTCTTTTATGTGTTGGTCTTATGGTGTCATATTTAAGAATGCTTTGCTTTATGCAAGTTTGTGAGGATTTTATTTGTCTTCTAAAAGTTTGATAATTTTATATTTCAACTTTGGGCCTATGAGCTGTTTTGAGTAATTTGTATATAAAATGCAAGGTTTAGGTTGAGATCCTGGTTTGTTTGTTTTTTTTTTGCATCTGAATGTTCAGTTGTTTTAAAACCACTTGCTAAAAAATCTATCCTTTCTCCATTGAATTGCTGTTCCATTTTTGTTCAAAAGCAATTGGCCATATTTGTGTGAATCTATTTTTGGATTTTAAAATTCTCTTCCATTGATTTGTGTTTCTATCACTTTGGCACTACCACACTGCCTTTACTATTGTAGCTTTATAATAAGTGTTAAAATTGTCTACTATGAATCCTCTAACTTTATTCTTGATTAAAAACATTTTCTGATTATTCTAGGTCCTTTGCTTTTCTATGTAAATTTTTGAATCAGCATGTTTATATCTACAAAAAATTATTCTGAGATTTAACTGGAATTGCATTAAATCTGTAGATAAATTTGAAGAGAAATGACAAGGTAATTATACAGAATCTTCCAGTCCATGAACATAGTTTGCCATTCCATTTATTTAGGTCTTCTTTGATTTATTCATAAGCTTTTCCATTCTTATTATTTCTCTTCTATCTGAAAAACTTTATTTGGCATTTTTTTTAGAGCAGGTCTGCTGATGACATATTCTCTCAGTCTCTTCTTCTGAGAATATTTTCTTTTTGCCTGCATTCCTGAAGGATATTTTAACTGGATATAGAACTCTGGATTAAAAGCTATTTTATTTCAGCATTTAAAAAATATTTCACTGCTTACTGCTTCTCATGGTTTCTGATAAGAAATATGAAGTCATGTAAAAATCATCACTGCTGTTTTTTTCCTAAGTCGGCACTCACCAAGGAGAAAGCCATGCTCAGTTCGAGCACCAAGATCGTGAAGCCCGGTGGCGACAAGCTAGACGAGTTCGAGTCTGGCTTCTCCCAGGCTCTTCTGGAGCTGGAGATGAACTCGGACCTCAAGGCTCAGCTCAGGGAGCTGAATATTATGGCAGCCAAGGAAATTGAAGTTGGTGGTGGCTGGAAAGCTACCATAATCTTCGTTCCTGTTCCTCAAGTAAACTCTTTCCAGAAAATCCAAGTCCGGCTAGTACGCGAATTGGAGAAAAAGTTCAGTGGGAAGCATGTTGTCTTTATCGCTCAGTGGAAAATTCTGCCTAAGCCAACTCGAAAAAGCCATACAAAAAATAAGCAAAAGCATCCCAGGAGCCGTACTCTGACAACTGTGCACGATGCAATCCTTGAGGACCTGATCATCCTAAGAGAAATTGTGGGCAAGAGAATCCGCGTGCAACTGGATGGCAGCCGGGTCATAAAGGTTCATTTGGACAAAGCACAGCAGAACAATGTGGAACACAAGGTTGAAACTTTTTCTGGTGTCTATAAGAATCTCACGGGCAAGGATGTTAATTTTGAATTCCCAGAGTTTCAATTGTAAACAGAATGACTAAATAAAAATATATTCACAGTTAAAAAAACATCATCATTGCTGGCTGGGTGTGGTGGCTCACGCCGTAATCCCAGCACTTTGGGAGGCTGAGGTGGGTGGATCACAACGTCAAGAGATTGAGACCATCCTGGCCAACATGGTGAAATCCCATCTCTTACTAAAAATACAAAAAATTAGCTGGGCCTGGTGGCACACCCTGGTAGTCCCAGCCACTCAGGAGGCTGAGGCAGGAGAATCGATTGAATCAATTGAGGCTGAGGTGGAGGTTGCAGTGAGCCAAGGTTGCATCACTGCACTCCAGCCTGGTGACAGAGGGAGACTCCATCAAAAAAATGAAAAAACAAAAAACAAACAAAAACCCACATATCATTTTTCTCTGGCTGTTTTCAATATATTTTCTTTGGTTTTTAGTTTTCAGTAGTCTGATTATGACATTATCTGGGTGTATATTCCTTCAAATGTATTCTGTTTGGGGTTTACTAAACCTTTTTAATCTGCAAGTTTATGTCTTTTGCCAAATTGGGAAATATTTTACTCCTTTATTTCTTCAAGTATCTTTCTGCATGAGTCTCTTTTTCTTTTGAAATTCCAGTAACACAAATGTTAGATCTTTTGGTATTGTCATGCAGATGTATTAGGCTCCACTCATGTTTTAAAAATCTTTTTTTATCTCTATTGTGCAGATTGGATAATTTTGTTGATATATCTTCAAGTTCATTTAGTCACCCAATCCAGTAAATTCTCAACTTCAGCTATTATGTTTCTTTCAGTTCAAAAATTTTCCTTTGTTTCTTTTTTATATTTTCTATTTCTCTTCTGAAAATATCTGTCTTTCCATTTGTTTCAAGAGTGTTCACACTTATGGGAGAATGATTTTAATAGCTGGGAAGCCCTTGTCTAGTTTTAATATCTGTGTTCATGGCTGTTGATTATCTTTTTCCTTAAGAGATGTGAAAACCAAGATTTTCCTGGTTCTTCATATGTTGAATAATTATGGATTTGATTCTGGACATTTGACTATGATATAATGGGACTCTGGGTATTGTTAATTCCTATGGGGCATTTTGTTTGTTTTAGCAGGAAATTGACAAATTTAAGTTTAGGTTGTAAATTCCTATCCCACCTTCTGTTGGCTCTGGTTCCTATGTCAGTTCAATTTTCAAAGGCTTTGCAATGCTACTTATATCCATCCTGTGTGTGTGTGTGTGTGTGTGTGTGTGTGTGTGTGTGTATGTGACACTCAGTGGCAAGTCTGGGACTTGGGCAGTGGTCCACCCTGTAGATCAGTTCTCAATGTCTTTTGCATGCTGTTTAGGTCAGACCCTAATATGCACAGCTCAAAGAGGGGCCCAGTGATTCATAGATCTTGGATCCCATATCACTTTCTAGAGCTTCTTTCTTTCCATGATTTCCCCAGGGAGATTTTTCCTGCTTCCAGGTAACATCTTCCTGGTATTTGATATTCTGACTAGATAGCCACTGCCTTAGTTTCCCTGGTCTGTTGTATATTTTCACAACTGTGTCTGTCTCAGGGACCAAGTGGTGAGAGGACAAACAGAAATGAGTCATAGGACTGATGTGTTTCACACTAGGATCCATGGTTCCTCTGGTCAGACAGAAGGATTCCCCTTCTCTCATTTTTAAGCATTTGTCCGGCTATTGCTGCTTCTGTGCCAGAGTGGGATTGCCTAGGAGCTGGGACAAGAGAGGAAGTAAAACCCCAGAATATTTCTTCCACCATCTCTAGCCCATAGGAGACCCCTTTGCTAGCTCCTCAGACAAAGAGAGAGAATGCTTCTCAGAACAATTTTTGTCTGCGTCTTGTATATACTTCTGGGTTTCAGGTTGCCTTTCAGTCCAGGCTGGGAGAAATCAGATTTAAAAAAGGAGAACTCACCTTTTACTTCAGTAGTTCTCAAAGATCTGTTTGCCTTTCCTAACCTACCTTCTACCATTCTCTTTTTCAAAGTCTTCAGATAGTTTACATGATACATCCTGTCCAAGGTTTCCATTCAGGAGGAGAGACAGGGTGGGGTATGGTATCTCCATCTTAACTGGAACCCAGAGAGGGCTCCTTTAGTTTTAAATACTTCAATGTATATTTCTAAGATGAAGGACTTTCTCTTACATGGCCACACCATAATGATCAAAATCAAGAAATTTATCATTTTAATAATACTATTATATAACTCACAGTCCATTTGAGCAATCATTCTAGTGATTTCCTTTATGGTTATTCTTTCTCTGGTCAAGATCTAATTAAGGATCATGAATCACATTGAGTTATCATGTCTCTTTAGTCTCTTTTAATCTGGAACAGTTTCTTAGCCCTTCTTTCTCTTTATGATCTTGACATTTTATTTTATTTTTATTTATTTATTTTGAGATGGAGTCATGCTCTGTTGCCCAGGCTGGCATGCAGTGGCACCACCTTGGCTCACTGCAACCTCTGCCTCCTGGGTTCAAGCGATTCTCCTGACTCAGCCTCCCAAGTAGCTGGGATTACAGGAATACACCACCACACCCAGCTAATTTTTGTATTTTTTGTAGAGACGGGGTTTCATCATGTTGGCCAAGCTGGTCTGGAACTCCTGACCTCAAGCAATCCACCCACCTCAGCCTCCCAAAGTGCTGGGATTACAGGCGTGAGCCACCGCACCTGGTGATCTTGACATTTTAAAGAGTACAGACCAGTTATTTTGTAGAATATCCTTCAACTTGTGTTTGATGTTTTCTAATGATTAGATTCAGGTTATGTGTTTTTGGCAGAAATACCATACATGAGATATTGTGTTCTTCTTAGGATAGCATAACAGCAGGTAGATGATGTCTGATTGTCTCATTACTAGAGATGTTATCTTTGATACTTGGCTAAGCTGCTGCTTCGCCGTTTTCTCTGCTCCAAAGTTACTATTTTTGTGAGTTTCTTAAGGGCTAGAGTTTGAATATAATTACATTGTTATGAGGAAACCTCTAGACTAGTGCTGTCCAATAGAACTCTCTGCCATGATGGGATGTTCAATTCAGCACTGTCCCATATGGTAGCCATTGTCCCATGTGGCTACTGAGCATTTGAAATGAAGCCAGTGTATCTGAGTGCAGTGGCTAATGCCTGTAACCCTAGCGCTTTGGGAAGCCAAGGTAGGAGCATTGCTTGAGGCCAGGAGTTCAAGACCAGTCTGAGCAACGTAGCAAGACCCTGTTTCTAAAAAAAATAGTAAAAAATGAACCAAGCAAGGTGGCATGCAGCTGTAGTCCCAGCTGCTCAGGAGGCTGAGGTGGGAGGATCACTTCAGCCTGGGAGGTTGAGGTTACAGTGAGCTGTGATTTTGCCACTACACTTTGGCCTGGGCAATAGAATGAGATCCTGCCTCAAAAAAAAAAAAAAAAAAAAAAGAAGAAATAAAAGAAAAAATAAATGAGGCTAGGGGGACTGAAGAAATATAAGGGATATAATTTGAATTTGAAAACTTCCAGAGAACATCCTGTATTAACATTTCCTAAAGAATGTTTCTATAACCTGCTCTGAGAAAAGGGCTCCAGGGTCAAATAAGTTAGGGATCATTCTGTATAGCATACACTGGGAAACACAGTACTATTTTCTGCCATCTTGGCATCTACACATCTTTGTGTTGTCACTTGGCCTAGTGCTAGGTGTAGGTAAAATTGTCAGATAATTGCTCTGTGAGCTGTGAGTCTCCAAACAGCTCTTTAATTAGCTTGTGTAACCGACTTGCTCCAACAGTACAGCCAAGTCTGGCAATGGTGGGATTTACACCTAGGCCAGCCACCTAACTCCAAAGGCTGTTTCTGGTCTGCAGAAATGGCAATGGAGAAAATGATATTGAAGCTCAGGTTGCCTCATGAGACTTTGTTTAAGGTTGATACAGGCAAGAGTTCTTCAGAGATATATTATTTAGTCTCTGAATTCCTTTTTACCAATGCAAAACTAGGAGACATTTAGCATTCACAGAATGTGGTCATTCAGTCTTCCTAAAGGAATTAATATTAATATTAACAATCCTTTTCAACTCACAGCATAGTTTTCTGAAGATGTGTTTCTTTCTGTTTAAATAAAAGAATTCCTGGAACAGGCTAGTAGGTTAATATCTTACACAAGGTCATCCAGAGCAAATATTCTCATATGAATATAGTTGTCATAAGAGGCCCCAAGTGCCCCTCAATACCACACACATATTCAGTCAGTTACTGAAGGGAAGATAGAATGATTAGAAAGTATGAAGGAAGGAGGCTTGGAGGGGAGAGAAAGGAGAACAATTTGCAAAGACAAAGAAATCTTAAGCAAGCCAGATTTAGATAAGATTACTAGAGCTGGTTTGAATTAGAGGCGAGTAAGCTGTGTAAGTGGTCTTCTTTCTTTTACTTCACCTGCAGTTCCTTTGGGAAGCTCTTTGCTGAGCCAGGGATAGAGAAATTTTATCCCTATAACTGTACCTTGTTTTAATGCGCTTGACCCAGCAGATAAGAGCTATAGTTTGAAGAATTCCCAAGTAAATGTACTTTATCTGGTTGATGAGTTCAGAATTCAGACAAAATCTTGAAAGTGGGAACGAGTCATTGTAGGTGTCTGATGCTATAATTCTTGAAAGTAATTGGGTTTAAAAGCAGTTTTTTTTAGTGAATGATTTCATCCTCCATAAAAACAGATTTTAATTTCTTTTAAGATACCAGTGGAAGTTGTGACCCAGAAATGCCCCAATGAGACCTTATAGTTGGCTATTTTCCTGTGCTGTTTGGCATATGTTCAGGAAAACCACAGGGGAAAATTGGCTTTGACATGCCTGTGCTTTAAGATATATGCTGCAGTACCTTGTAAAGGTTCATTTTATTGCCAAATATAACATTCAGTTACCAACTGGAAGTGTAAAAGTTCATATTTTCTTTTTCTGTTTGTTTTTTTAACTTTTAGGACATTATATTTACTCAGATTCTGGCGATAGCTTTATGTAACAAGACGCAGCATACCAGGCTTGCTACTCAACTTTTTTGTGGTAAGTCTCAGCCTCAATATAAAGCTGTGTTTTTTAAAAAATCAAAACCCTGCTTTTTATATGCTCACTATCTTGGCAAGTATGCCATTAAACACAGTAGTGAACTTAAGACAGCAAGAGAAAAGAGTTAACAAAAGCTAAACATTGCAGCCTAAACAAACTTCATATAAAAAAATAAAGGAACTATCACTGGTTGCATGGAATTTTCCTGACAAATTAAAACTTAATAGTATACAGCATGCGTTTTAGAGTCTTTAGTTTTCAAGTTCAAAAAGTACCAGGGTCTGTTTGAGACAATTTATCTCCAAAGCCAAAGTGTAATCAAATTAATTCAAATGACACAGCATATTCTAACGCTAAAAAAAATTTCAGTATTATTGAAATGGAGGTAAATCCCAGGGCTTTTGGGGCTTTCTCATGCTGCAAAGGGCTGTTTCTCTGGTTCATTCAAAGAAGCATATGACAGAATCCAAGGACGTCCCTAAGCTCAGTAAAGGGCAAGACCCTGGCACCCAGCTCTGACCTCTCTATAAAGCATGGCTACTCTTTCCACAAATACAGGATGTGTAAGGATCAAAGGCATGTTGTTCTGTTAGCTAATGAGACAGGAAACCACCTTCTCCCTCCATCCTGAAAAGCACCTTTCCAGGTAAATCAAAGTCTATGTGGGGGAAAAAATTAAAATATACTTATCTACAGAGTATGGATTTTAAAATATCAATGTAATCTCTACTTAACTACTTTAAAATTTTTAATTTATCTGGTCGTTTCTGATTCCATCTTAAAGATGTATTCAGATTGGTTTCTGTTGATTTATCATTGTACACTTCTAGTCAAAAATATTAATTTTATTCCCAAATCTTGTAACCACTGATGCTACTGCAGTGTATTATCTCCCAGAGTTATCAAGCACTGGAAGGGATAAGAATAGATGCTCAAGTAGCAGGCACCATTTATGGCCCTTGCACACAGCAGCATCTGAATGGCTACTGAGTAGTCCAGGGATCATTCTTTTTGTTTGTTTGTTTGATTCGAAGTCTTGCTTTGTTGCCCAGTCTGGAGTGCAGTAGCACCATCTTGGCTCACTGCAGCCTCCGCCTCCTGGATTCAAGCGATTCTCCTGCCTCAGCCTCCCACGTAGCTGGGATTACAGGCACCAGCCACCACGCCCAGCTAATTTTTGTATTTTTAATACAGACGGGATTTCACCATGTTGGTCAGGCTGGTCTTGAACTCCTGACCTCAGGTGATTCACCTGCCTTGGCCTCCCAAAGTGCTGGGATTACAGGCATGAGCCACTGCACCTGGCCAGTCCAAGGATAATTCTAAAAGCAAGAAAATTCATGCATTATAGGAAATACGTTGTAATTTTCACAGTTGAAATTTACTCAGGCGCTGTACTTTCTCTATAAGGGAATCCTGATTTTTCTAAATATTACGATGAGTCAGGACTTGAACTAGCAGTCTTCTTTCTCTTCTTACTGTGTTTCTCATGCTCCTTTTCTTATTTGTTTCTTGTTTTTTCTCATTCTTCACTATTTTTCTTCTTTTTTGCTCATATCTCCTCCTTTTGCTCATACTCTCGTTCTGACAAGGACTCAGATGATAAAGATTTATCTTCAGAGAAGGTTTTTTTTTTTTTCTTTCTGAGTCCTTTAATGGCCTTTTCTTTCTCAGCTGGATTCTTTGGCTTCTTTACAAAGAAAAGAAGTCTTCTATTGTCCTTCTATCCTTACTGTCTGATTCAGTTTCTGACATGGAGATCTCAGAAGATTTATGTGAATGGTTCTTTTTCTTTCTCCCTTTTCCTTGTTTCTTATCCTCATCCTCAGAATCAGAACTGCTGGAACAATCAGAGCATGATGAAGATGATGAATGCCTACCGGATTTCTTCCTCTTTTCTTTTCTTTCCTTTTTTTGGGATAAGCTCTCACTTCCACTTAACAGTTTCTCCCTGTGTCATTCTAGTTTTTTCTTCCAGTTCTCATTTTTTTCTTCAAGTTCATCCAAAGCCTTGGCATCTTTCTTTTCCTAGTTGCTGTTGCACTTCTTCCCAGATAGGCCTTGGCTGATTGAGACAATCCTGGATTGTTGGCCCATAAGTCTAGATTGGACCCCTTGATCTGGCCGTTGCTGTTGGCTTCACATAGGCCACCTGATGGTACCTCTTTCCTTTGGTGCCTGAATGTACGCAGTCACCCATCAAGGGACACAGTCACCCACCAAGGGAAACCAGGCTGGGGAGGCAGCTGAAGTGGGCCTGCTGCAGGTTCTTCTGCACTAAAAGTTTATATTTTCATGAAAATCTTACCAATGTGTTTAGCAGGCTTGCTTCATTTTTTCCCCCCATTCTTCATTGCCTACTTGGTTTACCACTAGAGGGCATTGTTGGCAGTGATATCAAGAGAAAGCATACTAGAGCATTTTGCCAAAATATTTTGTGCGATCTTTTTCAATTTTCATTTCAGCCAGCAAATAAAAATGTACATTGAAAAGCTACTTCATTTAATATTTTATTTTTATACTTCACGGATTCCGAATACTGAGCTTCTAGGCTTTTTGTGTGTATTAATTTAACAAAAGAGAAATTGTTGTAAACTTTGATTCCAATTTTCTAACAAATGCTGAATCTAGAATCTGTCAGTCTCTCCCCCTGCAATGTAATACACTCTCACACATTCTCTCTTGGAGCACTTGGAGACTCATTATTTTTTATTTCCCAAAAGAGTGAAGCTATTCTATTTTCCATATCATGCCTTTCCTGATACTTGTCAGAGGATCTCAAACTGGCAAGGGACCTTCAGTTTATCTACTTCAACTATTTAGAATAGATGGAATGTCTTCTACACCATGATGAAGGGCTGTCTAAGCCTCAAAATGATAAGAGAAGCTTTTTTTTTCCATTTTGGGATAACTGTATGATTTACTGGAAAGTTCTTCGGGTGAAAGCAGAAGTTTACCTCTTTGAAATTTATTGTATTAGATAAGGTCTTTTAGTCGCAGATAACTAGGAACCCAATCAAGCTTGCTTATGAAAAAAGAGGGTAGATTAACTGTTAGAAAACAGGTGTCTGGGGTTTGTAGTGGGGTTGGTAGCAAGGGGAGGGAGAAGCATTAGAACGAATACGTAGTGCATGCTGGGCTTAAAACCTAGATGATGGGTTGATGGGTGCAGAAAACCACCATGGCACATGTATGCCTATGTAACAAACCTGCATGTTCTGCACATGTATCCCAGAACTTAAAGAAAAAAAAAAAAAAGAAAACAGAGGTGTCTCGTGGGCTGTGGCTAACTGGACACCTGAGACCTGTCAGTACTCAGTCTCTCAGTCGGTTGCATCTGCTTACCTCTATATAATTACTTCATTCATTTCTCTCTGCACATCAGAATTTTCTGCCTCTTGCATCCCCATGGTGAAATATGCAATTTGAATGATAAAAATGACAAAGAGCTTTTGTTACCTAGCTCTAGTAGGCTATTCCAGCATTCTATGAAGCTGGCCACCTCAGGATAGTGCAGTACATTTGATCTGTCATTCCTGGGTCTTGGGACCACTCTCACACTGCCTTCACGGTGAAGTGGGTCTCTTGGTTGGATGCTTTGTTGTGTGGGTTTCCAGGTCTGCGGATGAGGCACTCCATAAGCCCTTGCTAATTGTGCTGTCTAAGGCTGTGCAGGTAGGAAAGAAAAACACATGCCTAGAATAGGTATCTGTCCCTGTGAGGATGAATGGCTGGCTGGCCTTTCCAGGATGGAAGGGTTTCATGTATTCAACTTGCTACTAAGTGGCTGGTTGATTCCCTCAAGGAATATGCCATATTGAAGATTCAGTGTTTACCTCTGTTGGATGTTCAGAGGTAGCAGTAGGTAGACAGGCATTGGTAAGTGAGGTTCATGCTGTCAGGCTCACACATAGCCTCCATTTCTGCCACCGTATCCACCCTGTTCATGTGTCCATTATGCCTGCTCTGGGTGACCAGTAACAAAGACTGGCTAATGTCAAGAGGCTGAGCCATTTTGTTTTACTTGGTTGTTCAGTGCTTTTTCCATGGTAGATGCTTTCTGGTGGGTATCCACACGTGAGACACAAGTCTTGACACTTTTTTACTTTCACCCATTTGTCTACCCACATGCCTTTTCCTCAGACCCCTTGTCTCTGATCTTCCAGTCATTTTCCTTCCATTTCCCTGACTGCACAACTAGGCCATTGGCCATTTCCTAGGAATTTATATATATTCTCTAGCTTGGGTCATTTCTCCTTCTATCCAAAGTGGATGACCAGTTATACTGCTCAAAGTTCTGCTATTGGGAAGATTTCCTCTTTACTCTCTTTCCCTGAATGTGGTTGTAATGAAGCCACTGTCTAGCTTTTGGCTTTCATCCACATACTGATCCAATGCATCCATAAACAAAGCTTTGGCTTCTTTCTTTCTTACATCTGGTCTTACAGGACTCCTCTGGCCCACTCTCTCTCATTCCTGCCCAAATATGTCCATAAGTGCAAGGGTTGGGGGCGCTGACTGGTACAGCTGTGCTTGGTGACATGGGGTCTTAGTTCCCTACTCATGAAACTTACTCATGCCAGGTTTAATCCCAGATATATCAGCCCTCTCTTACAATGGACTGCTACTAGCAGGACTGGAAGGCATAAGTAAGCATTATGTGGCTTTATGGTTTAGTGGATTCCACAGAATTCAGTGCATAATAAGCATTTCCAGATGGTCACTTGGTGTCTTATAGTCAATTGTTTCATCACTTCTGGGACCCAAACACACCAAAAATAAGAGCCATTTTCAAAGGGCACATAATTTGCTGCTGATGGCATGGTTTTGCTCCAGAATCTCAGGGGTGTGAGCTGTGATCCTTTCACTTGAGCTTGCCAAACACTTTATTGCATCTTTTCCCACCACATGACGCCTCTTACCATAGGGTCTGTTGAATCATATAGATCAAGAGACAAGGCTGATTGCACTGTGGCCTGGGCCTGCTTTGACATCTTTTCCTGCTCAAGGCCTTACTCAAAGCTGGAAGCTTCCCATGTCACCTGATATATGGGTAGAAATACTACCACGGATGAAATGTATTACCTCCAGAGCTCACGGAAGCCGACAAGTGGTGGCCTTTCCTTCTTTCTCTTAGGAGATGGAGACACAAGATACAGCAATTTGTCTTTAGTTTGGAAGCACTGACTCTATACACCACTCACCTACTGGACTCCCCAAAACTTCAATGAAGTAGCTAGTCATGAATTTCACAGGTTTTATCTCCCATCTCTTGAAACACATGTCAGTGGTAATAAAAAACATAGATTTGATCCTTGTCCCTGATTTCTGACACAGATCTAAAATTCTTGGAATTTCCTTAGTGATAAGGGTAATAGATCATCTTTTGATATTCATAACAAATATCTTTCAACCATACCTGAGTTTATGCTAGCAAAGTGACTCTTGGTAGGCCCCTAAATAACTTCAGTATGGGAGCTAGTTACCAGAGGAGTCCACCATTGTAATTAGTGGGTTGAAACTTTCAGCTTCACCTCTGAACCTCCAGGGAGGAGAAAGAAACCAGAGATTGAATTTAACCCCCAATGACCAACGGTTTAATCAATCATGCCTACATAATCAAACCTCCATCATAACCCCTAAATGATGGGATTCAGAGAGCTTCTGGGTTGGCAAAGATACTGAGGTGCTGGGATGGTGGCCTGCCCAGAGAGGGCACGGAAGTTCTACATTCCTTCTCCCATACCTTGCCCTTTCCATCCCTTTCATTTGGCTGTCGCTAAATTGCATACTTTATAGTAAAGCAGTAATAGTAAGTAAACTGTTTTCCTAAGTTCTGTGAGGCCTTGTAGCAAATTATCAAACCTGAGGTGAGGATTGTGGAAGCCCCATTTTGCAGTCACGTCAGACAGAAGCGTGTGTACACTGGAGACCCAAATACTTACAACTGGAGTCTAAAGTAAGAGCAACCCTGAGGGACTGAATCCTTAAATCTGTGCAGCCCAGCTCTAATCTCAGATAGTTAGTGCCAGAATTGAATTGAATCATAAGACACTCAATTGATGTCAGAAGACTGGAGAATTGGATAATTTTTTGGTTAAGGGAAAGACCCTATGCATTGATATCATAAGTGTTGTGAGTGAAAACACAGAATGTCTTACCGAGGCCGCCAGTATCCTAGCTACCTCCTGCTTGTCCTGTCCAGAGCACATGATGTCATGATGTAGTGGATGAGTGTGATATTCTATGGGATGTCCAGGTGGTCCAGACCTTTTCGGACCATGTAGTAGTCCCTTTTTATCCATGAGAAATACGTTCCAAGATTCCCAGTGTGTGCCTGAAACCGGATCGTACTGAACCCCATACATACTATGCATTTCTTTTTCCTTCTCAAGTTCACAGATAGAAGATCATTCTAACCATAGATCTTAACAATTTCAGCATATGAGAACTTTTAGTTTCAACTTAAAGGAGGCAATTTACAGTTTTTCTTTGGCATATTGAATTGCCAGCATCACTACTCTTGCACTTTGGGCCATAATTAAGTTAAATAAGGGTTATTTGAGGAAGCACTGTGATACTGTGACAGTTGATCTGATATCTGACATGGCTGTTAAGTGACTAACGGGTGGATAGTGTATAGAGCAGAGAGATGCTGGACAAAGGGAGGATTCACGTCCAGGGTGGTCTAGAGCAGGATGGCTTGAGATTTCATCCTGCTACTCAGAATGGCATGCAATTTAAAACTCTGGGCGAGGGCACCACACTAACGTGTTCTTGATCCTGTCTGGGTACTCTTCCTGGATCTTACTGATGAGGAAAGTACCCATCCCAGACCCAGTTCCCTGAGCTGAAGAGTGAGCCATCTGGAAACCCTGTAGGCAGTCACAGCTCTCAGCCTGAATTGTTTATTTCCTGAATTTTCCATGTAATACATGCAGACCATGGATAACCAAAACTGTGGAAAGCAAAACCGCAGATAAAGTGGGCCTACTATACGGTGAACAAGGCAGAAGAATTCGTGTAACATACAAAAATAGAGGAGAATATTACTGTCTATCCCAAGTGAATGTGAACAATTTATTACCCTGTTTTCTATTAGGGATGAAAAAGAGTGCATGTGTTAAGTCAGTGAGCACATTCCATGTACCTGAGGTTTAATTAATCTAGTAATAATACCTCTTCCAGTACCACAGCTATGATTCAAGTACTTCTTGGTTAAATCTACAGTAGTCTATAGTCAGTCTCAAGGATCTATCTGGCTTCTGAAGGAGTGAGATTGCTTACTTAAGTGGAGCTATAAGAGGGGTGATCTCCAGTCTGGGCAACAAGAGCAGAACTCCATTTCAAAAAAAAGAAGGGTCATTATCCTTGCATTCATTAGGTCTTTAATAGTATCCTAATCTCTGTCATTCCTCCTGGGACACAATATTACTTTTGATTCACTATCTTGGCCAGTGGTATGGAGGGAATTTTCAGAGGTTTCCATATTACCTTCCCCACTATGATAGCTCTTGCTCCACAGAGCAATGACTCTCCAATATGAGGCTTTTTCTAACTGTGAAATCTATCGATTCCAATTATGCAATTGCAGACTGGGGAAATGACCACTGTGTGAGTAGGCAGACTCAGTGGCTCCATTGAGAATCTGATTTTAGATAGGACTTCATTTGCTACCTGTTCCCTGTAGGCCCTCACTCTAACAGGGAGGAGTTGTGATGATCTCACCAGGTATCAACATCATCAACTCAGATCCTGTGCCTAACAGTCCTTTCCCCAGGGTAGAGTCCATTGAGTAAGGGGTTGTATATCTCTTTGAAGAAAGGCCAGAGGAATCATTATGGTGTATATTTTTCATGGTGTTGTAGGGTCCTTTCTCCTAGGAATCTGGATACATCTTTAATCAATGCGTCTAAATATGCAAGTTTGACTCAGGTCTGGGAACTGAGCAAACAATGCGCCTTATATTGAGGTGATTGCCCTCATACTCCTGCTCCTTCATTCTTGCCTTTAAAAAAAAATTGTATCTATTAAGCAGCATCCTTGTTGACTGCCTGTTTTCCCTGAGACAGTGTGTACTATTAACCATTTTCACAACTCATTGAGCATAAAGTCTCCTTGACTGTTGTCGTGGTCTTGCTGGTTCTTAAATAAGTTGTGGCCTCTTGGCATCTGGGGGTTGAGTATAGCCACCTGGCCTCTATTGCTTCAGGGCCTCATCGTCTCCCTGGATATTAATGCATCACACTCCTATGGTTAGTGTGTGCATGTTACAATTTTCTCCACACTTTTACTTTATTTTTTTATCTGTTTTATTGTTATATACTATAAATAAAAGTTGTATGTATTTACAGGTTCAACATAATGTCTTGATATATATATATAGTGAAATGATTTTCACAAACAAGCTAGTTAACATGCCCATCAGCTCATATAATTATCATTTTTTGTGTGTAGTGAGAATGTTTAAGACCTACTTACTTGGCAGTTTTCAAATATACAATATATTATTATTGACTATAGTCACCATGCTGTTACAATAGATCTCCAGAGCTTATGCCATCCTTTTACTTTCAACATTTCTGTGACCTTATATTTAAAGTTTGATCTCTTATAAATGGCACTTATAAATCTCCTTCATGGGCTTACATCATGATAAACCCATCACAAGTTAAAAATATTGTAAGTTGAAAGTACATGTTTGATTTATAATATTGTCAATTTACAGTGGGCTTATCTGAATGGAAGCCCATTGTAAGTCTAAGGAATGCATGTTGTTTTTGCACCATTGTAAAGTCAAAATATTGTAAGTCAAAAGAATGTAAATACTATACTTCAAGGCTACAGTAATCAAAACAGTATGGTACTGGCACCAAAACAGAGTTATAGACCAATGGAACAGAACAGAGGCCTCAGAAGTAACACCACACATCTACAGTCATCTGATCTTTGACAAACCTGACAAAAACAAGCAATGGGGAAAGGATTCTCCATTTAATAAATGGTATTGGGAAAACTGGCTAGCCATACGCAGAAAGCTGAAACTGGATTCCTACCTTACACCTTATATAAAAATTAATTCCAGATGGGTTAAAGATTTAAACATAAGACTTAACACCATAAAAATCCCCAGAAGAAAACCTAGGCAATACCATTCAGGAAATAGGCATGGGCAAGGACTTCATGACTAAAACACCAAAAGCAATGGCAATGAAAGCCAAAATTGGCAAATGGAATCTAATCAAACTAAAGAGCTTCTGCACAGCAAAAGAAACTATCATTAGAGTGAACCGGCAGCCAACAGAATGGGAAGAAATTTTTGCAATCTACCCATCTGACAAAGGGCTAATATTCAGACTCTACAAAGAACTTAAACAAATTTACAAGAAAAGAACAAACAACCCCATCAAAAAGTGGGTGAAGGATATGAATAGACACTTCTCAAAAGAAGACATTTATGCAGCCAATAAACATATGAATAAAAGCTCATCATCACTGGTCATTAGAGGAATGCAAATCAAAACCACATTGAGATACCATCTCACATCAGTTAGAATGGCAATCATTGAAAAGTCAGGAGACAACAAATGCTGGAGAGAATGTGGAGAAATAGGAACATTTTTACACTGTGGGTGGGAGTGTAAATTAGTTCAACCATTGTGGAAGACAGTATGGTGATCCTTCAAGGACCTAGAAATAGAAATTCCATTTGACCCAGAAATCCCATTACTGGGTATATGTCCAAAGGATTATAAATCATTCTATTATAATTTGATCCCAAATGCCCATCAAAGATAGACTGGATAAAGAAAATGCGGCACATACACATCATGGAATATTATGCAGCCACAAAAAGGATGAGTTTATGTCCTTTGCAGGGACATGGGTGAAGCTGGAAACCATCATTTTCAGCAAACTGACACAAGAACAGAAAACCAAAAACCACATGTTCTCACTCATAAGTGGGTGTTGAACAATGAGAACACATGGATATAGGGAGGGGAACATCACACACTGGAGCCTGTTGGGGGATGGGAGAGCTAGGGGAGGGATAGCAGGGTGTGGGGGTCTAGGGGTGGGATAAAATGAGGAGAAATACCTTATATAGATGATGGGGTGATGGATGTGGCAACCACCATGGCATGTGTATACCTATGTAACAAACCTACACATTGTACACATGTACACCAGAACTTAAAGTATAACAATAAAACAATAATAATTTTTAAAAAAGAATGTAAATGAGGGACCATCTATATTGGACCTTGTTTTTTTTTTTTAATCCAGTCTTATAACGTCTGACTTTCTAACTGAAACATTTCGTATGTTTATATTTAAAGCAATTACTGATATGGTTGGGTATAAATCTCCAAACTTATTAAGCTTTTTTGATCAATTTCTATTTCTGTTTCTTCTTTCCTGTTGTCTTTGGGATGAATCAAAATTTTTTATTACTTTAGTTTTAAAAGGAATTTTAAAAAAGAATTAGTCTTTTAGATTTGCCCATATATTTATTGTTCCTGGAGATTTTCATTCCTGTATAAAATTCCAAATTTCCCATTAGCCCAAAAAACATCTTTTAGAATTTTTATGGAATATATCTGCTAGTGATAAATTTATTCAATTTCAGTATGTTTGAAAATGCCTTTATTTCACTTTTGCTGAAAAAAATTTTCTTTAGCTCAAATGTCCTATGTTGGCTGTTTTCTTTTATCTTTTTTTCAGCATTTTAAATATGTCATTTAATTGTCTTTTGGCTTTCATCATTCTTATAATCATTTCTTTGAGTATATCTTTTTTTCCCATAACTTTAAATATTTCATTTTATTTTTAGTTTGAAGCTGATAACTATGACGTTCTTAGGAATTTTTTCTTGTATTTGCCCTATTTGGGTTCACCAATCTTCTTAAATATGTGAGGTATGTCTTTCATCAGTTTTGAAAAATTCACAGAAATTATCTTCTCAAATATTGCTTTTTCCTTCTTTTTTATTATCAAAAAAGGATTTATTGAAACAATGCTCTACTACAGGAAGATGAACTTTATTTATTATTATTATTATTATTTTATTTCAGTAGCTTTAGGGGTACAAATGGTTTTTGGCTACATGAATGAATTGTATAGTGATGAAGTCTGGGATTTTAGTGTACCCATCACCTGAGGTAGGTAGATTGTATCCTGTAAGTAGCTTTTTATCCCTCACCTCCTTCCCATCCTTCCCTCTTCTGAGTCACCAATGTCCATTATATAACTTTGCATGCCTTTGTGTACCCATGGCTTAGTTCCCACTTATAAATGAGAATATCTGGTCTGTGCTTTTCCATTTCTGAGTTACTTCACTTAGAATAATGGCCTAGATTTCCATCCAAGTTGCTGCAAAAGAAATTATTTTATTCTTTCATATGGCTGAGTAGTATTCCATGGTATATATATCTCATTTTCTTTATCCTCTCATTGAGTGATGGGCACTTAGGTTGGTTCCATATCTTTGCAACTGTGAATTATGCTGTGATAAATATACATGTGCAGATGTCTTTTTGATATAATACTTTTTTTTTTCCTTTGGGTGGATACCCAGTCGTGGGATTACTGAAGCAAATGGTAGATCTACTTTTAGTTCTTTCAGAAATCTTCAAACTCTTTTCCAAAGAGGTTGTACTAATTTACATTTCTATCCACAGTGTATAAGAGTTCACTTTTCACCACATCCATGCCAACATCTATTGTTTTTTGATTCTTTAATAATGGCCATCCTAGCTGAGTTAAAGTGATATCTCATTGTGGTTTTATTTTGCATCTTTCTGATGATTAGTGATGTTGTCATTTTTTTTTCATATTTTTTTTGGCCATTTGTATATCTTTTTTTGAGAAACGTCTTTTCATGTCATTTGCCCACTTTCAAGATGGAATGATTTGTTTTTTTCTTGCTGATTTGAGTTCCTTGTAGATTCTGGATATTAGTTCTTTGTTGGATGCATAGTTTACAAATATTTTCTCCCATTCTGTAGGTTATCTGTTTACTTTGATTATTATTTCTTTTGCAGTGCAGAAACTCTTTACTTTAATTAGGTCACACATTTATTTTTGTTTTTCTTGCATTTGCTTTTGGGTTCTTTATTAAAAATTCTTTGTGTAGATCAGTGTCTAGAACAGTTCTTCCTAGGTTTTATTCCAGATATTTATGGTTTTAGTTCTTAGAATGAAGTCTTTAATACATCTTAAGTTAATTTGTGCATATGGTAAAAGATAGGAATCCAATTTCATTCTTCTACATGTGGCTATCCAATTTTCCCAGCACCATTTATTGAATAGGGTGTCCTTTCCCCCTGTTTATGCTTTTGTGTGCTTTATTGAAGATCAGTTGGTTGTAAGTATTTGGCTTTATTTCTGGGTCCTTTGTTCTGTATCATTAGCCTATGTATCTACTTTTATACCAGTGCCATGCTGTTTTGGTTCCTATAGCCTTATAGTATAATTCAAAGTCAGGTAATGTGATGCCTCCAGGTTTGTTCTTTTTTCTTAGGATTGCTTTGGCTATTTGGGCTCTTTCTTGGGTTCCATATGAATTTTAGGATTGTCTTTTTCTAACTCTGTGAAGAATGACATTGGTATTTTGACAAAAAATTGCACTGAGTCTCTAGATTGCTTTGGGCAGTATGGTCATTTTCATGGTATTGATTCTTCTAATCCATGAGAACATGGAATGTATTTTCGTTTGTCTGTGTCATCTATGGTTTCCTTCAGTAGTGTTTTATAGTTCTCTTTGTAGAGATCTTTCCCCTCTTTAGGTTAAGTATTATTATTACATTCAATAGCAAAAACCACAATTACTCTTGCACCAACCTAATATAGTGCTAAATTTTTGTAGCTATTGTAAAAGGGATTGAGTTCTTGATTTGATTCTCAGCTCGGTCATCATTGGTGTATGGCAGTGATACTGATTTCGTTCCTTGATTTGGTAACCTGAGACTTTACTGAATTCATTTATCAAATCTCAGAATCTTTTGAAAGGGTCGTTAGGGATTTTTACATATAAGGACATATTGTTGGCAAACAGAGATAGTTTGACTTCCTCTTTTCTAATTTGAATGCTCTTTATTTATTTTTCTTTCTTTTTTTTTCTTCTTTTTTTTTTTGTCTGATTGCTCTGCTAGGACCTCCTTTTATCCAATTCTTTCTCTTTTTCTAGAACTTGAATTACATGTATATTAATGTGAGATCATTTGACAGTGTCTTTCATGTCTTGTTCTTTTCTTTTTAAAAAAATTCTCTATGTGCTTCATTTTAAATAGTTTATTTTGAGCTGTCTTTAACACTGACTCATTCCATGATACCTTAATTTCATATACTGTAGAGTTTTAGAAAGTTAATTTTTTTTGTTGTTGTTTGTTTTTTAGGAAATTCCATTTCTCTGCTTAAGTTCTTCATAGTTTTATCCATTTGTTCATCTTTTCCTCTATTTTATTTAACATATTTATAATAGTAATTTTAATATGGCTGTGAATTCCAACTTCTGGGTCATCTGTAGGTTTGCTTCTATTATTTTCTTGATTACAAGTCATGCTTACTGGCTTCTTTGCATAAATTATTTTTTATTTTTTAACTTCATGCTGGGCATTGTGTCAAAAGATGTGTAGATACTGAAATATATGTATTTCCTTCTAGGTAGGGCACACTTTTCCCTCTACTAGGCAGTATGTTTGAAGGACACTTGCTTGTCTCATCAGAAATTGAGTTGGGATGAGGATGGGTTACAGTTTTAGATGGCTTCAGTTCTCATCTATTTTCCAATATATTGATAATAAAATATGTTTGCTTTTCATTACAGCTGTTCTCTCCATTTGACTTGGGGATATAGTTCTTATGAAACTATGGAGATCTCCTTCTACCTTTCCAGAGTACCCCAACTTTACCTACAGCCCAGCATTCATTAAAAGTCTTCTAGGTAAAGCCTGGTGGGGGAGGCCTGGATATGATTTTGGGGGATCCTCTGGATTCTAATGTATCATTCATCCTAATTTGGCTATTAGAAACTCTGTTGGATTTTCCTTTCTCTTGGAAGAAGAAACCCTCTTCTTATGACACAATCATTTACCTATCCCAAACTCAGCAAATGTCACCAGAGGGAAAAAGGCTCTTCCCTATCTGGAATTTAATTCTTCCAGACTTTCAGACTTCTTCACACCATTAAACTTTTTCTTTCTTTTTTTTTTTGTGTTTGTTTTGTTTATCCATCTCCCCCTCACCCCTACTACTTGTTACAGTGACAGCTGTGGTCTATCACAATCTTTTATATCATAATCCATTACAAAATTCATCTAAATTATTTGTAGTCTTTGTGAAAACAATGAAAATCAGATGTTATCATCTTTACTTACAGATTAAAGTTAATCTTAGAGAGGGTCACTTGCCTAACAACATCTTACTTGCTAGCAACAGAGTGAGAATTTCAGTGCAGGTTGAAATCTATATGCCTCTAGAATATGTACACTCTTCTTTTTCCCAATCTGCCCCCTTTACTCTTTCTTTTGTAAGTGTAGTGCTGCAAGGTAATTCAGAAAAAAATAGGTATTTTGTGATCAAATCAATCTAAGAAATATTGTAGGTTATTTCTCTTCCTTGAGTTCACAATATCCATCAGCATGTTAAAAGTCCTACAGTAAACAATTTAAACAGAATGTTTTCTAAACTTATTTGACCTCAGGAGTTCTCCCAACCTCAGCAAATAAAACCTATTAACAGTCTACAGAACTAGAGTTACGTGGAGTACATTTTGTAAAAAAGCAGCACTACATTATTCTGCCTCCCAGATTCTACTGGTTATAATATTCTAAAAGGTCATCTCTGCATTATTTAATAATAATTCACCAAGGCATTTGACAAAAACTTCAGTGCTAGATTTTATTAATTTTATCATTCCCTATGGAAGAAACACACATTTAACTTAATATTTAAAATAAATCTATGTTAAGTCATGACTTTTTTTTTTTAAAAAAAGAAAATGGTAAATGTAAGATAATAAACAGCATAATAAGGTACATTCTTATTTCAAATATATTCTCTTTCCTAAATTATGAAATGAGTTGTTTTACTCATATCAGTAATGAATCATTTTGTCACACATAAAAATGCTATTTTAAAAGTATTTTCATATCAAAATGGTATGGAAGGTCAAGAACTGAGAAATTTGTAAGTGTTCATCCAGAAGGCATAAAAACAGAAGTATTTTCACCACAAGGTAGATGTATTAGATATCACTACCTTGCATTGAAGTTTTTACCTGGATTTGACTATCAAGGTTAAAGTAAAGCCTATAAAATATGTATTTTGCAGGAAATGTGTTAGAATATGTTCATTTGGTGAAGACTCATGGAGGAAAGTTTCTTATGAACTAACAGTTAAGCTGGCCTCCACTGGATCTTCTGGAATTTTCTACTAAATTTTAAAGTAAATGAATATTCATGATCTTCTTTGAGGCAGAAGGAGTCTTTTGTGTGGTTTGAAGGTATCATGGCTATTCATGGCTATGATCTGCTTAGTGGTAAAGTTCAGTGTATTGAACACAGATGTACCAAGCAATTGCTATGTCCCAGAACATGGTGATATACTCCCTGATCCCAAATTCCAAAAGTTTGCTGAGCAACATGTGACTATACTTGACTAAGAAGCCTTGTTACATTGATCTTCCCTACGTTACATTAATAAATGCTGATAAATGATGCCTGTTATAAGGAATATAAAAACACAACTTCTACCTTAGAAAAATACCATCATCTCTCGGATACCCATAATCTCAATTTAATCACTTACCTTGGTCAGTCTTGTTTCATCTATACCTCTTCCTACTTCCCATCAGCCCTAGCTCTTCCACCCCAAATGGATTCAAAATGATTCTCTAAAAACTTTTTGTTGCCAATACATCGCTTTCTTGTTTAATAAAGCTTTTATTTTGGAAGCATTTTAGTTTACAAAAAAATTGCAAAGATAGTATAGAGAGTTCCCGGATACCCCATAGCCAGTTTCTCTTATGATTAACATTTTATAGTAGTGTGGTATATTTGCCACAATTGATGAATGTTAATGTTAATACATTATTATAATTAGAGTCTATGATTTATACAGATTCCCTTAGTTTAAAAAAAATCTACTATCCATGTTTTGTCCTGGGAACCGATCCAGGATACCACATTATATCTAGTTGTCATGTATCCTTGAACTCATCTTGGCTGTGTATTTTCTAGACTTTCCCTGTTTTTTGTAATCTTCACAGTTTTGAGGAATACCAGTCAGCTATTTTTGTAAAATACCCCTTAATTGGAACTTTCCTAATTTTCTTTTTCATGTTCAGATTGAAGTTCGGGGGTTTGGACAGGATGTTTACAGAGGTAAAGTGTCATTCTCCTCACGTCATATCAATGGTACATACTATCAGCATGACTTGTCACTGTTGATGTTAACCTTGATCACTTGTCCCTTTCTTCACCACAAAGCTATTCTTTTCCCCCTACTTCCATATAGTACTCTGTGGAAGGAAATCATTATACGGAGTCCACGCTAAAAGAGTGAGAAATAAAGCTCCCCTTTTTAAGGTGAACTATCAAGATAAATTATTTTGAATTCTTCTGCCAGGAAATTTGTTATTCTCCTGCATTTATCTGCTTATTTAATCATTTATTTATATCAGTATGTACTCATGGATAGTTATTTTATATCTTGGATTATAAATACTTATTTATTTTGTTGCTTAAATTGTTCCCTCTTTGGCTATTGGAAACACTTACAGTTGATTTCTGCATCCCTTTGACATACTGCCATTGTTGGGAGTTTTTGTTTGTTTGTTTATCTTTTGAGCATTTCCTTAACTGTGATTCAGGTTCATCTTTTATATTATTTCTCACCCATTTCTAGAATCAATCATTTCTGGATCCTTTTATTGGAAAATGATACTAGGAACTATGATCTGGGTTCCTCTAGGCATGCTTATTGCTGCTGGGATAATCACTGCTTCAAGAACCTCTCAGCTGACAGAGCAAGAAAACATATGCATATATCCATGTATCTGTAAGTATTTCTACATGTATATAGATATATATATGTATTATATATATGTATATATAGAATCAGTTACATATACATATATATTATATATACATACAGCATTTATAATACATATATATCAATTACATGTAGAAACACATATGAATTTCATGTAGAAATACTTATGAACTATATATAGAGTTCATACTGATGTCTCCAACTCTAATTTATTACCACACAGATCATTCTAGACTTTTCCCCTTGCTTGTCTGTAATCTCTCATCCAAAAGTCAGAATCCTGGCTCCCACCATCTGCCATCCATTTACACAGCTGTTTAATTCCAATATACATATATAGAGGTTTCACAATTGTTAAACCATATTCCCATGTGAAACAGCCCTATCAACTAAAATGTAGTGCCTATGTACCATTCCTTTTGTCTTTAGTCTTGGACTCTGTTCATTCCTAAAGTTACTTACGTTGGTACCTTATTCTTTCATTCTTCTAAAGATTTATAAAATTAAAAAAAAAAAGCACAAAAACTACAATAAAAAAATAAAAACAATTCATAATGCCATTTTCACTTCATCAGATTAACATGAATTCCTTAATATCATCAAATATTTATTCAATATTAAATTTTTTTCCATTATCTTATAAATGTTTTACTTTATTGTTAGGTTGAGTCACAATATAAACAAGTGTCACCTATTGAATTTGACTGATATAACTCATAAGTTTCTTTTAATCTTTAGTTTTTTGCTTTCATTTTTATCTTGCCATTTATATTTTGAAGAAATGGTTTGTCCTACAAAATTTTCCACATTCTTTGCTATTATTTAACATCTTTCTTCATTCTCTGCATTTTCTATATCTGGTATTCCTTTTATGTGTGCTTCCTGTAATCTTGTATTTAGATCCAAAAGCCTAAGCCGATTTGACAAAAGGGGGAGGGTGATAACATTTCATAGGCAGTATCATATATTTATGACATTATGTCAAGAAGCACATAGTGTCTACCTATGTTTCTTTAACTGACTAATGATTTAAGATTGTCAGTCTCACTTTTTAAATAAAGTTATCCATAAGCCTTTTACCTAAATGTTTTAGCAACCATTTATGATTCTTGCTTAGACCCATTATTGCATCAGGACTTAAAAAATGGAGATATCAAAGAAAAAAAATACCTCGGAATACAGCAAACAAAGCGGGTGAAAGATGTTTACAAGGAGAACTGCAAAACACCATTCAAAGACATAAGTGATGACAAATGGAAAAACATTCCATGCTCATGGGTAGGAAGAATCAATATCATGCAAACTGCCATACTGCCCAAAGCAATTAATAGATTCACTACTATTCCTATTACACTACCATTGAGACTCTTCAGAGAACTAGAAAAAACTATTTAAAAATTCATATAAAACCAAAAAAAGAACTTGAATAGCCAAGGCAATCCTAAGCCAAAAGAACAAAGCTGGAGGTATCATGCTACCTGACTTCAAACTATACTACAGGGCTACAGTAATCAAAACAGGATGGTACTAGTACAAACACACACACACACAAAGACCAATGGAAAAGAATAGAGAACCCAGAAATAAGACTACACACCTACTGATCTTTGACAAATCTGACAAAAACAAGCAATGGGGAAAAGATTCCCTATTTAATAAGTGATGCTGGGATAACTGGCTAGTCATATGCAAAACATGGAAACTGGACCCCTTCCTTTCACAAAACACTAAGATGGATTAAAGACTTAAATGTAAAACCCAACACTATAAAAACCCTAGAAGACAACTGAGGGAATGCCATTCTGGACATAGGAAGAGGCAAAGATTTCATGATGAAAATACCAAAGCAATTGCAACAAAAGCAAAAATTGACAAATGGGATCTAAATAAACTAAAGAGCTTCTGCATAGCAAAGGAAGCTATTGACAGAGTGAAGAGACAACCTACAAAACAGGAGACAATTTTTGCTAACTATATGATAAGGTTCGGCTCTGTGTCCCCCACCCAAATCTCATCTTGAATTGTATTCCCACAATTCCCACATATTGTGGGAGGAAACTGATGGGAGATAATATGAATCATGGGGGCCATTTTCCCCATACTGTTCTCATGGTAGTGAATAAGTCTCATGAGTCTTGTTGGTTTTATCAGGGATTTCTACTTTTGTATCTTCCTCATTTTTCTCTTGCTGCTGCCAAGTAAGAAGTACCTTTCGCCTCCCCCCCCCATGATTCTGAGGCCTTCCCAGTCATGTGGAAATGTAAGTTCAATTAACCCTCTTTTTCTTCCCACTCTTGGGTATGTCTTTATCAACAGTATGAAAACAGACTAATAGAGTAAATTGGTCTCAGGATTGGGGTGTTGCTGAAAAGATACCTGAAAGTGTGGAAGCCACTTTAGAACTGGGTAACAGGCAGAGGTTGGAACAGTTTGGAGGACTCAGAAGAAGACAAGAAAATGTGGGAAAGTTTGGAATTTCCTAGAGACTTGTTGAGTTGAATGACTTTGCCCAAAATGCTGATAGCGATATGGACAGTAAGGTCCAGGCTGAGGTGGTCTCAGATGGAGATGAGGAATTTGTTGGGAACTGGAGCAAGGTGACTCTTGTTATGTTTAAGCAAAGAGATTGGTGGCATTTTGCCCCTGACCAAGAGATTTGTGGAACTTTGAACTTCACAGGGATGATTTAGGGTATCTGGTGGAAGAAATTTCCAAGCAGCAAAGTATTCAACATGTGACTTGGGTGCTGTGAAAAGCATTCAGTTTTAAAAGGGAAACAGAAAACAAAATTTTGAAAAATTTGCAGCTTGACAATGGGATAGAAAAGAAAATCCCATTTTCTGAGGAGAAGTCCAAGCTGGCTACAGAAATTTGCATAAGTAACCAGGAGCCAAATGTTAATCTCCAACGCAATGGGGAAAATGTCTCTAGGGCATGCCAGCAGTCTTCTCAGCAGCCCCTCCCATCACAGGCCCAGAGGCCTAGGAGGAAAAAGTGGTTTTGTGGGCTGGATCCAGGGTCCCTGTGCTGTGTGCAGCCTAGGGACGTGGTGCCCTGCATCCCAGCCACTCCAGCAATGGCTGAAAAGGGCCAACATAGAGGTTGGGCCATAGATTCAGATGGTGTGAGCACCAAGCCTCGGCAATTTCCATGTGGTGTTGAGCCTGTGGGTGCACGGAAGTCAAGAACTGAGGTTTGGGAAACTTTGCCTGGATTTCAGAAGATGTATGCCTGGATGCCCAGGCAGAATTTTGCTGCAGGAGTGGGGTCCTGATGGAGAAACTCTGCTGAGGCAGTGCAGAAGGCAAATGTGGGGTCAGAGCCCCATGCAGAGTCCCTGCAGGGGCACCAGCTAGTGGAACAATGAAAAAAGGGCTATCATCCTCCAAACCCTAGAATGCTAGATCCACTGACAACTTGCACTGTGTAACTAAAAAAGCTGCAGACATTCAATGATAGCCTGTGAAAGCAGCCAGAAGGGAGGCTATACCCTGCAAAGCCACAGGGGTGGAGCTGCCCCAGGCCATGGGACCCCACCTCTTGCATCAGTGTGACCTGGATATAAGACATGGAGTCAAAAGAGATCATTTTGGAGCTTTAAGATTTGACTGCCCCACTGGATTTCAGACTTGCATGGGCCCTGTAACCCCTTTGTTTTGGCTAATGTCTCCCATTTGGAATGGCTGTATTTACTTAATACCTGTACCCCTATTGTATCTAGAAAGTAACTAGCTTGCTTTTGATTTTATGGACTCATAGACAGAAGGGACTTGCCTTGTCTCAGATCAGACTTTGGACTGTGGACTTTTGGGTTAATGCTGAAATGAACCAAGACTTTGGGGGACTGTTGGGAAGGCATGATTTGGTTTTGAAATGTGAGGACATAAGATTTGGAGGGGCCAGGATGGAATGATACAATTTGGCTCTGTGTCCCCACCCAGTTCTCATCTTGTATTGTACTCCCATAATTCCCACATATTGTGGAAAGGACCTGGTGGAAGATAATTGGAATCATGGCAGTGGTTTCCCCCCATACTGTTCTCATTGTAGGAATAAGTCTCATGAAATCTGATGGTTTTATCAAGGGTTTCTGCTTTTGCATCTTCCTCATTTTCCCCTTGCTGCTGCCATGTAAGAAGCACCTTTCTCCTCCTACCATGATTCTGAGGCCTCCTCAGCCATACAAAACTGTAAGTCCAATTAAACCTCTTATTCTTCTCAGTCTCAGGTATGTCTTTATCAGTAGCATGAAAATGGACTAATACACTATGCATCTGACAAAGATCTAATATATCCAGCATCTATAAGAAACTTAAATTTGCAAGAAAAAAACAACCCCATTAAAAAGCGGGAAAGGACATTATCAGACACTTTTTAAAAGAAGACATACATGTGCCCAACCAGCATATGAAAAAAAGCTCAACATGACTGATCATTAAAGAAATGCAAATCAAAACCATAATGAGATATCATCCCACACCAGTTAGAATGCTTACTATTAAAAAGTCAAAAAATAATAGATGCTAGAGAGTTTGCAGAGAAAAAAGAACTTACACTGTTGGTGGGAGTGTAAATTAATTCAATCACTGTGGAAGACAGTGTGGCAATTCCACGAAGACCTAAAAACAGAAATACCATTTAACTCAGCAATCCTGTTACTGGGTACATACCCAAAGGAATATAAATCATTCTATTATAAAGACATATACTCACATATGTTCATTGTAGCACTATTCACAATAGCAAAACATGGAATCAACCTAAATGCTTACCAGTGGTAGACTGGATAAAAAAATGTGGTACATATACATTGTAGAATACTATACAGACATAAAAGGAATGACATGGATAGAACTGCAGGTCATTATCCTTAGCAAACTAATGCAGGAAGAGAAAAAAAATACGTCAGTTCTCACTTATATGGAAGCTAAGTGATGAGAACAAGGGACACATAGAGGGGGAACAATAAACACTGGGGCCTATCAGAGGGTGGAGATTGGGAGGAGAGACAATCAGGAAAAATAAACAATGGGTACCAGGCTTAATACCTGAGTGATGGAATAATCTTTATGACAGACCCCCATGACAAAAGCTTACCTAGATAATGAACTTGCACATATGCCCCTGAACTTAAAAGTTAAATTTAAAAAATAGTGATATTCTAATTTTATCATTTTTAGGCATTTATGATCTGTAATTCTTTTATAAAGAACTTAACCTATTCAACTATTTGGCTTCCAGGAAAAAAAGACTTGATTTTTCCCTTTATATTTTAGTTTTCAGTATAATAATTTGACATTCTGACATTCCTTAAAGGCAATTAGTTTTTCAGTATTTTTAAGTATCATTATGAACTCATGGATTTTCTTCTAATTTTATATGTTTCAGTCAATTGCTATTATTATTATTAACCTTGATCATCAAGTTTTCTTTCTTTTTTTTTCCCACGGGACTCCTCAATCTACAATGAAAACTTAAACCGAGTAGCCTTTAACAGTTTCTTTGCTGTCTGGTTCCAAGTTTACTTTGCACATTTCCTGCCTCAGACCTGAAATGAGGCATTTTTTAAGGATCCCTGATTCCTATTAGAGACTACAATTTGGGTTCTAGGATAGTATGTTGCTCCTACGCTGATCATTACTTTTAGGCCTTTTCCATGCGAGAGCTACAAAATGTATATTTAAAAAAAAAACACATCATGAGTTTATACTAATATTTCCAATTTGAATTTTGTATCACATGCTTTTTACTCAGCTTCTATTTTATAATTGTATTTCTTATGCTGAAAAATCTTGATTCCAAGTGACAATAACCTAATTTATTATTTGAAAGGAGACAGATACAAAGAAAACCTACTCCATGATTCCATTTACACAAAGTTCAAAAAGCAGGCAACAGAAACTTGTAGTATGCAGAGATTAATGCTTAGGAGGAAACATCATTAAGAAAAGCAAACAGCGATTGCCATAGTCAGGATAGTAGCTACATTTAGAGGAAGAGAGGGGATTGCGATTAGAAGCAGCACTTGAGTTTTGGGTATTTTGGCAATGTGTTGCTTGTTTACCCAGGTGGTAATTACATGGGTGTTCATATTATAATAGTACTGTTTTTTTGATATGGGGTTGCCTAGGCTGGTCTTTAATTCCTGGTGTCAAACGATCCCCCTGCCTCAGCCGTCTGAGTAGCTAGGATTACAGGTCCATGCCACCATGTCTGGCTGATAATAGTGCTTAAATGCCTCATTTATGTTTTATGACTTTTTCTCTCTGTGCTATTGAGGGAGGAGTGGGGAATCAACTTTGGAGGTGGGGCCTGGACCACTAGACCAAACTGAAGACTAGCTAAAACAGGCATGGGCCAGAAGTACCTTTCCATAACACACCCCCATCAGTGTGCCATGTCAGTTTACCATTGCCATGACAATGCCTGGAAGTTACTGTCCATTTGCAAGACAATGACCCAACTCAGAAGTTACCATCCTTTTTCTAGAAATTTCTGCATGATCTGCCCCTTACTTTGCTTGTAATTAAAAGTGGATATAAATATGACTGCAGAACTGCCCTGAGCTGCTGCTGTCAGCACACTGTCTGTTGGGTAGCCCTGCTCTGCAGGAGCAACCATGGAGCTGTACCACCACTGCCTCAACACAGTTGCTTTCTTCTAATCATCTGCTTGCCCTTGAATTCTTTCCTGAGCAAAGCCAAGAACCCTCCCTGGCTAAGCTCCAATTTGGGACTTGTCTGCCCCACATCACTATATTTCTCAATTAAAAAAATAAAGTAACAAAACCAAACCAAAAAACAAACAGATGGAGAAAATAATGGCTCCTGATTTCTTCCAAGAAGTTGTAGCTGAGGTAGTCTTTCTCCTCTGCTGACATGAGCCTCCAGGCCAAAACAGGTGCAGAATTGAATTGAAAGATGGTAACAGTAATTGGTGAAGAGAAAGCATTTCTGCAGCCTGAGAGACATAATTTGTTCATCATTTATTCATTCATTCAATAAACCTTCATTGAGGTTCCCCTGTGTGCGAGGCACTGGTCTAGGCACAGGGAGTATAGAGATGGGTAAGTTAGGATGTTGCCTGTGAGAAGAAAGTGGTGGGGCTTTAGATGATAATACTCATCTAAATCAACCCATACAAGATGGAGTGAGGATGCTATGACACGTGTTTTTACCGAATAAAGTGGGGGAAATGAGTAATAATTCAGTGAAACATAATAAACACTCTAGCTTTGTTTTGTTTTTTAAATCAGAAAAGGATATTATACAGGAAATGAAGAGTTCAGAAAAATATTTCCTGAGTTTTAGAGGATGAGCTATCAACATTTAAAACCTGTTCCCTACTTTGAACCCTTAAAAAATGAAAACAGGATCTCAAGTTCTAGAAAATGAAGAAACATTGTTTGCATGTATAGTTCAGTATAGTGTGGAAGGTTCTCTGTGGAGATAGGCACAATCTGTTGTATTCAGCTTACAAGTGCCCAGAGTAACTAATATATAATTACTCAACAGGGCTTGCTGCTTCCTGATTCCAGTGTACCCACCCTGCCCATGTATGAGCATTTCATCTGGGAAAACCTTACTGTCACAGGCCTGTGATCTTCCCTTGAGATCCCACCACCTGACCCTACCTGAGAGTTCAGCTGGTGACTCAGGGACCAGCCCCTTCCTATCACAATCAGCAACTCAGCCCCACCCAATCCAGCCCCATCAAGACTCATACATGCTGTCCAGCTGACCATGTAGGGGCCAAGGAGTTGGAGAACCCCATTCCAATTCTGCTGACACCTGACCATTTCCCCCCAGGGCCGCCTGAGATTGGACCCACCTAACCAGCCAGTATCACCACGACCAAGACACCCCTGCACAGGCCCAAAGGTGGAGGTCCCCTAACCCCTTTTACACAAAGATGTAGTACTATCACATTGGAGAATGGTGAGCCACAGTGCCATCTGTATTAATTAGGCTGAGTGTTGAAGTTCTGCCCCAAAACCACTGCCACAGTCACAAATTAAGCAATTCCCAAGGCTCTCAACTACATTATGGTTCAGAAAAAGGCTACAGTGTACATCTGATCTAGAAGTCATGAGCTCTGGAACAGAGATGTGATAGGGCAACCGTTCAAATTCCTATATATCTAGGATGGGGCAGTGCCCCCTGTATGTTTGGTAGAATTCATCAGTAAATCTGTCTGGTCCCAGGCTTTTTTTTTTTTTTTTGGTTGGTAGGTTTTCTAAATTGCTGATTCAATTTCAGAACTCAACTTTGGTCTGTCAAGGGTTTCAATTTCTTCCTGGTTCAATCTTGGGAGGTTACAAGTGTCAAGAAATTTATCCATTTCCTCTGCATTTTCTAGTTTGTGTGCCCAGAGAAGAGTTGATACCAATTCTACTGAAACTGTTCCAAAAAGTTGACGAAGAGGAACTTCTCCCTAACTTATTCTATAAAAGCAATTATCACCCTGATACTAAAATCTGGCAAAGATACAACAAAAAAGAAAACTATAGGCCAATATTTTTGATGAACATAGATACAAAAAATCATCAATAAAATACTAGCAAACTGAATTCAGCAACACATCAAAAAGTTAATTCAGTATGATCAAGTAGGCTTTATTCCTGGGATACAAGGTTGGTTCAACATGCTCCAGTCAATAAATGTGATTCACCACATAAATAGAACTAAAGACAAAACCCATATGATTATCTCAATAGATACAGAAAAAGTTTTTAATAAAATCCAACATCCCTTCATGATAAACACCATCAGCAAACTCAGCATATAAGAAATATACCTGAAAATAATAAAAGCCATTCATGACAAACCTACAGGCAACATTCTGAACAGGCAAAAGCTAGCATCATTCCCCTTAAGACGTGGAACTAAACAAGGATGCTCACTTTCACCACTCCTATTCAACATTGTTCTAGAAGTTCTAGCCAGGGCAATTGGGCAAGAGAAATAAAGAAAAGGCATCCACAATTAGGAAAGAAGAAGTCAAATTATCTCTTTTCACTGATGATATGATTCTATACCTAGAAAACCCTAAAGACTTCATCAAAACCTCCTAAAACTGATAAATGACTTGTAAAGTTTCAGGATACAAAATCGACGTGCAAAATCAATAGCATGTCTATACAGCAATAATGTTCAAACTGAGTGCCAAATCAAGAATGCAATCTCATTTACCATAGCCACTAAAAAATAAAATAAAATACCTAAGAATACATTGAACCAAGGGGATGAAAGATCTCTGCAAGGAAATTACAAAACACTGCTGAAAGAAATCATAGATGACACAAAGAAATAGAAAAACATCCCATGTTTGTGAATTGGAAGAATCATTGTTGTTAAAATGGCCATATTGCCCAAAGCAATCTACAGATTCAATGCTATTCCTATCAAACTACCAATGACATTTTTCACAGAATTAGAAAAATGATTTCAAATTTCATATGAAACTAAAAAAAAGCCTAAATAGTAAAAGCAATCCTAAGCAAAAGGAAGAAAGTTTGAGGTATCACATTACTGGACTTCAAACTATACTATAAACCTATAGTAACAAAAACAGCATGGTACTTGTACAAAAACAGACACATAGATGAATGGGACAGAATAGAGAACCTGGAAATAAAACCACACACCTACAGCCATTTGATATTTGACAAAAATGACAAAAATAAGCAATGGGGGAAAGGATTCCTGGTTCAATAAATGATGCTGGGATAACTGGCTTAGTCATATGCCGAAGAATGAAAGTAGACCCCTATCTTTCACCATATATAAAAATTAACTCAAGATGAATCAAAGTTTTAAATGTAACACCTCAAACTATAAAAATCTTAGAAGAAAACATAGGAAATGCCATTTTGGACATCTTCGTTGGCAAAGAATTTATGGCTAAGACCTTAAAGGCAGTCATACCAAAAACAAAAATTGGCAAGTCAGATCTAATTAAACTAAATAACTTCTGCACAGCAAAATAAACTGTCACAGAGTACAAAGACACCCTACAGAATAGGAGAAAATATTCACAAACTATGCATCCCAACAAAGATCGAATATGTAGAATCTATAAGGGACTTAAATCAACATATAAAAACAAACCCATTCAAAAGTGGGCAAATAACATGAGCAGACACTTCTCAAAAGAAGACATACAAGCAGCCAACAAACATGAAAGAATGCTCAATATCACAAATCATCAGAGAAATGCAAATTAAAACTGTAGTGAAATACCATCTCACACCTGTCAGAATGTCTATTATTAAAAAGTCAAAAAAGAGTAGATGCTGGTGAGGCTATGAAGAAAAGGGAATGCTTATACTCTGTGGGTGGAAATGTAAATTAGTTCAGCCACTGTGGAGAACAGTTTGAAAATATCTCAAAGAACATAATACAGAACTAATCATTCAATCCAGCAATCCCATTACTGGGTTTGTACTCAAAGGAAAATAAATAATTCTACCAAATAGACAAACACTTAAATTCACCACAGGACTATTCACAATAGCAAAGACATGAAATCCAACTCAGTGCCCATCCATAGTGGGTTGGACAAAGAAAATGTAGTGCATATACATCTTGGAATACTACACAGCCCTAAAACAGAATGAAATAATGTTCTTTGGAGCAACATGTATGTGGCTGGAAGCCATTCTCCTAAGTGAACTAAGGTTGGAACAGAAAACCAAATACTGCATATTCTCATCTATAAGTGGGAACTAAACCTTGTGTACACATGGACACAAAGATGATAATAATACACACTGAGGACTACAAAAGTGGGGAGGAAGGGAGGAAAGCAAGGGCTGAAAAACTACCTACTGGGTACTATGCTCACTACCTGGGTGATGGGATCAGTCATACCTCAAACCTCAGCATTATGCAACATAAAATAAACCTGCACATGTACCCCCTGAATGTAAAATAAAAGTCAAAATTAAACAAAATAAAACAAAAAAAATTGTAAATAGAGTATCTCTGTCTTAAGTTGCAATGGGAGGACCAGCTTATATCTCTGACGATAAAGAAAATGGGAAGACACAAAGCAAGTTACAAAGCAGAAAAAAGAATCCCATTTTTACTTTAAATGCAAAAAGAACAGGAAAGTCATAACTGCCAATATTTTGCTTTGTCTTTTTCTAACCATAAAGATAAAGCTAAGTCTACTTTAATCTTCACCACACCCCCTACACTGTCATCTCTCATTCGCTTCTCCTTTCCCCAGAGTAATCACTGAGTTCATTTATATTCTTCCAATCCATTTTTTATGTATAAGTAATATGTAGTAATATTTCATATTTTTAAAAATAATATGTGCACATATTTTCTATCTTGCATTTTCCCTTCAACATCAAATTTTGGATCCATGTTAATATATGTGGATTCAGTTTTGTTTCAGCTGCTTCACGGTTTTTCCTAATGACTATTCCACATTTCATTAATGTGATCCTCTATTGATGGCATTTAAGTAGTTTACAATTTTTATGCTGTCATTAAAACAACAATATAATGAGCTTCTGTTGTTTTTAATGCTGTTTGAAACTTACATTTTAGGGAAGCTAAGCTAATACATGTATTTTTAAAAGTATCTTTTCACCCTTTGGTTTTTTCTTATAAGACTTTTGCTTAGCAATGACTTGGTCATTTACTTAAAAACTGAAAATAGTTTTTTAAATGATCAACAAAAGAGATAGTTTAGATAAACAGGCTTTTTGCAAATTCTCCATTCCTTTTGATTCTATGAAGTCAGGAAGAGAGAAAGGAATTATCAGTGTTATTAATTAATTGCAGACCCTTAGCTTTCAAATTACATCACTGTGCATTTGCTTTAATACTACCTACTGGGGTGCATATCAAAAAGCAGCTACGTGAAGCCCTTTCCCTCATTTGGACTTTGTTCATCTATACTTTTTGCTTATGCCCAATCCCAGTTTATTACTCCCTGATGATTTCCCTGGCAATACAGAAATCAATGTTGGAGCACAGTAGCTAAAGTGTGACTATTATCCTTAGTGACTGTCTGGTATTGTCCTTAACAAGAGTATTTAGTTAATCACTCGATGGCTTGCTTTATACAGAGACATGAGTTTATGCAGAGATACAATTCCAATAGGCATGAAAATGAGTCATAGTAGTCAATTAGCTTTTGGTGATGATGAGTCACAGGAAGCAAAACATTTTACAAAGTGCTTGGCAGGTGACCAATGCTCTAGCTTGAGCTACCGAGATGTGACATTTTAGAAAATGGGAAGAAAATCATCATATCTTAGTATCTTCTCATGGAAGATGTTTGTCAGTTGCCTAGAGGAATATTTTCATTCTTGCACATACTGCTCCCTAGACTTGGAACACCCACTCTAATGCCACCACCTCTTACTGGCAAATTCCTATTATTCAGGACCCATCTCAGACCTGAAGCATTTCCTGAGGCACGATTACTCACTCCCATCACTGAGCCCATAGCTGCTGGTTTCTCCTGTTATTAAACCATCTATCAAGTGATACTGCAATTTACCTGTTCCTATGTTTATCTTTTCTCCCCCTCTCTGGAATAAAAACCCTATCCTAGTTGTCCTTACATACTTAGTAAATGACATATAACGGGGCTCAATTCATTTTTGTTTCTTTGTTAAATGGATGTGTTTCTATTTATGTGGGCATTATGAGATACTAACAATTATAAAAACAGTAATAGTTAACATTTACTGAGTGCTTCTTATGTACTAGGCACTGTCTGAAGGGCCTTCAGTGTATTAACTCATTTAACTCTCCCAACATCATCCAGGAGGTAAGTACTACAATCCTCTTCAGAGATAAGAAAACTGAAGCACAGAGAGTTTAAGTAACTTGTCCTAAGTCACACAGCTACTTGGTGGTGGAGTTAGGAATTGTACTCAAGCAGTCTAACATCGAAAGCTACATATTTATGCAATGTATTATGTGGCATTTACTTTTTTCCTTAAGAAAAGAATCTAAAGACAATTTTAATGGGACAGAATAAATTTATTTTACATAGAAAAATAAAAATTGCCATCACCAAAAGACAGTGTCTCAAGATTAACCTGAAAGCTATTTTTGAATGAGGTAGAGCTGTACCTTTTTGCCTGAAGGGAAGTCTATGATGCATAGTTAAGAAAACAGAATTGTAGAATAATTTCGTAGTGATTTTTTTGTGAATGAGAAGAAAATAGTAGAAGGCTTATACAGCTTACACTTCTTCCTTTTACGTCTTTCTCTTTGCTTACAAAACATATACCTGTGGATCAGGATGCAAATATCAGTTACAGTGTGGAAGGACACTAAAGTGGGAGGTGTTATAATTTTTTTTTTGGCATTAATTCACTGTCACTCTGAATATTGGAACATGTCACTCTGAATATTGGAACATGTCACTCTGAATATTGGAAGAGGAATTTAATAAAAATTTATTGAAGACTAATAAAATTCTAGGGAGAAATGCCAGAGAAAGTGACTTTCCAAGTCACACGTGGAGCAAGTAGGCAGTCAGCTTCATTCAAAGCAGTTTCCATGACACCCTCATATGAGAAGCAGTAGTTTCATTCTTAACAGGAAGCACTGTAGGAAATGAGGAAGCTGGAGGACCAGGCCTAGTGGTGCATTCCATACTAACTAATGTGCCTCCCCCAGGCTCGCTTCGCCCCACTTATCCCTCAGGCCCTGGCGACTTGCTCGCTGCCCCCACCTGCCATCTCAGCAAGTCCTGGGTGAGGACCTCCTCAGTCATCCGCATCTGATTGAGCATCTCACAAAGGCTTTGGCTCCTGCTGCCATGTCTGAGTTCAGAGGAAGGGCCTGCTGCCAGAAAGGGAATCTGGCTTCCCCAGCAGCGGCCCAAAGGGACTGCAACACAATCTGGAAACACCAGGGAGGTCACACTCTGTGCCGCAGGCTTAGCAGAACCTGGAAATAATCATTCTCAGCAAACTGACACAAGAACAGAAAATCAAACACCGCATGTTCTCACTCATAGGTGGGTGTTGAACAGTGAGAACACATGGACACAGGGAGGGAAGCATCATACACTGGGGTCTGTCGGGGGGAAATAGTGGACGGACAGTGGGGGGGTGGGGAGTTGGGGAGAGATAGAATGGGGAGAAATGCCAGATATAGGTGATGGGGAGGAAGGCAGCAAATCACACTGCCATGTGTGTACCTATGCAACAATCTTGCATGTTCTTCACATGTACCCCAAAACCTAAAATAAATAAAATAAAATAAAAAACTGAAAAAAAAAAAAAAAAGGAAAAGACCCAGAGCATCAACCTATCTCTCATCCTCCCTCGAACACGTCTTCTGAGGCCCACTGCTTCCACATGGGCTTTGCAGAGATGCCCATTGACCAGGCAGCCGACTAGGTCTTCTCGTGAAGCTATAGTTGCTCTGTAATGCACTTCCTTGTCTTTGCTTTCTCTCCTTCTCTGCTCCCTTCCCATTTTGCTCTCAATCTTGCTGTCCTGGGAGCAAGAGCTAGTAGCAGGTTAACTTTTCATTAGGCTTAGTCTTCTAGGGGCCTAGGGTGAAGACATGGTGAGCCATCCAGGTTTTTAGAAACGTTAATATCTGATGTTATAAATAGTCCTTTATGTTGAAAATTGGGAAGCCCTGTTTGAAGTTCAAGCACATGACTGATAGGCTTTGAGAAGGATACTATGCTTGCTATCTGGGTGGTGGGATCTGTACCCCAAACCTCAGCATCATGCAATATGCCTATGTAACAAACCTGTGCATATACCCCCCATATCTAAAATAAAAGTGGAAATTAAAAAAATTTTTTTTCTTTGATACAAGAAAATGTAGGCTAGACATAATTATTCTGGAAAATAAATTTTCATTAAATTATATAGAAAAGAATTAACTTTGGATTTTTTGCTGAGCGGGATGTTGTGAATGTTTAAATACCTTGTTTTTAAAAATTTTATCTTATGTTTTCAATAATAGTTTTATGTCTTTTGAATTAACAATCTATTATGTACAAGTAAGAAATGGTAGCTTTTCCAACAAATATTTTGTATTTTGACCACTAAATGTATAGTTAAAATAAATCTAAATAAAAGTAACATATACTTATTTAGAAGTTTGATAAATGAATGTATAAAAATTAAAAATCACCCATCCAAATACAGTCACGTTAACATTTTGGTATATGTTTGCCCATGTTTTCTATCATTAGAATGTACATATTTTACATATCTACAGATTTACTTACATATTTTACATTAGTGGATATAATATGGTAATATATATACTCCATGTTTATATGTAGAATATTTTTCACGTGTTATGTTAATGTTTGTATGTAATTTATAAAACCTGAATATACTGTATATATGATTTAAAGTTTTATGGTTTAACTTAATATATTATGAGATATTTCCTAAGTTACCAAGTGTTCTAAGACATGCATTTTAATAGTGATATTCAGTATTTCACAGTATGGGTAGGTCAGAGTTTATACTTAACCAAATACTGTTGTTGGACATTTCAGATATTTTGGTTAAGGGTCCCTATACAAATGTACTTTTTTCTTTTCAGAAATGTAGAATTCAGAGGGACAAAAAAATCTTCTAGAGATGGTCTGGTTTACTCCTCCAGTACTATCCTTTAATCATTTCTGTAAGCAGGACATTTCATTCCATTTTCTTTTGTTCTTTCTGTTCAGGTGCCCAATACCTTCAGCCTCCTATCTCTTTGCTTCTTACAAAAAATGATTGCCAAAACTCCATCTATATGATTTTAGTAATAATAATAACAGTAATAACAGCTAGGCATATAATGCTTACCATGTTTCAGGTTCTAGTCTAAGTATTACATATATTTCAACTCATTTAATTCTTGCAAAATCTCCTGAAGTAGATACCCGTGACTATCCCCAAATTAGAGCTGGAAGCACAGAGAGATTAAGTTACTTATTTAAATTCACACAGCTAGTAAGTGGTGGAACTAGGATTTGAGCTTAGACAATCAAATTCCAGAATCTGAATTCTAATTACTATGCTGTAATGGATGACTCCTAAAATAAAGATGGCAAAGAGGTTTCATTCTGAGTTCTAATTTCAATCACTGGACATGGCTGTCTGGAACAATGTGTTCAGAAGGATTCTGAGACTGTATCTGAGCTTAGAGGGGAAAGGGCCATGACACATGAATAATGTTTCCCTTGTTCAAAAGAGGACAGTGATTGTATATTTGCCATTTTTACCCTATAATTTTAGTTACCCTAGAGTTATTTCAGTTCAAAAGGATAAAACTCTAGAGATTAAAAAAATTGTAGGTGGAATAGGGTCTATTTATTCATTTATTTATTATTTTTGCAGGAGGGAGATGAGGGGGCAAATGGTTTGGGCTATTTCAGCCTGTGCTACCTCTATTAGTGCAAATGACTCCATATGCATTTCAGGACCCTCATTTTTATAATTGTTTTTTAAAAGAGCCTCTTTCATTCTATCTGTCCTTGGTAGATATAAAAGCATAGAACAATGAAAACACAAAGTTTGGAGACATAGATATATGGGCTTCCATCAAATTAACTGTGTGTTCTCATAGGGTAGTTACTTGACCTTTTTTAGCCTCAATGTTCTCATCTGTAAAATGAGAAAATAATTCTTACTCATATATATATATATATATATATTATTTTTTTATTTTTTTATTGCATTTTAGGTTTTTGGGTACATGTGAAGAACATGCAAGATTGTTACATAGGTACACATATGTCAGCATGATTTGCTGCCTTCCTCCCCATCACCTATATCTGGCATTTCTCCCCATGCTCTCTCCCCAACGCCCCACCCCCACTGTCCCTCCCCCTCTTTCCCCCCCCGACATACAGATCCCAGTGTGTGATGCTCCCCTCCCTGTGTCCCTGTGTTGTCATTGCTCAACACTCGCCTATGAGTGAGAACATGCAGTGTTTGACTTTCTGTTCTTGTGTCAGTTTGCTGAGAATGATGGTTGCCAGGTTCATCCATGTCCCTGCAAAGGACACGAACTCATCGTTTTTGATGGCTGCATAATATTCCATGGTGTATATGTGCCATATTTTCCCTGTCCAGTCTATCATTGATGGGCATTTGGGTTGGTTCCAGGTCTTTGCTATTGTAAACAGCCCTGCAATGAACATTCATGTGCATGTGTCCTTATAGTAGAACGATTTATAATCCTTTGGATATATACCCAGTAATGGGATCGCTGGGGTCAAATGGAATTTCTATTTCTAGGTCCTTGAGGAATTGCCACACTGTCTTCCACAATGGTTGAACTAATTTACACTCCTACCAACAGTGTAAAAGTGTTCCTATTTCTCCACATCCTCTCCAGCATCTGTTGTCTCCAGATTTTTTAATGATCGCCATTCTAACTGGCGTGAGATGGTATCTCAATGTGGTTTTGATTTGCATTTCTCCAATGACCAGTGATGATGAGCATTTCTCCATATGTTTGTTGGCCTCATGTATGTCTTCTTTTGTAAAGTGTCTGTTCATATCCTTCACCCACTTTTGAATGGGCTTTTTTGTTTTTTCTTGTAAATCTGTTTTAGTTCTTTGTAGATTCTGGATATCAGCCCTTTGTCAGATGGGCAGACTGCAAAAATATTTTCCCATTCTGTTGGTTGCTGATTCACTCTAATGACTGTTTCTTTTGCCGTGCAGAAGACATGGAGTTTGATTAGGACCCATTTGTCTATTTTGGCTTTTGTTGCCAATGGTTTCGGTGTCTTGGTCATGAAGTTCCTGCCTATGCCTATGTCCTGAATGGTTTTGCCTAGATTTTCTTCTAGGGTTTTTATAGTGTTAGGTCTTATGTTTAAGTCTTTAATCCATCTGGAGTTAATTTTAGTGTAAGGTGTCAGGAAGGGGTCCAGTTTTTCCATGTGCTTTCTGCACATGGCTAGCCAGTTTTCCCAACACCATTTATTAAACAGGGGAATCCTTTCCCCATTGCTTGTTTTTGTCAGGTTTGTCAAAGATTTGATGGTTGTAGATGTGTTGTGTTGCCTCCGAGGCCTCTGTTCTGTTCCATTGGTCTATATCTCTGTTTTGGTACCAGTACCATGCTGTTTTGATTACTGTAGGCTTGTAGTATAGTTTGAAGTCCGGGAGTGTGATGCCTCCTGCTTTGTTTTTTTTGCTTAGAATTGACTTGGCTATGTGGGCTTTCTTTTGGTTCCATATGAAGTTTAAGGTGGTTTTTTTCCAGTTCTGTGAAGAAGGTCATTGGTAGCTTGATGAGGATAGCGTTGAATCTGTAAATTACTTTGGGCAGTATGGCCATTTTCACGATATTGATTCGTCCTAACCATGAACATGGAATGTTTCTCCATTTGTTTGTGTCCTCTCTTATTTCGTTGATAGCAGTGGTTTGTAGTTCTCCTTGAAGAAGTCCTTTACGTTCTTTGTTAGTTGTATTCCTAGGTATTTTGTTCTCTTTGCAGCAATTGTGATTGGCAGTTCATTCTTGATTTGGCTCTCTTTAAGTCTGTTACTGGTGTATAGGAATGCTTGTGATTTTTGCACATTGATTTTGTATCCTGAGACTTTACTGAAGTTGCTTATCAGTTTCAGGAGATTTTGGGCTGAGACGATGGGGTCTTCTAGATATACAATCATGTCGTCTGCAAATAGAGACAATTTAACTTCTCCTTTTCCTATTTGAATATGCTTTATTTCTTTTTCTTGCCTGATTGCTCTGGCTAGAACTTCCAATACTATATTGAATAAGAGTGGTGAGAGAGGGCATCCTTGTCTAGCGCCACATTTCAAAGGGAATGCTTTCAGTTTTTGCCCATTCAGTATGATATTGGCTGTTGGTTTGTCGAAAAAACTTCTATTATTTTGAGATACGTTCTGTTAATACCAAGTTTATTGAGGGTTTTTAGCATAAAGGGCTATTGAATTTTGTCAAAGGCCTTCTCTGCATCAATTGAGATTATCATGTGGTTTTTGTCTTTGGTTCTGTTTATGTGGTGAATTATGTTTATAGACCTGTGTATGTTGAATCAGCCTTGCATCCTCAGGATATATCCTACTTGATCATGGTGGATAAGCTTTTTGATGTGCTGTTGCAATTGGTTTGCCAGTATTTTATTGAAGATTTTTGCATCTATGTTCATCATGGATATTGGCCTGAAGTTTTCTTTTCTTGCTGAGTCTCTGTTGGGTTTTGGTATCAGGATGATGTTGGTCTCATAAAATGATTTGGGAAGGATTCCCTCTTTTTGGATTGTTTGGAATAGTTTCAGAAGGAATGGTACCAGCTCCTCTTTGTATGTCTGGTAGAATTTGGCTGTGATACCATCCGGACCTGGGCTTTTTTGGGTGGTAGGTTATTAATTGCTGCCTCAACTTCTGCCCTTGTTATTGGTCTATTCAGGGTTTCAATTTCTTCCTGGTTTAGGCTTGGGAGGATGCAAGTGTCCAGGAATTTATCCATTTCTTCCAGGTTTACTAGTTTATGTGCATAGAGTTGTTTGTAATAATCTCTGATGATGGTTTGAATTTCTGTGGAATCTGTGGTGATATCCCCTTTATTGTTTTTTACTGCATCTATTTGATTATTCCCTTTTCTTTTTTATTAATCTGGCTAGTGGTCTATTTTGTTGATCTTTTCGATAAACCAGCTCCTGGATTTATTGATTTTTTGAAGGATTTTTTGTGTCTCTATCTCCTTCAGTTCTGCTCTGATCTTAGTTATTTCTTGTCTTCTGCTAGCTTTTGAGTTTTTTTGATCCTGCTCCTCTAGCTCTTTCAATTTTGATGATAGGGTGTCAATTTTAGATTTCTCCTTGCTTCTCATGTGGGCACTTATTGCTATATATTTTCCTCTAGACATTGCTTTAAATGTGTCCCAGAGATTCTGGTATGTTGTGTCTTCATTCTCATTGGTTTCAAAGAAAATCTTTATTTCTGCCTTCATTTCATTGTTTATCCAGTCAACATTCAAGAGCCAGTTGTTCAGTTTCCATGAAGCTGTGCGGTTCTGAGTTAGTTTCTGAATTCTGAGTTCTAACTTGATTGCACTGTGGTTTGAGAGACTGTTTGTTATGATTTCCATTCTTCTGCATTTGCTGAGGAGTGATTTACTTCCAATTATGTGGTCAATTTTAGAGTAGGTGCGATGTGGTGCTGAGAAGAATGTATATTCTGTGGATTTGGGGTGGAGAGTTCTGTAAATGTCTATTAGGTTTGCTTGATCCAGGTCTGAGTTCAAATCCTGGATATCCTTGTTAATTTTCTGTCTCATTGATCTGTCTAACATTGACAACGGGGTGTTAAGTCTCCCACTACTATTGTGTGGGAGTCTAAGTCTCTTTGTAAGTCATTAAGAACTTGCCTTATGTATCTGGGTGCTGCTGTATTGGGTGCATAAATATTTAGAATCGTTAGCTCTTCTTGTTGCATGGATCCTTTTACCATTATGTAATGTCCTTCTTTGTCTCTTTTGATCTTTGTTGGTTTAAAACCTATTTTATCAGAGATGAGAACTGCAACTCCTGCTTTTTTTTTTGCTCTCCATTTGCCTGGTAAATCTTCCTCCATCCTTTTATTTTGAGCCTTTGTGTATCCTTGGATGTGAGATGGGTTCCCTGGATACAGCACACCGACGGGTTTTTGCTTTTTATCCAATTTGCCAGTCTGTGTCTTTTGATTGGGGTACTTAGCCCATTTACATTTAGGGTTAATATTGTTATGTGTGAATTTGATCCTGCCATTTTGATGCTAGCTGGCTGTTTTGCCAGTTAGTTGATGCAATTTCTTCATTGTGTTGATGCTCTTTACTATTTGGTGTGTTTTTGGAGTGGCTGGTACTGGTTGTTCCTTTCTATGTTTAGTGTCTCTTTCAGAAGCTCTTGTAAAGCAGGCCTGGTGGTGATGAAATCTCTGAGTACTTGCTTGTTGGCAAAGGATTTTATTTTTCCTTTACTTATGAAGCTTAGTTTGGCTGGATATGAAATTCTGGGTTGAAAGTTCTTTTCTTTGAGGATGTTGAATATTGGCCCCCACTCTCTTCTGGCTTGTAGGGTTTCTGCTGAGAGATCTGCTGTGAGTCTGATGGGCTTCCCTTTGTGGGTAACCCGACCTTTCTCTCTGACTGCCCTTAGCATTTTCTCCTTCATTTCAACCCTGGTGAATCTGACGATTATGTGCCTTGGGGTTGCTCTTCTTGAGGAATATCTTTGTGGTGTTCTCTGTATTTCCTGGACTTGAATATTGGCCTGCCTTGCTAGGTTGGGGAAGTTTTCCTGGATAATATCCTGAACAGTATTTTCCAGCTTGGATTCATTCTCTCCGTCACATTCAGGTACATCTGTCAAACATAGATTAGGTCTTTTCACATAGTCCCATATTTCTTGGAGACGTTGTTCATTCCTTTTTATCCTTTTTTCTCTACTCTTGCCTTCTCATTTTATTTCATTGAGTTAATCTTTGACCTCTGATATCCTTTCTTCTGCTTGGTGAATTAGGCTGTTGAAACTTTTGTCTGCTTTGCGAAGTTCTCGTGTTGTGTTTTTCAGCTCCATCAATTCACTTATATTCCTAAGTTGTTTATTCTCATTAGCATTTCATGAAATCTTTTTTCAAAGTTCTTAGTTTCTTTGCATTGGGTTAGAACATGTTCTTTTAGCTCACAGAACTTTCTTATTACCCACCTTCTGAAGCCTGATTCAATTCATCACATTCATTCTCCATCCAGCCTTGTTCCCTTATTGGTGAGGAGTTGTGATCCCTTGTAGGAGGAGAGGTGTTCTGGTTTCGGGTGTTTTCATCCTTTTTGCACTGCTTTCTTCCCATCTTTGTGGATTTATCCACCTGTCGTCTTTGTAGTTGTTGACTTTCAGATTGGGACTCTGAGTGGACGTCCAGTTTGTTGATGTTGAAGTTATTTCTTTCTGTTTCTTAGTTTTCCTTCTACCAGTCTGGCCCCTCTGCTGTAGGCCTGCTGAGGTCCACTCCAGGCCCTCCTTGCCTGGGGGATCACCTGCAGCAGCTGCAGAACAGTAAGGGTTGCTGCCAGTTTCTTCTTCTGCTATCTTTGTCCCAGAAGGATACCCGCCAAATGGCAGTCTGACCTCTCCTTTATGAGGTGACTCTCTGGACATACGGGGGGTCAGGGACCTGCTTGAGGAGACAGTCTGTCCTTTATAGGAGCTCAAGTGCTGAGCTGTGAGCTCCGTTGTTCATTCAGAGCTGCTGGGCAGGTACGTTTAAGTCTGCTGCAGCAGAAATCATAAACCCCTTTTTTCCCCCTGGTGCTCTGTCCCGGGTAGTTAGGGCTTTATTTATGAGTTTCTGTTGTGCTGTTGCCTTTTTTTCAGGGCTTCCCTGCCCAGCGAGGAGGCAGCCTAGTCACTGTCTGCCTGCAAAGGCTTTGCTCAGCTGCTGTGGGCTCCACCCAGCTGCCATGTGAACTTCCCTGCAGTCCTGTTTATACGGGTGTAGTTAGAACTGCCTTGGCAATGGCGGCCCACCTCTATAATGGTGGACTCTCTCTGTAGTGGCAGGCTGCCTCGGCAATAGCAAACTACCTCCATAGTGCTGGACTGCCTCGGTAATGGCAGATGCCCCCTCCCCCCACAGAGCTGGACTGTCTGGGGTTCAGCTGTGCTAGCTGTGAAACTCTCAATCCAGAGCATTTCCGATTGCTGTTTTTTTTGTGGGTGTGGGACCAGCTGATCCTGATCAGCTGGCTCCCTGCCTCAGAGCCTTTTTTTTTTTTTTAGTTGAATGGTTGACTGTCTCCCAGGTGTTCCAGTCGCCTGTTGAAAAGGCACCGGGATCTGTGTGATTTCCCATGCAGCGACCCACTGCACCAGCTGAAACAGCGGCGCTGAGATTCGTGGTGCTTTTTTGCCCAGGAATCTCCTGGCCTGGCTCCCTGTTTCAGTCCCCTTTTTAATCATATGAATGGGCAACTCTGCCTTCCTGGAGCTCCAATCGCCAGCTAAAATGGCACCTGGACCCGTGTATTTTGTACGGAGAACTGCCACACCGGGGCACCGGCAAAACAGCCAAGCCGGCCAAAGTAGCCGTGCTGGTGACCCATGGGGCTCCTCCGCCTGGCAATTTCCTGGTCTGTGGGCAATGAACATCAGTCTGGAAATGCGGCGTCCACTCACCCTCTGCACTTTCACTGGGAACTGCAATCCTGAGCTGCTCCTAATCAGCCGTCTTGGATCCCCCGTCCTCTTACTTCTTAAATTGTTGTGAAATTAAGTCAGGTAATCGTGTATGAAGTCCTTTGCTTACAAAAGACAAATGTTTTCTCCTTTACTCTCTCATATTCACCAATAGATTGTATCCTTGCATATTATTTTTCTTTTAATTACTTCTCATAGAATCCATTTATTAAAATCTTTAATAGCTTAAAGGTTTTTTTTGTTTCTTGGCAATGTGGAAATATTATCAAGTTTAGATATTTCAGAAATTAACATAGAAATGAAATCCTTGCTAGTCTTTGGTAACCATCCAAAACTGTACAATGGGTCAGTTTAGTGCTTGCTTGCTCAATAACTATGCTTTAAGAAGTTTTATCAGGCTGGCTGCAGTGGCTCACGCCTGTAATTCCAGCATTTTGGGAGGCCAAGGCAGGTGGATCACAAGGTCAATAGATCGAGACCATCCTGGCCAACATGGTGAAACCCCATCTTTACCAAAAAATACAAAAATTAGCTGGGCGTGGTGGCACACACCTGTAGTCCCAGCTATTCGGGAGGCTGAGGCAGGAGAATTGCTTGAACCCGGGAGGCGGAGGTTGCAGTGAGCTGAGATTGCGCCACTGCACTCCAGCCTGGCAACAGAGTGAGACGCCATCTCAAAAAAAAAAAAAAAAAAAAAAAAAAGAAGTTTTATCAGAATGTCTGCTCTTTTTGTGTTCCTAATAGCACCATTGTCCAAGACAGAAACTTAGGAGTCTTTATATCAATTTTCTTTCATTTTAGATTACTTCTATTGCTATTTCTTCATGCTCACTAATCTTTTCTTTGGCAGTATCTAATCTGCTGTTAATTACATCTGTGCAGAAAAGACATAATATAGCAAGCTTGATGTTGCTACCTTTAGAAGGATCTGTTTGAGGGGGCCTGGCCCTAGACTACCATCTGGAAACTTGGCTTTGGGATGTTCCTAACACAGATAGGGATGATTTGCTCATCTGAGACACCAAACCCTTATATACCAGCTTGTCTAGATTATTTGTGCAAACAATGTAATTAATGGTGAATGCCAGCTTTTCTACCACATGTCTAAAATTTTGGTAGCTGTGGCTTATCAGAAGCAGAGACTACCAAAATAATCAACCCCCAGTGAAAACTCTGAAGTTCGAGTCTTAAGCAGAAACACTGCATTTTGTTGGATAAAGGAGTGTGTTCTCTGTGGCCACCCTATCCCCCTTCTTTGCAGCTTCCTTTTCTCCTGTCTGGTACTCTCCTCCTGCAACTTCAGCCCCAGAGGGAGAAATTTGGAAGCCAGTGCCCAAATTCCTCCAGGCCTCACCTGGTTTGTCTTTTTCCCTTGTGAGGCTGGTTGTGTATCTTATGCTTTGATAAGCCATAGCTGGGATCACTTTGCCTCTGAGCCCTGTGAGCCCTTCTAATGAGTCCTAAATGTGTGGGTGGTAGTTGCGAGGCATCCCAAACACCATCTATTAAATATTTAATGCCTAGAAGTTTGAGTGTTTTAAAATATCATCCAGCTGGGTATGATGGCTCAGGCCGGTAATTCCAGCATTTTTGGAGGCTGAGATAGGCAGATCACTTGAGGTCAAGAGTTTGAGACCAGCCTGACCAACATGCTAAAACCCCATCTCTACTAAAAATAAAAAAATTAGCTGGGCATGGTGGCACATGCCTGTAATCCCAGCTACTCAGCAGGCTGAGGCAGGAGGATTGCTTGAGCCCAGGAGGTGGAGGTTGCAGTGAGGCAAGATCATGCCACTGCACTCTAACCTGGGTGACAGAGCAAGACTCTGCCTCAAAAATAAAATAAAATAAAATAAAATAAAATACTATTCATGTCTCTTTTTAACAGGCTCAAATTTTTCTCCACTTTCTTGAGCATATGGAATATATTTATTAGAATTGTTTTAATGTCCATGTCTACCAATTCTATACTGTGTGTCATTTCTGGGACTGCTTCTCTTGAATCGTTTATTTCACTTCTCATAAGAGGTTGTATTTTTCTGCCTTTTGGCATATCTAGTAATTTTTGATTGCATGCCAGACATGATGAATTTTACTTTGTTACATATTGGAGGAATAACCCTTTAAATATTCTTAGGCCTTTTTTTTTGTTTGGCAATTACTTGGAACTAGTTTGAAACTTCTGAGTCTTGCTTTTAAGCCTTGTTGGACACAACCAGAGCAGACTGTGGTTCCAGTACTGAGGCAGTCCTCTTCTGTGTTCTCCATCTGATGCACTGTGTATTATGAGGTTTTCCCATTTTGGCTGGTGGGAACACAAACTTCTCCCAGCCCTTTGTGAGTCCCAGGGATTGTCCTGCCTGTTTCTTTCAGGTGGTTCTTTCCTTAGTCTCAGGTATCAAGACTCAAGGGAAACTCAGGAAATCTCCAGAAATTTCTCTCTGTGCAGCTTCCTTCTTTCCTGTCTGGTAGTCTCCTCCTGAGACTTCTAGAGGCATTGACCTCCCCAGATTCTCAAATAGCTCCTCAAATCAGGGAGAGTGCTGGCCTTTGTGTTCTCCTTCTCTGTGCTGAGGCCTGGAAATAAGACAGTGAGTAAGGCACCCCCGGTGCTCACCTTGTGTTTCTCTTCTCCAAGGGATCACTGTTCTCTACTACCTATTGTCCAATGTCTGTAACTCATTGTTTTATGAACACGTTAATGAACATGCATTTTGTTCACTTCTTTTTTGTTATTTAAGCTGGGAGGGTAAACCTAGTCCTGTTTCTCTGTCATGGTCAGAAGTGATTGTCTATACTTCCATGCTGTTCTTTGAAACATTAAGGGTCTGGATTTCTTGTCCTTAGGGTCGACATTTGGCACATAGTAGGTAGTCAAACATTATCTGTTGAATAACAAAATAAATGAATAACTGGTCTCCTTAACTTTACTGTAAAGTTAAAGATATGGTATTATTTTCTTCTATTCACTGGACTAGACACTATTAAAGCTTCAAAAAACTGTATTGAGATTTATGTAGGCTTGGTTAAAAATTCCGGCCTGGCCACAGCAGCTGTCTGATCCTGCATCTTTTCCTTTCCTAGAATGACATGAACCTTGTAAGGTAGGCATGAGAGTTAAAGGAGAGGGGGTGTGTGTAAAGAACTTAGTAAGCTCTCAGTGAAAATGGGAGCTTTTGCTGTTCTTCGTGTGCTGAAATAATGACCATACATTGATACAGAGTTTTAACAATTCATGTGCTTTCTATAAATATCTACCTTATATAATCCTAACAATTTTCCCCCCAAATAATCAGCTTTGTCACAAAGCAAATTAAAATCCACAGAATCTTCCAGAATAAGAAAAACAGGCTAAAACTGGAATATTTGGAGACTTGAGAGCAGAGCTTTGCTTGTATGGAGGCCTCTTAAACACCACCTCTATTTCTGGCTTGGAAGAAGAACATCTGAGCTTGCATGATAGACATTGTCTCTCAAGTTTTCTACCTGTTCTTTCCCATCTTGTTGTGTATGCCAAAAATGATTTCTCACACACTCTCCTTTGTACCCACCTTTTATAATGTGAGGTGTAAAGTTAATAGTATGTGATGTCTTGACATCTGGTAAAATTGGGAAGGCCTTGAATGGCCTGACTGCAAATTCCCCTCCACACTCTCCTCTCACAGATGACGTCCCCCCAGCCAAACAACCCTCCTTTTTGAGGGGACCAGGTGCAGTTCCTATTTATCCCTGAGTACTGGGTTTTAGTTTCCTCCTAAGCAGTTATTCAAACAAGCCAATTACATCCTCCTGTGGGAACTAGGAGGCACCATGCCCTCTTGATACTACAAAGCCTGCCTCCCACAGGCCCTGGTTACTCATTCTGTTCCCCAACTCCAACCTCTGTGTGGCCCTGATGGTGTGCTGGTTCTCCCTCCCCTAGGCTGGGGTATATGTGACTAATGAATCGCTGTTGGTCTCATCTGTCCAGTGCTTAGTGTCATGTGTTTGGCCATCTTCCTAACCCTAGGGGGGAATCTGTCACCGATAGGCTGAATAGGAACCCATTCAAACCCACTATGCCTCTTACTTGCATTGCCGTCCTGCCCTTTCAGTTCTTGTTAGTGAAATGTCAAGGCAGTGCCTCCAGATTTACTCCATTGAACACAAAATTTAGGTTAAAGAGTGTGAAGGGGGGGAAAAGGTAGGAAGAAATATGGCACTTAACAATGTGCTTGCTAACACTTTGAAAACCCTGTAAGTTTGAAGATGGGTTCCTATAACAGATCAGGGAGGAGGGAATAAGAAGTGAGACCTGGCTTCTCTTGCTCTGGCTTTTCCACATGTTGGGCGAGGACAACCTGAAGTGTGGCAGATAGGATGTTCTTCCTTTTCACTCTATTCTTCTCTTCATTCCCACCCATCAGGGGGAAGGAATCTTTAAACTCCATTATATATCCAAATTATGCTGTGAGATGTGGTCAGTCATTAGGAAGAAGACACCTTGCTTGTTTAATGACCTCTTTGGTCAAGGCTCCCAATAGGAATATTGGATTCCACTGTTACATCTCAAAATAGAACCAGAAGCAATGGTCTGGTTGTCTTGGAAAGGTAGTAGGTAGGAAGAATGGAGCCAGAGTCTTTGGGTGAGAAAAGCGAAGGAAAAGAAGTATTAGTACAGCATCTATCCTATTAGAACTAATATATTTAGGGATATAAAATACAATTTCTACCAAACATATAAATAGTAAGAATATAATTAAATTTAAAAATATGATGTTTCTGTCTATAGTTTATTTCCCCAGAAAATTCCTAGTTTTAGAGACATTTGAGTGAATAATTTCAGCTAAAGGGAGAATTTTAGATGAATCTGGGAACTTTTCATAGGCAGCTGAATTTATAGTTTTCCTGCTAGCTGGCAAGAAGTATAATTGTCTCAGCTGGCAAAGATTTCCTTTCACCTTGACTAAGAATTGTCTTTCCTAAGAGACTGAGAGAGAATTCTACTAATATTCATTGAACAATCTGGGAACCATACAATAATACACCAGCTCTATGTCAAGCACTTGCTTACACGTGTTAACTCATTTAATCACCATAAAACTCTACAAGATAGGTGCTGTCACTGGTTGTTACTTAACCTCCCTGGGCCCCATCTATAAAATTGGTGGAGTTACACTACTTATCCCATTGAAGTTCTTGTGAAAATGAAGTGATGGAATCAATGTAAAGCACTTGCCCCAATTTCTAGTACACATTAATTACTGAAAACATGAGCAAGAAAATGCTACACTAATTTTATTCCTGACTATTCAGAGGAATTGTTTACAGATGTTGAAACTATTTGAAATTTATTTATTTATTTTTGAGATGGACTTTTGCTCTGTCGCTCAGGCTGGAGTGCAGGGGTACAATCTTGGTTCACTGCAACCTCTATCTCCCAGGTTTAAGTGATTCCTCTCTCAGGCTCCCAAGCAGCTGGGCTTACAGGCATGCACCACCACACCTGGCTAATTTTGTATTTTTAGTAGAGACAGGGTTTCACCATGTTGGCCAGGCTGGTTTTGAATTCCTGACCTCAGGTGATCCACCTACCTCAGCCTCCCAAAGTCCTGGGATTGCAGGCATGAGCCACCATCCCAGCAATATCTGAAATTTTTAAAGCACTCAAAATGTTAAACATTTCATCACTGGGCCATGATTTGAGTGCAAGCTTGGATCAGTACCCTGTTACAGCTAGGCCATCTCTCAGACCACAAAGGTGTGCTGTGTATATGGGCTAGCTGTGGAGCCAGATTGCCAGCCATTTAGTAGCTGTGTAACCTTGGGCATTTACTTAAACTTCCTGTGCCTCAGTTTCTGAAAAATGAAGAGAACAAATACCAACTTCAGAGGATGGTCATGAGGATGAAAGCAAACAGTGCATGTAAAATGTGCCTGGCATGTAATGAGCACTTATAAAGGGTAGTTATGACACCTCGAGGAAAAGCATTTGAGTAGATCCTAATACAAATACTAACAAGGCATGAGACCTGGAGTTCTCACTATTGTCATGTAGAGAAGTCTTTGACAAGAATGGGTTTGGGTGTTTAAAGAGCCAGTATGTATTATTTGCAAGGCATCATGTTAGCATTTTACCCATGTTATTTAATCTTTATATTAATGCTGTATGATAAGTACTATTGTTCTTCCTATTTTACAGATGAGGAAACTGAGGCACAGAGAGGTTAAGCACCCATTCCTCCAAGCAGTCAGTGTGACTCATTGCACTGAAGGGCCATACAAATGTGGCTTAGGGTACAGGGTACAGAGCTCACTCAACGATAGTGCTCACATTCTCAATGCTGGGCCGTGGATCAGGAGGCAACAGCCTGGTCTTGGAGTGGGAGATGGCATGCTAAGCCCTTGCAAAGTCATTTATTTGTTAGCAGAGGGGGCCAGATGTGGTAGTGAGAGTCTGCGGGCACATTTCTTACCCCTTTGCCAAGAAGTCACTGTCTCAAGAGGCCACCTCACTAAGCCTGTTAGCTAAGGAGATGCCAGAGGAAGGCTTTCCCAAACCGTGGGTACCTGGCCTTAGGGTGAATTGAAAAAAATCAAGGGAGAAAGGGATGGATCATGTTTCCTGGAGTACATGCCTCTCAGTACAACACTGAGATGAGTCAGCGATGGCTTGTTTCTGCCCAGAAATATCCATCTTACTGCCTGTCTAAAAACCTCTCCATTTCCAGAATTTCCTGTTACAAAGGGGAGGACACAGGGGCCATGTTTAACTATCTTCAGTTAATCCCACAGAGTAGCTGCTTTATGTATATTTGTTGAAAAGATCAAATTTAATGTCATCCAGCTGAGGACAAGAGAGGTAACAAGAATGAGAAACTAAATGGTGCGTGTGGTTGGGGATGGGTGGCATGAGAGAAAGGATCGGGATGGGGAAAGAGGAAATCTGAGAGGGAAATTCCTGGAGCACGAAAGACAATGCTGCTGTCTTCTAATTTCTCTTAAGCAGCCTTGGTAATGGCATTCAGGAAGACCTCATGATTTTTTGGCATTTGAGTTGTACAACACTGAGTTTAGAAGAGAACAGGAGTATTGTTTCTTTCATCTTTAAAAACACTTTACTTTCTATTCAGCAGCTGTCTTATTGCAATTTGAGTACCCATCAGTCAAGTAGACATTAAGTGGTTTCTTACATAAATACTTACAGAGTTCTGACTTTGCAAGCATCTCTGAAAAGCATTCTATTCCAAGTTCTTTGAAATTTTCTTTTGGCTACATCAAGTGTATACAGATATATCCAGAGATGGAAATTTTTCCTGTGCAAATTAACTTCACAGTCACAAAGTCAGAACAAAAAATAATTCTCAAAATTCACTACTGAAAGCCCCCTGGAGGATCATCACTAGGTAACATGATTGCGAAATTTCTTTTTCTGTAAATTATTGTCCTCATTTAGAATAGAAATTTTAAGAATGATTTTTCTTGATTTAAAATGTTAAATGTTCTTGATAAAATAGTGTCCTGGCTCAAGCTGTCCTCCCACTTCTGCCTCCAGAGTAGCTGGGACCACAGGCATGCACCACCACGCCCAGCTAATTCTTTTTTTTTTTTTTTTTTTGGTAGAGATGGGGTTTTGCCTTATTGCCGCTGGTCTCAAACTCCTGGGCTCAAGCAATCTGCCCGCCTCCACTTCCCAAAGTTCTGGGATTACAGGTGTGAGCCACTGTGCCCCATTAATACATTTTGTTCAGATTTTTTCTGTATTCTTATCTTTATCTCTATTGATCTACCAATTGATAGATGACCACAATAATATTTTGAGATATTTATCACTTTGTACTACACATTTTATTGAAGTATTGCATATAGACAGAAAAGTGCACGAATCACAGGTATGCTAAATGTGTTTCTATATGCTGAACACACTTGTGTGCCTAATAACCCAGTTCAGTACTGGTATGTATCTCCTCTGAATTTACTTGTATCTCAAGGCCCTTTCTTCACCTCAAGCAAGTAGGATTTTCCACGTTCATGCTTTGGGAAAAGGAGATGTCAGCAGATGTAGAAAAAAGATCTTTAGTTTTTGACAGAAATCCAAAAATAGGACAAGGGATTTGGAAGAACATGAATCAGTTTGAGCTGATATTTTGAACCTTAGGTCTTGGTAAAGGATTCTTGTTGAGAGGGAAGACAGAAGACAGTAAGCAAATGGTGCACAGACATTGGTGAGTCTCCCAGAAGTGCCACTGGTCCTGATTTAAGTTCAGAGACTCTGTAAGAGAAGCTATGGATATGAATTTTGATCCATATAGAAATATTTCCAAATCTTCCTACTCTGAATATGGTGAAGACATGAACTTCTGTTTAATTTAGGCAGAGCAGCTCCGAGTGTTCCACTTCCAGTGGAATGAAACTTCCATGTCCTAATACGCACATCTCAGACATGCTGGTGACTCCTGATGCAGATGGTCCTTGGTTCTCACCTGCAGAAATACAAGTATAGGTTTTTGTCCATGCCATGACCATGGTTCTCAAGCTTGTCGGTGCATCAGAATTACCTGAGGATCTTATTAAACACAGATTCCTAGGACTAGCTATTGACTTTTATAAGGCCTTGCAATCAGAATGTTCACCAACTCTCTAAGTAACTATTATGTACCAGTCTGACATCCATTGGAGGGTTATATTTGGGATGGCTCTTCCCTATGGCCTGTGAATCATACCATTGTATGAGGACAAAGATTCAGTACAGTGCTATCCAAGTGACCCAGCAGAGCCCATCTAGAAGGTGTTGATGGCAAGAGAGAAGCTCAGATGGTAAGGCTCCTTACCTGCCTCTCATTCAACCGGACAAGTCCCTCCTGCTTAACAATACTTGCAGAAAGATTCCAAGGTCAAGAGAGGTTTTCAAATCAGCTTCCATGCTACAATACTAACCTCTGTCAATCACAACTTTTGCTCTATCATTTGTTTTATCAGCAGAAGAATTTATGTGAGGATAAGGGCACCCCCTTTGTAGGCCAAAATCCTCTCTTATTCCCTAAAGAAGGGTATGATGCAGCTCAGATACTGCTGATCTGTTCTTTATAGCACGATGCTAGCTAGCATCTTTAGGCCTCCTGAGGCTCCCAGGAGATGCTCTCATGGATTAGATTATGTCCTTTGATTACAAGGTCCACTAAGCATGGATATGGAGGCTTTTAGAATGCTGTTGGCAATTATTAAAAATGTCCTAAGGGTCCAGAGAACATTTACAATTAAAAAAGACCTTTAAAAGCCACAGCTATAACAGAGCTGTGTCTATATATATATATATATATATATATATATATATATATATATATTTTTTTTTTTTACCCCTTTAGGGGAGCTAATTTAAAGTGAGAGCTCCAAGTGTAATAAACTGTTAGAATAATATATAAGCCATTGATCAGTCACATTTAGAATAAGTTCTGCTAAGCCAGCACCTGCTACCACTAATGACAGGGCATGTCTTCTTGTTTAGGGCAGCTGCTGACTGGGATAAAAGTACAATTGAGGGTCCATGTATGTCAATGGAAGCAAATGGAAAAAGGAGAAACAAGATGGAGCAAAAATTGAGAATTTCAGACTCCCTCAAAACAATCCTCCAAATTTGATACTGAAGGATAAGTTACAGAAGATACAAAAGAACTCACAGGAACCAGGTGATTTTCATTCAAAATATGGAACTGGTCAGGAAAATCAAAGGATGAAGAGGTTATCATTCTGTCACTCAAAATCCTGGTACTGACTATAGGGTAAGATTGTGTCTTAGTCTGCTTTATGATGCTATAACAGAATACCTGAGACTAGGTAATTTCTAATGAACAGAAATGTATTGGCGTACAGCTCTGAAGGTTGGAAAGTCCAATACTAAGGTGTCAGCATCTGGTCAGGGCCTTCTTGCTGCATCATCACATAGTGGAAGGCAAGAATGTGAGAGTGCAAGAGACCAAACCCATTTTCAAAAGCCTTTTAAAATAATGCCATTAATCTACTTATGAGGGCAGAGCCCTCATCACCTACACACCTCCCATTAGGCCCCATTTGCCAACTCTGTAGTATTGGTGATTAAATTTCCAACACATGAATTCTGAGGGACACATTTATGCCATAGCAGATGAGGAAGCTTCTAACCTCACAACTGGATATAAGAAGCAAGGATAGGAAAACCAGAATCAGGTGGTGTTTTGTTTTTACATTTTCCTTTTTTCAAGTAAATGTTGGTGTTTTTTTTTTGAGACAGAGTCTTGCTTTGTCACCCAGGCTGGAGTGCAGTGGCTCAAACACAGCTCACTGCAGCCTTGACCTCCTGGGCTCAATCCCCTCCCACCTTAGCCTCCTGAGTAGCTGGGACTAACCATGCCCAGCTAACTTTTTTTTAGTTTTTGTTGAGGCAAAGTCTTGCCATGTTGCCTAGGCTGGTCTCAAACTCCTAAGCTCAAATGATTCTCCCTCTTCAGCCTCTCAAAGTGCCGGGATTACAGGTGTGAACCACCATGCCAGGCTCCAAAGTGGACTCCTTATTGAAGTATATTGTACATACACGAAAGTACTAAATCATAAAGGAATGGCTAGGTGAATTTTTAAAAAGCAAACTTGTCATTTTACAAAGTGAGCACAGTATGAAAAGACAGGACATTCACAGTTCCTCAGAGGCCCCATTTTGCCTTCTGATCACTGCTTCCCAGGAAAGAGACTCCTGTTCTAACTACTAACAAACCAAGTTCATTTTGCTTACTTTTGAAGCTTATATAAATGGATACACACAATATATACTTTAAAAATCTTCTTTAGCATTACACTGTCCTTCATCCATGTATTTATGTGTAGCTGTTCATTTTCATTACTGTCTAGTGTTCCAACATATGAATACACCACATATCCTCTATTCTGTTGTCAGATCATTTAGCTATTCTCAATTCTTTGCTATCACAGGTAATGCTGCTATAAACTTAGGTGTTTTTAAAATAATTTTTATCCTTCATATGATTATAAAAAGAATTCAACTATTTTAATTGAAGGAAAAAGTGTAGAATAAATGGCAAAATATTTTTTAGAACTAGGAGCTACATTTCAGCAATACCATCTTTTTCTGTAAGAATATAATGAGCCTAATATTATCAATTAATCACAATCTTCTTTTTTACATTTGAAATAGTGGGAGAAATCCATAAACACATCAATAAGGGACTGAGAAAGTATTAAGTGGCAATAAAATTACATTTATGGGTGGGACTTCTTTAGTTGAGAAGACAAACTTATAATGTAGTTTTCCGTTTTCATTATAATCTATAATCTGAGTGATCTTTTCATGACAGGGAATTCTTAAACCAATTCATAATACATTATAACTGTATCTTAAAGTTTCATTCAAAACTGTTATTTCCCCATGAATGTGTTCTAATTCTGGTCTTGTCTTTATAAGCACATGATGAATGAGTATTAACTCACTGCTGCTTCTCCCCATACTCTATAACTTGCAGGTGATCTCCATGTCTCAGTTAGGGTTAAGTTGAGCTCCACGTGACAAAATGACAATATGAAACAAACAAAAAAACTGGATTAAACATGCCAGAAGTGTATTTTTCTTAAGCAGTCTAGGGATGTAATATGATATCTTAAAGGTAATATTAGAGATACAAGCTTTTATCTTTCTTATCTGTCATCTTAAGCACATGGCTTCCATTTCTCTGGTCACTTCATGGTTCAGCATGGTTGTTAATGATCTAGCTGATAACATGTTCACGTTACAAGCTAGAAGCAGGAGGGAAAAAAGAAGGGCATGCTACCTCCATCTAGAAAGATTTCCTGAAAGCCATATGTACTTCCATTTACATCTCATGGGCCAGAATTTTATTGTGAAATATGACCACCCATATAAACTGGGGCTATATTGAGGGATGGGAAAATTGGTGGAGGTAGGCATTAAGGATGTTTGCCACAACAGGGTCTGGAGTGGACCTCCAGCAAACTCCAGCAGACCTGTAGCAGAGGGACCTGACTGTTTGAAGGAAAACTAACAAACAAAAAGGAATAGTGTCAACATCACCAACATCAAAGACCAAAGGTAGATAAAGCCACAAAGATAGGGGAGAAACCAGCGCAAAAAGGCTGAAAGTTCCAAAAACCTGAATGCCTCTTCTCCTCCAAAGGATCAAAACTGCTCGCCGGCAAGGGAACAAAACTGGACAGAGAATGAGTTTGATGAATTGACAGAAATAGGCTTTAGAAGGTGGGTAATAACAAACTCTTCTGAGCTAAAGGAGCATGTTCGAACCCAATGCAAAGAAGCTAAGAACCCGGAAAAAAGGTTAGATGACTTGGTAACTAGAATAACCAGCCTAGAGAAGAACATAAATGACGTGATGGAGCTGAAAAGCACAGCACGAGAACTTGGTCAAGGATACACAAGTATCAATAGCCAAATTGATCAAGTGGAAGAAAGGATATCAGAGATTGAAGATTAACTCAATGAAATAACATGAGAAGATAAGATTAGAGAAAAAAGAGTGAAAAGAAACTAACAAAGCCTCCAAGAAATATGGAACTATGTGAAAAGACCAAATCTATGTTTGATAGGTGTACCTGAAAGTGATGGGGAGAATAGAATCAAGTTGGAAAACACTCTTCAGGATATTATTTGGGAGAAATTCCCCAACCTAGCAAGGCAGGCCAACATTCAAATTCAGGAAATAGAGAGAACACCACAAAGATATTCCTCAAGAAGAGCAACCCCAAGGTACATAATCATCAGATTCACCAAGGCTGAAATTATGGAAAAAATGTTAAGGGCAGCCAGAGAGAAAGGTTGGGTTACCCACAAAGGGAAGCCCATCAGACTAACAGTGGATCTCTCTGCAGAAACCCTACAAGCCAGAAGAGAGTGGGGGCCAATATTCAACATCCTTAAAGAATTTTCAAGCCAGAATTTAACATCCAGCCAAACTAAGCTTTATAAGCACAGGAGAAATAAAATTCTTTACAGACAAACAAATGCTGAGAGATTTTGTCACCACAGGCCTGCCTTACAAGAGCTCCTGAATGAAGCACTAAACATAGAAAGGAACAACCGGTACCCGACACTGCAAAAACATACCAAACTATAAAGACCATTGACTCTATAAAGAAACTGCATCAACTAACAGACAAAATAACCAGCTAGCATCATAATGACAGGATCAAATTCACATATAACAATATTAACCTTAAATGTAAATGGGCTAAATGCCCCAATTAAAAGACACAGACTGGCAAACTAGATAAAGAATCAAGACTCATCTGTGTGCCGTATTTCAGGGGACCCATCTCATGTGCAAAGACACACACAGGCTCAAAATAAAAGGATGGTGGAAGATTTATCAAACAAATGGAAAGCCAAAAAAAGCAGGGTTTGCAATCCTAGTCTCTGATGAAACAGACTTTAAATCAACAAAGATCAAAAGAGACAAAGAAGGGCATTACATAATGGTAAAGGGATCAATACAACAAGAAGAGCTAACTATTCTAAATATATATGCACCCAATACAGGAGCATCCAGATTCATAAAGTAAGTTATTAGAGACCCAGAAAGAGACTTAGACTCCTACACAATAATAGTGGGAGACTTAAACATCCCACTGTCAATATTAGACAGATAATCGAGACAGAAAATTAACAAGGATATCCGGGACTTGAACTCAGCTCTGGACCAAGTGGTCCTAATAAACTTCTACAGAACACTCCACCCCAAATCCACAGAATATACAGTCTCAGCACCACATTGCACTTATTCTAAAATTGACCACACAATTGGAAGTAAAACACTCCTCAGCAAATGCAAAACAATTAAAATCATAACAGTCTCTCAGACCTCAATCATATTAGAACTCAGGATTAAGAAACTCACTCAAAACTGCACAACTACATGGCAACTGAACAACCTGCTCCTGAATGACTACTGGGTAAACAACGAAATGAAGGCAGAAGATATTCTTCGAAATCAATGAGAACAGAGACACCATGTACCAGAATCTGTGGGACACATTTAAAGCAGTGTGTAGAGGGAAATTTACAGCACTAAATGCACACAGGAGAAAGCAGGAAAGATTTAAAATTGACACCCTAACATCACAATTAAAAGAACTAGAGAAGCAAGAGCAGTCAAATTCAAAAGCTAGCAAAAGACAAGAAATAATTAAGATCAGAGCAGAACTGAAGGAGATAGAGACACGAAAAAACTTTCAAAAAAATCAGTGAAACTAGAAGCTGGTTTTTTAAAAGATCAACAAAATAGATAGACCGCTAACCAGATTAAAAAAGAAGAAAAAGAGAGAAGAATCAAATAAGTGCAATGAAAAATGATAAAGGGGATATAACCACTCATCCCATAGAAATACAAACTACCATCAGAGAATACTGTAAATACCTCTATGCAAATAAATTAGAAAATCCAGGAGAAATGAATAAATTCCTGGACACATACACCCTCCCAAGACTAAACCAGGAAGAAGTTGAATCCCTGAATAGACCAATAACAAGTTTTTAAATTGAGGCAGCAATTAATAGCCTACCAATCAAAAAAAAGTCCAGGACCAGATGGATTCACAGCCAAATTCTGCCAGACATACAAAGAGGAGCTGGTACCATTCCTTCTGAAACTATTCTAAACAACAGAAAAAGAGGGAATTCTCCCTTACTCATATTATGAGGCCAGCATCATCCTGATATCAAAACCTGGCACAGATACAACTGAAAAAGAAAATTTTAGGCCAATATCTCTGATGAATGTCGATGGGAAAATCCTCAATAAAATACTGACAAACTGAATCCAGCAGCTTATCAAAAAGCTTGTCCACCACAATCAAGTCGGCTTCATCCCTGGGATGCAAGGCAGGTTCAACATATGCAAATCAATAAACGTAATACATTATATAAACAGAACAAAAGATAAAAACCACAAGATTATCTCAATAAATGCAGAAAAGGCCTTCAACAAAATTCAACAGCCCTTCATGCTAAAAACTCTCAATAAACTAGGTATTGATGGAACGTATCTCAAAATAATAAGAGCTATTTATGACAAACTCACAGCCAATATCATACTGAATGGTAAAAAACTGGAAGCATTCCCTTTGAAAACCAGCACCATACACAGAAGACAAGGATGCCCTCTCTCACCACTCCTATTCAACATAGTATTGGAAGTTCTGGCCAGAGCAATCAGGCAAGAGAAAGAAATAAAGGGTATTCAAATAGGAAAAGAGGAAGTCAAGTTGTCTCTGTTTGCAGATGACAATTGTATATTTGAGAAACCCCATCACCTCAGCCCAAAATCTCCTTAAGCTGATAAGCAACTTCAGCAAAGTCTTAGGATATAAAATCAATGTGCAAAAATCACAAGCATTCCTATACACCAGACAAACAGCCAAATCATAATTGAACTCCCATTCACAATTGCTGCAAAGAGAATAAAATACCTGGGAATACAAGTTACAAGGGATGTGAAGGACCTCTTCAAGGAGAACTACAAACCACTGCTCAAGGAAATAAGAGAGGACACAAACAAATGGAAAAACATTCCATGCTCATGGATAGGAAGAATCAATATCGTGAAAAGAGCCATACTGCCCAAAGTAATTTATAGATTCAATGCTATCCCCATCAAACTACCATTGACTTTTTTCAAAGAATTGGAAAAAAGCTACTTTAAATTTCATGTGGAACCAAAAAGAGCCCGCATAGCCAAGACAATCCTAAGCAAAAAGTACAAAGCTGGAGGCATCACACTACCTAACTTCAATCTATATTACAAGCCTACAGCAACCAAACCAGCATGGTACTGGTACTAAAACAGATATACAGACCAATGGAACAGAACAGAGGCCTCAGAAATAACACCACACATCTACAACCATGTGATCTTTGGCAAACCTGACGAAAACAAACAATGGGGAAAGGATTCCCTATTTAATAAATGGTGTTGAGAAAACTGGATAGCCATATGCAGGAAGCTGAAACTGAATCCCTTCCTTACACCTTATACAAAAATTAATTCAAGATGGATTAAAGACTTAAACATAAGACCTAAAACCATAAAAACCCAGAAGAAAACCTAGGCAATACCCTTTAGGACAGAGGCATGGGAACTACCTTGTATTAATATTACTATATTTTCAGACGTGTATGTCTTTATAGTCCCTAAATGATTTGAAATCCACAGATAACAGGAAAGCTAGTCAAGCTGTGAAGGCACTATTGATCCATGTGGGTCAACAATGAGCTAAAGATACCCTATCTCACAGGTGGGCCTGTCTAGCTTGCTGTCCAAATAACTGAGGCCTGTGCTGTTCCTTAAAGTCAAGAACCCTTAGGCATCAAGGTAATTTATTTCACATGACTCTATAAGAACTGCTCCACCACTTGCCTCTTTGATCTTCTACTCTCCTCCCATACTGACTGGTCCCAGTTATAACCCCCTTTTGTTCCTCCCACCACAGAGTCTTTGGGCTTGCCATTTCTATTGCTGAACTCTTCACTCCACGTCCCATGTGGCTTGTTTCCTTGCCTTCTTCAGTATTGGCTGACATGTCACCTTCTTCGTGACACCTTCCTTGTCCACCCTATTTGAATCACAGTAAACCTCCTTCAGCAGTTTCTTTATATCCTTCCCTGTTTACTTTGCAGCATATCACCACCTTCTAACATGCTATCTTAATGTATTTATTTTGTATATTGTTCATTTCTCATCACTAAAGTATAAGCTTCATGAAGACAGATAATTTTGTCCATTTCTTGCCCTTGACCCCAGTCCAGGATCTCCCTAGCACAGAGAACACAGCAGGCAAGTCATTCTATGTTTAAGTTGTTGTTTGCAAATAAGTTCATACATTACTCTCCTAGATTGTGTGTACAACAACCAAAGTATGTTCTAACCAACATTTGATAAATGTGTCTGACATTTTAAAGTCACTTCCTGATTTCTGGGCAGCCTTGACATAGACTTTGGCACTAATGCTACCATATTTTGGGGAAATTTTGAGGATTCAAAAACAATAGAATGGTGATTTGAAATCAGGATCGTTCTACAAAATATAGAACTTATCACTGCTAAACTGTAGCTGGATAGACAACAGGCTAAATCCCAATAGAAATTATTTAAATCTCTGAAGGGGATATCTTGTGTGATGGCTGTGACAGTCAAGAGATTCTGGAGCACTCAAGTTCTTCAAATCACAACCTAACTACCTAGTTTACTTAATAAGTGAGGTCATCAACATATAGTAATATATTGTCTCTACACACACACACACACACACACACACACACACACACACACACAATAGTGAAAGGGTTGAAAAATTTCTCTAGGTTTCTATTTAAGGACCCTCAGTCAAGCAATAATGTTTCTTTGTAACCCGTCTCTTCAGCAATATTTTCCTTTTCTTGCGGTAATGGGAAATGGCTGACTACACGACTCAATAGAAGTGAAATAATTCAGAAAATATTTCAGAATAAGTATGAGGATAAAATGGAGGCAAAAAATGAACAAGCAATTTCTCACATTCTGCTTTAAACTTCAGGCTATAAAATTTTTGTCATCAGCATGTACACATTTGAAAGTTATGAGGTAAAGTGATGAACTGGCTGTGTTTGATTATAATCAATAGATAACACGTTGAGACCAAATAACTTAACCCTATATGTTAATCCCAGAACCACATTAACCTCAGCAGTCTCCAGCAGCTTTAATTTTACATTCCCCAGTAATTATACTTTTTATAGTTGTCAGAGACAGTTAATCTTAAAGTTCTAAGATAGTCAATCTACTTTCACGAGGAGAAAAAAAGAAACAGAAGCCTTGGATTTAACACAAATCTAAGCGCCACAATAAGTGATTATTAATATAGATCTGTTGACCCATTATGTTTTTTGACAATGATTTGGGGATGTCTCTTTTCCTTTTGAACAAATCGGTTAAATTTTGAATAGGTCTTTAAAAATATTTCCAAGTGACAATCAGTCATAAAATTCAAGAGTCTGAAACAAGTGGCTGCTCCTAAAATGAAGAAACAGGAAGTAAAGTGGTATCTACCTTATTTTCAGTTTTTCCAGAAGCCTCTCTCATGTGTCCAGAGCAAGCACAGAATGTTTGCAGGATGCTTCTCTCATCCTCCTGGTGCCGAGCTTATGAGTGTGTTTATGTCCTGCCTCTCACTTGAAGAGGCACTTGCTTAGGAAACAGCTGTTCACAATTAAATTAATTATCATTTGTTAACAGCATTCTGAGGCACAGAAAGTCTGTGTTAATGGAAAAGAATCCTGTCAGGCCAAAGAATGCTGTCGGGCCACAGTGCACTTCGAAGTGTGTGTTCACTTACGGGACCCATCTAGTTTGGTAGAGTATATTTAAGGTTAAGGTTTTCAAAGCAGTGACAATAGTTTGATAACACAACTGCCACACAGTTGAGTAGTCTCTGCCTCCTAACTTTAGGGGATTTGCTCATCACTTATTTGAGCATTTGTGTTTACCTTGCATTTTAACCCAACCCTTAAAAATGAAGGACAAAGAGTAGAGACAAATGGATTTAAGAAGTATTAACGTGGGCTGGGCGCAGTGACTCATGCCTGTAATCTCAGCACTTTGGGAGGTTGAGATGGGAGGATCACCTGAACTCAGAAGTTGGAGGCCAGAGACAGGGGCAACATGGCAAAACCCTATTGCTACAAAAAAATACAATAATTAGACAGGCATGGTTGTGACTGTGCACCTGTAGTCCCAGCTACTTGAGAGGTAGAGGAGGGAGGATTGTTTGAGCTCAGGGGTCAAGGCTGCAGTGAGCTATGATCATGCCACTGCACTCCAGCTTGATGACAAAGGGAGACCCTGTCTCAAAAAATTTATTTTAAACAACTATTTAAAAAAATATATCAATGTGTACCTTTAAGATTGAATAGTTAGGCCGGGTGTGGTGGCTCACACCTGTAATCCCAGCACTTTGGGAGGCCAAGGTGGGTGGATCATTTGAGGTCAGGAGTTTGAGACCAGCCTGGCCAACATGGTGAAATCCCATCTCTACTAAAAATACAAAAATTAGCCGGGTGTAATTTTTGTATTTTTAGTAGAGATGGGGTTTCACCATGTTGGCCAGGCTGGTCTATAGTCCCAGCTACTCAGGAGGCTGAAAGAGGAGAATTGCTTGAACTCAGAAGGCGGAGGTTGCAGTGAGAAATTGTGCCACCGCACTCCAGCCTGGGTGACAGAGCAACACTCCATCTCAAAAAAAAAAAAAGAATAGTTAATGGTTAAAGCTTAAGTTCCTTGAGTAGTAACTCCAAACAACTTATGAATGAAAAATCTAACCATTTAACTCCTTGGTTAAAACACTTGTGGACATAAATAGTCTGAAGAGCTAAATATGACAGAGGACCAAGAGCTTTAACTTGCTAACTAACCTTTATTAGTTACGACTAATAAGTTCAGCCAAAAAAGCAATTAACCTCAAACTTGACAGAAAATTGAGAAAACAGCAAGTGTATTTAAGTCATCTGGATAGTTAACTGTGTGTTTTTCTTTTGTAAATTAAAAAAAATGTTGAGAGATGAGAATTAAAGAGACATATTTAGAGAATATACTTTATCGAATTAGAGTTTTCAATTAAAGTCAATTTCTTTCTAAATTATTTGTATTTTTAAAATAAAAATGTTTATGTAGAAAAATAATTTGCATATGCTTCTTGAAGCATTTTTGTTTTAAGAGACAGAGTCTTACTATGTTGCCCAGGCTGGTCTTGAACCCTGAGCTCAAACGAACCTCTGGCTTCGGCCTTCCAAAGTGCTGGGATAACAGATGTGAGCCACTACACCTGGCCCAGCATTGTTCATAATAAGAAACATTTGGTTATGAATTTAAATATCCCGTAGGTGAAGTGGGTGAGTAAATTATGAGAGATTTAACCCAATAACCATTTTAAGTAATTATGAAGAAACATTCTTGTAATGAAATTACAAAAGAAATGGAATCATAAAAGAAAATCTCATGATATTATTGAAAAATAAAAAAGTGAATGAGGGATCAGGATATAAAGATTGTATGTACTGATTTCAAGTATTTGATAGCGCTTCCAAAATCTTTATGTTGAAAGAGCTTCCAAAGTCTTATGTCGTGGCTATAAATTTATTGGTTTCATTTGAAGTAATATCTCAGAAAGATTTATTCTGATGCCAAAGAGAAACTGTAAAACTGTACTGATAAAATCTAAAGGAAACCAGAAGGCTTAGTTTCTTTTTAAACTATTTGACTTTAAATAAAAACCGGTTCAGTAAATACCCTTTTTAACTCCCTGCTCCTCCACCCTACAATTTGTTCAGTATCTGAAGGCTTTGGATAAGCCTATAATGTGTAATGTATTCTTCTGTAACACTATTCATTACTTTTCTCTAATTCCTCCTGTTTAAAAAGTTAGCAAGAAATAAGCAAGCAAACAAACCTACAGCTAGCAAAGAGACTGAAAAATGACAGATATTCATAGTGGATTTTTTGCTAGTTGCAAAAGAACTAGCAAAAACTCCACTTGGGAATTACTAAGACGGTCTACTGACCATAAACCTTTTTCTAAGATTAAGTGAAGTTTAAACTTTAATACCCTTTTCAAGGGCACCATTTCTGAAACACTTGGCAATTACAAATCTCAACAAGGTATATACTCTTTAGTTGCCAATAAGCAAAAGTAGTAAATCTATTATCTAGGTGGAATGGATCATTTCACAAAAGTTAGAAGTGAAGCCCTTACGTTCTTACATTTAAGGTATGGAAAAAGGGAAACTTCATTTTACAGAGATGTGGAAGAGAACTATAAACATGAAAATCAGTTTTTACATTTTTGCAAATAGTTTAAATTCAGAACTAAAGTCTTCCCTTTATTTTTGCACCATTATTTTGCTTTTTCCTCTGGAAATAAAGGTTCATCAATGTCCCCTAATGCTGAGCCAGCAATCCTAATTGAATACAGACATTAATCAACAAGAATCTACAAAGATTCTCTGAACCTAGTAATATACGGAGATTCTTGCTTCTTTAAATCTGATGTGCACACTAACCACCCAGGGAGAGAGTTAAAATGTGGGTTCTAATTTGGTAGGTCTGGGGTGGGTTCTAAGATGTTGGAGTTCTAACAAGCTCCCATTTAATGCAATGCAACTGCTGTAGGAACTAGTCTTTGACTAACACAACTCCAGGGTGACAAAGGGCAAAGTGGCATGCCTTTATGAAAGTGAAATCAACAGTTGACTGAGGCAAACCATACGACTCTTGCCAGATACAGATGGAGCAGCTATAGATGAGTTCTAGCTGGCTACTGGTGTGGAGGTTCAGTGCTGCCTGAGGATGAAATGAAAACTAAAGTATCTAGTTCAGTGGCCGGTTACTATGTAGGTGCTTGCTTATTTTTTCCTTTTTTCTCTATAAGATAATTACCAAAGAAAACTTAGCATTTTATACTGATAAAATAAAATGTTGATCAAGAGAGTGGGGTATGGGTATAATGCAGTATACAGCAGACATTACATATGAAATGTGTTTCTTTTGGAACAAGACTAACCTTATTTAACCAAGAAGCTAGAAAAAGAAACTTTCCATAAGAGAAGTAACAGCAAACCCTACAGAGCGGTGGTGCGGAGGGGCTAGAAGTGGACTATGAAGCTAAGGAAATGAGATGAGAAAGGAAGGCTGATGGAGCAACATAACGTGCCTGTATGGGGAGAAAGTCCTTGAGAATTTGCTAGAGATGGGAATGCCCAAAAGAATTCAGAGACAATAAACATTCCGTTCTAAGTTATTTGCTGGGCTGTAGACCAAGTAACATAAATTTTCTCTATTGCCCCAAGGCAATGTGGGCTGGACACATACAGTCACGTGGAAAGTAGTTTGGTGCTGGAGGATTTGGGGTGGTGCCAGCTTGATGGTGCCATGCTGCTGGGAAGGAACAGAATGCACAGAAGACAATACAAGAATAGACCATGGAGAATTCACCAGGAGGTCATTAGTGACCAGGGAAGCTCAACCCCTAAACAATCCACATTACTCAGAGTTATTTGGAGAGACAATGGGTTCTCCATTGTAGGAGCAGGTTGCAAGCCAATTTTTAGTTAGCCTTTTAAAAGGATAAGGCAATTCCAGCAAGCTGGAGTCCTTGAGAACATTTAGGGAGGCGACAATTTACATAAAATAAGGTGTTGAGGCAGTGATTGCACAAATAAATACAAAAGGGAGAGACATGTGTCCAGAAATCAACCCGAAAACTTAACACACTTTACAGTTTACTTTAGATTTCAAACGATGGGCAGGTAAGAGTCATTGTGGGATCTTGAACAGTAATGTGAACGAAACGGTGCAGCATTTTGGCAAAACCAGTAGCACAAGTTTAGAAGAGTTTATCAGTCAATCTTATGAACACATTTAAAAAAAAGTCTTAAGACTAGAATATCTCCTCATCCTCTTTCAAGTTTTTACCTGAAAATCTTATAGCATAGGCTTACCATAATAATTCGAGCCAACTTTCAATTTAGGTTGATACTCTTAAAGGATGTCCTTCTTACTTCCTGAGACAACTCTGTGAACACGTTGATTTCCCTATAGCATATTTTCATAGTGGAGATGGAACAATATGTAATTTATTAATTAGGGATGATGAGTTGCATTGTATAGATTAATATTGGCTTAACACTGAATTTTTAGGGGAAAAATCCTGCCATACAAACTATGGCTGCCTTGAATATTTTATGCTTTGTTCATTCTGATAGTAGATGATAAAGGAGAGAAGAATTTTAAGAAGTCTATGCTGATAGCAAAGGCAGACATTTACTCCGAAGCCAAAGCTAGATATCATCACCATATTTGATCAGTAATTTTTAGGTTTTATAACTATACATGTGAGCTGGAAATGCTATGATCCATTTTTTTATTAAACACTTTTTAAAGCAAGTCATAAAAAGCAAGATTGAGAAAGCTGACATTTCTTAGAAAAATAACCACTATTCTATAGTGGAACAAATTCTATCTTCATCTCTCACTATCCTACATGCTGCTAGACTCCAAAGGAGAAGCTAGGATTATTCTTTCTCTTCTATAACTTATGGGAGCATGTTCAAACATTTGCCTCAGAACGCAAAGCTCATAATACGACTCAATCTACCTTTCTGGACTCATTTCCTTATTCCTTCTTTTTATTCCTTATTCTAAACGTACCAATATAAATGACCATTCCTTAAAGCTGCCCAGTGCATTCCATGTATTTGTTGCGTGTCCTGATCAGCCTTCCTTTTCTCCGTTAGCCTGAAACATCTACCCTGTCTCTTAAAATCAGCTCTTTGGCACCTATCTGCAATTGTTGTTCTCTAAAGAACCCTCAGGATTTTGTATTTAGTTTTGTTGTAGTACTTATATGATTCTTGAAATATTTGGTTACAGTATCTTTCCCACTGGTCTATGACTTCCATGAAGGCATGAACAATGTATTATTCTTATACATTATTTTCATGCTTAGTGTATAATAGATGCTCCAAAAATATCTGGTGATTACAATGCATAACAGGGAAAAATAAACTTGAAAGGTAAAAACTAAACAAAACTTCCAGCCCTTCACACTATAGCTCCAGCTAATCCCAATGGATTTTAGAGATTAAAGGAAGAGGGAAAGATGTTGAGGAGCCCTGGAAAGGTGGTGGAAGAAATTAAGAGTTAATTTATAATCTGTACATCCAATTGTTGCTTCAGAGAAGTATTCAAACAGATTCTTCTTGCTTCAATTAAATTCACAATATACCCACCCAAAACATAAAAGGCCATAGTTTCTTGCCTGTTCTGATTCTTTGAAACATCAGGATTCAGTGGGTCCATGAACTGAATTTGGGGTGGACTTGGAATATATTTTATTGTCAGTGATTGGGACTGACATTCCCATTCCCAGTTTCATTTAGAAAGGCAAGATCAAGTTGAAAAACAGTGTGTAATTGCTTGGCAATTTACAAACAATAATGGGTTTAAAATGGCACACAATCCTTTGACAGGCGTTCTATAGAGAGGCGAAGTCTATATGGCCTCCCTTTGAATCTGGGCTCTGTAACTGCTTGAGTAATAGAACATGTCTAAGTGATGCTGTTGGTTTCTGCATCCATATCCTAAGAAATGGGAAGCTCCCACTTTCTGCTTCTTAGGCCACACACCCTTGGAACCTAGGGACCAAGCGTGAGGAAGCCCAAACTGCCTTAAGGAGAGGACGATGTGAATAGGAATGTGCTGTCAGGACCACTTTGCCAACTATGTGAATGGGATGTCTTGGAAGTGGATTCCTTCCCTACCCCAACCTATCCAGGAGTCTTCTTATAATTCCAACTGTTTTCTACATAGTGGAAGTCATAAGACATAAACTTGAAAAACATTTCTTGTGGTAGTTATGCTCCTGGTGACTATGTTGCTCCTTCTGTCTGAACGCTATTCATTGACTAATATAAAATACAACGTGCTATGCAGATAGAAGGTAGAGAAGAGTTTTATTACCGACTTTTGCAACCTGTTGATATTAAGGTAAAATTTGGTCACTTCATAATCATTTTGACTTCTTATTTAGAGAAGCTTTCTCCCTCATTTTCAGGACCACAATCCAGACACATACATAACTTATTTAGGACAGCATAATATTCTTCTCAAATAATTCCAAAAGTTTCACATTTTTTCATATTGCTGTTAAATTTAAATAACAGGCTGGTAATCTCATGACATTGAATATACTAAAACTATGGTTAGCCTGAGAAAAGTAAAATTTTAGGAAAGCAAAACTTCAAAAATAAAACAAAATTTCTCCTTGTCTCTGGTTTGTCTCCATAATGTATTCCAAATGACTATGGATAAATTTTTTTTAAGAAAGAAAAGAAAAAAAGAAAGAGAGAAAGAAGGAAAAAAGGACAATGAAAGAAATGGAAAAAGAAGAAGAAACAGAGGGAGAGAGAGATGGGAATCTTGCTCTATTGCCCAGGCTAGAATGCAGTCTAAAAATGGGTATTGAAAAGCTCTTTCATACTAATAATTGTGTTATACAATGGAGACAGGAAGGAATAAGGGAGGAAAATAACAAACAGCCAACCAATATTTCATTTAAACCTATGAAATGCTATGCAATTGCTGGGGAGTGATTTACTCCCAACCATGTGGTCACTTTTAGAATAGATATGATGTGTTACTGAAGAAAATGTATGTTTTGTGGATTTGGAGTAGAGAGTTCTGTAAATGTTTACTAAGTTTACTTGTTCGAGGTCTAAGTTCAAGCCCCGGGTATCCTTGATAACCTTCTGTCTCATTAATCTGTCCAATATTGACAATGTAAAGTCTCTCACTATTATTGTGTGGGAGTCCAAATCTCTTTGTAAGTCACCAAGAAGTTGCCCTATGTATCTGGGTGCTCCTATATTGGGTGTGCATAGACTTAGGATCGTTAGCTCTTACTATTACATTGATCCCTCTACCATTATACAATGTCCTTCTTATCTCTTTTGGTTTCTATTACTTTAAAGTCTATTTTATCAGAGACGAGAATTACAACTCCTGCTTTTTTTTTTTTTTTTTTTTTTTTTGCTTTCCATTTGTTTGGCAAATCTTCCTCCATCCCTTTGTTTTGAGTCTCTGTATATCCTTGCATGTGAGATGGGTCTGGATGCAGCTTATGGATGGGTTTTTTGGAATGGCTCATACTGGTTGTTCCTTTCTGTGTATAGTGCTTCTTTCAGAAGCTCTTGTAAAGCAGGCCTGGTGGTAATGAAATCTCTGAGTACTTGCTTGTTTGCAAAAAATTTTATTTTTCCTTCACTTATGAAACTTAGTTTGGCTGGATATGAAATTCTGGGTTGAAAGTTCTTTTCTTTGAGGATGTTGAATATTGGCCCCCACTCTCTTCTGGCTTGTAGGGTTTCTGCTGAGAGATCTGCTGTGAGTCTGATAGGCTTCCCCTTGTGGGTAACCTGACCTTTCTCTCTGGCTGCCCTTAATATTTTCTCCTTCATTTCAACCCTGGTGAATCTAATGATTATGTGCCTTGGGGTTGCTCTTTTTGAGGAATATCTTTGTGGTATTCTCTGTATTACCTGGAGTTGAGTATTGTCCTGCCTTGCTAGGTTGGGAAAGTTTTCCTGGATAATATCCTGAAGAATATTTTCCAGCTTGGATTCATTCTCTTCGTCACATTCAGGTACACCTATCAATCATAGATTAGGTCTTTTCACATAGTCCCATATTTCTTGGAGACTTTGCTCATTCCTTTTTACCTTTTTTTCTCTAATCTTGTCTTCTCATTTTATTTCGTTAAGTTGGTCTTCGACCTCTGAAATCCTTTCTTCTGCTTGATCAATTCGACTGTTAAAACTTGTGCATACTTCGTGAAGTTCTCGTATTGTGTTTTTCAACTCCATTAATTCACTTATATTCTTTCTAAATTGTCCATTCTCGTTAACATTTCATCAAACCTTTTTTCAAGGTTCTTAGTTTCCTTGCATTGGGCTAGAACATGTTCTTTTAGCTCACAGAAGTTTCTCATTATCCACCTTCTGAAGCCTAATTCTATTGATTCCTCACATTCATTCTCGATCAGGCCTTGTTCAATTGGTGATGAGGAACTGCATTCCTCTGAAGGAGGAAAGGCATTCTGATTTCGGATGTTTTCAGCCTTTTTGCGCTGGTTTCTTCCCATCTTTGTGGATTTATCCACCTGTCGTCTGTGTAATTGCTGACTTTCAGGTTAGGTCTCTGAGTGGACGTCCAGCTTGTTGGTGGTAAAGTTTTTTCTGTTTCTTAGTTTTCCTTCGGTGGATGCCCCTCCCCCCACAAAGCTGGACTTTCCTGGGTTCAGCTGTACTTGCTGTGAAACCCTCAATCCTCAGCAGTTCCGATTGCTGTTTTTTTTTTGTTGGTGGTGGGGGACCAGCCTTCCCCTGTGGGGGAACCACTACACCTGCTGAAACAGCGGCGTTAAGATTCGTGGCGCTTTTCTGCCCGGGAATCTGCCGGTCTGGTTCCCCCACTTCAGTCCGCTTTTCAATCAGCTGAATGGGAGACTCTGTCTTACTGGAGCTCCAACGCCAACCAAAGGGCACTCAGTCCCGCATACTCTGGACTGAGAACTGCCGCACCAGGGCACATGCAAAACGGCTGCGCCGGTCAAAAGGGTTGCGCTGGTGACCTATGGGGCTCCTCCGCCGGGAATCTCTTGGTCTGTTGGCAATAAAAATTTGTCTGAAAGTGTGGCGTCCACTCACTCTCTGCACTTTCAGTGGGAGCTACAATCCTTTGCTGCTGCTAATCGGCCATCTTGGATCTCTCTCCATGAATAAATTTATATAGACATATTTTAAATCAGTACTCTCATAAACATAGATAATTGAGTGGTAACCATCTATATTGTCTAAGTACAAAGTTGTATTACTTTTTTCCCCAGCATTATTAAGACAGGATTGAAAAAGATAGTATATATTTACAGTGTACAATATGGTATTTTGAGATATGTATACATTGGATGAAATGATTAATTCAATCAAAATAACATGCTTACATACTTAACATTTGTTTTGTGGTGAAAACATGTAAGCTCTACTCTTTCAGCAACTTTCAAGTATACAATACATTATTATTAACAGTCGCCAGGCTGTACAATATATTTTCAGAACTTATTCATCCTGTTTAAGTGAAACTTTGTACCCTTTGAACAACAACTGCTGCAGAGTTGTATTGTTATTATGAATGTAAAACTTACTCAGATTGGTTAAATGTTAATGTCTCCTCTATTTAGGCACTGAAGTAAGGGCCAAGAATAGCAAAAGTTTACCCTCTAAAAGAACTCTAGCCCTGATACTTATCTGAAAATTTGGATTTCTCTTCAAAGCTCTTCAATTAATCAAAAATGTTATCATAGGACTAGTGTTTACCATTTCATATTTTACTATTTCCTGCCAAAATCATAAAGTGTGTGTGTGTGTGTGTGTAGGCAGGATACATTAAAATGTTTACCTATTTTGGGGTATAAAGCAGGAGGTAAAGTTTTGAATTTATTTTTCATTGTATTTATCTAGTTCATTTGTAGATGAATTTGTTTCCCTAAAATGAATATTAGTAATGATGCTCATTAAAATGTTAATGAAGTAATGCTCACAATTCCTGCAAGGTATTTATAAATACAGTGCTGCTGCTAACTTGCAGAGGACAATGATGAAGTGGCAAATTTCTGACACCATAAGATAAAGCCCATTGCTATCTAAGACTGCTGAAACCTAAAAATCAATCTTTCGGCTTTTATTCACAGAAACTTAGGAAAATAAAATGCTGCAAAACACATTCTTTCTTTATAATCCTTGAATAGTCTTGCATGACTGTCAACATTTAGGCAGTTAATTATTTATACCATGAGAGATGAGTCTATCTTCCCTCACCTATGCCACACTAGAGAGTGACAGTCCCTGAGCAGGAAGCTGGTGGAGGCATTGTGCTGGAATGTTCTGTGGTGATGTAACTGACAAGGAATCTATTGCAAATCCCAGTGCTGAGCATTCATTTATCTCTTTATTGCAAGGGCAAAGGTTATATACTTTCTAAGAGCACACTTCACAAAAGAAATAGTTAAATGTACCACACTTTTGGCTACTCATGGAGGATATAATTGTGTAGAAGAGCTCAGAGGAGATGCTTTATTGAGGAAGCATCGGTTAATCAGAGATATGTAGATGAAATTTTCCTAAGACGACACCATCTTCAAAATTAAGGAAAACCCTTTGTGCTGAAACATGTTTTGGATTCAGGAAACCTCTGTTCATACAAGAGAAATAATTGAAAACACCTGAACCTTACATACCACTTGTTTCATATATTCCTCTTACAAATCTTTGAGGAAAAGAGGTTAGGAGGGAAGTCTGTTAGGGGTGAGATGGTTTATTGGCCATAGTCACCAGAGCCCTTTTGGTTGTATGTTTATACTCCCAATGTGAACACGATAATCATCACAAATGGAGACAGCTGGAAGAAATTTTCAACCATGAAATAAGTTAACTTTTATTGTACACTCTTAAATTTCCTGCTGGTCTCCTCAAAACATCGTGACTGCAGTTTCTATAGTAACCATGAAAAAAACAGAACAGTCTACACGATTTAGCCAACACATGATTCAAAGATAACACTTAATGGTGCAAAGTGGCAAAAAGTGTTATTGACAGTTTCCTGAAAATGTACAAGTCTGCTCCTGGGTGTCCAAAGAATGAGGAAATAATGTGAACTGTGTGGCCCAGCAACTAGACAATACTTATGCTGCATCATAAGCAGAAAGTATATGTAAAATTATTTTGTTGAGCAATGGCTATCTTCTCAGATGCTTGAGACTAGAATATGATTTTTTCCATCTTGGAAATACTAGCCATATTTTATTAGAAGTACTTTGTAAACCATTTCAACCATTTTTAGTGTACCATTCAGTGGCATTAAGTACATTCACAATGTTGTGCAGCCATTACCTCTATCCATTTCCTGAACAGTTTTCCTCATCCCAAACAGAGATTCCATACCCATTAAATAATAACTTTCCATTCTCCCCTTCCCAGCCCAACCCCTAGTAAATTCTGTTATACTTTCCATCTTCATAAATTTTTTTATTGAGATAAGTGAAATTATATAATATTTGTCCTTTTGTGTATGGCCTATTTCATTTAACATAATGTTTCAAAGTTTATCCATGTTGTAGTATGTATTAGAACTTCATTATTTTTTAAATAACTGAATAGTATTTCATTGTATTATACACCAGATTTTAAAAACCCATGCATCTGTTGATGGACATGTGTTGTTTCTATTTTTGGGCTTTTGTGAATAATGCTCTATGAACTTTGGTATAAAAGCAAGGCAGACAGGTGGAAGGATGTCCCTGGAGAAACTCCAATCAGCCTGCCCACAGAGATGGAGCCTTGGGTTCGTGCGCTTTGCAGAGGGGAGGAGACGGCCCCGCCTCTTCCTATGTGGAAACTGGTATTCAAACGGCAGTACGGGAAGCACTCTAGCAGGGGACTCTGGCCTTGCAGAGGATCCCCTGTTTCCCCCATTTTTCCCCTTCTCACTCAATAAAACCCTGCTTTACTCATGCTTTAAACCATCTTTGAGCCTAAATTTTAGTGGCCTTTTGTGGCCGTGGGACAGACAGTAACTCTGTCTTTAGCTAAACTAACGAAAAGTCCTGCAACAAAAGCATATGTTGGGGCTGGGCGTGGAGGCTCACACCTGTAATCCCAGCACTTTGGGAGGCTGAGGCAGGTGGATCACCTGAGGTCAGGAGTTTGAGACCAGCCTGGACAACATGGTGAAATGCTGTCTCTACTAAAAATACAAAAATTAGCTAGGTGGGGTGGCGGACAACTATAATCCCAGATACTCAGGTGGCTGAGGCAGGAGAATCACTTGCAACTGGGAGGTGGAGGCTGCAGCGAATGGAGATTATACCACTGGACTCCAGCCTGGGTGACAGAGCGAGACTCATCTCAAAAAACAAAATGCAATAAAAAAATAAAATAAAATAAAATAAATAAATAAACAAAAACAAAAACAAACAAACAACAAATCATATGTTTGAATTCCTTGGTATATTTAAAAAATATTTTTAGCTCTTGGTGTTTGGATGAAATAAACCAACAAAACTCATTGAATTTTTCTTCATGGTCACCAATAAAATTTTGGGGTAATTTTACTCTTAGTCTTTTAATAGAAGATATTGGAGAAAAATTCTTACTTTTCTCTTTCTCCTCAGACTCCAAGAAAGTATGTACCATATCTTCCTGTATATGCTATATAAATATACATAAATCAATTTAAATTAAATAGGGCTATAAGGTATAGGCAGGATATGGTCACAAAATCTGAAGCCATTATACCTTCTCACTACAAATAGGGTCAACATTAATAATGGGCATATTTTATGTTTTAAACTTTTAGACAGTTGATAGGTATAGAAAAGATAGCTATAGAAGAAGTACTAAGGATGACATTTTTAGAAGATAGCTCTATTACATTATTTAATTAAAATATTTTTGTTCCTTTGGGATTTCCTGTTCCTGTGCATGGGATTTTATACATAGTGTCACAAGCTGAAAGGTGAGACTCTTTTGGCAAATTTATGATAAGTGTAGGCAGGTTTAAAAACTCCCAGCTGGTTACTCCATAGAAATTTCACTCATTATTTCTTTAGGAAGCTGAATTAACCCATACTTCAAGGAGATAGATACCAACTGTAGAGAATCAGATAGACTCCAAGATTTGTAATTACTGAAACATATGCTTTTGGAAAATGCATCTGCAGAAATTGTGGAAGTCGTAGACCTAACAGTTGGGCAGGGTATAAATGACTGAAGTCACAAGGGCACTTCATGTGAACAAAATAAAGACTGTGCTGGTTTTGCTTTTGACCTGTGTTTTTCTTCTCAACTGCTTAGAAAACAAATACTTTAACTTGTCCACTAACTCTACCTTTTTATTTCAGAAATGGTGACAGTAAAGTCCTAACGAATTTTTTTTTTTCTAAAAAAACTATTTTCTCGCTTGCTTGCTTCTGGGTACCTCGCCTGTGTGATGAAGGTTGGTTGCAACATGCTAGGCATCTTCACTTTTTCTAGACTTGGATGTTACTGTACTGAGCAAAACAATAAATGGCAATGCATGGTGAAATGTAATTCTGACTGGAAACATGCTTCAGTTGTTATGAAGGCAATATGAAGGAGAGGTGTTCAGAGTCTTTCCATTCATATTAACCTTAAATTAAGAACTACAACCAGCAGGTCTTGATCATACTCACAGATGCATGACAATAACAGCAGGAAAGAAATTCTTTTTTGTTGTTGTCTTTTCAGACAAGGTCTAGCTCTGTTGCCCAGGCTGGAGTGCAATGGCATGTACTCCAAATGATCCTCTGGACTCAGCCTCTCAAGTAACTGGGACTACAGGCATGTGCCAGCACACCTGGCTGTCTTTTAAAATTTTTTGTAGTTGACAGAGTTTAATTATGCTTCCCAGGCTAGTCTTGAAGTCCCACCTCGGCCTCCCAAAGTGTTGGGTGAACTTTGCGAAGGTGAAAGGATTATTCATTTTTTCCCCCTGTGAACTCAACTCTGTAATGTGTACCTGTTTAGGTTACAGTTTAATGATGTATGATGTGCAGGCCTCTTTGATGCCTAAGCAGCTTAGCTATTATATTTCATTATCTGGACATGCATACTGTTTACTTCTGGTCTTGAATATGGGGGATCAAAATGGTTTTGAGGCAACCAGTTTATTGACCCATTTTTAAGTGTTCACACCCTTCATTTTCTTCTTGGTGGTGCTTGAATAATGCCTAATTATCTTTTCCTTTCAATATTTTAGGTGTGCCCCAGACTTGAAAGAAACCAGGTAACATACTTAAAGTGCAATAGAAAAAGAAAGAGCAAGCTTTGTTTTCCTGTGTGCAACAGGCTTGAATTTTCTGTAGACTTCTTAGCAGGAGGCCTTACAGCCTGAGATGTTTGTGTTCTATGCCTCCTCTATGAAAGTGGAACTCACTACGTTTGCTCAGGCATTTGATTTTCTTTAAGTTATGAAATGTCTTTGATCAGTGTGACAGGGAGCCTAGACTGCAGGTCTTTTTACTCTTCCATACAACTGGACCATAACACCATAAAGGTAAAGCTGGGAAAACAAGAACAGAATAACTAACAAGAAGGGCACACCACACCTCTTTGAAAGAAGGAGGTTGTGGGAAAAAATACTCATGAAATTTCAACTGACTGAAGAATTTTGGAAATTGATAGATCAGTTTGGGCTGAGAGGAGAAAGATATTATCAGTGCAGAGATTGAAAGAATATGCCACAAAGTATAGACAGAAAACACTGACATCAGAAAATGTAACTAATAGACTTTCAAAACCCCTTTAGGGCAGGTTTCACGTTAAAGAGCATTAAGTATTAGTCTCTCTCTCTGGGCTGTTACATACCAACTCCCCACTCACAAAAAGTGGCCCCAGGAGAAACTGCTATAAAAACTTCTTGTCATGTCCTAAGGAACACTCCTTGGAGGGCCAGAAGGACAGCCCATGTTTGGACTGTCCAGTTTAGACCACTGAGGATAGTAAGAGATACATGAACATAGCTCAGTTCATGGAAAGACTCCATCGCCAGCACTTTTATTAGGAATGCCTTGTGTGTGTAAGATCGTTTACTGGTTGTTAGTTTCTATGCTGTGTTTGCAATGTTGGTGCTTTCTGTGGATCCAAGCAATTGCATACTCTTGAGGACAGTGCTGGTGATCTGTAAAAGACCCATTTCTTCCCCTGCTCTTTCTTCCATTTTTATACTTTTTTCGAGAATCCTGTGTTTCCTAGCAAGTCTGAAAGTTCATATGACAGGTGGCAGCCACATAGGAAAATTACCTGGCCTTTCCAGAATTCTCTAACTTGCGAAAAGCTCTATTTCTGCGGCATTCTGTAGCATTGCCACAGACACTGTTCATTAGTCACACAACAGAACGCCCACATGTTCTTTGTAAGGTACTGAGTAAGGAGGGCATTTGAGAGCCTGACTCTGAGCATACTGCATGCTTTTAATCAGTTGTTGCATAGAAATGTTATTAGCGGTCAAAGAAACTTGAGATTTAACTTTAGTTTTTTTGTTTGGTTGGTTTTTTGAGATAGAGGCTCACTCTGTCGCCCAGGCTGGAATGCAGTGGTGAGATCTCATCTCACTGCAACCTCCACCTCCTGGATTCAAGCATTTCTCCTGCCTCCAAGCATTTCTCCTGCCTCAGCCTTTTGAGTAGCTGGGACTACAGGTGTGTGCCACCATGCCTGGCTAAGTTTTGTATTTTTAGTAGAGACAGGGTTTCACCATGCTGGCCATGCTGGTCTTGAACTCCTGACCCCAAGTGATCCGCCTGCCTCAGCCTCTCAAACTGCTGGAATTACAGGCATTAGCCACTGTGCCCAGCCATGAGATCAAACTTTCATTTGCTTATTTGTCTCTGTAACTGGCATTCTGTTAAATTAGCAATTTTAAAAGAAGTAGAACCCAAATCTTTTTTGCAGTACAGAACAGTGGTAGCTCACTCCTCCTTTTGTGAATGAAAATGTTTCTTCTGGTCCTGCTTCTAAATGTCTGGTGTCACTTTCTTTCAGACAAATTTGAGTGGGGCAAAAAGACAAAGACAATCTGAAAGCTTAATTACCAGAGCAGTGTGGAAGAGCAATGGCATCAGGTAGAGATTCCAGTCTTAACTTTGCCACTTACTATCTAAGTGACTTTGGATGAGTCACTTAATCTCTCTGAGCTAAAGATTCTTTAGCCATAATCTGGAGATAGTATCAGCCATGCCTACCTCAAAGGCTCAAGTGACATAATGTAAAGGCACAAAATGTTATCCAAGTGTACAGCATTACAAGTTGCCAAGGATGCTCATGAATACCAATAAGAACCAAACAAACAATAGCTGCATCTCTGAACAACTTTCCACAAACTGACATGTCAGACTCAGGAGCTGATTGCAATAGGTAAGTCATTCACTCATGAATAGTTAAACTGAATAAGTAAAATTTTGCTCCCAGTAAGCTTCAGAAGGGCACAGTGAAGGGCACATTGATGATCAACCCTGAAGATACCACCAGATGGGGGTGGGAGCTCTGAGAAAACAGAAGTCATCTTAGGAGGTCCAGAACTTTTCAAAACAGGGTGGTAAATTTTTTTTAAAAATCAAAGCTACCAAATAATATGCCACAGAGAGGATTTATGAACAAGTCTTTTACAATGGTAGCTAAGCAAAGTAACTGAGAAAGATCAACCAAGGCTAAAAATCTCTGTCAATTATGTTATTTAATATCCAATGGGATGATTCAGAACATTCTTTCCAACCAAAGCAAAACAATTCCTTCTTTTTTTGTATATAATAAAATGTCCCCTTTCCAACTCATCTGCAAATTCAGTAGAATTCTCTCTGGCTACAGAGAGTGAAGCATAATCAAATTATGGAAGTGCTGTTGCTAAATGCCTGGGCAGATTTCAGACCTCATTCTTTGCATTTCGATTGCACACTGCTAAAGCTTATGGCAACTGAGGGAACTCGATCATCATGTAGACATAACTCAGGATCTCTGGGAGCAAGAAGTATTTCACTAGGAGCCAAGTCTGAATTATTGGCCCCTGGTAATATAATTCTTAGCCTTTAAAATATCCTGGGATTGGTTCTGGCTTTGTGGTTAATTACTGCTTAATTTTGGTAACTCACCTCTTCAGATTTCAGTTTCTTTTACCCTAAAGGAAAATGGATGGATAAGTCCCTTTTCAGTCCCAGTATCCTATGAGTGTCTGCGAAGGAGGCTTTGAATAGGGAAGTTGTGGCTATCACATTTTTAGGAAGTTGGCAGCTCAAGGATATGATGCTATAGGAATGAAGAGAGTGTGCCTGTCAAAGAATAGTTGACTTTCAGAAACATAGAAGATGACAATTAGGGAAAATTTAGGGAGAGACAGGCTGAAAGCAATGGGACAGCTGAGCACTCAGGCAGAACCTGAAAGGCTGGTGTGTAAATGAGGGGAACTAGAGAAACCCTGAGAGTCAACAGGCTGTATGTCGTGAACTAGAGAAAGACACTAACCAAAAGGAATCTTCATCAAAATACCACCGTGTCATTAGCTTTTTAGGAAAGCATTTAAATTCAATCACTTAAAAGACAGAAAACCACCTTTGTTGAGATATTCCTCAATTACTTAGCTGATATCATAATGAAAAGAGATGAGGCAACATAGGCATTGACTTGTTAAATGATAAAATATCATTTAGAAAGTGAGAACAGCCAGAATGATTTCTGTGATGTAATTAATACTCTCTTGCTCATAGGAATTAAAATGTACTAATGTAGTTGCAGAGTTGTTTTTTTTTTTTTTTAAGTGTTTGAAGTGACTCTGGAGTTCAAGGGCTCATTACTTATCCATCAACAAGGATACATTGAGGATATGGGGCAAAAAGTAAGGATATGACATTTCCAGTTTCCCATTCTTTGAAAGCTTATCATTCAACATGAAGACAGAAACTGATGACTCTAAAGGCAACATAAATATTTAACAGAAAATTAGTGACTATGGAATATATAAGGACAACCCATGTTCTGATGACTTTCAAAGACATGTCTGCCAATTACTTTAGTTGTATTATTTTTCTGTGGAGAAAGTAAATTTGCAATACTGTTACTTACCTTTAAAGTTTGAGTTGACTGCCTATTGCTTTTGTGACTCAGATGTCTTCTTTTTCTTAGTTCCTGAAAATTAAAAAAAAAAAAGGAGAAGAGTTCAGTCCAGTATTCCAAGTATTGATTTTTCATGTTAAAACAAATCCTGGAATAAGATAATAACAAAAGCATTTTCTTTCACTTGAAGAAGAAATCTGTGGCTTAAGGATAGTATTTAGTGGAGACTTTAACCAAGTGGCTTAAAAACCACCTGAAAAGGATTATTTGATTCTTATTAAGTCCAAGTTTCCAACGAATCATTTTAAAAGGAGGAGTATATTTCAAGACATAATTAGTGAAAACTATGACACAAAAAATATCCATCTGGAAGACATATTTTTTAAAAAGGAGGTTTGCAGAATAATTTTACCAGCCTGTAAAATTCCTCAAATGCTTTCTATACATAGAACTGCCATAATGACAAAGTAGCTAGGGGAGGGAAGTCCAGCAATCGGCTGCATCAGAAGGCATGTGAACAGAAGGGGATGATGCCTCGCCTGCTATGTCAGTCAACTCCAGCCTGGTGATGAATGAGGTGACAGATACGGTGGCCTTCCTCATTCTCATCTACTTAAGCTGGAATCGAAAGTCACTTTGTTTAAATATAATTTCCATGTATGAAGCAAATGTATCAAACTGAAATATTGCTGAATTGAATGATCCCAAGTACAAATTACTAGACCAAAGATGAGATGTTATTTTTATTCCTGTAAAACGAAGGCAAGGAAACAAAATAATATCCTAGGCATAGACCATAATGAGCTCCTCTGGGAGAGAAAAAAAAAAATAGGAAAAGCTCCTCAGTCATATCTAAGCCTTTCTTTTTCTATGCAACCTCAGAAGAATTATCAAGTTAAATTGCTGGTATTTTATTACAAAGAAACAATATCCAAAGCTGAAAGTGAAATATGATCTGCAAGGAAGATTAACAAAAATGAAGAGTGTTTCTGGTTATCACAGTGATTTTCTTAGCCACAAATAGGATTCTGAGTCTAAATAATCAGGATGCTGTTTGGCACATTACAGCGTAAACTTACTAAACAATAAGTTATAAACCTAGAATATAAATAGGCTTCTAAGACATTTTCCTTACTATAAGCAGTGACTTAGACGTAAGAAGAATCTAGCTCATCTTCTAGAGCAAATTGTTGGCACAAAACAGACCTTGTAAATATTTTATGTATGTCCTTACAGATTCACTGAGAACGAGTTCCCATCTGTAAGTTTTTGAAACGGAATGACAGAACTATCAGTGGTAGTGGTGTCTGTCTGTTTCCATGTCAGTGGGTAATGGCAATTTTGGTGTTCTTTTTTTTTTTTTTTAGCCTCAAGCATCTAGCACCTAGTAACTTTAAAATAAATCCCCTGAATTCCTGAAATCAAATTTTTTTACTTGTGTGAAGAAATGGACATCTATTTCTGTAAAGAAGGTCACAACCTTTCATAACTAAAGGCCAATTTAAAACATTTGTTTCGTAATGTTGAAATGTTTTGAAATAAAATATCTGGTCATAATGTTACCTAATTATTCTGTCACTAATATTTTGGAATTCATTATTCAGCCATTAAAGAAACCTTTGTTTCAATTGTAAGAAGAAGTACATAAATTGTTCTTACTTGTCTATTCTTTTTTTTTAAAAGTCCTGCAGAATATGGTGAATTTTTAATCTAAATTTTCTGAAAGCAAGAAGAGAAAAATTATTACTTTTGAATATATGATATAGTAAAATTTTCCTTTATATAAAAGTTCCTAATTTTTTTGTATACTTATTTGATAATAGAATATGGACAGGACCCCTTAGCATTTTGCAATGTTCCTTCAAATTATTGTTTTTTACTCAGTCTGATAAGTGGTCCAATATAGTAATTAGTTTTTTTTCTTACTCTGGAGAGTCAGATTTTTTCCTTTAAAATTTTTATACATTGACTCATATAATTTCTAGTTATATTGTCTAATTTTGCATATATGTTTATATGTATGTAATATTGACTAATATTCTGCCTATTCACAGAAACGTGATGTTATTCCAAATTCCTCGTCTGATAAATTTAAACCATGAAATACAGGCAAACATCAATAAACAGAACAGATACTAATCTGAAGAATATATAAAGAAAATCTCAAAAATCTCAAACTTGTATTGGAGGCAATTTCTTATGGGAAAAAAAGACAGTTTCATCCTAAGGCAGATAAGTCAGATCTATTGAATTATAATGAGCCCACAGTCCAGCTTAACTAAAATTCCATAGATGTGATCTTAATATGGAGCTCACATTGATGAGACTTTAAGTGTTTCATTCCTGCATAAGATTGTCTATGTCTGCTTTCATTTATTTTCTAGCAGTTGGTTTTTCATAGTGTGCCTTTGCCACACTCAGAAACAAAGAAACATCATCATTATTATTACTATGATAACATTTACATAGAAGACAGTAGCAGGTGCAGAGTCCACAATTAAGATGAATTCCACTGCAGTGTATGAGATGGATCGCAAAAGACAGGCAAAGTACATTCAACCATGAGCAAATGAAGTGCATTAAACCGAACATACTCACAATATCAACTCAAAACAATGCAAAATACTATCTTCAGACTAGTTTCTGTCATTTAAGCTGAATTACAGAAGAAGACTGACAAAGTTGTTGACAATCTGCAAGCTAATCTGAGCAAGAAAAAACACATTCTCTCTAGGTATAGAATGAATAATGGCAACACAATGCAAATCTATCTGCTGTGTTAAAGGGCTGTTAGCCTTCGTTCTGATGACTCCTTTGTGCTGTACTCAGGGCCTAGCTTTTGTGCTCTAACAGCTCCTGGTACTTACTACATTCTATCAAAAATATCTGTCTTGTTTATTTTACTATTTCAAATTTTTACTGTGAAAAATTCAAACATAAAGAAAATGTCAATGAATAATACAACCAAATTTGTATACCTATCACCCAGATTCAATCATTAATATTTTTGCCAAATTTGCATTATCTTATTTATTTATTTATTTATTTATTGAGACAGAGTTTGGCTGTTGTTGCTCAGGAGTGCAATGGCATGATCTAAATAAAATACTTCCACATTCTGGGTTCAAGCAATTCTTGTGCCTCAGTCTCTTGAGTAGCTGGGATTACAGGCAGGTGCCACCACACCTGGCTAATTTTGTATTTTTAGTAGAGATGGAGTTTCACCATGTTGGCCAGGCTGGTCTCTAACTCCTGACCTCAGGTGATGCACCCGCCTCGGCCTCCCAAAGTGCTGGGGTTACGGGTGTGAGCCACCTTGCCTAGCCACATTATCTTACATCTATCATATATGCCTACATCATCAGACCATTAGAGAGTAAGATCTCAGTATGAATCTCCTAAGAACAACAAATATAACCACAACACAATTAACACACCTAAGAAAAGAACAATGACTCAATGTCTAGTATTCACTCTGTATTCAAATTCACCTAATTGTCTTTAAAATGTCTGTTCTGGCTGTGATTTTTGTTTTCTTTTTAACCAGTAGCCTATTAAGGGAAACTAAATCTTAAAATGGTAGCATTGCTGTATGGGCCATCTGGCTCAGATACAAAGATCCAACCTAAAAATGGCATTAACAAAATTATTTCTTTCATTTAACAATCTGGAGCTGTGCCAATACAAGGCAGTTTGGGTGACTCTTCCATCCTCAGCTCATGGCTTCATCTCTCAGTTGAAATATGGCAGCTCTAGCCTCTATGGTCATGCCATAGAGAAGACACAGGGGAGCACCCACTCCCTGGGCATGATCCAGATGTTGTAGACATGATTTCTGTTCACATTCCATTGTACAGGATGTTGACACATAATCCTACTATTTTGCAGCAGAGACCACGTGTCTAGATTTCCCTGGACCCGCAAATCTTGTGTATAAAGGAAGAATATTTTAAGGACTGCAATTAGCTTTCTCTGCTATGAGGTATTTCTGGAAATGACTGAGCTATGACAAACTACATTAAAATTAATTCCCAACACACTGCAACATAATGATGGGTTTAAGCTTATTAATGGTTAAGGTTGTTTTTCTCTTTCACTAAATAAGCTTCATGTTATTAATATTCATTTTGAGTTCATCAACGTATTTTCTTTAGATTTTCTTTGTCCTTTCTTGTCAGTATATAAGCTATCCATGCTCATTAATGGAACCATGCTTTCTTCCCTTTCCAATTTTTATTTCTCATTAAGTTTTTAAAAATACAATTTATTTAAGTATAATATATATGAAGGAAAGTTCACAAATTATAATTTACAGCATGGTAAAACCAGTAAAACATACTTGTAAATACCACTTGGATCAAGAAATGGAACATGTCAGTATTCTAGAAGCATTTTTGGTACCCTCTAAATATTACTCCTTTCTTCTTCCAGAGATAACTATTTTTCTGACCTCTGACACCATGGTTCAATATTGTGTGTTTTTGAATTCTATGTACACAAAATCATCCAATATACATTTCTTTTTGTCTGACATTTCTTGTTCAACAGTATGATTATGAGATTCACTGATATTATTGCATGAAGCAGTAATTCATTCATTTTCATTGCCTATGGGATTGTAGGAACACATTGTAATTTATTTGTCCATTAAACAATTGATGAACACCTGGATTGCTTCTAGTTCCTGGCTACTACAAATACATTCACTCTGAGCATTATTGTATGCATATTTTGGTGCACATATGTATACATTTGTAAGATATACGTAGTTTTGGGGAATGTAATTGCTGGTTTATGGGGTAATTATTATGTGTATATTCATTTTCTTGCCTTATTTCATGCAGACGTCTAGTACAATGTCGAATAGAAGTCATTATAAAGAGAATTCTTGTCTTGCTCAGGACATCAAGGAAAAAACTTTCACCACTTCACCTACTTCACCGTTAAGTATGATATTGTTTGTTTTAGGAGTTTTGCAAATATCATTTGTCAGGTTAAGAAAATTCTTTCTAGTCCTAATATTTTATGGTTCTCCTCTCATGGGTATGGAGTGAACATTTTATCAAATGCTTTTACTATTGAGATGACTATATCATTTTCCTCTTTATTCTGTTAAGGTGATTAAACTCAATTAATTTTCAAAGCTCAAACCAGCCTTGCATTCCTGAAATAAACCCAATTTTTTGGTGATATATTATCCCCAAATATATGCTGTATCAAAGAAGATATTACATTGGAAATTATATATTTTTAACTAAATGATAATGAAGTTATGACCTATGACTTTTTTGTTTTTTGAGACAGAGTTTTGCCCTTGTTGCCCAGGCTGAAGTGCAATGGTGTGATCTTGGCTTATGGCAACCTCTGTCTTCCAGGTCCAAGCGATTCTCCTGCCTCAGCCTCCTGAGTAGCTGGGATTGCAGGTGTGCACCACCATATCCAGCTAATTTTTGTATTTTTAGTAGAGATGGGGTTTCACCATGTTGGCCAGGCTGGTCTTGAACTCCTCACCTCATGTGATTCACCCGCCTCGGCCTCCCAAAGTGCTGGGATTACAGGCATGAGCCACTGTGCCTGGCTGACATTCTTATACTATTCTTTTCTTGTCTATCTTATATTACAACATGTATTTTTAATTTATTAAAGTCTAATATAAGTTGCTATTTTTACAACTTATTGGACAAAACAGAAAATTTGGAGTACTTTAACTCCATTTAGTCCTCTCCCAACTTTTGTCCTATTCTGTTGTAATGGATTGAATTGTGTCTCCCTAAAAGATATGTTGAAGTCCTAACCCTTGTGACCTGTGAACATGACCTTATTTGGACATAGGGTATAAAGTCAAGATGAGGTCGTGGTGGATTAACCCAATGACTGGAGAAATTGGACACACACACAGGAGGTAAGGCCATATGAAGACGAAGGCAGAGATTACAGCGATGCATCTACAAGCCAGGGAATGCCAAGGAATGCCAGCAATGACTACAGGCTAGAAAGATGCAAGGAAAGATCATCTTCTAAAGTCTTCAAAGTGAGCATGGCCTTACCAATACCTTGCTTTTAGATTTCTGCCTCAGTATTGTGAAAGAATAAATTTCTATTGTTTTAAGACATCAAGTTTGTGGTGCATTGTTAAGGTATCCCTCCCTAGGAAACTATACAGCTGTCATGTATTTAAATTCTATATAAATTAAAAACTCTGTAAGACAACAGTATTATTTTGTATAGTAAATATTCATTTATGTTTATCCATGTTTTGATTGTTTCCATTTTTTACTTCTTCCTCTAGCTCTGTGCATTCATATGGGATAATTTTCTTTCTATTTGAAGTACTGCCATTAGTACTTCTTTAGTGTGGATTTGCCACTAATGAATCCTTCCGGTTTTTGTCAGAAAATGTCTTTATTTTATCTTCATCCTTTCAAGTACATTTTTCCCTAATATAGAACTCAGGATTAGAAGTTCTGTTAGCACATTGAGGCTATCATTCCCTTATCCGATGACTTTCATTATTTGGTTTTCTGAAGTTTTATTATGATGTACATAGATGTGTTTTCTTTGTATTTATGCTGCTTGGGATTTATGATTGTTCTTGATCCTGTGGCTTGATGTCTTTGTATCAAGTGTTGAAAATTTTTGCAATGATTTATTTAAATATTGTTTCGTCTGAACCTCTCCATCATCTCCTCTCGGGATTCAAATTACAACTCTACTAGACTTACCTGTGCTCAGTCTTACTCTCTAATCTATGTTTGTTGTTCCTTTCTTTCCTTGTCCTTTGCTTCTTTACTGCTTTTTTCCCCCTAGATTTTGGGATATTTGTATTCCACTTTATTTTTTATATTGCTTCAAAAATTCTCATTAAAATACAAGTCTAACTCTATGAGATGCCATTTAAAAATCATCAGTGTCTTTTTTTCAGTCTGTCCTTCAATATACACATACTAACTCCTATGTGTCATGCACTGAGTTTGGTGCAAGTGACAAAAAGATGACCAGAATAAAAGCAAATTAACACTTATCAGAGATAAAGATAATTTACAATACAGTGCAATAAATGCTTTGTTTGATCAGTATATTAACACATATCAGGAGAAAAAGTTATTTGGTGGGAACCAGAGATGGGTTCTTTGGAGGTAGTGACATATAGGTAGAAACGTTAAGAATGAATAAGCATTATCCATGAGAAGAGGAGAGGTGAGAGAATGTGTGCAGGCCTAGAAGTAGTCAGGGTGTGTTTGAAGAACTGAAAGAATGTCAAAATGGCTAAAGCATAGAATGCAAGAAGGCAAACGTGTGATGAGATAGGCCAGCTCAGGCTCAAAGATACTTAAACAATTTTATGGGATTGAACTCCACCATGAGGTCAATGGGGAGAAAATGAAGATTTTTAAGTAAGATAAGAAATGTTTAGGATACATAAACAAGATTGATTATACTTGGGACGTGAGGAAGGAAAAGGAGTAGAGAAAGACCGTCAGGATACCTGGGGTTTCTGAATGGCATTCATTTATATAAGGAAAATCACTGGAATGACACACTTTGAGGGAAAGACAATGATGAATTGTTATGAACATTCTGAGAATGAGATACTTGTAGGGCATCCAACTAGAGATTATAAATAATTAGCCTCATAAATCGGAAGTTCAGAATAAAATGTTGGGCTGAAGACAAAGAGTTTGGAATCTTTCCTACTCCATTTCACTTTTCACATTGCTTTTAAAGTTCTCTTTCAAACACAGATCTAACTATATAAGACACCCGTTTGAAATCCAATTTGTGCCTCGTCAGTATTTTCATGAAACAGTTGAAACACTAACATGGTGGTATATAAATACCTCTAACATCTAGTCCTTACCAAACCTGCTGGACTAATGCCTCAATTTCTACTTATATGTCAGTTGGATACACTTTCTCACTGTTCACTGAACCTAAAGTTTATTCTTACCTCCTTGCGCTTTTAATATATACTGTTTCTTTTACTTAGGATGCTTTGTCCACCCTCTTTTCAATCTGAATAACTCCTATTCAACCTTCAATGCCTTAGTTCCAATGCTATTTCCCCCTGAGCCTTTTCTATTGCTATTGTCTTTTCATAAATATTTCTAATGCAGTATTTCTTAAACAGCAAATCCTGCCCTCTCTATTGGTTAGAAATAAATTTAGGAGGTCATGAGAAGTATTTTAAAATGAAATAAAAAAGAATACAGTAGGAAATATCAGAATCTATCATACTTAGAAAAATCAATATTGTCTTTTGTAACATTTGCTTTGGTTATGTAGGTTTGGAATATATATTAGCAGTTACAGATGAGTTTTTTGAGCTTCAACAGTTGATAGTGGAAAAATTTTTGAATCTGAAGTTAGATTTGAATTAAGCAACAAAAAACAAACAAGACAAAAGCAAAAAGAAAAATATCCCTAGTTCATGGATGTTGCTTCAGGGAGTGAAGGAGGGGAATAGGACCAGGACTAGGGAAAGAAATCTAAGAGACTTTTGTTTGACATGTAATGCTTATTTTTAAAGTAATTAATGCAAATATGACAACATACTAATATTTTTCACTTGGGGAAGTGGGTAGAGGTGTGTCTTTTTGTTCCTGTTGTATTTTATAATATTAAAAAAAGGTTCAAAGGGGAATATTTTCTAGCACCACCACTTACTAAATTCTTATTTGTGAAGTCGAAATAATAGTGGAGTTTATAAGGAGCTGAAAAGTGTTTTCTCTTGACATCTGCTATCAGATTCCTCTTAGGACAGGGGAAGGATACCTTAACAGGCTTTTGGTAGAAAGTGTGGTGACTCCTGAAGCTATGGGAGTGAGAGCTCTTCTGAAAGAGACAAAGAAGGCAATTATGGCAAGAGCTTTGGTAGTGCATGGCATGAGGGGCCAAAGGTAACGCCTCTTGGGGCCAGTTGAAAGGACTCTTAAGGAGAATCTACTCACAATTTTTTGGTTTATTTCATGGGGAGGGGGCTTTAATGAAACCTCTTCTCATGACTACCAAATCATCAGAAATATTTACTACCCAAGAGTGGTTTCTGGCATTTTAGTTTGTTGTGAACACTGAGGGACAGGATGAGTGTCACATTATATTTAATCCTCTAATAATTCATAGCTACAAAGTTAGCTAGAGGCCCTATGCATTGGATTTGCATTATATTGAATAAAATTCCTAACCCCATACATTGTAGATTTCAGAACATTCCCCCAAATTTCTGCTAATTCCCACAGAAACAGATTCTTAGCAAAATGAATGCTCAGTGGTGATTTTCAGCAAATCTTCTACTAAATGACATCACTTTAGATACATTCCAATTAAAAATATCAATAAAACAAAGCTGGCCATGCTCATTCGAAGTATTTCACATTATTGCCAATGCAATAATACAAGAACTTGATCTAAATACATAAGCATTGGAAAGAAAGGATATCATTTGTAGACATTTGTACAATACAGAGGAGGAAAAAACAACCTATGTGGCCAGGCATGGTGGCTCACGCGTGTAATCCCAGCACTTTGGAAGGCCAAGAAGGGCAGATCACTTGAGGTCAGGAATTTGAGACCAGCTGGCCAACATGACAAAGCCGTCTCTACTAGAAATACAAAAATTAGCTGGGCGTGGTGGCACACATCTGTAATTTCAGCTACTCGGGAGGCTGAGGCATGAGAATTACTTGAACCAGAGAAGTTGAGGTTGCAGTGAGCCAATACTGTGCCACTGTACTCCAGCCAGGGTGAGAGAGCGAGACTCTGTCTCAAAAACAAACGACAAAAATTCACCCATGAGACTACAAACTATTAAAACTAAAAAGTTCAGAAAATTTGATGAAATAAGAGCAATATATGTAGATAATTTTCCTCTTCTTTAAAAAAGTGAAAAAAATGTTATAGAAAGAAATAGCATTTTCAAAAGCAGAAGCAACAATAACAACAAATCAATATACCTGCCTGGGTGAGAAATCTGACAAAAGATTACAAGAATTTTATGGAAAAAAATGACAAAGTATCAGTGAAAGCCATGAAAGAAATCTGAATAAATTGACAATTGATTTCATATACCATGACTCAAAATCATAAAGGTATCAACTTTCTCTCAACATGATCTTTAAAATTCTTACCATTTTAATCAAACTACCAACAAGATGGTTTTTTTTAATGTGAAACTTGATGAAAATGATTCTTGTAAAGAGGAGTAAAAAGTTTTAGAAAAGCCAAATGACACTGAAAGGGAAGAGCAAGAAGAGAGCAAAAGAATGATTACATACCAATAACAATGGGAAGAGTGTTATTGGCACAGCAATAGATCAATAGAACACTCTGGAGAGCTCAGATCCAGGTCCAAGCATAGGAGGGAGGTGGCACTAGAAATCAGTGGGCACATGATGGATGCACCCTCTGTTTGGTGTTGAGACAAATGGTTTACTATGTGGAAAAAGTCTGAGATCACTATTTCATACCCTACATAAAAACAAGTTCAAATGTATTAAAGATATATACAAAAAGGAAATTGGAAAAACTATCAGAAATAAATATAAACACACAATGTTCTCACTTATCGGTAGGATTTAAAAATTAAAACAGTTGAACTCATGGACATAGAGAGTAGAATGATGGTTACCAGAGACTGGGAAGGGTAGCTGGGGCTGAGAAGGAGGGAGGTAAGGATGATTAATGGATGCACCAAAAAAAAAAAAAAAAAATGAATGAATAAGACCCACTATTTGATAGTACAATAGATAGTACAATAGGGTGACTATAGTCAATAATAACTTAATTATACATTTTAAACTAATTGAAGGGTGTAAGTGGATTGTTTGTAACTCAGAGGATAAATGCTTGAGGGAATGGATACCCCCACAAAATTAATAATTATAAACACATAAATTTATCATTATCAGATATGGAAATTTTTCCTTATTTTTTTTTACATGTGAAGAGATGCACAACCCCACTATTAAAGAGGAACTTCACATTAGGATGATGAATTACTAGTTAATATTCATCAGATTGGCACATAATTTAAGATTCTGGCAATATAAAGTTAGGTGAGAATAAAGGGAATGTGAAATATTTTATTATGTTGGTGGGAGTATAAATTAGTAAAATTCTTCCTAGAGCAATTTAGCAAAATCTAATAAAGTTGAAGATACAGATACCATAGAACTGAACAAATACCTGTAGGAATTTTAGAAGATTTAAAAAGTTTAGGTGTGAACCCCAAAGGAATCTTTGTATGTATGTAGAAGTAGACATACACAAAGATAATCATTGGTATAGATATAATATTTTCTTGGATGCATTCAAAGACCTGGTAAATTTTTTAAAAGCAAAAAAGAAAATTAAAAAAATTTAAAACAATTTTTTCATCTACATTGTTGAAGAGCAAAACATTAATAGGGGAATAAACAAGATACAGTAAATTTGTATAATGAAATACTACATAGTAGTTAAAGTGACCAAATTAGATCTCTCTATATTACTATAGTTAAATCCCCCAAATTATACTAAGTCAAAAAGAGCAGGGACATTTAGCATGATGCCATTTATGTAACTTAAAAAAAAACAAGTTATTTTAAATATATATATATATATGTGGATCCATATGCATGTAAACAAAGTATAAAATGAGATCCAGAATGATTTATTCCATATCAGATCAGAACCGCAAAAACAATCAAAGGGAACTTCAAATTTATGAATTTTTCTTTGCGGTAATGTGAAACAATATAATAAATGTTAACATGCATTCATTCTGCATGATTAATATATGGGTGCTTTTAACATTACGCTTTCTGTATTTTAACATGTTTTTAAAAACAAAATGTGTTCAGCATAAATTGGACGTATGATGTGTAGATGTTTCTTTAAAATTATCCTATTTGTTAGTCTCTAGGCTCCTCTGTAGCATGTTTGAGAGACACAATTTAAAACAAGGCAACAATTTCAGATAGAAGATAGATTTCTTTCTATCGAAGATTCTTCTGTAACTCAGCAAACTAGCCTATTTATTAATGTAGGGTATATGGAGCAGAATTGAACAACTTCCAAATATAATTATTTTTTGTCTGTTTTTTTTTTCTTTGCCAGCTATTGAGTGCGTGCTAATGGTAGCAAATATTCCAGTAGCAGGCAAATTAAAGAGATACTGGGTAATTAATAAACCATGTAACCTTCCCTTGAAGAATCATGTTACATATCCTTTCAAGGAGATGAACTCGTAATTCAGAGATCACTTGATTCAATCAATCAGCAATCAATCATTCATAACATCTTTTTCTTTGGGGCCATGTTTTGCTGTAGAAATCAAAGAAAAAAATCATACAATTCTGATGTATATCTGTTCATACTGAAAATTTCATGAATGGAAAATTAAAAAGTTATGTAACGATGTGCAAAGATTGTAGAGGTATCAAAGCAACTATCTTTGAATTATTACTACAAAATATACACATACAGTGAAGTGTTTTGTGTTGAATAGCAAATGTTACTGAATAATCAAGATGAGTTGCCACCATTATATTACAGAAAACTGCCTCAAAAAAATTTGAAATCAAATTTCTTTGGAAAATAAGTTGTTCTGAATAAGTAAAACAAATTAATATACTTCTTGAGAGCTTCAAATTTAAGTCATAAAGTACTAAAGATTATAAAGGACAAAAGTTGTTACATCTGTCTAATGTATCTATATCTAAAGCTCACACACATGCACAGAGTTTATTGCTGAAAGAGGCCTTCAATTTCAGACCCATATCTTTACAGATGAGGAAACTCAGGCACAGAGCTACATAGTACACAGTTTTATAAAAAAGAAATATTTTCAGTAATTTACAAAATTTTCATCATTCCACTTCTAAAAGGTACTGTTTTGGGGGTGCTATTTCCCAGTGATGTGCTCACATACTAACACAATGGTTGTCATACTGTTTTATGGAGAACCTTGTGATTTTGTGGTGTCTTAAAGATCACAGGCAAAGAGAAAAGGAAGAATAAGGGGGTCATGAGCAGTGGAAATTGTTACATCCTCTTCACCTTGGGCAGATCTATTTTTATGCATTTTATATATTGGAATTCTGCTTAAGATTTCACTTTTTTTTTTTTTTTTAAAATAAGCTCTTCCTTCCTAAATCAAAATTTGTGAGTCATTACAACTTCGCCAGGATATTGCTGGTGTATTAAACAGGGTTTCTCCAATAGTTGAGGGTCTGGTTCCTTCTTAGCTTTATATTCTTCTACTCCAGTTCTTATTAAATATTTGCAGACATCTGATGAACTTCATGGACTCTCTCCCCAGAAAAAATCATACAGACACCACACAATTTTGTGCCAAATGTAGCAAGTACATGGACTTCCTAAAAACCATTCACAGATCCTGTGTTAATCATATTAACTCCAAAAGCTTTATTTAGAGGACTTAAGAAACTTCCAATGGAGAAAGAATTGGGGATTAACATTATAGTGTTTGGAAAAGATGGAATTTTTTCAATACACTGTAACTTGTAAGACCAATTTTTGCTGCCTGATGAAAAAACAAAAAGCATTTTTCACTGAACTTCAAGAATCATACATACTCTTGCTGGCTACACTGTTCTTTTGATTCATTGATTCATTCAACAGATATTTATCAAGAATAGGTATTTATCTAGCACAATGGAAGACACTGTGCTAGGGGAAATGTAAGTGAATGGTTGACAATACTCGCTGTAAATGCCATCTATTCTTGAGAATATGAATCGTCTTTAACAGTTAGCAAATTTTAATCACTTAACCCACTAGTTAACACATGTGCACGTGTGCATGTGTGCACACGCGTGCGCGTGCACACACACACACACACACACACACTCCTCACTCTCTACTGGAACAAATACTCTTTTAACTGACCTGTGGCTGGATTGGGTCTGGTTGACTGAGACCTGGGCTGTCTATCCAAGCTGCCTCCAGTGATGCATGTATTGTGTGGTTCAATCAGAGGACAGTAAGGATGTGCAGAGACATAGGGATTCTGGCACCAAGGGCTGTGATTGGGGAAAATGGTTGGGGGGGATTTCCTTCTCTCTGTAAAAGAAAAAACTCTAAATGGAACTCAAAAGCCATTTTATGCTGTGGCATTAGTGTTGAAGGCATAATTAAAGTGAAAGCCTATTTCAAGACCAAGAGACTATGACTTTTTAGACTTTGTGGGAAGAACTTTTATTATAACTTCAGAAGCATTTGCCTACAAATGAATAATATATTGTACACCTCTGTCCATAGCCAGCTCTTGATCCAGGTAAAATTCCTGGATGGTGCACCTCTCCTTCCACCTAAGCACTGCTAAAGACTTGGGGATACTTCACCTCTTCACCTCTCTGCAGCAGCCTTGCCACTTAATAACAGTGCCTGTGAAAAGTGAAATGGCCAGAGAGGTCTCAGTACTACCTAGTGAAGATCACCAGCCTTCAGTGCCCCATGAGTATTTACCTGCTCATTCTGTTTTTCTGCTTTTCCTGAGTCCTATTCAAAATAGTAGTATCCAAAATCACTATTAATTTATATATCACACATCCAGTTGTCATCTAGTCATTCCCACATACTCAGTTACCAATTGTGGGAAGGACCCATTCAAACAAACAAACCAAACAACATTTACCTCTTAAGAAAAACTTGAGCTTGTTCCACCTGATAATTTGAAATGTGGTTCTGAGGTTGATCTTCTTTTCTTTAGTTATTGTAGTTGTAGATGCTGTCCACTGAAACCTGTGCCTTTGGAATGTTGGAGACACTACTGAACATCTGTTAAATTCAATGTCAGTCTCTAATTTCTCCCATGCTTGCTTCCAGTGGATAGGGGTGTACCAGGCAACTGCCTAATGAAAATGATTTATTAATGTCGACTGTGTGTATTTGAGGTTTATAACATGCTGTTATGAGATACATATAGATAGTAAAATGGTTACTGTGGTGGAGCAAATTAAGATATTTACTGTTTTACATAGTTACTCTTTTATGACAAGAGCTACTTAACAAAATCTACTTAACAAAAACCCCCAATATGATAAAATTTCATTAACTATAGTCCTCATGTTGTAGACTAGATCACTAGACTTCCTCATCCTACAAATCTCTGCTACTTTGTATCCTTTAACCTACATCTCCCCCATTTTCTCCCCCTGCTCCCATCCTGTGAACCACAGTTTTATACTTTCTCTGAATATTTGACCTTTTAAAAATTCCACATATAAGTGAGATCATGCAACATTTTTCTGTGTCTGACTTATTTTACTCAGTATAATGTCCTCCAGGTCCCTCCGTGTTCTTTTTTTAAGGCTGAATAATATTCCATCATGTATGTCTATATTTTCTTTATCCATTTTTCTGTTGACACACACTTAGGTTGTTTCCATATCTTGGCTATTATGAATAATGCTGCAATGAAGATGGGTGTGCAGATACATTTCCAAGGTGGTGATTTCATCTTTTTTGGGTATGTACCCAGAAGAGGGATTACTGGGTTGTATGGAAGCTCTACTTTTACTTTCTTTAGGGATTTCCATGTTGTTTTCCATAAAGGCTGCACCAATCTACATTCCTGCCAACCATGTACTGGGGTTCTCTTTCCTCCATACTTTCACATTTGTTACTATATCTCTGTCTTTTTGGAATACCATCCTTATGAAGCGTGAAGTGATAGCTCGTAGTGATTTTAATTTGCATTTATCTGATGCTCGGTGATACTGAGCACCTTTTAATATATCTGTTGGCCATTTTTTTAAATGTCTTTGGAGAAAAGTCTGTTTGGGTCCTTTGCCTGTTTTCTAAATCAGGTTGTTTTTCTGCCATTGAGTTGTAGAAGTTCCTTATACATTTTGAATATCAGCTTCTTCTCAGATACGTGGTTTGCAAACACTTTTTTCCCACTCGGTAGGCTGCTGTTTTATTTTGTTGATTGTTTCCTTTGCTGTGTAGAAACCTTTTAGTTTGACATACTCCATACCCACTTTTATTTATTTTTGTTTTTGTAGCCCGAGCTTTGGTGTGATACCAAGAAATCCCTGCAACGGACTACATCAAGGAGCTCTTCCCCTATGTTCTTTCTTAGCAGGATTATGGTTTCAGGTATTACATTTAAGTCTCTTATCCATTTTGGGTTGTTTTTTGTTTACAATGTAAGATATGGTCCAACAGAATTTTAAAAATGGGCTGGGCTCAGTGGCTCATGCCTGTAATCCCAGCACTTTGGGAGGCCAAGGTGGGTGGATCATAAGGCCAAGAGATCAAAACTTTCCTGGCCAACAGAGTGAAACCCTGTCTCTATTAAAAATTCAAAAATTTGCTGGGCATGGTGGCACACGTCTGTAGTCCCAGCTACTCGAGAGGCTGAGGCGGGAAAATCACTTGAACCCAAGAGATGGAAGTTGCAGCGAGCTGAGATCACGCCACTGCACTCCAGCCTGGCGACAGTGCAAGACTCCATCTCAAAAACAAACAAACAAAAAAATGAACTATATGATGCCATTTACCTATGTGTGTGGCTTAGCAAACTACATGATGAAGATATCGTAAGACATCTTGGCCTTAGTTTCCTGTTCTGAAAATTAAAAGCACCAAAACCTCAGATAGGTAAGTTACTTTCTATCATATGTAAAACTGAGAGAGCAGTAGTGGGAATTGCTTTACTGAAGTATTGTAAAATTCATCCAGCTACTGAATTTCATAACTGTAAAGAACTGTGCAAAAAGTAATGGCAATATTAATAAGTTAAGATTTTAAACATTTAAGACATTGTGTGTATCTTATTTGAGATGGGAAAATGGGAAGAAGAACTAGAGACGTGGACAAGAAAACACGTTCTCTAGGCTAGAATCTTAGGTGGGAGTACTAAGGAGACCCATGAGCACTAAAGCTGGAGTTTGTTTGGATTTCCTGAATATGTGACATGTGCACAACATACATGTGCCAAAATTATTCAGGAAAATCCTCTGTATAGAGAGTAACAGTTATATTTCTATTCAACATGGAAAAAGTGCTCTAACATTCTACTTGTTCTAGTGATCTGTTTTTAGTTTACCAAAGCAGTGGTTTGGACTTTACGCTGTAACCACTGAACACCTCTCTGCTTGGCTTGACAAATAACATAAAGACAACACAAGGCAAGTTCAGCTAGGCTAAGCTCCCAGCAGAGAAAGATGAATTCTTTTTTAAAAAGTTTATTTTCATAGATTACAACAAAAAAAATGGACTTTTGTTACAGGTCATTAGTTAGGAATCCTCCCTTTTAGTAGCTCAAACATATTATATTTTGAAAACATGTTCATTATCTTTTTATTGTGATCTCCCTTAATGAGATGTGTGCCTTTCCTAGACAAGGCAGTATTTTATTTTTCCCTGTATTTTAGGAACTTAAAAGTATTCACTAACGATGATAATGTGATAAAATTTAGCCTCAGCTCTAGAATGTTGGCCACATGAAACTTGTAAACTATTTTTAGTACAATAGAAAAATTATTGGGAGCTAGAAGATATGGTTTTATTTTAGTTCTATCATGTTACTTGTCATGTGACCTTGAACAAGCCATTTAACTTTCCAAGTCCCATTTTTTTTCCTTTGTAAAATACTGAAACATTACTGAGAATCAAATGAAATAAGGCATATATAAACAGCCCTTCAGTGAGTTCCTACTGTATAGAACTGGTCTGTTCCACATCTGGATCTCTAATGCAAAACAATATATTGGGAAAGTACCAGGCATTGATAAACATAAGACATTTGTTAATTATTTGACATGTAATTTAGAGGCTGCAAATCCCAATAGGACAACAATGTGACTGGTAAAAAAAAAAATCTATCCCTGCTTTAAAGGTCCATAGACTCATGGAATCTTAGTGATTATATTATACAATCTCTTACTTTACAGATGAGAAAGTAGAATAACTATTATATAGTTAACACATGGCAAAGCAAAACTAAAAGCCACCTTTATATTAAGCCATAAGATTTGTAGCTGTACTGAATATTAACCATTGCCATGTTAGTGACAAGATGGCTCAAAAAGTAGTGTAAGATATACTTTATTTTAGGTTTCTTTTTAAAAATGACCCAGGTCAGGCTCAGTGGCTCACGCCTGTAATCTCAGCACTTTGGGAGGCTGAGGCAGGTGGATCATGAGGTCTGGAGATCAAGACCATCCTGGTCAACACGGTGAGACCCCATCTCTACTAAAAGTACAAAAATTAGCTTGGCGTGGTGGCATGTTCCTGTAATCCCAGCTACTCGGGAGGCTGAGGCAGGAGAATCACTTGAACCAGGGAGTCAGAGGTTGCAGTGAGCTGAGATCACGCCACTGTGCTCCAGCCTGGCAACAGAGCGAGACTCTGTCTTAAGGAAAAAAAAAAAGACCCATAATATAACTTCTCTTTGCTCCATCTTACAGTATTATTCAAGTCCAGAAACAGGGTATATTCTGATCTGTATAGCTGGTTATTATTTTAGACAGTAGATTACAGGTTCTGTGACTTTTTCCACAAGATATGGATTATTTTCTACATACAAATTATATAAATAGACAGCAATTCCAGGGTCATGATGATACTTTGGGTCTGTGTTTCAGCATGTCTATGAGAAGGCAGTAACCTGTCTTTTTAAGGAAAATTTACCTGGGGGTTGCAGATAGTAATATCCAGTGCTATTAAAGTGACAATGAAAACGAATTTATTAGAAAAGAACTCTATACTTACACTAGGATTTCAAACTGACTTAAAGACACATTTCCACCTATTTAAGGAAAATATTTTCTAGTCGAATTAAATAATACATATGGCTTTACCATGGGGTAGAATTTCCAATGGGATGTGACTCAGGAACAAAAAGGCTTAAAGTGAGTTCTGAAGGGCAGGTAGGATTTAATAGGTAAAAAGGGAGGGAAGAGAGTCTATGGAGAGGCAAGAGCATGCACAGAGGCCCTGTGGCATGAAGGAGCAGTCAAGCACTGGAAAGTAATAGTAGTATGAGGAGGCCAGTGTGGCTAGAGCAGAGTGCTTCGAGAAGCATGGAAAGAGGAGAGTCCAGGAGGTGAAAAGGGGCAAGATCACTGTGGTTCAGGTTAGGTGGGCTAACTCCACTCCTCTACAGACTCCCAACACATGGCTCTTCCTCTCAATGCTTTTTCTCATGCTCCCCTTTACAGAGCTGATATTTCTGACCTGGGCTGCACATACTTTATTAAAGCATTGTTTCACTGTATTGTAATTATTTATTATTACATAACAATTTCTACTAGTAGACTCTGAGTTTCTGGAGGACAAGAAGTGTGAAATACTTATGTTCTTTTTCCAGTACCATGTCTGACAGATACAAAATATATTTAAATATTTTCCATATGGATCAATCAATCAGGTTTAGTCTTTCATAAGCAGGCACAGTTATTTGTGCTTACATCACCCCACAGAAACAGTCTGATTCTGTATGTGCAAAGTTATTCAAATCACTGGGTAAAAGGAATAGTCTAAATACAAAACCTAATTCAGTTGCAAGGAATGAAAATTTATTAAAATCTGCATTCCAGGATTTCAGAGATCTGGTCTGTCTGGTTTGACACTCAGTACCTAGAGCAACACACATACAAAGTAGAAACCACAAACCAGTTTGCAGAGTGGATAACTATGATGAAAGTTCTGAGACAAGAATACCTTAATCCTGAACTGGGTTTTGCTAATGATCTCTTATGAGGCTGAATAAATAACTCAGATTGTATATCCTTATTTTCCACCATCAGTGAAAATTAATCAAAGTAAATAACTTAGATTGTGTAGCCTTATTTTCCCCATCACAGAAGTATTACAGAATTCAGTTCAAGCCCATAAGGAGATCTAAAGCTGAGTGGGTGAAGCCTACTAAGTTACGTTTAATGGGTGCTCTTGCCATCTAACAACTGTTCCCGCGAAAAGACTCTTAAGAAATTAGCCCTGGCTGGGGCAGTGGCTCACGCCTGTAATCCCAGCACTTTGGGTGGTCGAAGTGGGAGGATCATGAGGTCAGGAGTTCGAGACCAGTCTGGCCAACAGGGTGAAACCCTATCTCTACTAAAAATACAAAAAATTAGCCGGGTGTGGTGGTATGCACCTATAATCCCAGCTAGTCAGAGGCTGAGCCAGGAGAAGCATGTGAACCCAGGTTGCAGTGAGCAGAGATCGTGCCATTGCATTCCAGTCTGGGAAACAGTGTGAGACTGTCTAAAAAAAAAAAAAGAAAAGAAAAAGAAACTAGCCAAGTCTATTTGAAAGGGAACGTCCATCTCAACATAGATTATAATGCAGCAAAAAAGAAACTCAGAGATAGATTATGCTTAACATATTTTGTGGGTTAGTAGTTATATGGCATAGTAAGTTGGACTGGGGATAAGAAAAAGACAAGCATGTTAAAATGATCTAAAAATCATTTTGAAAAAGGATTAACTTTTTTGTTGTTGTAAAAAGAAATACCTTTGAATCTTAATGGTGCGTCCATGGGTATATATTTACGCTAATATTATACCAAAAGAAAGGCTGAGTGAAAATATAAAATTGTCAAGTACTGGGAAAAAATTAAACAAAGCTATTGCTAATACCCTTAATTTTATAGGGAGTATAGTCATTTCAAATTAATACTGTAAGCTCTTCCATTAGAATATTAGTTTTTTGAGTGCAGATACTATATCTTAATCTGTTATATTCCCAGTACTTAGCATAGCTCTAAAATAGAGAAGAATCTCAATAAATATTTGAGAAATGAAAAAATAAACAGAAAAGACCTGTATGGAGTACCTTCCTTATCCTACTCTTCACGCTAAATATCACAAATAAAATCTTCCCTTGACTTTGAAAGTTGAAGATCCTTCCTAGAAATATGAGACATCAAAATTATTTTTGCCAAATTGTAAGTAGCTCTTGGGCCCTTTGACATTGGGAAGAGAATGCTGTTGATTTGCCTAATGTGTTATGGCACTTAGTGATGGTTCTATTCAAGCTTTTAAGGATGAAAAAGTAATTGAGTGAGCTAAGAGAATGGGGAACATAAGGAGAACTATCCATTCTATGAAAAACCAGCCCAAATGCTCATCAAACAACAAGTGGATAAAGAAAATGTGATATACACATAATATGGAATACCACCACTTAAGACCTAATCAGTGTCTCCCATCTGACAACATGGTTATTCATGTAACCAAACACCACATGTTCCCCTAAAACTACTGAAATAAAAAAATAAATAAACTTGTAAGAAACTGACAATAAAATAAAATAATATTTTAGGCATAAAGTCAAGTTTACTGACATTTATGCACTTAGACATACTGTACAAAATAAAAATAAAAATACATAAAGCTTAATAAGCACAATATTTAAAAAATAAAAAGACTGTTAAGAACCAGAAACTAACTTGACCATTCGGTTCACACAGGATTGTTATACAATCAGGAGTTGCTCTAAACTTATCTTGTTCCTTCCAAAGAAAATCTGATGGAGGTTGATGCTTTGCTTCAGATGCTGCTGCCCACACCTGTAATAAAATTGTTAATGACAAATGCCATTGGAGTTGAATACAATTTTGTAAATGTCATAGGGTTACTCTGACATAATCTTTCTGAACAGATGAGGTTTTAAAATATAATGACTATATCATACCCAATGTTAAGCTGTGTAACACCAAACAGCTACTCTATAGGGCTTAAAGGAAAAAAACGAGAAAGAAAGGAATCCTCCTGCATCAGCTAATTATCTGTTCTCTAAGCAAATACTCTCTTCACTTGTCTTTTCAGGTCTATATTTACTTGGTTTCAGGAAATAAGGAATTTCATTTTAATAGTTAAATTATAAAAACAAAATATTGTACACAAAATTGAAGACAGCTGTGGAAATTTTACTGTGGGTATGAATCTACTTCCAGAAGATGGACAACGTGGTGTAATTAACCAACCACAACAAAACCACATCTTATGTTTAGATCCAGATCAAGTGATAATGAGACAGTTCTGAGTCACAGGCCAACAGTGTCAACAAGTTTGTCGTGTACAATTCTAATGTGCAGTATTTATACTCTTATACTCACAGTTACTGTGGAATTGGCCTGCATTACGATATTTGGAAGGAATCGGTACAAAGAAATTGTTTGTCCATTCACATTTTGCTGGAGAATATGATCTCCAATTGCCATTTCTTTGTCAAGGGAAGAGTTAACGAGCTTTACGAACAAACCCTTGATATTCACTTCAGCTATTTTAATGTCTCCAAGAGAACTACAAAATAAAACACAAAGATTATAAAGTGCCTTCAGATAGGAGTGTCTTTGACTCACTTTAAGAAGTGAATAACAAAGTGCTTGAAAGTTGTTCTTAAACTGTATATACTATTGGGCAAGTTCTACATAGAAATAGTGCATTTTGTAACCTCAGACAAATGGCTTGAGTTTTTAGTTCTATTTCTTTATCTGTGCAATAAAATAATCTATTTCATATAAAATAAAGAAAACCTAAAAATTACTCTAGGCGTCAAGGTATAAAAGCCACAGGAAGGTATGAATTAAAAATAATTTAAATTTCCTACTGTTCAAGATAAAATCATTGAGACATGAAACTCTCAAAAGCAGATCAAGAGACAAATCATTTACTTCATTTCTGATAAAGTGAAGATAAATAGCAGCTATGTAATTAAAAGATTTTTGAAAGGTAAAAACATTATAGAAACGTAAAATGGCATTTTTCACCTTTTAACTTCTGTTGAGAGCTTACTATGTATGATACAGGGATCGAGCTAATCATTTATGTATCATTATATATCAGCATTTTTCAGATTGTGAGTCACAACTTATTAGTAGGTCAAAAATTAATTTGGTAGGTGAGGACCCCCAACTTAAACATAAAATACATCTGTACTAATAATAACAATACTATTTATATGCCAGGCGCTGAAAAACACTATATATCTAATATCTCTATATGTATATCTATGTCCATGTTTATATTATCTATCTACCTATCTCTCTATATAACTCTCCACAATTTCTTTTCCGCAGTTCCAAAGTCCTAACAGCTCCAAAAAAACCCAAAAAGTCTGGTCCAAAACTGAGGTGAAGCTATTTACGGTCTTTGTTCATAGTTTATGTGAATATTTCCATGTTTTTCTGTGAAAAGTTTGATGTTTCATTTTTGATACTTCTGTAATCCCTGAGAGTTATATAATGTGTATTCTAAAATTTCCTTTCCTAAAATTCTGAATTTGGAAATACATAAGTTCCCATGTATTTTGGTGAAGGCATTGTGGACTCACAGTAACTCATATAATTCTCACAATAACATACATATTTCTCGTTAAAATATTTCTACATATTTCTTATTGAAGATCACATTAAAAAATGTGAGGAACGCTGTATTATCTCCTTTAATTCTTAAAACAACTCATTTAGACAGGTAGCATTTTTAGTCCCATTTTATAGAGAAACAGGTTTAGAGAGATTAATTCCCATGTCCAAGGTCACTCCATAAATATTAATCCCTGTCCTTCTGCCTCACTCAACTAGTAATATCTCAAATAGATTTGCCCTAAACATTCAGACTGTTTAAATTCTGTACACACCATGGTGGTTGAGCACTGCTAGCCAATGTGTGCGTGTGTGCACACACACACACACACACACACACACACACACACAAATTGCTGCTACCAAAAAAATTAGTGGTCTCCAACCACACCTGGGCCTTTGCTGATTAACAGCAAGTTGCCATCTTTATAAGCCAAGTCAGCAACTTCTGCCATCCTTCAACAATGTTCAAATCCCTGCCCCATATCTCTATTCTCTTACTTGGAAAATTACGTCACTAAGAAAACATGGCCATCAGAGAGAAGTACATGTCCCCCACTTCCCTCTTAGAACAGACTCACCTATAGCCGAGCCCACCTTTTCCCTGTAGCCCACCCTGTTTCCATGGAAGAGGCCCCTTCTCCCATCTTCAGTGAAGCCCTCTGGTCACCACCTCCTCCTGATGCTTCAGGAACTCGGTCCCCTCATTGTCCTTCCTTTCCCCTTTAACACCAACTTCTCCCTCTGGACTACCTATTTCCCCCAAATAGGTACATATCTTTGAGAGGCTATCACCTTAAAAAGAAAAAAGAAAACAGTCCTTCAGCTTGCAATTCCTACTGCCATCACAACCTAGCTTTTGGAGAAGGCTATGTCACTGATTAATCACCTCTTATTTACTTCTCAACCCACAACCACCTACCTCTACTAGAGACCCACATGACCAGTGCCCTTTACAATCGAGAAACTGAGTGGCAACTGTGAGTCTATATCTTCATGTCTCCTCAATATTGGCCTCTGTCAGATACGTCCTCTTTTTAGAAACTCTTCCCTTTGTTTTTTGAAGTCCACTGTTTTGCCTCTATCAGTCTTATTCCTTTTCAGCCCCTTTTTCAGATTTTACCCAGCCCCTTCACCCATCTCCCAGATGTTGATCCCTGGGATTCTGTTCTTAGCTCTCTTTTATTTCCCCCATTTATCCTTATAGGTGATGTTATCCACGGACAGTGTTTACTAACCATTAATACACCAATCACTGCTAAAACTAAATCTCCTGCCTAGACCTTTCTACTGAGCTTCAGAACTACAGAAACAACTGACTATAAGATCCCAAAAGGTACCTCTGAATTCATCACTTTGGTCTGTTGCAAATTTACTCTCCCAAGTAGGAAACTTTTCCAGTGAGCTGTATCATCTACCCTGTTGGCTAATCCTGAAACTTCCATTACTGTCCCAGTTTCTTACCCTTCATTCCTTATCCATGACCAAGTTCTGCCGATTCTTCCTCTTTAGTGGCATCTATTTACATCTTCTCTCATCCCTATGGCTGCCGCCTTTATCACGATCTCATCGTCTCTGTGAGACATTGAATTGGCATCCTATCTATTGTCTTCAGCTACCTACTTCTGAACATTCTTCACTTTGCTTCCAGAACAATCTTTGTACAATCCCAGTCTGACATTTCTGCTTCCCTCCTGGAAATCCTTCAATATCTTACCATTTCCTTCTATAGAAAACACAAACATCACAGCATCCAAACAAAGCCCTACGTAATCTGTTAGCTTCTTTAACCCATTTTTCCTTACTTCCTACCTTATGCTTAAACTGCAATCATAAAGAATTCCTTACAAAAGCATAATTCATGCTGCTGCAGGCTTCACTCACCATGTACACACATACTATTTCCTCTTCTTGGTCCCCATATCCTTATAAACACTTCAAATTTTCAGCCTTCTTATTTTTTTTTTCTATCATGGGTACATAATGGAATCTCATTGTATTTTGTTTTCCTGATTATGTTGGGGGAAACAGCAAAGGAGAAAGGACTTACAGAGTGCCTATATAAATTGGTATTAGTAACATATAAACTGGGAACAACAAACCACAGCAAACTAAGGGAGGCCTCTAGGGAGGCAAACTTCTCCATGCCTCATGTTCTGGTGCAGGGTGACCTAGGCTCTGTTACCATAAACATTGTGCTCAAGAATGTAAAACCCCTTCATAGCACTAAGATGCAACCAGATTTGTAGGCTCCTTGTAAGGTCCCCGTTCCACCAGCTGCACATAGATAATAGGTTAAAGATAACCACATGTTCTTATTTTGTGAAACTCCCAAACTGCCACTGTTGTCAATCTTTAGAATGACACATCAGTTCTGGCTCACTGATTCACCCCACCATCACGTCACCCTCTCCCTACCACCACTCCACTGTCTACCCTATAGGTCAAAGTGATTGTAACCAATAAATACTGTGGAAGATCAGAGCTCAGGGCCTTCGCACTCTCCTTTACGCACTGGCTCCCTGGTTCCATTATATGTATTCTTAATCTGTCTTTTTCTCATTTCTTTGTCACCACCGAACTCGGGTACCCACGGGTGGGATGTGGGGCTGGTTGCCTACATTCTGGCACCTAACATGTGGCGCTCCCTACAGATTATAGGGCAGTTACACAAGCTGCTTATTGGCCACTCAGTTTTACTCTTTGATAAATTGCCCGTTCATATCATTTCACTCACTTTTCTGAATTTACATTTTTATAATTGATTTGTGGTATTCATAGCACAGTATTTAATTATATACACATATTTTCTGCAAGAAGAGACTTCTAAAAAACTTCATCTATAATGTTTCTTATGGTACAGTTGATACTTCTAAAATTTTTACTATGATAAAATTTATCACTTTTTCTTTATAGTTTCTGCTTTTTATGTCTTATATATGAAATCTTTCCCTGCTCTAATGTCATATTTTCTTTTAAATATTTCAAGAATTTGCTTTGAACAGCTTTATTTGTATGTATATGATATATGTATGTGAGAGTGTATTTCATATAAGGAACTAATTTTCCTACTTATGCTTATTAGATTGTCTATCATCTCCCTGCTGATTGGTAATGTCACCTTTGTCCAATAGCAAGTTTCTGAATATTGTAAGGTTTTCTAAGCTGTTCCGTTGATTTAGCTGTTCCTCCTATGTCTATGCCAAATGGCTTTAATTTATATTGTATTAGATGAAGCCTTGATTTTGGTTAAATCCCGTCTTATTTTCTTTTCCAATATTGTGTTAACTGTTTTTAGACTTTAACCCTTTGTGGTAAGCAAAATAGCTGATCAAAGATGTCCATTTCTAATCTCTGGATCCTGTGAAAGTGTTATCTTAGATGGCAACAAGGACTTTGCAGATATAACTAAAGTTATGGATCTTAAGATAGGGAGGTTATCTTAGGTTATTTCAGGTGGAATAAATGTAATCAAATGAACCCTTAAAATTAGACTTTACCCCAGCTGGAGGCAGAAGAGAGCTGCAGGGGAAGGGAAGTTAGAGAGAATCCAAGCACAAGAAGGATTTGATGCACTGTTGCTGGTTCTGAGATGTAGCAGCCCTTGTGCAGGGACTGAGGAGAGGCCTTTTGAAGCTAAGGGAGACTGCATGCTGACAGTGAGGAAGTACTATCACCGCAAGACACTGAATTTGGCCAACAACCTCAAAGAGCTTGGAAGCAGATTTATTTCAGGGTCCAGATAAGAGCCTGTTTGACATCTTAATTTTGACCTTGTAAAACTCTAAGAAATCAACTGAGACAACCCTGACTTATGACCTAGGGAACTGGGTTACAAGTTAACAAGTGGGTGCTATTCATGTTATTTTTAAGTCACCAAGTTGGTGGTGATTTGTTATGGCAGCAATAGAAAACTAATATATATTTCTTCTGATTTTATAGTCAGAAATGTTGCCCAGTTGGCCTACAATTTCAGTCCCAATGTCCTCAATGGATATTTAGTTAGTGTGTCTTTATTTTTCTGTTGATAAACCAACTACCAGCCAATATTTTTGTTGTTTCTTTGAAGGTAAATGTCCTTTTTCTCTGGTTGACTTAAAGACTTTTTTTTATGTCTTCTGTTTTAAAAAGTTTTTTCTTTTTTTTTCTTTTCTTTTTTTTTTTTTTTAACAATGTATTTAGGTTTGTTCACTGGTTTGTTTTCTGTCTTTTATCCTACTGAGAATTGGTAGTGCTTCTTGAATACTTGGCTTGATATCTTTCATTAGTCTTGGAAAATTCTGTTCTGAATTTCCATCAATACTGTTATACTTCAATCTTTTTTCTCCTTCAGTAACTTTAATTATTAGTAGGTTGAAAAAAAATCTTGCCTTATTTTTCTCATACTTATTTATAACATTCTTGCTATGTGGGATTCAGTCTGGATATTTACTTCTGAGAATATTCCAGTTCAGTAATTCTCTCTTCTGCTATATCAAATGTACTGTTAAACCCACACACTGAAATAATAATTACCATTATTGGACTTTTTTTTACTTCTAGAACTTGTTTTTGTTTCTTTTAGTTCCCAGGTTTATGTTAAAATTTTTATCTTGTCATTTAATTACTTGAATATTTCAGTCATTGTTAGTTTGAAGTACTAGTCAGATAACCACAATGTCTGGATCTTCTAGGCCTGTTTCTGGTGTCCATTTTTAATCTTGGTGTTTGGCCAACTCTTATCTTTTGTATAGCTTGTTTTTTCTTGTATAGTGCCTAGTATTACAGATAAAAAATTGCAGAGATAATTTAAGGTTCTGTATAATATTTTTTCACTTGAGATTTACTTTTGCGTCTGGTAGGCATCTAAGTTAAGAACAAATCACTTTAAATTAAATCAGAATGTAAAATAATTTGACACTGGACTGGTCTCTTTTGCATATAGCCTTACTTTTGTGCGTAGTTCTAACTGAAGGCCCTGAGTATTTATCAGTGACCCTCCATTTTTTTTTATAGTCCCTAAATGCCAACTTTTATTCACCCAGTCCTGTGAATCTTGAGAAAAACCTCTAACTTCTCAGCCTCTTAGCTGCTGCTTTCAAAAATTGGCAGCTGTCTTGAGGAGAAAAGTGGCTCTCAATGTCAGGCTATCACTCTGGATTTTGTCTGTCAGAAGAGGAATTATGAAAATAAAGGGTGTAATCTTCTATGAAATCTCTTGATCTACACTATCAAATTTTGTTCAAAATAATGGTCTCACATGCATTTTGTATAGAATGCTTTTTATATAGAGGCTCCCCTTTGAACAATTTATGTGACAATTTCTTTTATTCTTTCTCTTTTGCATTATCGTTATGGTTTTTACTAAACTGTGGATGTAACATTTTACTCTTTGGCATCCCTGGAATTCCTTTATGTCATCCTCATCTTACTAAATTCTCTGTAGGATGTTTTCATTTTTTGACAGAACATCCTTTTGTTTTTCAGACTTGCTTTTTCTGCTTGGGGATATGAACACTAATTTGACTTTTGTTTTTAAACAGTAAGACCCTGGAATGGCTCAGCTATTTTTTGTGTTTTCTATATAACTGAATATTTAGAGTTGCTTTTCAAAAATCCTTCATTATACAAGGAAAGTGCTTAGTCATTAATCTTCAAGTTTTATTTTATTCATATACATACAATAAATGTTCTTGTCTGAAAGAAAAAACAACATTGTTCATATCAGAGCACTTTGTCTTCTTTTTGATATAACATCAATGCATGGAAATTCACAGAGGCAGGCTGTTAATCTGCTATCACACAGCCTTTGGTAGTTATCATTTTCTCTTCCCTGCCAGCCTTCCCATTTATCTCTAATAGGAAAGTGACTTGAGACTTGTACTTATAATTTGTGATTGGTTGAGAGTGGAGAGCGATGTGGCAATCACTGTCAGTAGCCTTTGCACGGTCTTTATTTGTAAAGAGATTGAGGAGACACATGGCTATATCACTTTTTAAACAAAATTACTTTCCATTATTGAAGCACTGATTTATCTATTTGTTGGGCTCTCCTTGATAGCTCCATGCTATTTGTCTGCTTTTAGGTTTCTGTTATTCTGCAGTTTGCTAAAATCATCTTTGAAGTTTCATTTCTTCCAACCTGTACCTACCTAACATTTTCTATATAGGTGTTTGTAGTTGGGGGCATGTGGGCTTATGAGGGGGTACAGTATTTAAGAGTCCTTAAGGTTTTAAAGGACAAACTTACAAAGACTTAGGGAACTTAATTCAGTTCATTGCTACTATAAGAGCCCTCACACGTAGAAGTTTTGATGGTAGATCCTTAATATAATGGGGATGTAAATTTGTACATCACGACTACAAGGTTCTAAATCATCCAAGGGAAGAATAAATGGGGTGTAGTCTGAATAAGAATCCTTTGGGAAATGAGTATATTTGCAGGCTCAAAATTGTTTTAAACCAGAACTATTCATGTGGTTATCATGATCTCAGTGAGGCCAATCTGAATCCAGAGCTTACTATCATTTTGACTCTAGACTTGTAGAATGCAGAATTTCTTGGGGATTTAGATGGAGGATGAATGAGAAGTTAGCTTTCTTATTATAGTTTGATCACATCTGAGACATCCAGAACTAAACTTGAAGCCAAGGTAAGGTCTTGGGTATAGGGATAGGGAGCATGTGTAACTAGTGAAAATCCTAATAATGTCTTTACTTTGTTTCCTGTTTGCCTACAACTCCTTTATTTTTCTGCTGCTGGCAGGTATTAAACAGATCCCTAGAGATAGTGGGTGGTAGTAGGAAAGAAACAACAGCTTTAATTGAAAACAACCAAATTCATTTTAGCTTCTGTTTCTAACCAAGATGAAGTCAAAGGAAATGCCCTTAGCCTTCCATCTGAAACAACTAAAAATCTGGAAAAATACATGAAACAATATTTTTGAAGATATTTGACACTGATCAACAAAGAATAGTGATTCTTGAGAGACAGAAGAGAAATGTACTGAAACTTAAATTTTCCCCAGATTATTTCTTGAGAAAATTTCCCAGGTGCATCATGGAGGGTGCATCCTCTCTGACTTGAGGAGATGGAGCTGAGAGCCTGGGGAGACCAAGGTGACTGGAGGTCACAAGCAGAGTATCAAACAGGAGAAGCTGCAAAAAGAGAGAGCTCTGGCAATTTTCAGATGGTCCCCTTTGAGTATTCAGCAGATTGATCAGCACGTGTATTTGAGTAAATGCTCCTAGACTATAGAGAAAGACTATTTTGAAAGAATTAGAAGGAACAGTACTTGAAGCTCTCACAGGGTAAGGAAGTTCCCACCAGCCAGACTGAAAAACCTCATAATTAATGAGGCATTGCATTGAGTACTAAGGAGACTTTTGCTCCACTAGTGCACACTAATTAATAACAAAGTGAAGACATTGCTTTCTTTCCACTTCTAAAACCTAGTCCTCAAAGCCAGTCCTCAAAGCCTCATACTATTTTCAAGTAACTTAAGTGGGTCCCAGAACAAAACTCAAGAATATTCATAGAAATAAAAAAATATTCTAGTCCCCAAACAAGGTAAAATCCATAATTTCTGGCACATATTTAAAAATTACCAGGCATACAATAAATTGACAAATACAGCCATAACAAGGAGAAAAATCAATGAATCAAAACTGATGCAGCACTGACATAGACGTTAGAAATAGTAGAAAAGGAAAAATCCTTATAATTGTATTTGTATGTTCAAAATACTAGAGAGAAGATTGAACACAACATGTAGAGACAGGATTGAGATTTAAAAATACAATGGATGGGATTAACATCATAGTAGTCATTGTAGGTGAAAAGATCAGTGAACATGAAGACATAATAAGAGATACTACCCAAAAAGAAACAATCAGAGGAAAAAAGTACATTAAAAAAAATAATAAATAACAGAGCATTAGTAAACTATGGTACAACTTCAAGTGACCTAATATATGTGAAATTGGAGCCCTTTAAAAGGAGAGAGGAAGCAGGGACAAAAAAATATTTGAAGAAATAATTGTCAAAAGTTTTCCAAATTTTTAAAATTTAAAATCTATAAATATGCAAATTAAAAAAGTGTAACAACACCAAGCACAATAAATTTGAAGAAAGGTATAACAGGCACATCATAATCAAATCTCCCAAAAACGGGATAATGAGAAACATCTTAGAAACAGAATGAGGGGGAAAAATGAGACATATTTGTGCAGAGGAACAAATATAAGAATGGCAGAAAATTTATTAGAAACAATGTAGGCAAATGGTAGTAGAGCAAGATCTTGAAAATATTGGAGAAATGAGAAAACTGGGACAAAGAGAAAACAAATAACAAGATGGTAGACTTAACCTAATCATATTAATGATAACCTTAAATGTAAATAGTTTAAATGCCCCAATGAAAAGACAGACATTTTCAGATTGTCTAAAACAGCAAGTCTCAACTATAAGTGCTTACCTACAAAACATGCATTCTAAATACAAAGACACAAATAGTTCAAAAGTTAAAGTATGGAAAAAGATATACCATCCTAACACCAGTAAAAAGAAAGCTGTTGTGGCTATATTAATTTCAGATAAAATAGATTTCAGAACAAAGAATATTGCCAGAATAAAGAGTGATTTTATAGTGATACATCTCAGCAAAGCTTTAGAATACATAAAACAAAAGTGATTGAATTGCAAGGGAGACATTAACAAATCCACAACTTTAGTAGATATAAATACCACTCTCTCAATAAGTGATTGAATTGCAAGGGAGACATTAACAAATCCACAACTTTAGTAGATATAAATACCACTCTCTCAATAATTGATACAAGCAGACCAAAAAAAATCAGCAAAAAGACAGTAGACAACCACCATGACATGGTTTACATGAAACGCTCTACTAAACAACAGCAGAATACGTATTCTTTTCAAGTGTACCCAGACCATTTAGCAGAACATTTAATATCCTGGCTATAAAACAAGTCTCAGTAAATATAAAACGATTCATGTCCTACAAAATATGTTATTTGGCCACAATGGAATTTAATTAGAAATCAATAACAAGAAGATATCTGGAAAATCACTGGAACTGAAAAATATGTAAAACACTTTGAAACTGAATAACACTTTTCAATTATCCAAGGATCAAAAAGAAAATAAAAATTGGAAAGTATTTTGAACTGAATAAAAATAAAAATACAACATATTAACATTTGTGGAGTGCCACTAAGCTTTACTTAGAGGAAAATTTATAACACTAAATACCTGTAGTAGCAGAAGAGAAGAAGGTATCAAATCAATGACCTCAAATTTCACTTTAAGAAATTAGGGGAGGAAAAAAAAGGAAATAAAGCCAGAAGTATACAGAGAAAGCATCATGACTTCACATCACAGCATCTACACCAGAAACTGAGGACATTATCTTGGAACATCCCCTCCCTTAATAGGAAAGAAAATATTTTCCAGAAGTTTTTGAGAAGACATCTTTTTGCATTTCATTAACCCCTTGCCAAATGCTGCTGGACCCATCCTGGGCAATAATAAAAAACAGTAACATGAATTAACACGATACATTTTGACCAATCAGGTTTACCTTAGGAAGTGGGGCCATGGCTATCTGAAGAAAATTGGTGTTTGGTTAGCAAGGAAGAAGGGGAATGAATTGTTTCCCAAATTGGGTTATTTCTTCATCACTGCCAGTAGCAGACAGCATCCCTCAGGAATACTCTACCCTTAGTCTAGGTTTAGCAAGCAGCAGCTGAAGGTCATTGAAGATACCAGATTCTCACAGTCCCAAAAAGAGTCCACTACAAATTTCTTTTACCTAGGAGTGTTCTTCACCTGCAGGTACCCCAGAAGCCCCATAGAACCACCATCTTATTCTAGGAGTCACTACACTACCAGCATTTCAGCAGCTGCTATTCACAGTGCATCCATCAGCAAGCCCCTGATCCCACCTTCATTGTGTGTGCAAATCTCACTATCTCAGAAAAAACTGAAATTGACGAGTTCCATGTTTCCAGATAAAAAATGGGCCATATTTTATGTTTTTGTGCTTGTTTGAGAGCTGCTGGGCCACTTCTTGACAACCCCCCATTCCTTCTAGAAGGTATAGAAAAAGTATTTTGGGGTCCCACCTATAAGATATGTTGGAAAAGGCCATTAAAAAGCCTCAGCAGGAGGGCAATGCAGTGGCTCACACCCAGTAATCCCACTCAATTTCACTTATTTTTCTCTGATCTTTATTATTTATTTTCTTCTACTAATTTGCAATTTGTTTTTTTCTTGCTTTCCTAGTTCTTCTCTGACTTTTATTATTTATTTTCTTCTAATTTTCAGTTTGATTTTTTCTTGCTTTCCAAGTTCCTTGAGATGCCTTGTTAGGTTGTTTACTTGGAGCTTTTTGAAGCTTTTTTACTTTTTTGATATAGGTGTTTATTGCTATAAACTTCCCTTTTAGTACTTCTTTTATTGTACCCCACAGATTTTGGTATGTTGTGTTTCCATTTACATTTGTTTCAAGACATTTTTAAGTTTTCTTCTCAATTTCCTCACTGATTCATTTGTTGCTCAGAAGTGTGTTACTTAATTTCCATGTGTTTGTGTATTTTCCTAGGTTCCTCTTGTTATTGATTTATTCCATTGTGGTCACAAAAATACTTGATAGAATTTTTACTTTTTTGATATTTATTTTGTGGCTTAAGAGAGAGTCTATTCAGGAGAATCCTCCATGTGCTGATGAAAAGAATGTGTATTCTGCAGCAATTGGGTGAAATGTTCTGCAAATGTCAGGCCTAGTTGGTCTAGTGTGCAATTTAACTCTGCTGTTTCTTTGTGATTTTTTTTGTGTGGTTCATCCGTCCATTTCTGAGAATAGGATGTTAAAGTGCCCTATTACTTATTGCAGTCTATACCTCTGTTTAAATCTATCCATGTTTGCTTTATATACTTGGGAGCTTTAATGTTGGGTGCACAGATAATTATAATTATTATGTCTTCTTGCTGAATTGACCCCTTTATCATTATACAGTGACCTTCTTTGTCTCCTTTTATAGTCATAGATTTGTAGTCTATTTTATCTGATATAAGTATAGCTATTCCTACTCCTTTTTGGTTTCCAGTTGAATGGACTATGTTTTTCCATCCCTTCACTTTCAGTGTATATGTGTCTTTGTAGGTGAAGTGGGTTACTTGTAGGCAGCATATAGCCGGCTTTTCTTTCTTTATTCCTTAAGCCATTCTATGTCTTTTAATTTGAGAATTGAGTCCATTTTATATTCAGTATTATTATTGATGAAAATAACTTATTGGTTTTTTTTGATTGTTTTATAACTCGCCTCTTCCTTTTGTCCTTTGTTACTATATTCTTTTGTGGTTAAGTAATTTGGTAGTATGTTTTAATTCATTGCTTTTTACTTTTTGTGAATCTATTGTAGGTTTTTGGATTGTGGTTACATGAAGCTTGTGAAAAACATCTTACAGCTATAACAAGTTATTTTAAAGAGATGAATACTTAAATCACAAATAATAGAAAAAAAATAGAAACAAAGGAAAAAAACAAAACAGAAAAAAACCTCTAGACTTGAACTTCATCCTTCCACATTTTGACTGTTAATTTTCTCAATTTACATATTTTTATACTGCCTATCTCTTAGTAGACTGCTATAGCTATTACTGTTTTTGATAGAATTGTCTTTTGGGATTCATGCTAATGAGTGGATTGCATACCACAGTTAAAATCATGGAGTTTTCCATGTACTTAATTTTACCAGAGGTTTTATACCTTCAAATGTTTTCTTTTTGAACATTAGTGTTTTTTTCTTTCAGATTGAATAACTCCCTTTAGCATTTCTTATAAGATAGGTCTGGTGGTAGTGGATTCTCTTGGCTTTTGTTTGACTGGGAAGGATTTTATCTCTTCATATTTGGAAGATAGCTTGGCTGGATACACTATTCTTGGATAGCAGAATTTTAACACATTGAAAACATCATCTCATTCCTTCCTGACCTACATGGCTTCCACTGAGAAGTCTGTTGTTAGACAAATTCTTTTTTCCTGCAGCTTTTAGGCTCTTCTCTTTGTCCTTGACCTCTGGAGAGCTTAATTATTATATGAATATTTTTCATTTCTCTGTGGCCTCAGGAATTGTCTCATCCTCATATTTGAGTTCTGAGATACTGTTGATGATAATGATAATCTTGGCACTGTATATTTGCTTTTGTTTTCTGGGGTGGCTAGATAGGGATTGAAGACAGCTTGCTTCCACATTACCATTTTTAATATGATTGAATTTTAACAGAAGCTTTAAACATTGTATGTTGTTCCAAATTGCTCATCATTTTAACACAGTAGGTACTGAATGAAGGATCTGATAAGGTGTTTTTAGACAGTTGAGCAAATGTTTAGGTATTCCCCACTGTTAAACTGTAAGAGGGCATGAATGATTGATTTTAGGTAACACTGCATAAAGGGAGAGAAAATTTCCTTCATATTTGACCCTCAACTCTGTTTTCTTTTAGCCATCTAATGACTTCTATTAACATGGACTTATTACTAACATTTCAAATTCAATATGTTGTTTGTGTAATAAGTAAAGCAGGGTTATATTAACATAAATGAATAGATCTTAACTCTTTTATTTTAGTCCTAATATTAACCTTCTTCCTGATCAATTTTTTTTACATAGATACTAATGGTCATAAAAATGGATCAATGAGGTAAAAATTTATCTTTCTCCTTCTGTCTTGAACTCAAGAGCTACTAGAAGAAAAAATATATATATTAGATCAATCTAAATAATTCATCAACAATAAAAAAGTATCTTGAATAATTGAGTTGACCTATTAGTAAAGATTATGTAGCACTGTTTACTCTGGCATCTTTGAATAATTCACATTTCTTGTTTGGTTCTTTAGACCATTATATCAATTTATTTTAATTGATCAGAAGATGAAACCATTATATTTCAATGAACTGATTAGTGTTTTAGATAAGATAATGCATATAACAGATTATAACTTTATTTTCTACTGATTTATTGGTCCTACCCCAACAGAAGATTAAGTAGTTCAAATAAAATATGTACCTGGAGGTAAACTGGCCAACTTCTTCAAGAATCATAGAAAAGTATTTGAAAGTTTTCTCAGTGTAGCTTGAGTGTGCTATACGTTTTTTTGAATCACCAAACAAAGAAAGGAAATAATCTTCTCCATCCCCAATTATGGGTGATTCATTCTGTTTCTTTGGAACTGTGAAGGCTTCTTTCAAGCAAACCAAAGAAGGAAGCAACCAGAGAAGTAAGTAAAATGACATTAAAAAGATCCAAAGCCATTATCTTTATTCTCTGCTTCTACAAAATTATATTTTTACATTTTAATATCACTATCAAACTTAATGAGAATAGTTAGAAGCTTTTAACAAAAGTCTTTAAAATAATCAGTAAGTGAGTAGTTATAGTGGCACCTTCAATTCCTAGAGATTATTTCAGTTATCTTAAATAATAAATTCTATTGTTAGCATAATGACTATTTAACTGATTATTTAGTTGTGCTAGAAGCATCATCAATTTGGAAATAGGGAAAACATTTGAGTCTGTCAAATTTGGATATGTTATGTATAAATATAGTCTTATTCTACTTTATGTTTGCTAAACTTCCCAAATGGCTACCCATAAATTAAAGCCTCATATGAATCTTTTCCTGCAATGGTTAGTACTTTTGCCAGGTAAATACTTAAATTTCTTCTATTTAATTAAGATACTGTATTAGAAAGATAAAGTAATTTGGAATCAGACTGTAGTATCCTATTAGAAGTTTGCTCTTTCAAATCCTCACTACTTTGATTCAAATACAAAATAGGTTTCATAATTTTGAACAGAAAGAGCCATTCTGGACAAATCTAACAATATATTTGCAAAGAAAGAGTTACACTGCAAAGATGCATCATGATGAAGTGAAAATAACAACGTGTCTTGCATTTAGACAGACTTGCAATTTGATTTCAGTTCTGCCATTTACTAAGCCAAGTGATATAAATTTTCCAAGTTTCCATTTTCCTGAACATAAAATAAAGATACCACTACCTTATGTAAAAAGATAAGAGAGTTGGAGATCATGTAGGTAAGTGTCTAGATAATGTTTAACATTTATCTGATAATAAATGAAAGCTATTATTACAGTACAAGAGTTTTGGTTAATGTGACCGTTGGTCCAAGATCCTCAAAGGATTAAAACAATCTAGAGTTTGAATCTTACATCTTTGGCAAAACCAAAACAAGGTGAAAGATATAAAGGAATAAAATCATCATATTTAAAGAAGATTCCTCTAAATATTTTGTTGGAATTAAATTAGTTAATTCTCAGTCAAGTACTTCCTTAATCCTTAAATTCCTTTGGGGAAGGATAATATACGGCATATTTCCTAACAGCTCATCTTGAGAGATAAAAGTCTTGGTATTCCAAAAGAAAAGAAGACACATTAATTTCGGTCCCTGTTGTTATTTTGTATAGAACAAAAGACGGCAATGAATCAAGTGCAACAAATCTCAGTGAACCTAGACATCTATCTACAGAAACAGAATCTACAGTAATAGAAGAAAAAGACTACATCCCAATTCAGCTCCCATCTTGTAAAGGGAAGCCACTATATTTCGTTTTTTTTGCCCCATTACAAGAAGCAAAAGTTTAACCCAAATATAGAACATATGCCATGATGATATAATGACAAATGATAGAAAATCTTTTCTTCCTAGATCCAAAATTTGTATTTGTGTTTTCAGTATATGGGTTTTGGTCATCTTAAAGGTCAGTGTAAACTTAGGAGGCTTCTTGGGAAATTTATACTCTTCACACAGAAAATGAAACATAGGGAATATGACCATAATGGCAGGAGAACAAAACACTATTTAACCCATGTCAAATATTTTTTTAAAATATTAGAAACAAAATGAAATATATTAAAAAACAAAATGAAATATAGATGAAGGGCAGTCAGGCTGTAAATGGGCACATAATGGTAAAGGATAATGGAGGCATCAGATAGTCACTGGACTATTTGTGCTATTAGTTTTGAAATTTAGTTGACTGGCAGTTGAAACACAGACCCCAAATCTAGTCTATTTTAAAAGAAAGTGATTATAGGTACATTCAGATGCACAACTAATGTTTATTGAGTACTTATTATGTGCTAGGTAATTTTCATAAATATTTAATCCTTAGGATAGCCCTGTGACATTTCTATTTTAATCCCTATTTTGCAGTTGTGGGGGAAAATGAGATGCAGAAATGTTAAGCACTTTACCTAAAGCCTAACACTGTAGAAAAACAGTAGGTCCTGTGTTTCAAAGGATGATAGAGTTTTCAGTAAACCATGAAAACATACCCTCAAAGTTCCCTAAACATGGGGAGAAACAAACACCCTGGAGCGTGGGTATTGCTGAGCATATTGTTGATGATAGTCAAAACTTTACTTTTTGTTACTGTAGTACTGTTTTCATTTTCCTTGTTTTCAGGTTCTCTTTACTGTTTTCCCATTTTCTCTGCATTATTTTATACCTACTTTATATTTCTTCTTTCTCTCATCTGTCTCTCTATTCCTTACTTAAGCCATATATCAACTAAAGGCACAAAATACACAAGATGGGGCTTAATCCGTCTGGTAGCATTCAGAGGAAGGACAGTTAATGCTATACACTGGAATTTTAAATTCTATAGCAATTCTGATGCATGTTAGCAGTCAACTCATGGACCATCATGATAACCCAAGATATCTTAATTATAAGGATGATATATTTGGCACATACATGTATGTGGCCTCAATTTAAGACTCCAGTTCTAGGATCAGTGATGACCATAGTTAAGTCACTTTTCATAGGATGCTAAGAAGTTAGCATTTTGGGGTGCTAATAATAAAACATCATTCTGCCTGAGAGTCACATAAACAATCTATTGAAATATATGCTTTAAAAGTACTCTAAAAATATGAGGTCCATATTTTGCTTACCCAAGCTGTTTTCCTCTTGGGAACCATTACCTCCAGTAGCTTTAGAAGTCAATTGTCCAGTTGTTGATATAGTTACTCCACTAATCTGATGACTAGACAGATAGTAGCCAAGAGTCATTCCACTAGATATTGAAGATGACAATGGCAGTGTTGCGGCAACTGAACCCATTATCTTTGGTTTATGAAAATGTACTGAAGAACGTACTGGGGGGATCTCCAAGTTTGTCTTCTCTTCTGTGTATAAAAATTATAATAAATAAAATAAATAAATTGGAAAGTCAAAGTGGCTGTGAATAAAAGAAGCATGGGCTATTATTATTACCCAGAATTCTGCTTTTCAAAGGTAGTATGCATCCAACACAAGCACAATAACATCTTGTATTTCTAGTTTTAAAAACTGAAATAAAACACTTTATTATCAATTTATTATATGCTTTTAAAATATTTGAAAATTAATAAATTCCTATTATAGATGGTTCTGAAAACGTGTAACTAGAAAAAAAAAATCACTACAATGCCACCAATAAGACATTTTACTATCGCCTTCCAGGCTCTTAAATGTATGTTTTACTCTAAGTTGGGACTTTATAAGCCATTTATACCTCTACTTTGATCACTTATCATATTTCCCCTTTCCATTATCATAAAATCATGCTTATAATTCTGGTTTAATATATCATTGTTTCCTATACCCTTTTCCTTTAATTCCTATTGCTGCTTAACTAACTTTTCTATTTAATTAAGATTGTTTAGTTAATGTCTACCTTCAAATAAACTCTGCATGTTTGTGTATGTATGTGTATTGGAGGGAATGACAGAAAAGAGGGAGATCATTTTCACATACTACTTTTATAAGTGACTCTTACTATGAACAAAGATTTTCCTTTCTTTTTTATAACTACAAAACATTTGTTAACTAGTGCACAATCATTTGAACAAGGTCCATAAACTACAATATCATAATTTTACAAGTTAAACAACACTTTCATGACATGTATCATGAAAAGACTTAGGACATTTCATTTTATGAGTCACATTGAGGCTCTTCCCGGTGATCTCAAAGTAATTTTTGTGGGTGCATGTGTGCACGCATGTTCAATGCTTAAATTAAATTGTGAACAAAGTCCTCAAGTCCAAACCCTTTATTTCTTTGAAACACGAGACAAATGGCCAGTTCAACCATCTTCTTTATGGGGTCCACATATCTATCCACTGTAAGTCAGGAACTAATTATTTTGCCTCCATGAATTATCTCTGTTTTGATCTATTTCCCAGAGCTCTTATAAAGTTATTTTAGCTAGTTTCTTTTAGGTTCTTATAGGAGAATGAGGGCCTGGAGTTTCCTACTTGCTGCTGTCACCCTCAATATCTCTTTGTTTACCAAGAGATATTCACAATCATTTTGTTCTACAATTTGAAAGTTCCATTATCAGAAGTCTTATACCTGGAGTTTTGTATTCAAAACTAGACTGCTCTATATGTGCCTCTTCAGAAGACACAAATGTCTCAGGCAAATTTTTAAAATAATTAAATGGCATTGGCTTTGAAAACGTCATGACTACTGGCCCAGTGCTTAATAAGCATGTGCACTTAGCTGACACTCCAAGCATTCATATTTTCCAGAAAAGCTCTAACCCATAAAGATACACTATTGAGTATGACCGTAGAGGTAGTGGGAAGGAGACTTTAGAAGTAAATTGTCAGATTACAGATATTTCATCTTTGTTCAACATGAGGCAGGATTGTATGACAGGACTTCTCCCTGACATTGACTATAACAGCAGAGAAGTGCTTTTCTCTTTCAACATTCCTTACATCTGGGTTTTATAACTGACTGGCTATTCTTTTCAGCATGTTCATCTTATAAGCTCTCAATTTTTTCCTCTAGTAAACAATAGCACTTTAAAATAAATTTAATTCCACAAAAGATTCCCAATAAGCCTTAACAAAATCTTTGCAATCAGAGAAAACTGTCCTAGAGCTATAAGGTGTTCTTATTTTGGTAGGTGAATAAGAAATTTATTTTTTTTTATGAGATGGTCTTGCTTTGTCATCCAGGCTGACTGTAACCACCAACTCCTGGGTTCAAGTGATCCTCTTGCCCCAGCCTCCCAAGTAGCTGAGACTACAGACAGATGGTGCCATACCTGCTAATTTTGAAAAAAATTTTGTAGACATGTGCTGTTGCTATGTTGCCCAGGCTGGTCTCTAGGTCCTGGCCCCAAGTGATTCTTTTGCCTTGGCCTCCCAAACTGCTAGAATTACAGGCATGAGCCACTGTGCCTGGTCAAATAAGAAATTTCTAATGGCTGCACATGTCTCTGGAAGAGCTGAGAGACATTTCAGGAACAAACTCGTGTGATACAGCCCATCATCTGAACCTTCCACTTGTCAACCTATTAGACTCCTTTTGGAAGATGAATGATTTTTCTCAGTGCTTAGCTAACTTTCCCTTAAGCAAAAGTAATTTTCTAAGCCCTTTTTGGTATTTCAGTTTCTCTGTAATTGGTTAACATTAAACCAGGGGCAGTTACAAAAGCTCAGTTCCAGCATTTCAATGTTACTTCAGGAGATGCTGCATTGATAATATTGACAATGATCATTTCTCAGAGGACCCCTAAGAACAAATATTTAAAAATGGACTTGGATTGAACAATAAACATAAGACTTCTAGGTCCAAAGTAACAATAGCTTTAAATTCTGTATACTCAATAATAAGTCAATTTTAAAGAAAACATTGGAAAACCAATGGTAATGCTTTAGTTGATAAATGATTTATATTAAATGTAAAAATAGGGATTATAATTTCATATAACATTCTCACAGACATTTACAAAACCAATATTCTGGTAATTTCTTTTTGTCCCTAGGTCTGTAAAACAGTTCTAGAAAGGAACTATTTCTGTAAATTGCCTTAACATATTAAATGGGAACTTTGGAATCTCAGCTAGGTCTTATATGATAGAGATCTGTCCAGATGGGGTTTTATACTTCTCAAGGACTAGAACCCTATAAAACAGTAGTTGCGGAAGTAGTTGTATGCTACAGTTCATTATTTCTAGAAAATTTGTGGGATCTATTCCAGTTCTAACTGCTTCATAAGAGTATTAAAACAAAAGAGGTCAAGCATACCATCATTCCTCTATAACTCAGCTCTGCTCTCATCTATGCATACTCACTGCTCTTGTTTCTCCATCTTATCTTCCTGCTTATCGACTTTATTCTACGTTGCCTCTGCAGCTTCCTGAATGTCTTGTGTATCTTTCATCTTGGCTAGAAGAGAAGTCTCTTTTCTTTCCTAGGAAAGCAGATCATGACATCAGACAGTGAATATCGCTGAGGTTCAAGGCAGATTTTTCTTTGAAAGTGACCTCACCTGTTAATCCAACTACCTTCAAGCATCAGCCAAGTTTAACAATTGCTTTACCAAACTGGTACCAGAACCAGAATTCTCATGTGAATATGTAAGTACCAACATAACCAATCCTGATCTTGACTAAGGATATCAGACAAACTATGGTGAAGGTGTATAGCATTCACTGGAAGCAGTTTGAGAGACAGGGCAGTAACTTGGCAAAGAGAACTTTATGACTACAGTTTTTGCATCTGGTCAACACTGCCTCTTAGAACTATGAGGTAATGTCTCCATAGTAACCAAGTTTCAGTTTCTGAACAATTACTATGTTGATGCTGCACCTTCTTTGCAGTTTGCAGACATTAAACAATATAACTCGCTCTTAGGAGAGCCCTGTCTTCCACCAGACTTTGCCACCAAAATTTTTGATATCTTGTTTTGTGTAAGAGTCAAGCCCAGGATGTAAATACCAGAGAAATTAATCACAACTCTTTTTTTTTTCTTTCTCTCTCTCTTGGCAAATACTTTGAACACATGGAAACAGCTAGGCAGCAAGAATAGAAACCATAAAACTTCATTGCAAAAAGTCTATTGGTAGAAATAGTAAAATCAAAGCCAGAACACCTAAATTCTTCTCCTAGTTATGCCAGCAGTGTGATTTAGAAGAAACCGCTTAATTCAGTTTCTGCTCTGTGTAAAACACCTGCACTTAATATTTCATGATAATGAGACTATGACAATAAAATTAGCAAATATGAAAGTCCATGATTCCATACAGTAAGATATATAAATGGTGATTACTGGATGAGTGAGTTTATTAAAAATATTTAATAAGATTCTACTATTTATTAAAAACTGGCTAGGTACCATGAATAAACAATACCTGCTTTCAAAAATAACACTAAAATACCTTCAAATACAGATTTGAAAATAATTTTTAAAGACAATAAAGGAACTGTTTTAAAAAGCCCAAAGAAAAAGACAAGACGTATATCATATAATAAGGTAAGTTAAAGGAAAGTAAACATTTAACTGTATTTCCTTCATCTCAGAGATGTAGCACAATTCCTTATGAACATTATGGTCCAATTATTTAAATATAGCATCAGAAGGTTTATAGATTTTTACCTATGCTTAGCAAAGAATTAAAAATGGGCTTGTCATTTCTTGTCACTCTCCCAGTTTCCCTACTTGTACCAGTCTGGATGGTTTCCTAGCTGTTAAAAATTTCTCTACTTGAACCACATATATTAGCATGAAGTCATTATGACCTCATTGGTTTTATCAGAGATCCTGCTCATATTTTCCAACATATTTTGGAGAAATAAAATTCTGTCAGCTGAGAAAAACTTGAAGGCTTTAAATTTGTGAGTGTTTCAATATTCATTCCCCATTTTTATTTCCTTTTCTAAAATTACTGCATACATGCAATGAAAACCAATTTCCTGTTTTATTTTTGCTTAAACTCATTTAGTGGTTTTCAACAGGGGACAAAGTGAACCACGAGAACATTTTGTAAACATAAGAGAATGTTGATAGTAGTGATAAAGATTTGGGTCGGGTATTAGTGGCATTGGTAGACAGGACCCAGAGATGCTAGACTTTCCACAATGTGGCAGATAATCCTACTTAGTAAACAATGTTCCCATGTAATATATGCCTTTCTATACATTTGTGCAGGTGAAAAATAGATTACAATTATCTGGCTGGGTGCAGTGGCTCCTGCCTGTGATCCCAGCGCTTTGGGAGGCCAAAGGGAGTGAATCACTTGAGGTCAGGAGTTTAAGACCGGCCTGGCCAACACAGTGAAACCCCATCTCTACTAAAAAAATACAAAAATTAGCTGGGTATGGTGGCAGGTGCTTGTAACCCCAGCTACTCTGGAGACTGAGGCAGGAGAATCACCTCCAGTGAGGCAGAATTGCAGTGAACTGAGATCATACCACTACACTCCAGCCTGGGTGACAGAGTCAGACTCTGCCACCAAAAAAAAAAAAAAAAAAAAAAAAAGATTAGAATTATCTAAGCCTAAAGCATAGCTCTATATTTCATATAAATACAAAATATTTTTGCAGTTTTAATATATACCAGAATCTTCAGGATGTAACTATTTATTATTTAAATTGAGGAAACATTGTATATTGATTTGTTCAGACATTTCCAAGAATTGTTTATCAGTTTGGAAAAAATTACATCACCAATAGCTAAACCAGTTGGTAGTATTCATGTGGTTGACATAACTTATTGGACAGATAGTGAGAGTAGCAATAATACCATTACAACAAAATCAACCTGAATCTGATGAATCCTCTACTTTACGTGTAATACAGAGAACAGAAGAGCATGTTAGCTAATCAATTAAGAGATTTAAAAGACACTTTTTGTAATTTGTGGATATAACATATCCTAATTTTACAGAAATAGAAAATCCATTTGACCCAGCAATCCCACTATTGGGTATATACCCAAAGAACTATAAGTCATTCTACTATAAAGACACAGGCACACTTATGTTCATTGCAGCCCTGTGTACAATAGCAAAGACCTGAAACCAACCCAAATGCCCATCAGTGATAGACTGGACAAAGAAAATATGGTACATATACACCATGGAATACTATGCAGCCATAAAAAACGATGAGTTCCTGTCCTTTGTAGGGACTTGGATGAATCTGGAAACCATCATTCTCAGCAAACTGATCCAAGAACAGAAAGCCAAGCACCGCATGTACTCACTCATAGGTGGGTGTTGAACAACGAGAACACATGGACTCAGGGAGAGGAGCGTCACACACAGGCGACAGTTTGGGGGGGTGGGTAGGGGAGAGACAATGGGGGGTGGGGAGGGATAACATGGGGGAGAAATGCCAGATAGAGTATGCACCAAAAGTAAAATTTTAAAAAAAGAAAGAAAAGAAAAAAAATCCAAATTCAAGCAAATTGTAAAATTTATGACATTAGAAACTTAAGCACACAGTATTTAATCATATTAAGAAATAACTGGTAAATATTTTAGGTGTGATGTGGTATCATGACTATGTTTTTTGAAAAGGGTTCTTATCTTTTAGTGATGCTACACACTAAAACATTTATAGATTAAATGATATGATGGCCTCTGTTTCTAATTAGTGCAGAGGGTAGGAAGCAGATGAGAATGTAGATGAAAAAGCTGGGCCATGACTTGTAATTATTGAAGCTGAAAAATAGTTATACGGAGATTCATTATAGACTATGATTTTTTTTTTTTGCTGTAAATATCTGAATTTATCCATAGCAAAAAGATTAAAATAGAAGGCTCAGTTTGGGATGCACAGACTCAGATGTTAATGGTTTCATCAACATGGCTGTTTCTGCTAAGGAAAGGGTTGGCAAGAGCTGAAAGGGAGGAGCAGAAACACTGCATGAAGTGCAATAATCTTTTTTTTTTTGAGATGGAATGTCCCTCTGTCATCCAGGCTGGAGTACAATGGCACAATCTTGGCTCACTGTAACTTCTGCCTCCCAGGTTCAAGTGATTTTACTGCCACAGCCTCCCAAGTAGCTGAGACTACAGGCATGCGCCACCACGCCTGGCTAATTTTTGTATAGTTAGTAGAGATGGGGTTTTGCCATGTTGGCCAGACTGGTCTTGAACTCCTGACCTCAAGTGATCTGCCTGCCTTGGCTTCCCAAAGAGTTGGGATTCAGGTGTGAGCCATTGTGCCCAGCCAGTGCAATAATCTTTACCTGGATCTTTCACCACAGCTCTAGAAGATGGGAATTTCCTCATTTTTCAAATGAGGAAGTGGAAGTTCCGAGAGATGAAATTGCTCTTTCAGGGTTATACAGCCAGTAAATGGCAGAGCCAGGATTTAGTCTCGTCCATCTGTTAGAGAGAGCTCCTCATTATACTAGCTGTTTATCTTCCTTTTTCTGTGGTATTTGCCTGAACGCTTGTCCATTCCTGAAACAGCTTTATCCTGCTCTTTCTGTTCTGGTCTCAAATCACCCTCTCCTTGTCTACTTGGCCCTCTGTCAATTCTCTTTGGCTTTACCCCACATTAGGAAATACCAGAATTTAGTTGGGGAATTGAAGCCCCCTAAGAGTAAACATGGGTCAAAATAAAGTAATGAAAACTAAGTTTCATGTTGTGAGATTTCTACTTGAAGAAAAAAATGAAAAGTGGCAAAATTCCATATTCTTAAATTTGTAAAACAGACAAAATGTTACATAGACACAGTTTTTGAAGTTGAAGAACACAAAGAACTGGCTTTATATATTTTAGTTCTCTGCCTCCACATGTAGAGAAGATTTACACAGCGAGATTTTATTAAATTGGTAATACAAATAAAATGTCTTGCGTGAATGAAGGCAACATATATGAAGAGAATTTTCTTCCCCTCTCAAGCCATGGGTAATAAGCAGTTGAGTAATATTCAGTTTGGGATTCCAATTTTAAACACTATGACATGTTCCATTGTCTAAGAGTCAAAGAGTTTGGAATACAATTGTAGAAATTCAATTTCATATTTACACCCACATAAAAACAGTATAAATTCCTATTATAAAGCATTTTGCAAGTCTAAAAGTGTACTCAGTCAATTCATTTCTTTCACATCGATCCACATGTAAATGATAGCCTCAGACACAGATGCTATTATTTTACCTCAAAGTTAGGGTCACATTAAAGTCCTACTGGATGTGTTCAAAGAGAGGCTAAAGGACATGTATTGGGAGTTTCAAGTTTCAGACAGTTTGTCCAAAGTCATCTTCATGGGCCTTCCCAATCACAAAATCCTATTGAAAAACAATATTAAGGTCTTAGATCTGCAATTCTGAGGCTGAGAAATGAAATGCAGATACTGGTTTGAATCCTCAGACATACCAATTTTAGCAATAGTTCAAAATAAGTGTCTAATTATTTGGCACATTACATATGTTTTAGGTGTAGCCTTTGTCTGCAAATTTTTTCTATTCACTCTTTAGAGGAATATAACACTTATTTTTCCAAGTCAAGTCAGGACACCTCAGACTTGTTCAGGGGACAGAGATTCATAACATTCACTCTTATTTGCAGAACACTATATTCTCTGTAGTAGTTTTTTAAAAAATGCAAATCAATACATTTTTTATTTCACCTATACACTTTAATCTACCTTATATTATTTGTATACCATATGAAATCACAACCACCAGCCCACATGTCTTAAAATAACACCCAACAAATAGTTGAACCAAGAGCAAGTGGTTAATTTTGAGGTTTCCTATTGACATAAATTTGCAATTTTATTTTCTTCTGTCATATATGGGCAATCTCTAGCAGAAAAGTGGTCTGGAGCCCAAGCCTTGCAAAACATTATTGGAGAACAATTTGAATTGAGAAATTATATTCATTAGCTTTTATTCCCTCTGCAATAAAGGATAAAGGATAAAGGCAGTCATTATTCAACGTAACAGCCAAATATTGATTCTCTAGCTTATGAAACACTAACGCCCCAGGAACTCTGGTTAAAATATGTAAAATTTTTAACCTATTGGAGAAGCACTGGATTAAAGGAGTAAGAGAGAGCAGTATCAGTTGTAATGTCTTCTTTTCCATCTTTGACTTTATTTATTTGGTTCTTCTCTTCTATTTTTACTCTGGCTAAAGGTCTGTCAATTTTATTTAACTTTTCAAAACACCAACTTTTTGTTTTATTGATCTTTTGTATTGTTTTCACTTCAATTTCATTTATTTTTGCTCTGATCTTTATTATTTCTTTTCTTCTAATTTTGGGTTTGGTTTGCTCTTACTTTTCTAGTTCTTTAAGATGCATCATTGGACCAGTTATTTGAAATTTTTCTTCTTTTCTGATGTAGGCACTTATAGCTATAAAATTCCCTTGTAGTACTGCTTTTGCTATATTCCACAGGTTTTGGTATATTTTGTTTTCATTATTTGTTTCAAGAAATTTTTCAATTTTCTTTTTAATTTCTTCATTGACCCACTGGTCATTCAGGAGTATATTGTTTAATTTCTATGTTGTGTTAGTCTGTTCTCATGCTGCTAATAAAGACATACTTGACACTGGGTAATTTATAAATAAAAGGCATTTAATGGCCTAACCTTTCCACACTTCTCACAATCATAGCGCAAGGCGAAAAAGAGCAAAGTGTTGTCTTACATAATTGCAGGCAAGAGAGCATGTGCAGGGGAACTGCCTTTATAAAACTATCAGCTCTCATGAGACTTATTCTCTATCATAAGAGTAGCATGGGAAAAACCCACCTCCATGATTCAATTACTTCCCACTGAGTCCCTCCTACAACACTTGGGGGATCATTACAATTCAAGGTGAGATTTGGGTGGGGACACAGAGCCAAACCATATCACATGTATTTGTATTTTTTCCAAAATTTCTTGTTATTGATTTATAGTTTTATACCATTATGATCGGAGAAGGTGTTAGACATTATTTCAATTTTTTTGAATGTTTTAAGATTTGTTTTGTGACTTAACATATGATCTATCCTTCAGAATGATCCATGTGCTGAGGAAAATAATGGGTATTCTGCAGCCATTGAATGAAATGTTCTGTAAATATTTATTAGATCCTTTTGATTTATAGTATATGTTAAGTCTGATATTTCTTTTTTGATTTTATAACTGGAAGGTTTGTCTAATGCTGAAAATGGGGTAAAGTCTCCACCTATTATTGTATTAGAGTCTATCTCTTTATCTCTAATAATGTTTACTTTACATAACTGGGAGCTTCAGTGTTAGAGGAATATATATTTTAAATTGTTATAATCTCTTGCTGAATTGACCCCTTTATCATTATATAGTGACCTTCTTTGTCTCTTACAGATTTTGTCTTGAAATTTATTTTGTCTGATGTAAGTATAGCTCTGTCTGCTCTTCTCTTGGTTTCCATTGGCATGGAATATCTTTATCCATCCCTTCGTTTTTAGTCTACGTGTGTTTTTATACGTGAAGTGTTTTAGCCACTCTATGTCTTTTGATTGGAGAGTTTAGTCCATTTACATTCAATATTATTATTTATAACTAAGAACTGACTTCTGCTATTTTATGTGGTTCTTGTTCTTCTTGTGGTCTCCTCTTCCTTCTTTTCTTTCTGTCTTCCATTTAGTGAAGATTATTTTCTCTGGTGATATGATTTAGTTTCTTGCTTTTTTTTGTGTGTGTGTATCCATTATCTGTTTTTTGTTTTGAGGTCATCATGAGGCTTGCAAATACTATCTTGTAACCTATTATTTTAAGCTGATAACAACTTAATACTTTTGTCTAAACAACCTAACAAGCAAAATGAAACTAATAAAGACTGTGTGTCTTAACTTTGTCCCCAACTTTTTCACATTTTGTTGTTTCTGTTTATATCTTATTTTACTGTCTTGAAAAGTTGTTGTAGTTATTATTTTGGATTGCTTTATCCTTTAGTCCTTCTACATAACAGTAGCTTAAATACCACTGTTACAGTGTTGTACACTGTGTTTTTCTGTATATTTACTATTACCAGTAAGTTTTGTATCTTCAGATGGTTTCTTTTTGCTCATCAACATCCTTTTCCTTTCTGATTGATGTGCTCCTTTTAGCATTTCTTTTAGGACAGATCTGGTATTGAAATTCCTCCAGTTTTGATTGTCTGAAAAAGTCTTTATTTCTCCTTCCTTTTTGAAGAATATCTTTTGCTGGATATACTATTCTAGTGTAAACGTTTTTGTTGTTGTTTTTTCTTCAGCACTTTAAATATGTTATACCACTCTATCCTGGTTTATAAGATTTCACTGAAAAGTCTGCTGCCAGACATACTGGAACTCCATTGTAGGTTATTTCTTCCCTTTTACTGCTTTTAGGATCCTTTCTTTGTCCTTGACCTTTGGGAGTTTGAATATTAAATGCCTTGAGGTAGTTTTCTTTAGGTTAAATCTGCTTGATGGTCTATAACCTTCCTGTACTTGCATATTGCTATCTTTCTCTGGGTTTGGGAAGTCTTTTTTGATTATCCCTTTGAATAAACTTTCTACCCCTGTCTCTTTCTCTACCTCCTCTTTAAGCCAATACCTCTTAGATTGGCCCTTTCAAGTCTATTTTCTAGTTCCTATAGGTGTGTTTCATTGTTTTTTATTCTTTTTTCTTCTTCTGCCTCTTCTTGACAGTGTATTTTCAAATAGCCTATCTTCAAACTCACTAATTCTTTCTTCTGACGAATTAGTTCTGCTATTAGAAGGCTCTGATGCATTGTTCAGTATGCCAGTTGCATTTTTCAGCTGCAGAATTTCTGCTTGTTTCTTTTAATTATTTCAATCTATTTGTTAAGTTTGTCCGATAGAATCCTAAATTCCTTCTGTGTTATCTTGAATTTCTTTGAGTTTCCTCAACACAGCATTTAAAATTTTTTATCTGAAAGGTCATATATCTTCATTTCTCCAGGCTTGGACCCTGCTGCCTTATTTAGTTTATTTGGTAATAATGGCAGCTTGCACTCTGTGCCAACCTCAACCCATGAAGGGAGCTGCAGGGGCTGCACCCTACAAAGCCATAGAGGCAGAGCTGCCCAAGCCCTTAGGAGTCCACCGATTATAACATGTGCCTTGGATGGAGAACATGGAGTCAAAGGAGGTATTTTGGAACATTAAAATTCAATAACTGCCTTGCTGGGTTTCAGACCTGCATGGGACTATTGGCACTTTCAGACTTGCATGGGGCTATTGGTACTTTCAGACTTACATGGGGCTATTGGCACTTTCAGACTTGCATGGGGCTATTGGCACTTTGGTCAATTTTTCCCATTGGGAATGGGAATGTTTACCCAATGCCTGTACCACCACTGTATCTGGGAAGTAAGAAACTTGTTTTGATTTTGTAGGCTCATAGGTTGAAGGAGATAAGTCTCAGATGAGACTTAGGATTTTGGATTTGCTGTTGGCATTAGTTAAGAGTTTGGGAGACTGTTGCGAAGAGATTATTGTGTTTTGCAATGTAAGAAGGACATGAAATTTGGGAGTCCAGGGGCAGAATGATATGGTTTGGATATCTGTCCTGTCCAAATCTCATGTTGAAGTGGAATCCGTAGTGCTGGAGGTGAAGCCTGGTAGGAGGTGATTGGATCATGAGGTCAGATTGCTCATGACTGGTTTAGCAACATCTCCTTGGTGATAAGTTAGTTTTCATTCAGTTAGTTTACATGATATCTTGTTGTTTAAAAGTGTATGGCACCTCCCCACTCACTCTCTTGCTCTCACTCTCGTCATGTGAGATGCCTGCTCTCCTTTTGCCTTCCACCATGATTGTAAGTTCCCTGAGGCCCTCACCAGAAGCAGATACTGGTACCATACTTTCTGTGTAACCTGTAGAACCATAAGCCAATTCAACCTCTTTTAAATTACCCAGTCTCCAATATTTATTTATAGCAATGCAAGAACAGTCTAATATATAACGTATTATTGTCTGCCTTTCACCAATGGGGCAATTGATGCCTTTAGCAGTCAGGTAATTGCCCAAAGTCACACAGCTATAAAGTGGCAGAACCAGGACAAAACGGTCAGTTTTGTCTGACTTCAGAGGCTTCATTCTCAACCATTATATTATACCATTCCCTGTAAAATACTGAGCACCATCATTTACAAGGCAATTGAACAGATACTCTATAATATATAAACATGTTCCAGGCATGCTCCTTGGTTTTCTGGAATTTGTTATTTACTTGAAACTATAGTATCTGTGAATATAAAAAATAAATATAGTGCATGACAGAATGTGATAAGAATTAAAGGACCATTATTTTCAAGAGCTTGAAGAACTCAGGGAAGCAATTACTTTGGCTATTGTAGTTAGGAAGACTTCATAGAAGAGGTGACATGGGAGTGGGCCTCAAAGGTTAGACAGAATTGGGGGAGATCCAAGACGGCCGAATAGGAACAGCTTTGGAGTGTGAGTGCAGTTCCCAGTGAGAAGAACACAGAGAGTGAGTGATCACTGCATTTCCAAACGAATTTTTACTGCCAACAGACCAAGAGATTCCCAGGCTGAAAAGCACCATGAGTTTTCAGCATGGCTGTTTCAGCCCGTGCTGCGGGTCTCCGCAAAAAACTCACACAAATCCAGGCAGCTGTTTCAACAGGCCCTGGAATGCCTGGGATACAGAGCCGCCCATTCAACTGAAAGAAAGGGGGCTGAAACAGGAAGCCAGGTAATCTGGCTCAGCATGACCCACACCCCCACAAAGACCAGCAATCTGAAACGCTCTGGATTAAGAGTTTTATAGCAAGTGCAGCTGGACCCGGGATGGTCCAGCTCAGTGGGGGGGAGGGCGTCAGCCATTACCGAGGCAGTCCGCCATTACCGAGGCAGTCCGCCATTACTGAGGCAGTCTGCCATTACCAAGGCAGTCCGCCATTACCGAGGCAGTCCACCATTACTGAGGCAGACCACCATTACCGAGGCAATTCTAACTGTACCTCTGTAAACAAAACCGCAAGGAAGTTCACACAGCAGCTGGGCAGAGCCCATGGCAGCTCAGCAATGCCTCTGCTGGAAGACTGTGACAAGACTACCTCCTTACTGGATAGTGCACCTCTGAAAAAAGGCAGCAGAATGTCAGGAACTTATAAATAAAGCCCCACCTTCCTAGGAGAGCACCTGGGAGAAAAGGCAGTTATGAGTTCCACTGCAGCAGACTTAAACATACCTGCCCAGCAGCTCCAAACGGAAGAGCAGAGCTCCCAGATCAGCACTTGAGCTCCTATAAGGGACAGACTGTCTCCTCAAGCAGCTCCCCAACCCCCATATATCTAAAGAGACACCTCATAAAGGAGAGCTCAGGTTGACATCTGGTGGATACCCTACTGGGATTAAGATAACAGAAGAAGAAACTGGCAGCAACCCTTACTGTTCTGCAGCTGCCACAGGTGATCCCCAGGCAAGAGGGTCTGGAGTGCACCTCCAGCAGTCCTACAGCAGAGGGGCCTGATGGTTAGAAAGAAAACTAAAAAACAGAAAGAAATAACTTCAACATCAACAAAAAGGACATCCACTCAGAGACCCCATCCGAAAGTCACCAACTACAAAGACCACAGGCAGATAAATCCACAAAGATGGGAAGAAACCAGCACAAAAAGGATGAAAACACCAAAAACCAGAATGCCTCTTCTCCTCCAAGGGATCACAACTGCTTACCAGCAAGTGAACAAAGCTGGGTGGAGAATGAGTCTGATGAATTGACAGAAACAGGCTTCAGAAGGTGGGGTAATAACAAACTTCTCTGAGCTAAAAGAACATGTTCTAACCCAATGCACAAAAAACTAAGAACCTTGAAAAAAGGTTTGACAAATGCTAACAATAATAAACAGCTTAGAGAAGAAGATAAATGACTTGATGGAGCTGAAAAACACAACAAGAGAACTTCGCAAGGCATACACAAGTTTCAATAGCTGAATTGACCAAGCAGGAGAAAGGATATCAGAGATTGAAGATCAACTCAATGAAATAAAACAAGAAGGCAAGATTAGAGAAAAAAGAGTGAAAAGAAATGAACAAAGCCTCCAAGAAATATGGGATCATGTGAAAAGACCTAATCTATGTTTAATAGGTGTACCTGAATGTGATGAAGAGAATGAATCCAAGCTGGAAAACATTCTTCAGGATATTATCCAGGAGAACTTCCCCCAACCTAGCAAGGCAGGCCAACATTCAGGTTCAGGAAATACAGAGAACACCACAAATATATTCCTCAAGAAGAGCAACCCCAAGTCACATAATCGTCAGATTCACCAGGGTTGAAATGAAGGAAAAAGTGCCCAGGGCAGCCAGAGAGAAAGGTCGGGTTACCCACAAGGGGAAGCCCATCAGACTGGCAGCGGATCTCTTGGCAGAAACCCTACAAGCCAGAAGAGAGTGGGGGGCCAATATTCAACATCCTTAAAGAAAAGAACTTTCAACCTAGAATTTCATATCCAGCCAAACTAAGCTTCATAAGCGAAGGAGAAATAAAATCCTTTATGAACAAGCAATTCCTGAGAGATTTTGTCACCACCAGGCCTGCCTTACACGAGCTCCTGAAGGATGCACTAAACATCGAAATGAACAACCAGTACCAGCCACTCCAAAATGTACCAAATGGTAAAGACCATCAACACAATGAAGAAACAGTGTCAACTAATGGGCAAAACAACCAGCTAGCATCAAAATGGCAGGATCAAATTCACACATAACAACATTAACCTTAAATGTAAATGGACTAAATGCCCCAATTAAAAGACACAGACTGTCAAATTGGATAATGTCAAAACCCATCCATGTACTGTATTCAGGAAACCCATCTCATGCGCAAGGACACATATAGGCTCAAAATAGGGGGTTGGAGGAAGATTTACCAAGCAAATGGAGAGCAAAAACAAAGCAGGAGTTGCAATCCTAGTCTCTGATAAAATAGACTTTAAACCAACTAAGATCAAATGAGACAGAGAAGGATATTACATAATGGTAAAAGGATCAATGCAACAAGAAGAGCTAACTCTCCTAAATATATACACACCCAATACAGAAGCACCCAGATACATAAAACAAGTTCTTAGCTACCTGCAGAGAGACTTAGACTCCCACACAATATAGTGGGAGGCTTTAACGCTCCACTGTCAATACTAGACAGATCAACGAGACAAAAAATTAACAAGGATGTCCAGGACATGAACTCAGATCTGGACCAAGCAAATCTAATAGACATCTATAGAACTCTCCACCCCAAATCTATAGAATATACATTCTTCTCAGCACCACATCACATCTACTCTAAAATTGACCACATAATTGGAAGTAAATCGCTCCTCAGCAAACGCGAAAGAATGGAAATCATAACAGTCTCTCAGATCACAGTGCAATCAAATTAGAACTCAGGATCAAGAAACTAACTCAGAACCACACAACTTCATGGGAACTGAACAACTGGTTCTTGAATGTTGACTGGATAAACAATCAAATGAAAGCAGAAATAAAGCTTTTCTTTTGAAACCAATGAGAATGAAGACACAACATACCAGAATCTCTGGGACACATTTAAAGCAGTGTCTAGAGGGAAATTTATTGCAATAAATGCCCACATGAGAAGCAAGGAAACATCTAAAATTGATACCCTATCATCAAAATTGAAAGAGCTAGAGGAGCAAAATTAAAAAAATCTCAAAAGCTAGCAGAAGACAAGAAATAACTAAGATCAGAGCAGAGATGAAGGAGATAGAGACACAAAAACCCCTTCAAAAAATCAATAAATCCAGGAGATGGTTTTTTGAAAAGATCAATAAAATAGACAGATCACTAGCCAGACTAATAAAAAAGAAAAGAGAGAAGAATCAAATAGATGCAATAAAAAACAATAAAGGGGATATCACTGATTCCACAGAAATACAAACCATCATCAGAGATTATTACAAACAACTCTATGCACATAAACTAGTAAACCTGGAAGAAATGAATAAATTCCTGGACACTTGCATCCTCCCAAGTCTAAACCAGGAAGAAGTTGAAACTCTGAATAGACCAATAACAAGGTCTGAAGTTGAAGCAGCAATTAATAGCCTACCACCCAAAAAAAGCCCAGGTCCAGATGGATTCACAGCTAAATTCTACCAGACATACAAAGAGGAGGTGGTACCATTTCTTCTGAAACTATTCCAAACAATCCAAAAAGAGGGAATCCTTCCCAAATCATTTTATGAGACCAACACCATCCTGATACCAAAACCCTGCAGAGACTCAACAAAAAAGAAAAGTTTAGGCCAATATCCATGATGAACACAGATGCAAAAATCTGCAATGAAATCCTGGCAAACCAATTGCAACAGCACATCAAAAAACTTATCCACCATGATCAAGTAGGCTTCATCCTGGGGATGCAAGCCTGGTTCAACATGCACAAGTCTATAAATGTAATCCATCGCATAAACAGAACCAAAGACAAAAACTACGTGATTATCTCAGTAGATGCAGAGAAGGCCTTTGACAAAATTCAACAGCACTTTATGCCAAAAACTGAATAAACTAGGTATTGACGGAATGTATCTCAAAATAATAAAAGCTATTTACGACAAACCTACAGCCAATATCATACTGAATGGGCAAAAACTGAAAGCATTCCCTTTGAAATGTAGCACAAGACAAGGATGCCCTCTCTCACCACTCCTATTCAATATAGTATTGGAAGTTCTAGCCAGAGCAATCAGGCAAGAAAAATAAAGGGTATTCAATTAGAAAAGGAGGAAGTAAAATTGTCTCTATTTGCAGATGACATGATTGTATATTTGGAAGATCCTAATGGCTCAGCCCAAAATCTCCTGAAACTGATATACAACTTCAGCAAAGTCTCAGGATATAAAATCAATGTGCAGAAATCACAAGCATTTCTATATACTAATAACAGACTAACATAGAGCCAAATCATGAGTGAACTCCCATTCACGATTGCTACACAGAAAATAAAATACCTAGGAATACAACTAACAAAGGATGTAAAGGACTTCTTCAAGGAGAACTACAAACCACTGCTCAAGGAAATAAGACAGGACACAAACAAATGGAGAAACATTCCATGCTGATGGTTAGGAAGAATCAATATCGTGAAAATGGCCATACTGCTCAAAGTAATTTATAGATTCAACACTATCCCCATCAAGCTACCAATGACCTTCTTCATAGAACTGGAAAAAACCACCTTAAACATCATATAGAACCAAAAGACAGCCCGCATAGCCAAGACAATGAAGCAAAAAGAACAAAGCTGGAGGAATCACACTATCTGATTTCAAACTATACTACAAAGCTACAGTAATCAAAACAGCATGGTACTGTTATCAAAACAGAGATACAGACCAATGGAACAGAGGCCTCGGAGGAAATGCCACACATCTACAACCATCTGATATTTGACAAACCTCACAAAAACAAGCAATGGGGGAAAGGATATCCTGTTTAATAAATGGTGTTGGGAAAACTGGCTAGCCATGTGCAGAAAACAGAAACTGGATGTTTCCCATAATGTGCAAATGATTTCCCATAAAGAGGACATTTCCCATAATGTGCAAATGATTGCTTGTAGTACTAATGCACTGCAGAGTCTTTTTTTCTTTTCTTTTCTTTTCTTTTCTTTTTTTTTTTTTTTTTGAGACAGAGTCTTGCTCTGTCACCCAGGCTGGAGTGCAGTGGTGCAATCTCAGCTCACTGCAAACTCCACCTCCTGGGTTCAAATGATTCTCCTGCCTCAGCCTCCTAACTGGAATACAGGTGCTTCCAGCACAGAAACTGGACCCCTTCCTGACACCTTACACTAAAATTAACTCCAGATGGATTAAACACTTAAATATAAAACCTAACACCTTAAAGACCCTAGAAGAAAACCTAGGCAAAATCATATAGGACATAGGCATAGGCAAGGACTTCATGACTAAAACACCAAAAGCAATGGCAACAAAAGCCAAAATTGACAAATGGGATCTAATTAAACTCCAGAGCTTCTGTAGAGCAAAATAAACAATCATTAGAGTGAACTGGCAACCAAAAGAATGGGAAAAAAATTTTGCAATCTACCCAACTGACAAAGGGCTAATATCCAGAATCTACAATGAACTAAAACAGATTTACAAGAAAAAAAATAAACAAATCCATTCAAAAGTGGGTGAAGGACATGAACAGACACTTTTCAAAAAGAAGACATATATGAGGCCAACAAACATATGAAAAAATGCTCATCATCACTGGTCATTAGAGAAATGCAAATCAAAACCACATTGAGATACCATCTCATGCCATTTAGAATGGCGATCATTAAAAAGTCTGGAGACAACAGATGCTGGAGAGGACGTAGAGAAATAGGAACACTTTTACACTGTTGGTGGGAGTGTAAATTAGTTCAACCACTGTGGAAGACAGTGTGGCGATTCCTCAAGGACCTAGAAACAGAAATTCCATTTGACCCAGCAATCCCATTACTGGATGTAAATCCAAAGGATTATAAATCATTCTATTATAAAGACACATGCACACATATATTCATTGTGGCACTGTTTACAATAGCAAAGACCTGGAGCCAACCCAAATGCCCATCAATGATAGACTAGACAAGGAAAATGTGGCAAATATACATCATAGAATACTATGCAGCCATAAAAAACGATGAGTCTGTGTCCTTTGCAGGGACATGTATGAACCTGGAAGCCATCATTCTCAGTAAACTGATGCAAGAACAGAAAATGAAACACCGCATATTCTCACTCATAGGCGGGTATTGAACATTGAAAACACATGGACACAGGGGAGGGGGGCATCACACACTGGGGTCTGTTTGGTGGGACTAGGGGAGGGATAGCAGGTGGTAGGGAGGTTGGGAAGGGATAACATGGGGAGAAATGCCAGATGTAGGTGATGGGGGGATGGAGGCAGCAAACTACATTGCCATGTATGTACCTATGCAACAATCCTGCATGATCTGCACATGTACCACAGAACCTAAAGTACAATTAAAAAAAAAAAAGAATTGTGCTAAATCTGCTAAATCTAAAACAAATAAAAATAAAAAAGGTTAGAATTTTGAAAGGTAGAGAACAGGAAGGAAAGCATTTGTTGACATATATCTTTATGCATGCATTCAATCAACAAATACACATAATAAGTGTGTGCAGTGGCTAGGCAGTGTTGTATGTACTTCTCTGGCATGCATCAAAATGCAGGGACAGAAAGTACAAGCAGATACAGCAAAGACGAACTAATTGGCTCAGGCAAGAGATGGCATGTTTGGGCAGTGCCAAGTAGAGCCAGAGACAGGGAAAATCAGACTGTGGAGAGACTTGAACACCAGGCCTAGGAGTTGAATGGATTATGTATTTGTTCCTAGTGGATCAATAATTAGATGAATTGTAGGATACTAAAAGAAACATCTGCTAGCCCACTCCATTCTTCGGTTGGTGGCTCTAGAAGCAATCTCTTTAAAAGACTCTGCAGTGGGCCTGGTGTGGTGGCTCACATCTGTAATCCCAGCACTTTGGGAGCCCGAGGTGGGTGGATCATGAGGTTAGGACATTGAGACCATCCTGGCCAATATGGTGATTGAGACCATCCTGGCTGTCTCTACCAAAAATACAAAAAATTAGCTGGGTGTGGAGGCGTGCACATGTACTTCCAGCTACTCAGGAGGCTGAGACAGGAGAATCATTTGAACCCGGGAAGTGGAGCTTGCAGTGAGCTGAGATTGCACCACTGCACTCCAGTCTGGGTGACAGAGCAAGACTCTGTCTCAAAAAAAAAAAAAAAAAAAAAAAAAAAAAAGAAAAAAGAAAAGAAAAAAAGACTGCAGTGCATTAATACTACGAACAATCATTTGCACATTATGGGAAAGATCCTCTTTACTAGTTCAGTAGGAGTAAAATTCATTCTTCTGTTATTAGGAATAGATAGGATGGAGTAAATGCTAAGCAGCATTAATAAATTGTGTTTAAAAGTATACCCAGGGCCCATTTTATGGGCCTGCGACCTGTGCAGTCATGGGTGTCTCAGTGCTCCGCGGTGCCCCATGCCTGGTTTAATGATCTGTTGCTGCTGTCTTAAAATCCTTAATAATTTTTAAAAAGGGGCCCCATAAATTCTATAACTAGTTCTTAGTAGACCAGTTTTAAAATTGCTCCCTTAGGATAGGAGACAAATTACCTCAGCAATGAAAATAAAAAATAAATTTAGTTATTTAGGAAATTAAGGTAAATGACATTCCTGAAAAATAAAAAATCTGAAAGATTTTATTCTCATATTAATGTGAAATGATTTTTAGCTTCAGTCATCAAGGGGATATGTTTTTTTCAAAAAATATTTATTTATTTTGAGGCAGAGTCTTGCTCTGTTGCCCAGGCTGGAGTGTACTGGCGCAATTGTGACTCACTGCAATCTCTGCTTCCCGGGTTCAAGCAATTCTCTTACCTCAGTCTCCCAAGTAGTTGGGATTACAGGTGACTGCCACCATGCCCAGCTAATTTTTTGTATTTTTAGTAGAGAAAGGCTTTCACCATGTTAGCCAGGCTGGTCTCAAACTCCTGGCCTCAAGTTGATCCACCTGCCTCAGTCTCCCAAAGTGCTAGGATTACAGGCATGAGCTACCATGCGAGCTCAACCATGCAGATTTCTATAAAGGTAGGAAAGGTGGAGGTGGCATGAATGGAGACTAGAGGTTCCTCCCTTAGGTTTTGGAGCCAGATACCTTTGAGTACAAATTAGAGATCCTCCACTGATTTGCTATGAGAAACTTATGTAAAATAACTTCCTAGGTTTCAGTCTCTTCTTATGTAAAATGGGGATAAAAAAGAGCATTGTTATAAGAATATGACAAAAATTAGGTACTCAAAAACTTATGTCTATTATTTAATCATCCATGTTATTAACTTTAGTGCTAAAAAAAAGAATTTCCCCTTCCATTATATTCAGAGTATTGTGATTTAATTTTATTTGGTGCAAAGGGCTAATTTACATCTATTTATGAGACTGGCATACAAGAATTTTTAAATATTGTTTCCAAAGCATCAATATAAATTAAAATCCTGTTAGGGGACCTATGTGTATACAGAAATCCATCATTTTCATAGTGTCACTAGTCAAATGAAGACCATGTACAGATTATACCAGGCAGCAAACAATCCAAACTTACAATGTTAAAACCTGCAGGGTTACACTGGGGAAGAGGGGAAGGAATGAAAAGGGAGAGAGTTGTGAGTACTATCAAAAATAGCATGTGACATGAAGTAGAGGCAGTAAGACAATGTTAGAGGTTGCAGACTTAGAACAAAGATCTGAAAATCAAAACAAAAACCAAAAAACCCCTCAGAGTTACTGTGTTAGCCTATTTCCTCCCTCTCTCCCTCCCTCCCCTACTCCCTTCCTCCCTCTTCCTTTCCCCTGTCCCTTTTCCCTTTTCCTTCCTTCTGCCAGATAACTTTAGGGAAAAATAGAGCTATACTGTTCTATTTCCTTACTGCTCACTCGCATTTCCCACTGTGCTATGCTTTCTTCCCTTGCAGACAAGTTGTGCCTGCTGTCAAGGTCACAGTGTCCTCCTAGTAGATCTATCTAATGACTTTAATTCTCAGTCTTCTTTCTGGAGCACTGGCACGACTGATCACTCTTCTATTTGCACTTTCTCCTCTGTTCGCATATATCACTCTTTCTTGTTTTTCTCCTCTAAATTCTTGTTCAACTCCCCACCCTCCTCTTCTCCAAATTCAGAGAATCCGTCTGGTCAGTCCTTGGCCTTTTCTCTGTCTTATTTTCCTCTATTTCAGTAATATCACTCTTTTTTCTTATCTTCAACCATTACATCTTTTTGACCCTAAAATCTCTGATTATACATTGCTCCTAAGCTCTAGTACAGCAATTCCAATTGCCTACTGCAAGTTCCAGATTTTTCCAACACTTCTCAGCTGTCTCCAATTATTAGGTACCTCACTAGAGGCAACAGAGTCCAGCCCCGTCCTAGAATTAATGAGAATTCAGACTGACAGGAGATGTCAGATACTTTCCCTATGAACAAAGAGGATCTAGAAAGAATGCAGTCTTTTAGCTTCCCCATGTCTAAGGTCTTTAGGTGTTTAGCTGGCCCTTTTGCCCAGATCTGTGATGCCCATTTTGTTTTCTGCCAGTTCGCTAGGAGTGGAGTTGGGAGTATCCTTGTTCCCTAGGAAATTGGCAACTTGTAATGAGGAGGATAAAACTGACTTCTTACCCTAAACCAATCCTTTTCCTTGTGGCTTGATTTTAAAGCTTTACTTTTTTTCACCAGGCTCTGAAAATCTTCCCTGATGAGCTAATCTTCACCTACCATATGAGTCTCCATGTCTCATGCTATGAGGATCGCTTTCGGAACATCGTGGGACCTGCCTAAACTGGACTCGAGTTTGCCTCACCCTGTCCTAGACATCGCCAGGCACTAGTTATGCCTCTAGGGAGACTCGATCCTTGATATTCAAAACTATTATAAACCTACCACTGTTGATTATTACTCAGACCTTGCTTGGCTCTCCTCTCAAGCCCTTTCTCAACCAGCGCAGCCAGTATCAGGACATTTATAATTCTGCTCTTGAGGACAGAACTCAATGTCCCATATTCTCTTGTGTTTACTATTTCTTTGCCTCATATCACTTTTTCCCAGACACCTAATCTCCAAATCACTTCCTCGTCTTTGACAAACTTCTTTGCAACTCTAAAACAAACCCTTTGCCACGTCGTTTTCTTCCATCTCCATGACAACTCCCATCTGTTCCTCCATTACCTAGCTCAAACAAAATATTCATTTATATCTCTCATTACTTGCCTTGACCCAGCTCATGCTGTAACCAAATTAATTTGTGTGGTGTCTTTGTCAGTGCCCCTTGCCCTCCCACATCCAGGCCTTTGTTCTGACTGTTATCATGGATGACAACGTTCTTCCCACACTGCTTCTGACTCCAAAGATGTATTCAGTTTTCAGGGCCAGTTTTCTCATCTGTAAAATGAAATTAATACCTATGTCATGAAGGATTAAATAAGGTGAGTAAAGCACTTGAAATATAATTATTGTTACTATTAATGTTAATATGATTATCACTCATCTCTTTCATAAAGTGTTTTCTGATTCTCCCCCATACTAGAAATAATTCCTTTCTCTCCTGAACATCCATGGGGCACACTTCCAATTCCATCACGTTCTATATTTTGTTACTGTTGTTTTGCATGTGTCTTATCATAATGGGTCCTAAGCTCCCCGAGGTTGTGGATCATTTATTGTGTATCTTTGTTCCTTCTCCAGTGCACAGAATAGACACCTTGTAAGTATTTGCAAAAAGAAGGAACAAAATCACCACAGTGGTAATTACAGCTTTGGTACAATCTTTACTCACAAATTACATCTTGATGAAATTACAAATTAACAAATCCCATTATACTTACAAATTACATAGTGAATCATTCATCTGGAGGGTGATTACCTGGCTCTTTGAGAGGTGTTGGCAGGCTCTAAAAGACAGGCAAAGACCTGAAGAAGGCGTTGCTGCTGCTCAGAAGTAAGAAACTGGAAAGGCTTTTGTCCCTGGTGAACTCTTTTTACTTCTTATATTGAATTTCTTCTATTCTTTTGACTATAAAATGTACCATTATTCTATCAACTACCAAGAAAAAAGCTCCAAAATAGGGAGTCTAATAGGAAATTCTGGCACAAAGCTGGGATGTCCCGCGCCCCCAGGGACTTGTATTTCTCAACATTTGCATTGGAAGAATGGGAGAAAAGAAAGATCTCCTCTGAGATTTGAACCTAAAGCCATCAGTCACATAAGCATGAGGTCTGAATACACACTATCAGTGTGATGAAAAACCTCTAGAAGAGAATTTAATTTGAAGAGGTCTCAAACTGTTAGTGTTCCTAGTTAACTGTTGGAAATAAATGGCTTCCATAAGAAATTCAATCCAGGGCAACAGCAATGCCATAAAATGCCATTGATTGTACCATGCATACCAGTGTCAGAGGTGTTACATTGTGGAAAAATGTCATCTTAGAATTAATGCTATATGTTGCTTCCATTAAGGACAAAGGAAAGTCTGCAGATAACTCATTGGGGAAGATATAAAATAAAAAGAAATCTCTGCCTCTGTGACATTTTGACCAGGTCAATTGCCTCTCTTCCAGGAACCAGTGAGGCAATAACCCCAGCCCTCTTTTCTAAGTTCAGTAAATAGATTCTGAGTGTGTGAGGCATCAGGGTCTGTGCTGGTCCCACTCCCCCTCTCCTATCATGTCCATGGTGGGAGCATATGTAGGGTTGGTAGCAGGTGGTGAGAATGGGTTTCTCTAATCCCACTGGACTGAATCCTACTACCTGCTAGCACCTTGACTTCACTCCATGGACAGGCTTCTTCCCTTGTCCACCTGCCTAGTTGTCTGCATTCTTATTTGTCCGGCTTTCTTGCATTTCGCAGAACATAACAGGAAGCAGCTCATTCATGTAAGCAGACATTCCATGTTACAGGACACACGTGCACACATACACACACACACACACACACACACACACACTCTTTAGGAAAATTGTCTAGTCATGTTTACACTACTGTGAATAAACTGAAATCCCTAAAATAAAGCATTTGCCCTAAATATAAGTATAAATGACACCAGGGAGGAGGAGCAAAAGTGATCTGTGTATATGGGTGAAACACTGCAGTGATGGTTACTGGGCAAGCAGAGCTAATTTAAGGGCTGCAGGTTGGGGAAAATAGTGGCACCAGGAGGTGAGAATGTGCCAAAAATAAATTACTCAACTCCATAGCTTTTTTCCTGAGGATCCTTGTGGGAACAAGTAACCAAATAAAAATAAAATACGATTTCAATGTGATTTGAAATACAGTCACACAATGTATTACATATGTATGTGAATCAGTTTAATGCAAAACTATGTAAATGAGGGATCTGTTTAATACTATACTGCTCCTTGATATGAAGATTCACTACAACTGTGTGGACTAGTGCAGATTGAGACTGTGAACCAAAACTTGGCAATTCCCACAGTTGCCATTGGCCGAGTCAGCGTTGAAGTTTCATTTGCAGCCTGTTACTATATCACAGCATATGCAATCTTGAAATTCACTAAAGCAAAATAATGAAAACATTCTTTAAAGACCTATTTCAGGTATCTTTGCAAATCAAACTCACCTATAAAGCAGTCAAAACCTAACTCTTGCCTTAACAGCACAATGAAATTCAAATAAGCCAAATTAAGTTTTAAAATACATGTTGATATTTATAAAATATAATATGCAATCTATAAATTGACCCAAAACATATAACCAAATTAAACTGATCTAATTTAGGAAGATCTGTTCAGCATCCCAGTTCTATTCTTGGACAAATGAAAACATGGTGTAAAAAGATAGCATTATGCTCAAAGGACTAACCTAATACATGCTATTTTCAACCTAGCTTCTCCTAAAGGAGAAGTAATTTAGTTTTCAGTATTTTAGTTTTCAAGTGTTTCCTTCTTAGGCTGTGAGTTAAGTGTAAATATACACAGTCAGCCCTCCATTTCTGTGCCTTTTGCATCTGTGGATTCATCCAACAGCAGATCAAAACTATTTTTTTTGAAAATGGATCGTTGCATCTGTATTGAACATGTACAGACTTTTTTCTTAGCATTATTCCCTAAACAACACAGTATAACAACTATATATAATAGCATTTACATTGTATTAGGTGTTGTAAGTAATCTAGAGATAATTTAAAGTATACAGGTGGTATGTGCAGGTTATATGCAAATATTACACCACATTATGGCAGGGACTTGAGCATCTAGGACTTTAGTGTCTGCAAAAGTCCTGGAACTAGTCCCCCATGGATATCAAAAGATGACTGTACAGGGCATCAACTAATTAAACAGGGTAGGTACTATCAGTCATCTGTAATATTTCTAATTGCCTCTTTGATTTCCTATCTAGATGTTCTGTATGACACACTGTGCCCCAAACCAAGCTCATTATCTTGCTCACTTTCCAAACATCCTGGAGATGTTATCTCCATCTGACTGCACTATCTCTGTAAAAACCAACTAAATTGCTCAAGCCAAGAGCTTTGGACTCATTTTTGATTCTTCCCTTTTCTCTCTCAATATACTCAACCAACCACTTTGTATTATCAAATGCCTCTTGCATTCATCTCCTCCTCTTTTCAACAATACCAGTATAGACTCCCATCACATCTCTCCTGAACTACCCAAGGAGCCTCTGAGTGGTCTTCCCCTGAAATTTATTTAAGATTAATCTCATTATCATCACCACCACTCTCAGCAAGTCCTGTGATCTAACCATAGCAGGCTACTAGACACTTCCCTATGCCACCCAGGCTTTGTTCAATTTAGTTGTGCCCTCTGCCTAGAATGTCATGTCCTCTTTTGTCCAATGGAAAAGTCCCACTTATCTGTCAAGGTTCAGATCATGCGTCATCTCTATTTTGTAGTTTTTCATGACCCCCTTTGGTCTCTTCTTCCACTCACCTTTCCATCGATGTTTTCATATATCTCTGTTTTAGTATTGATTACATTGTTAAAGCAAAGCTGATATGCAATCATTTGCACTGTGGCCATCCATACTAGCTCTACATTGCCAGTCTCCATTCTGATTGGTGGGTACTTGTTCAGCACAAGTGTTAAATATTTTGAATAATACTCCCGATTGCTGGCATTGTTTCAGATTTATCTTTACCATGATGCTGTGAGATTAAGGGCAAGGGCTGTGCTTTATTCACCCTATTTTTAGGGACTGGTATAATATTCTCATATATGTGTGCCCCTTGTATATTTGATGAAATGAACAAAATGTAGACAAACAGTCTTTATAGTAATTCTTTCTAAAACAGAATTACTTTTATCTCAATAATTATGAAGGTTGTTTGATCTATACCAAAATTATCATCAACCTGTTTAGTGACCAAAGCTACCCTATAGGTTTGACAAGTTCAGAGGTCAGATATAGTAGCCTCTTGTTTGGGTAATTTCATGACTTTTCCTTCTTTGAACCTGGGTGGGAAAACTCTGGACTTTGAAATCAGACAAACCCGAAATTGAATTGAGAGCAATCTCTTAAACCTATGAGACTTTGGTGAGCTATTTAACCTCTCTGGGATCTATTTCTTCTTCAAAATGGGGAAATGGATACCTCCCTTACAGGGTTGTTATGAGAACAAGTAAGACCGTGTATTGAAGGACATGGCATATAATCCCCCATGAACAGTAAGCTTTAGCCTACTTGGAACTAATTTAAGTTAGTAGAGAAGCTTTCTATTCTGAACAGCAATCTCTCCAATCAAAAGAGAGGAGGAAAAGGCAGATAAGGCATCTATTTCCTGGAAGCATCCTGTAGCAGCATACATAAGACATCACAATGGACTGCATGCTTATTATCATGAACCAGTGCTGACTGTGCTGCTGAGAAATAATCATACGGCCAGGCTTATGTACTAGGGATAAACTAAAGGCCCCAGGCAGTGCTTTTTTTGTCAAACAGGAACTACTGTTTTATTTCCAAAGCATCTGGGTTTAAAACATCTGGATTCATTTTCAATGGAGGCATCCTTTTTGCTGATAAAATATGAGGAGCAACAAGGTAATGTGGTTGGCAGGTCAGCTGTCAAGATTGGTAATGTTATTGTAGTTATGATGTTGCTCTGACTCTTTGAAACTATTAGGATTAGGAAAGGCATTTCTGAGACAAGAATTTGAGTACCTCTAAATCACAGAATTTAATAATGAAGGCTTTATGTTTCAAATACGTTACTCTTTTGATTAAACTTTATTATCATAGGTGTCAAATTCTGATGCAAAAAACTGACAGAAATCATTTATATTATAAAGAGTTAAATCTAGGTTAGAAAATGTACAGTTGTGCGTCGCTTAATGATAGGTATATGTTCCAGTTCTGAGAGATGCATCATTAGGTGATTTTGGTTGTGTGAACATCACAAAGTGTACTTATGCAAACCTAGATGGTATGGCTTACCCCACATATCTAGGGTAATTGTTATAGCCTATTGCCTCTAGGCTACAAACCTGTATAGCATGTGACTGTACTGAATACTGTAGGCAACTGTAACATAATCTAAGTACCTGTGTATCTAAACATAGAAAAACTGCAGTAAAAATGCAATATAATGTTATGGGACCACTGTCATATTTGAAGTCTGTCACTGATCAAAAGGTCATTAAACAAAACTTGGCTGTATTTACTTTTATTTACACCTGACTTCCTTTATTCCTCTACTTCTATCTCATCCTCATCCATGTGAAGAGATGAAAGCCTGATATCATGGAACCCACAGCCAACAGGTCTGAAATTTTTCTTCATCGAGGAAGAGGAAGATTATAGGATAACTTCATATGGATTTTCAAGATGTAACTAGGATGCCAGAGTGACCAAAAGAAGAATTTCAGGCAAGATCTTGGTGTGGTTTCTTCCCTTCACTTTCAAGTACTATCTGCTTCACATTTTCTACAGCCACAAATAACGCTGTCTTTGTATCTGTGTCAATGAAGGGTAGTCACAACAGGGGATGTTATGCAAAGCTGATTTCTAAGCTTATCATCCTATGATGTAATAATTAAATTAAATCAGCTGTTATTTATCATACCTGTTCATCAGTAAATTGCATACAAAGTTATAACTCAGCTTAGATAAGTCTGTCTCCAAATAGTGATCTTGCTCAGAAGCAAACAAAACACTTAGATCAAGAGAAAGGGGAATATTCAATAGGAGATCTCAAAGTACAGAAATATTAAAACTTCATGGGCTCTGAATAAATTTCTGGAAGTTGAAGGTGGCTTCCCAGGGAACCACACATCTGGAAAATTTTTAAAAAAATATAACAACCTAAATTTGGTATTTAAATAAGACTGGGATAATATTATATAAGGAGAGTTATGTGAGAAAACATCTGCATTTGATTTACATAATTATTTTTATAATATCTGTTAATTATAGAATTTTAGTTAGGAGATAGTTTACAATGCTAACTTTGAAATGCACACCAAACCTATAACTGAGAACCTTTGTCACATAATATATAATAAGTTATTTATACTGTTTGTTTATTATTTAGAGAGTAGGTCTCACTGTACTGTCCAGGTTAGAGTGCAGTGGCAGGATCATGGCTCACTGCAACCTTGACCTCCAGGGTTCAAATGATCCTCTCACTTCAGCCTTCTGAGTAGCTAGGACTACAGGTTCATGCCACCATGCCTGGATAATTTAAAAAAAAAATTAGTAGAGACAAGGTCTCACTATGTTGCCCAGGCTGGTCTTGAACTCCTGAGCTCAAGCAATCTTCATTCCTTGTGCCTCCCATAGTGCTAGGATTACCAGGCAACCACACCTGGCCAAAAATATCATTAGCCAACATAGGAACACAGATTTTTACCCTTTTTAATCCCCTTGCTCCTGTTTGATATGTGATATCTTATTCTTAAATGTGGCTTGGATCTTCTGTATCTTTTTGAATCTCAGTGATTCAATTTTAACACTTTATCCTTGTAAACTTGTACTTGGGTTAATGCACCAGCCTCTGCTGGTAGAGGGAGCCACAAGTGCAGAGATCTGAGATAGGGCCTGGCAGAGAGCCTAGTAAGGCTGGGAGAGGGAGTAAAGAGAGTGATGGGGACGGACTTAGTGATAAGGGATGAGTGAGAGGCAATGGAGAGGCCAGAGCCTCAGGGTCTTATCAGTCCATGGGGAGGACTTCGGCTTTCCTCTGAGAGAGAGGGAAATCACAAGCCAGGGAACCTTGAGTCAATGAGTGTCACAATCTGGCTTGTGTATTAAAGGACTACTTTGGCTTCTGTGTTGAAATTAAGAGAATAAGAAGCAGAGAGACCAGAGATGAGACTGCTGCCAACATCCAGGGAGAGTCTATGGCATCAACCTCCAGAATGGTGGCGATGGAGGTGGTGAGATGTGGTTGGACTCTAGATATAGTCTGAAAGCAAAGGGGACAGAATTTGCTGGCAGATTAGATATGAGGTGTAAGAGGAAAAGAGGAGACGAGATGACTCCAGGGATTTAGGCTTGAGCAACAAGAGGAATTGAGCTGCCAATTTATATATATCAGTGATATATGTGATGAATATATATGATGTATACAATATATTTATGATTGTTCTCACCAAGTACAATTGAAACAATCAGAAATTAAATGTGAAGGAGGCTAACTGGTTGACCCAAGGTTACCTTGATAAGAAGGGACAAACTTGGTTTTGAGCATTGCTCAGTGTAATCACTGAACCTGTTCTCTTTAACCTATGGCACATCAGCTCCTATACACACCTTAAGATTTTGGTCAGCAAAAGTCCTATATCATGTTTTGACTTTTGAGAATTCACTTCTAAAGCATGGATTTTATATGCTTGAGAACATTTTATTGTCCTAATTAGGTATGCAGCGTCAAGTCCAGAACTCCAGGTCTCCCATCTTGCAAACGTGACTACATGTAATGCTTTGAAAAATAGTAAAAAAACGCATTTTAACATCTGGTTTGACATCTGCAAAGAATGGTTCCTTTTGAAATACAACTAACAGAATTAAAAATTATTTGGAGGCTTAAGGAATATAAAATCGTGCTTCAAAGTCAATTATATCATGATGGTATTATTTGCATATGTTTTCTTTTGGCCACCTGGAAAATGTATATTTTCATCATAGACTGGGATCTAATACTTATTCAGTAAGGAGTATTTTTCTTTGACTGAAAAACACAAATTTGGTTCTAGATGTGAATTCTAAAATATTTTATTTATATCAAATTTTCAAACATTTTTATAACAGAAAGAAATACTAGTTGAAACACCTCCCATGTAAAATGGATTATACTTGCTGAAAGCATTACTGGTTTTATTTAAGTTGCTGATTTTTTAATAAAGGGTCTGAGCTTGAGGACAGCTGCCAGTTGGCAGAAAGCACAGAGGAGATGAGAAGAGAGTCTGGGGCCAAAATAAACACCTGAGTCTAACATTTGTGTCTCATGGACTCTTTCATGTACGTTTAGGGTCTTGGATTCAAATATTCCTTCCAAAAGGGACACCCTCAGCAAACTCTTTTCTATCCTAGTTTCATTGGTAGTCTAAAAAAAAACCTGGCAGCATCCTTGGGTTCTGCTTGTTAAGACTTGTAAAATACTATGGACTTGGGCTGCAACCTTCAGCTGAATTTAGATGTAGGAAATTAGCAATTACAAAGTGTTCTTTCTGCCAAAAATCACATGCTGCCACGATTACCTTACTCTGTGATGAAACAGGTCATTTTAATCCTTTGTAGTAGGTGGAACATTATGTACTTGACCAACCAAAAGGAAAAAACTTCTTAACTCAAGGGAGATATTTTCAGCAACCACATGTCGGCTTATGAACATAATAGGAAAAGTAATCCTTTTCCCCCCAGGTAAAACCTTTTAAAGTAATTTTGAAATGCAATGGGCAAAAGCCCCTTCACTTTAATAAAATACTTTGTAAATTTGCCAAAGTTTAATACCAACAAACCACACTAAACTGTTTCCAACAGCCAACTGAAGAGATGTGATGTCTAATTAGGAAATTGTGTTTTACCTGAACTTTAAGTTATTGTCTCAATTATCTTTTTTCGTTGGCGAGTTAGGCATAGCTGGGGTGACACAAGGTTGTTCATTTTTTTGTGATGTTGATTAGCCCAGGTGATTGTTATGATTAGTGAATCCAAGAATTCTATAGCTGAATGAGATCATAAACATTAGGTAGTTCAACTTTCATATTTTACAGATGAAGAAACTAAGTTGCAGAGGATAAATTCACTTGCCCTCAGTCACTGGTCCCGTTGGTGACAGGTCCTGGAATTCAGTTTTCTCATTTCACTGTCTTGAATAGAAAGAAAAGGGCCAGTGTTCTATGTCATTTGGATGTTGGGGCCTCCCCCTTCTGATGGTAAGGAATATCTAAATCTTTGGAGGAAGCACTAGGGGAAGGATAGTGTCAAAGGGCAGTAGACTTTATACAGTAAAAGCACTATTTTGATTTTTTTCTTGTTTTAATATTTGTTTTATTTCCCTTCTATTTGTATTATGATGAAAATTCCCCATGGAGATCCCTCTATCTACTCAGCTACTCAAGCCAAAGTCAAAAGCCATCACCCCATCACTAGAGTCCCCATTTTTTTTTCCTTTTGAGAAGGAGTGTTGCTTTGTCGCCAGACTGGAGTGCAGTGGCTCAATCTCAGTTCACTGCAAACTCCTCCTGGGTTCAAGCAATTCTCCTGCCTCAGCCTCCCACGTAGCTGGGACTAAAGGCGCCCACCACCACACCTAGCTAATTTTTGTATTTTTAGTAGAAACGGGGTTTCACCATGTCGGCCAGGGTGGTCTCCATCTCTTGACCTCGTGATCCACCCGCCTCGGCCTCCCAAAGTGCTGGGACTACAGGCGTAATGGATCCCCAACTCTAAATCACTCTGCTGCCTAAACAGCTGTCAGATCCTTTTTCCCTCTCCATTCTTACTAACACTGCCTTCATGCAGCCCTTATTATCACTCACTGAAATACTGCAGTGTTTTTTTTTCTTAGTAGCAAAAATTGCCAGTTGTCCTCCACTCTCCTTTTTTCTCCTCCCAGTTTACCTTGCTGTTGGGTGTGACCACGTGACTAAGTGCTGGCCAATGGGAGGTAGGTTGAAAAGTCACGGGCACTTTCTGAGGACCTTCTCAGAAAGACCATTGGCAGGCACACTTTGCCCTCTTTGCTTTGCCCCTGGTTAAGCTTGCTGCATGGACTGTGGATACTGCCTTCCTAGACGTTAGATTATGGCTGACATGACAGCAACAATATAGGAAGGGACTGAGTCTCTAATGCTATGGGGAACTGGATCTCTAGACTAGCTTTTTAAAGTGGTGGGTTACTGTCAGTCAAGCCAATCCTAATACTTACTGTACAGCTGATGACCTAAATTCCACAACATCTTGAAGGTTACATTTCTAAGACACAAACTCCTTGACAAACCCCATAGCATGCCCTTTGTGTCCTGACCTGAGACTTCTCTGTAGCTTCATCTGTCTTTATGCTTCCCCTTGTGATTAAAGCTTCAGCAGCATTGAACCACGTGTAGTTCATTTAACCCATTGTAAGCTCTGGCTTTTGCCTATCCTGTTTCTCTCAGGTGGAAAGTTGCTATTCGTCCATTTAAAACTATCTTGGATGGCTCCTTCTTCTGTGATGTCATTTCTTAACACATTGAACTCTATTAGAGTTAATTTCTATCTCCTATATGTGATTTTCCCCTGTTCTTGTTTCTATTATTGCCCTTGTACTCTATGTTGTCTATATATGTGTTTTCTTTCCTGGACTATTTTCTGTGTCAGTTCATTCTTTTATTGGATCTCTGGACAGATTTTTAAAGTAGTGGGTGGGTAATTTATGAATAGTGATTTGCTCTTCAAAGGACTTGTAATTGATATAGTTGGATGCCTCCTCCAAATCTCTTGTTGAGATGTAATCCCCAGTGTTGGAGGCAGGGCCCGTTGGGAGGTGAAATACAGGAGGCTGGGTAATTTATAATGAAAAGAGGTCTAATTGGCTCATTGTCCTGCAAACTGTGCAGGAAGCATGGTGCCAGTATCTTCTTGGCTTCCAGGGAGGCCTCAGGAAGCTTTTATTCATGGCAGAAAAGGAAGCAGGAGCAGGCACATCATACAGCAAGAGCAGGAGGAAGAGAAAGGTGGGAGGGTCCCACACATTTTTAAAAAACCAGATCTCGTGAGAACTCACTCACTCTTGTGAGGACAGTACCAAGGGTATGGTGCTAAACCATTCCTGAGAAATATGACCCCCGTGATCCAATCACCTCCCAATGGGCCCTGCCTTCAATACTGGGGATTACATCTCAACAAGAGATTTGGAGGAGGTATCCAACTATATCAACTACAAATCCACTGAAGAAGAAATTATGATTTTTTTTCTTCTTTCTTCCTTTTTAATGGTTAAGGGAGGGCATATTGCCTAGGCCCTCAATAATTACTTGTTGAACTGAAGTAATATGAATTGAATTCAGTGGGTGCTTTAGGAAAGAGGATCAGAGAACATGAAAACCAGGTGAGTATCAGTAAATTTAAAAAAATTAACTCATATATAATTGGCAATATCCTTTGGCCCTAATTATTAATATTTACCAAGCAACATGGTTTTGGGCAGCAAATTTGTTTATTTATAACTTATCTGGCTATTTCATACTAAGAACCAGAAGTTCTTCTAAGGTACATAGTTAGGCTACTGGTATTAAGGAAAAAAAGAAAAGAACTGGCTGTGCCCCAGAGATAGTAAATGTGAAGTGTGGGTGCATAAAAGCTAATTAAAGATTACACTAAATGAAAAATGTTCAGGAATAAGGTAGCAATAAAACAAAAATAAATCTGCTACCATAGCAACTAACTAGAAATTTAATCAAATCTCCTGACTCATCTGGAATTAACATGGAGAGATTTGTAAATTAGGATAAAATGGGAGATGTAAGTGGAATTAGGTGAGTATTACTTTAAGTTTATTTAAATTTTAATTCAGATAATCCCATGAAAATCTGAGTTATAGGCCAAGCTGTAGGACTAAAATAAGATGGACCACAAATTTGGGATACTTCAAGATGAGCTATGAAATCATGCTAAGTTTCACAAGTATAACATTGATATAAAGAAGTCAAAACCAAAAGTGTGAAGATAATATACAGCTCAAAATAGACCACATTAAACTATATTGTTCAGGGATGCATACACAGTAAAACTAAGGACACATGCACACGAATGTTCATTGCAGCACAGTTTACAATAGCAAAGACCTGGAACCAACCCAAATGCCCATCGATGATAGACTGGACAGGGAAAATGTGGCACATATACACCATGGAATATTATGCAGCCATCAAAAACGATGAGTTCGTGTCCTTTGTAGGGACATGGATGAACCTGGAAACCATCATTCTCAGCAAACTGACACAGGAACAGAAAATCAAACACCGCATGTTCTCACTCATAGGTGGGTGTTGAACAATGGGAACACATGGACACAGGGAAGGGAGTATCACACACTGGGGTCTGTTGGGGGAAAAAGGGGAGGGATAGTGGGGGGTGGGGAGTTGGGGGAGAGAGAGCATGGGGAGAAATGCCAGATATAGGTGATGGGGGAGGAAGGCAGCAAATCACACTGCCATGTGTGTACCTATGCAACAATCTTCCATGTTCTTCACATGTACCCCCAAACCTAAAATGCAATAAAAAAAAAGAAAAAAAAGAAAAAAAAAAAAAAAGTAAAGAAGTGATTGTCCAAAAAAACCGAGGTAACGATTCCTTCTAGAGCAAAAGATGGGATTGAATTAGCAAAACGTGGGGTTTCTGAGGTCCTGGAAATATTTATTTCTTGACTTAGGTTGTCTTTACACAGATATTTCCTTTAAATTATTTATTAAATTGTACATAGATGTTTTATGTATTTTTGTACATTATTTCACAATTAGAAAGGGAGGAAAGCCTATATATCAGTAAGCAAAAGTCAAACACTCTAATAAGAAAATAGGATAAACATCAGAACTCAGTGTTCATTTAATATAAGAAATATGCTCAACAGTAGCCAGGGAAATTCAGATTAAAATTACAATGAGATACTATTTAAAACTCATAAAATATGTTTTAAAAGTCACAATAAGATGATACCAAGTCTCAGGAAGGCTATAGAGGAACAGAAACTCTTATATTGCTAGAAGTCAAATCAGAAAACAACTAAGGATGATGCAGCGGAGCTGGAGACATGGATACCCATAACCCAACAATTACTATCCAAGGTAAATGTACAGTGACGTTCATAGCAACATCATTTATTACAGCACAATTCTGGAAACAACCCAAATGTTCATCAATAGGAGAAAGAATAAAATGTCTATATATATAATAGAAGTAAATTAATTAAAGCTGCACCACCCACATGAATGAATCTCATAAACATGTTAATGAAAACAAGTCTTTGGGGAAAATGTGACATATTTTACATAAAATTAAAAGCTTACAAAATTATATGCACACAGATATATGCACATGTTAGGGACACATACAACAGTGGTAAAACTATAAAGGAAAGCAAGGAATTGATAAACAGAAAATTCAGGATAATGGTTGAGGTTGCCTTTTATAGGGCCTGGGATTGGGAATGGAGGGAGACACTGGTAACTTCAAGACATAGTTAATGCTGTATTTGTTATGTTTCTTAAGCTGGGGGGTTGGTATGAATTTGTTCATTTTACTTATTTTAACATTACATATACCTTACATATACTTTTCTCAATATGTTATCTATTTCATTTTATATTTTTTACATTAAAAATAAGGAATTTGATTATGTTTTGATGCTTCCAGACCAGCCAAAGAAGGGATGGTGAAATTTACCAAGAAGGGATGATGAAATTTAAAATCTTTATGGCAGAAATATTCTCTGTAGAATAACTATAAAAATGCTTTCTCATCTATAAACTAGGCTGAAGAGAGTGTGATGGTAAAACTTAATTATTCATTGTGTAGATCTCTTGGAACCAGTTGCTCTGTGAGTACGGCATTCGTAGAAAAAGAATTATTCACCAAAGCTGAGCTTGAAGTAGCCACCACCACCTACCTTACTAGGTACAGGGATTTGGCACATTTGTGGGAATTACAATCCCAGAGAAGGGTCAGAGCAAGATGGTGGAAGACAAGTCTCCACCAATCATGCCCCCCACAAAGACACCAGTTTAACAACTATCTACATGCTATGCACACGAAAACAGCACCTCCATAAAAACAAAAAACCAGGTGACTACACACAGTACTTGGTTCTAACTTCATACTGCTGAAAGAGGCACTGAAAAGGTAGAAAAAAAACAGTCTTTAATCATCGACACCAACCATCCCCCCATTTCCTGACAGCAGCAGTGTGGTGAGGAGAGTGTTTCAGTGTGCGTAGGAGAAGGAGATCACGGCATTAGAGAGGCATTGAACTCAGTGCTGCCTTATTATAAAAGAAAAAAAAAAGGATCAACTCTATTGATGTCCACCCGCAGAGCAAGAGTTTAAAGCAGCCCTAGCCAGAGGGGAATTGGCCATCTCAGCAGCTCCACACTTGAGTTCCCCAAAGCCTTGCCACTGCAGGCTAAAGTGCTTGGGGCCCTTAAGAAACTTGAAAAGATAGTCTAGACCACAAAGACTACAACTCCCAGGTGAGTCCTTATGCTGAACTGGGCCTAGATTCAGTGGACTAGGGGGTCATGTGACCTACTGAGATACCAGCCAGGTGTCTAAGGTAGTGCTGACATCACCTCTTCCTTAGCCCCAGGCTGCATAGCTTGTGGCTTAGAAAGAGATCCCTTGCCTCAGCTTGAGGAGAGGAGAGGGAAGAGTATAGAGGACTTGGTCTGGCATCTTGAACCTCAGCCACAGCAGGATAGAGCTGAGCTAAGCAGCTCAGCACACAGTAGGATATAGCACCAGTCAGAGTTGTGAGGCCCCCTTTCCAGGCCTTAGCTCCAGGAAAGGGGAGGATCCTGGACCAGAAGAGAATCTGCTGTCTGGAAGGGAGGGACCCAGTCCTGGAAAAATTCATCACCTGCTAACTGAAGAACACGTGGGCCCTGAATAACCAGCAGCAATACCCAGGTACTATGTTGAGGGCCTTGAGTAAGACTGGCTGGCTACAGATAAGACTTAGCACATGCTGCAATAGCTATAGAGTGAGACTCCTTCTACTTGAGAAAAGTGAAGGGAAAAGCAAAGGAGACTTTATCTTGTACCTTAGGTATCAGCTTGGTCGCAGCAGGGTAGAGCACCAAGCAGGCTCTTAGAGTCCTAGATTTCAAGATGTGGCTCTTGGATGGCATTTCTGGACCTGCCTAGGCCAGAGGGGATTACCAGGTAAAGTTCCTTGTTGTCTTCCCTTACTTTCTCCCAAATAAATGGAGTCTCTCTCTCTCTCTGTTCTGAGCCACCTGGAATGGGGGATGGTATGACATAAGCACCCCTGTGGCTACCACCACTAGCTCTGCACTGGAAGGGTCCCAGGCCAGGCTGCCTTCACCACAAGGTGGCTGAAGAGCCCTTGGGCTTTAACAGGAGTACTCCATGTGGGCCTTTGGTGGTAGTGGCCACAGAGTGAGGCTCCTCTGCCTTTGGAAAAGGGAGGGAAGAGGGGGAAGGACTATGTATTGTGGTTTGAGTGCCAGCTCATCTGCAGAACAATAAAACACTGGATAGACTTCTAAGATATTTTTAATCTAGTCCCTAGTTCCTGGATGGCACCTCTAGACATGCCTAGGGTGTGGGGGAGCTTGTCACCCTTAAGGGAAGGACACAGGCCAGGCTGGCCTTTCCCCCTGCTTTTATAAAGCTCCAGGGCCTTTAGCAAACCTAGGGCATAGTCAGGGAGTGGTTCCAGCAAGCCTTAGTCAAGACCCAGTGGTATACTGGCTTTAGGTCTGATGCAGCACAGTCCTAGTAGTGGTGGCCACAGGGGTGCTTCTGTCACACCACCCCCCCACTCTTAATGGCTCAAAACAGAGAGACAGAGAGAGGGAGACTCTATTTATTTGGCAGAAAGTGAGAGAAGATCACAAGAATCTGCCTAGTAATCCAGATAATTATTTCAGATCTTGTCCAAGACCATTAAAGTAGTACCTCTATGAGTCTGCAAGAATCACAGAGTTACTGGGTTTCTGGTGCCTCCTAAAGCAGATACAGCTTAGATCGTAACACCTAAGTTCTTTTGAATATCCGGAAAGCCTTCCCAGGAAGGACAGGTACAAACAAGCCCAGACTGAGAAGATTACAAGAAACACCTATGTCTTTAGTGCCCAGACACTGAAGAATATCTGTAAGCATCAACATCATCCAGAAAGACATGATATCAAGAGAGGATCATGGCATATAGGAGGCAGAACTAGATTGCGGCTCCCACTTAAATGGACAAAGCAGCATGTAAAGGCTTGCATCATGAACTATTGTTCCAGAATGGCTGCAGGCATACATTAGGAAAGCCAAGAGAACCCAAAGACCATCTGAAGGAAGCAGATTGCTCCTGCAGGGCTTGGGAGACACCCCAAATACTGTGAATGTCCAAACTGTGGAAGTGGGCAAGGGAGATCGTTCACCCTGGAACATGCACCTCACTGGGGAACCTGAAGGCCTAGGTTATGGCAGAAGATTCTGACCTTACCTGGAGTTGAACCAATTTAGAAAGCCAAGCAAAATACAGGGGCAGAGGAAGCAGCAGGAAAAGTCCTGTGGGCTTGCTGGGTCCCCTGGCAAGCCATTTCTGCCCTGCCTCACAGGGGTCCTTGGGGAGAGCAGCCAGAGGCACTGAGAAAAGGCCACAGGGAGAAGGAAACCTCCAGATGAACTCTGTAATAATTTGAACTGATTGAGAAGTCTCCTGGTCAGAACTTGGAAAAAGGTGTGAATCCAGTGTGCAGACTCCACAGGCCTGGGAGGAACGAATGTCCTACTTGGTTTTGCAGCTGGAAAGTGGGTCACCTGGGGCAAGTTCTCAGCCCTGCTTGCCCACTGCCTGAAAAGAGATGTGGTGCTGTTGCGGGGGAGCGGGGTGAGCATGGTGAGAATGAGATTAGCCCTTTGGGTTGCATGGGAGCTCAGTGAGGCCTGTGACTGCTAGCTTTCCCCTGACTTCCATGGCAACCTTCATTACACAGTAAAGGCAGTTCATAATCCTCCTAGGAACATAACTATTAACCTGAGACTCTCACCCCCAGCCCCCACAGCAGCTGCAGCAAGACCCACCCAAGGAGAGTCTGAGCTCAGATACATCTCACCCTGCCCCCCACCTAATGGTCCTTCCCTATCTACCCTGGTAACTGAAGACAAAGGGCATATACTCTTGGGAGTTTTACGGCCCCATTACCCCCCAACCTATTCCTCTCCATACTACCATAGCTAATGCTCTCTTGAGAGCTCCAATCCCAGCAAGACACCAACCAGAACAAAAATAGTACATTAAGCAACCAAAGCCAAGGACCCTCACAGAGTACATTTTACTCCCCCTGCCACCTCCACCATGGCAGGTGGGGGTATCCACAGCTGAGAGACCCACAGATGGTTTATATCACAGGACTCTGTGCAGGCAATCCCCAGTAGCAGCAAAGAGCCTGGTAGCCTTGCTGGGTAGCTAGGTCCAGAAGAGAGAGAACAATCACTACAGCTCAGCTCTCAGGAAGCCATATCCCTAGGAAAGGGGGGAGAGTACTACATCAAGGGAACACCCCATGGAACAAAAGAGTCTGAACAGTCTTGAGCCCTAGACTTTCCCAAAGTCAGAGCCTACCCAAATGAGAAGGAACCAGAAAACCAACTCTGGTGATATGACAAAACAAAGTCCTTTAACACCACCCAAAAATTACTCTAGCTCACCAGCAATGGATCCAAACCAAGAAGGAATCCCTGATTTACCTGAAAAGAATTCAGAAGGTTAGTAATTAAGCTAATCAGGGAGGCACCAGAGAAAGCAAAGCCCAATCTAAGAAAATTAAAAAAAAAAAAAAAGATACAAGAAGTGAAGGGAGAAATATTCAATGAAATAAATAGCATAAACAAAAAACAATCAAAACTTCAGGAAACAATGGACACACTTGCAGAAATGGACACACTTATAGAAATACAAAATGCTCTGGAAAGTCTCTGCAATAGAATTGAAAAAGCTGAAGAAAGAACTTCAGAGGTCAAAGACAAGGTCTTTGAATTAACCCAATCAAACTAAGACAAAGAAAAAAAGAGTAAGACAATATGAACAAAGCCCCCAAGAAGTCTGGGAATATGTTAAACAACAAAACCTAAGAATAATTAGTGTTCCTGAGGAAGATGAGAAATCTAAAAGTTTGGAAAACATACTTGGGGGAATAATCAAGAAAAATGTCCCCAGCCTTGCTAGGACCTAGACATCCAAATATAAGAAGCTTAAAGAACATCTGGGAAATTCATCACAAAATGATCATCGCCTAGGTACATTGTTGTAGAAAGTGAAATAAATAAAAATTCCTCTTCAAATTCGCTTAGCCTATTAAAAAGAGATAGTAGTCTCTCTAATCTATTCAAAGGCCTTTGTTACATCTGATAGCTAAAATAAAGAAATCTGTGTATTTTGTGTTCTTAGTTCTTACATTTTAGCCTAGATATCTGCCCTGACATGCCTGGATAAGCCCCGGCAAGCCTTAGGTCATAGCTTGTTCCTCTTTCCTTATTTAGAAGTATTTTTGCCTCTCTCAGCATTCCATAGCTACTTTCTTTTTTCCTTTGTTCTCCTCTGCCCTTATCTCTTTAGCAAAGTTTTATGTTGTTAGCCAATCGAATATAGCCTAGAATGTGAGGTCCAGTTCCAGCCAATGGAATCAGGACACAGCAATAAGGCTGGATGTTAGATATAAATATGCCTGCTTTTCCTTTGTTCAGTACACTCTCATGGCAAGGCTGCTAGTAAGCAGTGCCCTTTCTGCAGAAAGTAAAAGAAAGTCTTGCTGAGAAACCTTCTGTTTGAATGCAGATTCTTCCCCGTGACATCAGAAAATAAGCACTTATTCCCAACATTGTCATCAGGTTATCTAAAGTTAAGATGAAGGAAAGAATCTTAAGAGCTGTGAGGCAAAAGCACCAGGTAACCTATAAAGGAAAATCTATCAGATTAACAGATTTCTCAGCAGAAATCCTATGAGCTAGAAGAGATTGGGGCTCTATCTTCAGCCTCCTCAAATAAAACAATTATCAGCCAAGAATTTTGTAGCCAGTGAAACTAAGCATCATATATGAAGAAAACATACAATCTTTTTCAGACAACCAAATGTTGAGATAATTTGCTACTACCAAGCCAACACTACAAGAACTGCTAAAAAGAGTTCTAAATCTTGAAAAAGAAATCCTGGAAACATATCAAAATGGAAAATGCTTTAAAGAATAAATCTCATAGGACCTATAAAACAAAAAAGCAAAAATCAAGGTATACAGGCAACAAGTAGCATGGTGAATGGAATAGCACCTCACGTCTCAATACTAATGTTGAATGTAAATGACCTAAATGCTTCATTTAAAAGATTAAGAATTTCAGAATGGATAAGAATTCACCAACCAACTATCTGCTGCCTTCAAGAGACTCACCTAACACCTAAGGATGCACATAAACTAAAGGCTACTATGAATACCTTTATGAGTATAAACCTAGAAGACCTAGCAGAGATGGATAATTTCCTAGACAGATGAAACTTTCCTAGCTTCAATCAGGAAGAATTAGATAACCTGAATGAAACAATAAAAAGCAGTGATATTGAAATGGTAATTAAAAATTACCCACAAAAAAAGTCCTGGACCAGACAGATTTATAGCAGAATTCTACCAAACATTCAAAGAATTGGTGCCAATCCTATTGACACTATTCCACAAGATAGGGAAAGAAGGAATCTTCCCTAAATCATTCTATGAAGCAGTATCACCCTAATAACAGAACCAGGAAAGAACATAACCAAAAAAGAAAACTACAGACTAATATCCCTGATGAATATAGATGCTAAAATCCTTAACAAAATACTAGCTAACCAAATCCAACAATATATCAAAAAGATAATCCACCACAATCAAGTGAGGTTTCATACCAGGGATGCAGGTATGGTTTAACATATGTAAGTCAAAAAATATGGTATACCACACAAACAAAAACAAAAATTACATGACCATCTCAATAGATGCAGTAAAAGCATTTGACAAAATCCAGCATCCTTTATGATTAAAACTCTCAACAAAATTGGCATACGGATTTACCTCAATGTAATAAGAGCCATTTATGACAAACCCATCACCAACATAATACTGAATGGGGAAAAGTTGAAAGAATTCCCCTCTGAGAACTGGCACAAGACAAGGGTGCCCACTCTCACCACTCCTCTTCAATATAGTACTAGAAGACCAAGCAAATGCAATCAGACAAGAGAAAGAAATAAAGGGCATCCAAATCAGTAAAGAGGAAGTCGAACTGTCACTGTTTGTTGATGATATGGTTGTTTACCTAGAAAACTCTAAAGACTCTTCCAGAAAGCTCCTAGAACTGATAAAAGAATACATCAAGGTTACCATATACAAAATTAATGTAGAAAAATCAGTAGCTTTTTTTTCTGGTCTCTTGAATTTCAATTTCCTTTTTTTCTTATTCATAAATAGTAAGTTGACATTTATAGCTCTGTTGGGCCTGCCGCCATGCTGGGTAATGGGAACAAAATGATGGGAATATTACCCTAACCTGACAGGTGTACATTTGTGTATTAGCCCGTTTTCACACTGCTAATAAAGACAAACCCAAGACTGGGCAATTTGCCAAAAAAAAAAAAAAGAGAAGTTTAATTGGACTTACAATTCCTCATGGCTAGGGAGGCCTCACAATCAGACCCGCCCTCATGATTAAATCATCTCCCCATGATTAAATCATCTCCCCACCAGGTTCCTCCCACAACAGGTGGGAATTATAGGAGCTACAAGATGAGATTTGGATGGGGACACAGAGCCAAACCATATCATTCCTCTCATGGCCCCTTCCAAATCTCATGTCTTCTCATTTCAAAACCAGTCATGTCTTCCCAACAGTCCTCCAAAGTCTTAACTCATTTCAGCATTAACTCAAAAGTCCACAGTGCAGAGTCTCATCTGAGACAAGGCAAGTCCCTTTCATCTACGAGCCTGTAACATCAAAATCAAGTTAGTTACTTCCTAGATACAACGGAAGTACAGGCATTAGGTAAATCCAGCCACTACAAATGGGAGAAATTGGCCAAAACAAAGCGGTTACAGGCCCCATGCAAGTCCAAAATCCAGCAAGGCAGTCAAATCTTAAAGCTCTAAAATGATCTCTTTTGACTCCATGTCTCACATCCCAGTCATGCTGATGCAAGAGGTGGTTCCCATGGCCTTGGGCAGCTCTTCCCCTGTGGCTTTGCAGGGTACAACCTTGCTCCCGGCTGCCTTCATGGGCTGGCATTGAGTGTCTGTGGCTTTTCCAGGTGCACAGTGCAAGCTGTCAGTGGATTTACCATTCTGGGGTCTGGAGGACTGTGGCCCTCTTCTCCACAGCTCCACTAGGTGGAGCCCTAGTAGGGACTCTGTGTGTGGCCTCTAAGCCCACATTTCCCTTCTGCACTGCCCAAGCAGAGGTTCTCCATGAGGGCCCCACTCCTACAGCAAACTGCTGGCTGGGCATCCAGACATTTCCATCATCTTCTGAAATCTAGGCAGAGGTTCCCAAACCTCAATTCTTGACTTCTGCATACTTGCAGGCTCAACATCAGATGGAAACTGCCAAGGCTTGGGCCTTGCACCCTCTGAAGCCATGCCTGAACTGTATGTTGGCCCCTTTAGTAGCTTTTCCATACACCAACAACGACTAAGTGGAGAATCAAATCAAGAACTCAACCTCTTTTACAATAGCTGCAAAATAAATGAATAAATAAAATGAAAGACTTAGGAATATACCTAACCAAGGAGGTGAAAGACCTCTTTAAGGGAAACTACAAAACACTGCTGAAAGGAATCACAGATGACACAAACAAATGAAAACACATCCCATGCTCACGGATGGGTAGAATCAATATTGTGAAAATGACCATACCGCCAAAAGCAACCTACAAATTCAGTGTAATCCCCATCAAAATATCACCATCATTCTTCTCAGAGTTAGAAAAGTCTTAAAATTCACATGGAACCAAAAAAGAGCCTGCATATCCAAAGCAAGACTAAGCATAGGAAAAAAAAAAAATCTCCAAAAACAAAAAACACATCTGGAGCATCTGGAGGCATCACACTACCTGATTTCAAAGTATACTACAAGGCTAACCAAAACAGCATGGTACTGGTTTAAAAATAGGCACATAGATTAATGGAACAGCAGAATACAGAACCCAGAAATAAACCAAAATACTTACAGCCAACTGATCTTCAACAAAGCAAACAAAAATATAAGGTGGGGAAAGGATATCCTATTCAACAAATGGTGCTGGGATAATTGGCAAGCCACATGTAGGAGAACGAAACTGAATCCTCATCTCTGACCTTATACAAAAATCAACTCAAGATGGATCAAGGACTTAAATCTAAGACCCGAAAATATGAAAATTCTGAAAGATACATTTGAAAAACTCTTCTAGACATTGGCTTAGGTAAGGATATAATGATCAAGAATCCAAAAGCAAATGCAATAAAAACAAACATAAATGGCTGAGACTTAATTAAACCAAAGAGCTTTTGCACAGCAAAAGGAACAGTCAGCAGTGTACATAGATGACCCACAGAGTGGAAGAAAATCTTCACAATCTATACATCTGACAAAGGACTAATATCCAGAATCTACCACAAACTCAAACAAATAAGCAAGAAAAAACATCTCATCAAAAAGTGGGCTAAGAACATGAATAGACAGTTCTGAAAAAAAAAGATATACGAGTGGCCAAACATATGAAAAAATTCTCAACATCACCAGCAATCAGGGAAATGCAAATCAAATCACAATGCAATACCACCTTACTATGGCAAGAATGACCATAATAAAAAAATAATAGATGTTGGTGTGGATGTGGTGAACAGGGAACACTTCTGCACTGCTGGTGGGAATGTAAACCAGTACAGCCACAACGGAAAACAGTATGGAGATTTTTTTTCAATTAAAAGTAGAACTACCATTTGAACCAGCAATTCCACTATTGGGTATCTGCCCAGAGGTAAAGAAGTCACTATACGAAAAAGATACTTGTACATACATGTTTATAGCAGCACAATTTGCAATTGCAAAAACATGGAACCAACAAATGCCCATCAATCAACAAGTGGATAAGGAAACTGGGAGATATATATATATATATATATATATATATACACACACACACACACACACACACATACACACACACAGACACACACACACACACATAGATGTATCCTATGTATATATGATGGAATACTACTTAGCCATAAAAAGGAATGAATTAAGGACATTCGTAGAGACCTGGATGAGACTGGAGACTATTATTCCAAGTAAAGTAACCCAGGAATGGAAAACCAAACATTGTATGTTTCCCCCTCATTAGTGGGAGCTAAGCTATGAGGATGCAAGGCATAACAATAACACAATGGACTTTGTGGACTCAGAAGGAAAATGTGGGAAGAAGGTGAGTGATAAAAAACCAAAAATTGGGTGCAACGTATACTACTCGAATGATGCGTACACTAAAAAATCTCACAAGTCACCACTAAAGAACTTACTCATGTAACTGAACATCACCTGTTTCGCAATAACCTACAGGAAAAAAATTTAACACACACACACACAAATTAGCAGAGTCACTGTTAGCCATGGACAGAACTTAACAGCTTCCTCTTGTCTTCCTATTATGTGAGAAATATGATCTATTTTAAGTCATTGTACTTGGGTTATAAATGAAGTCAAGTATAAATGCATTTACATATTTTTCTCTACCTTCCTAATTTCTAGTAGATGATAATCCCACCCACCTTTCTTCTGTTGATTTTGAAACTGTACATTCATTTTTGATTCTTCAATTGTTATTCTTCAATTTTTAGAAAACAATTGGCTTAACAATGGACTAAAACTAGTAGACAGCTGTACTTTTCTAAATAATCAATACACTAAAATGTTTTGGTCTAAAAAAATAGATAAAAAATAAATACAAACATGATATTACCAAATGAACTAAATAAGGCACCAGGGACCAATCCTGGAGAAACAGAGATATGATCTTTCAGACAAAAAATTCAAAATGCTGTGCTGAGGAAACTCAAAGAAATTCATGATAACACAGATGGAATTTAGAATTCTATCAGACAAACTTAACAAGTAGATTGAAATAATTAAAAAGAATCAAAGAGAAATTCTGTAGCTGAAAAATGCAACTGGCATACTGAACAATGCACGAGTCTTCTAATAGCGGAATTGATCAGTCAGAAAAAAGAATTAGTAAGCTTGAAGACAGGCTATTTGAAAATACACTGTCACAAGAGACAAAAGATAAAACAGAATAAAAAACAATGAAGCACACCTATAGGAACAAGAAAACCACCCTCGAAAGGCCAAATTTAAGAGGCAGAGAAATATGGGGTAGAAAGTTTATTCAAAGAGATAATAAAAAAAGGACTTCCCTAACCTGGAGAAAGATAGAAATATGTAAGTGCAAGAAAGTTATAAAACAGCAAGCAGATTTAACCCAAAGAAGACTACCTCAAGGCATTTAATAATCAAGCTCCCAAACGTCAAGGACAAAGAAAGGATCCTAGAAGCAGTTAAGAGAAAAGAAAGAAATAACTTACAGTGGAGCTCCAACAGGTCTGGCAGCAGACTTTTCAGAGGAAACTTATAGGCCAGAACAGAGTGACATAACATGTTTAAAGTGCTGAAGGAAAAAAAAAATTATGGTAGAATAGTATATCCAGCAAAAATATTCTTCAAACATGGAGAAATAAAGGCTTTCTCAGACAATCAAAAGCTGAGGGATTTCAACACCAGATCTGTCCTATAAGAATTGCTAAAGGGAGTACTTCAATAGAAAGAAAAAGAATGTTGATGAGCAAAAAGAAATCATCTGAAGATACAAAACTCACTGGAAATAGCAAATATACAGAAAAACACAGAACATAACAAATGTGAAAAACAAAATGTGAAACAAGAAAATGTGAAAAAATTGGGGACAAAATTAAGGCAGAGTCTTTATTAGCCTTCTTTTTGCTTGTTAGGTTGTTTACACAAGTGTTAAGTTGTTATCAGCTTAAAATAATAGCTTATAAGATAGTATTTGCAAGCCTCATGATAACCTCAGAACAAAAAACAGATAATGGATACACACACACACAAAAGCAAGAAACTAAATCATATCACCAGAGAAAATAATCTTCACTAAATGGAAGACAAGAAAGAAAAGAAGGAAGAAGAGACCACAAAAAACCAAGAACCACATAAAATATAGAATTCAGTTCTTAGTTATAAATAATAATATTGAATGTAAATAGACTAAACTCTCCAATCAAAAAGACATACAGTGGCTGAAACACACTTCACATATAAAAACACACATAGACTAAAAATAAAGGGATGGATAAGATATTCCATGCCAATGGAAACCAAGAGAAGAGCAGGCAGAGCTATACTTATATCAGACAAAATAGATTTCAAGATTAAATCCATAAGAAGAGACAACGAAGGTCACTATGTCATGATAAAGTTTAGCAAGAGATTATAACAATTTAAAATATATATCCACCCAACACTGAAGCACCCCAGATATATAAAGCAGCTATAATTGGAGATAGAGAGAGATAGATTTCAATACAATAATGGCTGGAAACTTCACCCCACTTTCAGCATTGGACAGATCTTCCAGACATAAAATCAAAAAAGAAACATCAGATTTAATATGCACCATAGATCAAAAGAATCTAATAAATATGTAGGCATTTGTCACCCAATGGCTGCAGAATACACATTCTTTTCTTCAGCACATGGATCATTATGAAGGATAGATCACATGTTAGTCACAAAACAAATCTTAAAACATTTAAAAAAAATTGAAATAATGTCTAGCATCTTCTCTGATCACAATGGGATAAAACTATAAATTAATAATAAGAGAAAATTTGGAAATTATACAAATACATGTGATATGGTTTGGCTCTGTGTCCCCACCCAAATCTCACCTTGAATCGTAATAATCCCCACATGTTGTGGGAGGGACTCGGTGGGAAGTAATTGAATCATGCAAGCATGTTTTGCCCATGCTGTTCTTGGGACAGTGAATAAGTCTCATGAGATTTGATGGTTTTATAAAGGGAGTTCCTCTGCATATGCTCTCTTGCCTGCCACTATGTAAGACAAGCCTTTGCTCTTCTTTCACCTTCCAGTATGATTGTGAGGACTCCCCAGCCATGTGGAAATGTGAGGCCATTAAACGTCTTTCCTTTATAAATTACCCAGTGTCAGGTGTGTCTTTATTAGCAGCATGAGAACAGACTAATACAACATGGAAATTAAGTAATAAGCTCTTGAATGACCACTGGCTTAATGAAGAAATTAAAAAGAAAATTGAACAATTTCTTGAAATATTGTTAAGAGTTCTCATAGGTTTGGTATATGTACCAAACCTATAGAATTCTTGAACAATATTACCAAACCTATAGAATACAGCAAAAGCAGTACTAAGAGGGAATTTTATAGCTATAAGTGCCTACATCAAAAAAGAAGAAAAATTTCTTCTTTTTGATATAGGCACTTATAGCTACATATAATCTTTTTGAACCAAAGACAAAAACCATATGATTATCTCAATAGGTGCAGAGAAGGCCTTCGACAAAATTCAACAGCACTTTGTGCTAAAAACTCTCAATAAACTAGGTATCAAAGGAACATATCTCAAAATAATAAAAGCTATTTACGGCAAACCTACAGCCAATATCATACTGAATGGGCAAAAACTGGAAGCATTCCATTTGAAATCCAGCACTAGACAAGGATGCCCTCTCTCACCAATCTTATTCAATATAGTACTGGAAGTTCTAGCCAGAGCAACCAGGCAAGAAAAAATAAATAAATGATATTCAATTAGGAAAAGAGGAAGTCAAATTGTCACTATTTGCAGATGACATGATTGTATATTTAGAAGAACCTATCATCTCAGCCCAAAATCTCCTGAAACTGATAAGCAACTTCAGCAAAGTCTCAGGATACAAAATCAATGTGCAGAAATCACAAGCATTTCTATATACCAATAACAGACTAACAGAGAGCCAAATCATGAGCGAACTCCCATTCACGATTGCTACACAGAGAATAAAATACCTAGGAATACAACTAATAAAGGATGTAAAGGACCTCTTCAAGGAGAACTACAAATCACTGTTCAAGGAAATAAGAGAGGACACAAACAAATGGAGAAACATTCCATGCTGATGGTTAGGAAGAATCAATATCGTGAAAATGGCCATACTGCCCAAAGTAATTTATAGATTCAATGATATCCCCATCAAGCTACCAATGACCTTCACAGAACTGGAAAAAACCACCTTAAACTTCATATAGAACCAAAAGAGAGCCCGCATAGCCAAGACAATGAAGCAAAAAGAACAAAGCTGGAGGAATCACACTATCTGATTTCAAACTATAGTACAAAGCTACAGTAATCAAAACAGCATGGTACTGGTACCAAAACAGAGATATAGACCAATGGAACAGAACAGAGGCCTCGGAGGCAACACCACACATCTACAACCATCTGATCTTTCACAAACCTCACAAAAACAAGCAATGGGGAAAGGATTCCTTGTTTAATAAATGGTGTTGGGAAAACTGACTAGCAGTGTGCAGAAAGCAGAAACTGGACCCCTTCCTGACACCTTACACTAAAATTAACTCCAGATGGATTAAAGACTTAAACATAAGACCTAACACCATAAAAACCCTAGAAGAAAACCTAGGCAAAACCATTCAGGACATAGGCATAGGCAAGGACTTCATGACTAAAACACCAAAAGTATTGGCAACAAAAGCCAAAATAGACAAATGGGACCCAATTAAACTCCAGAGCTTCTGTATAGCAAAAGAAACAATCATTAGAGTGAACCGGCAATCAACAGAATGGGAAAAAATTTTTGCAATCTACCCATCTGACAAAGGGCTAATATCTGCAAACTACAAAGAACTAAAACAGATTTACAGGAAAAAAACAAATCCATCCAAAAGTGGGAGAAGGATATGAACAGACACTTTTCAAAAGAAGACATATATGAGGCCAACAAACATATGAAAAAATGCTCATCATCACTGGTCATTAGAGAAATGCAAATCAAAACCACATTGAGATACCGTCTCATGCCATTTAGAATGGCGATCATTAAAAAATCTGGAGACAACAGATGCTGGAGAGGATGTAGAGAAATAGGAACACTTTTACACTGTTGGTAGGAGTGTAAATTAGTTCAACCATTGTGGAAGATGGTGTGGCGCTTCCTCAAGGACCTAGAAACAGAAATTCCATTTGACCCAGCAATCCCATTACTGGATATATATCCAAAGGATTATAAATCATTCTATTATAAAGACACATGCACACGTATGTTCATAGCGGCACTGTTTACAATAGCAAAGACCTGGTACCAACCCAAATGCCCATCTATGATAGACTGGACAAGGAAAATGTGGCACATATACACCATGGAATACTATGCAGCCATAAAAAACAATGAGTTCGTGTCCTTTGTAGAGACATGGATGAATCTGGAAACCATCATTCTCAGCAAATTGACACAAGAACAGAAAATCAACACCACATGTTCTCATTCATAGGTGGGTGTTGAACAATGAGAACACATGGACACAGGGGAGGGGAGCATCACACACTGGGGTCTGTTGGGGGTGCCAAAGGAGGGACAGCAGGGGGCTGGGGCGGTCAGGGAGGGATAACATGGGGAGAAATGCCAGATGTAGGTGATGGGGGGATGGAGGCAGCAAACCACATTGCCATCTGTGTACCTATGCAACAATCCTGCATGATCTGCATATGTACCCCAGAACCTAAAGTACAATTAAAAAAAAAAAGAAATAATAAAGATCAGAGCCAAACAAATGAAATTGAAATGAAAACAATACAAAAGATCAATAAAACAAAAAGCTGGTTTTTTGAAAGTTAAACAAAATTGACAGACCTTTAGCCAGACTAAGAATAAAAGAGAAGATCCAAATAAATTAAGTCAGAGATGAAAAAGGAGACCTTACAACTAATACTGCAGAAATAAAAATAAATTATTAGTGGCTACTATGAGCAGCTATATGCCAATAAATTGAAATATCTAGAAGAAATGGACAAATTACTGGACACATGTAACCAGGACTGAACCAGAAAGAAATCCAAAACCTGAACGGATCAATAACAAGTAAGAAGATTGATGCCATTAAATTAAAAAAAAAAAAAAAAAAAGTCTCCCTGTAAAGAAAAACCCAGTATTCAATGGCTTCACTGATGAATTCTACCAGAAATTTAAAGAAGAATTAATACCAATCCTACTCAAACTATTCTGAAAAATGGAGGAGGTAAAACTTCCAAACTCATTGTATGAGGCCAGTATTATTGATACCAAAAACCAGGCAAAGACACATTAAAAAATGAAAACTACAGCCAATATCTCTGATGAATATTGATGCAAAAGTCCTCAACAAAATGCCAGCAACCCAAATTCAACAATACATTTAAGAGATCATTCATCATGACCAAGTAAGATTTATCCCCTCGGATATAATAATGGTTCAACATTTACATATGAAACAATATGATACAATATATCAATGGAATGAAGGAAAACAACCCCATATGTTCATTTCAATTGATGCTCAAAAAACATTTGATAAAAATTCAACATCCCTTCATGATAAAAACCCTAAAAAAAAAACCTGAGTATAAAAGGCACATACCTAAATGTAATAAAAGCCAAATATGACAAACCCATAGCTGCTATCATTCTGAAAAGGGAAAATCTAAAAGCCTTTCCTCTAAGATCTGGAACATGACAAGCATTCCATCACTGTTATTTAACATAGTACTGGAAGTCCTAACTAGAGGAATTAGAAAGAGAAAGAAATGAAGGGTATCCAAGTCAGAAAGGAAGAAGTCAAATTATCCTGGTTTGCAGATGACATACTCTTAAATTTGGAAAAACCTAAAGACTCCACCAAAAAACTATTAGAACTGCTAAACAAATTCAATAAAGTTGTAGGATACAAAATTAATATACAAAAATCAGTAACATTTTCATAGGCCAACAGCGAATATTTTGAAAAATAAATTTAAAAATAATCCCATTTACAATAGGCAGAAATTAAAATTAAATACCTAGACATTAACCAAAGAAGTGTAAGATTGCTATAATAAATAAAGTCTATGAAATGCTGATGAAAGAAATAGAAGTGGACACCAAAAAGTGAAAAGATATTCTGTGTTCATGGATTAGGAGAATAAATATGGTTAAAATGTACATATTAGCCAAAGCCATCTATAGATTCAATGTAATCCCTATCAAAATAGCAATGACATTCTACACAGAAATAGAAAAAACAATCTAAAATTTATATGGAACCACAAAAGACCCAGAATAGCCAAAACTATGCAAAGGAAAAAGAACAAAACTGGAGGAATCATGTTATCTGACTTCAAATTATACTACAGAGCTCTGGTAACCAAAACAGCATGGTACCGGCATAAAAACAGGAACAGGATAGAAAACTGAAAAATAAATCCGCATACCTACAGTGAACTCATTTTTGAAAAAGGTGCCAAGAACATATACTGGGGAAAAGACAGTTTCTTCAATAAATTGTGCTGGAAAAACTGGGTATTCCTACGCAGAAGAATGAAACTATATCCCTATCTCTCACCATATACAAAACACAAATCAAAATGAATTAAAGACTTAAATCTAAAACCTCAAAATATGAAACTACTACAAGAAAACATTGAGGAAACTCCCCCAGGACACTGGTCTGGGGAAAAATTTCTTGAGTAATATCCCAGAAGCACAGGCAACAAGTACGGAAATGGACAAATGGGATCACATAAAGTTAAAAAGCTTCTGCACAGCAAAGGAAACAATCAAAGTGAAGAGACAACTCACAGAATGGGAGAGAATATTTGCAAACTACCTGTCTGACAAGAGATAAATAATCAGAATATATAAAGACCTCAAATAACTCTATAGGAAAAAATTCTAACTATCCAATAAAAAATGGGCAAAAGATTTGAATAGACATTTCTCAAAAGAAGACATACAAATGGATAACAGGCATATGAAAAGGTGTTCAACATCACTGATCATCAGAGAAATGCAAATCAAAACTATAATGAGATATCATCTCACCTCAGTTGAAATGACTTTTATCCAAAAGACAGGCAATAACAAATGTTGGTGAGGATGTGGAGAAAAGAGAACCATTGTACACCAAAAGTGTACAAGGGAATGTAAATTAGTACAGCCACTGTGAATAACAGTTTGGAGATTCCTCAAGAAAATAAAAATAGAGCTATCATATGATCCAGGAATCCCACTGCTGAGTATATGCCCAAAAGAAAGGAAATCAGTATATCAAAGAGATACCTGCGCTCCCATGTTTGTTGCAGCACTGTTCACAATAGCCAAAATTTGGAAGCAACCTAAGTATCTATCAACAGATGAATGGACAAAGAAAATGTGATACTATACATAGTGGAGTACTATTCAGCCATAAAAAGAATGAGCTCCTGTCATTTGCAACAACATGGATGGAACTGGAGATCATTATGCAAAGTGAAATAAGCCAAGCATAGAAAGACAAATATTGCATGTTCTCACTTATTTGTGAGATCTAAAAATCAAAAACGGTTGATCTCAGGAAGTTAGAGAGTAGAAGGATGGTTACCAGAGGCTGAGAAGGGTAATGGGATGGTGGGGATTGGGGGTGATGGTATAGTTAACGGGTGAAAAAAAATACTTAGAAAGAATGAATAAGACCTACTATTTGATGGGACAACAGGGTGACTGTAGTCAATAATATTTTAATTGTATATTTTAAAATAAAGAGTATATTTGGATTGTTTGTAACTCAGAGGATAAATTCTTGAGAAGATGGATACCCCATTTTACATGATGTGATTATTAAGCATTGCATGCCTGTATCAAACCATCTCATGTACCCGACAAATATATACACCTACTATGTACTCACAAAAATTAAAATAAAAAACTTGGTTTTAATCCCAGAGAAGATTCCATTCTAAAACAAAGCTAATACATTTGGAACACAAGATACAAGTTTATAAAGAAAGAAAATCGATAATTAACCATCACCTTATGCTTCACAATTGCCCCAAGTAAGTTAATCCTTTTCTTTGACTTATTTAATTTATTAATTTATTTACCTTTTATCAATATATAATAGTTGTACATATTTTGGGGGTACATTTAGTATTTTGATATCTGTATGTGTAATGATTACATCAGGGTTATTGGTAAATTCATCACCTTAAACATTTATCATTTCTTTGTGTTGGAAATAATATAAATATTTCCTCCTAGCTATTTGAAATATACAATAAATTATTGCTAATTATAACTTTTCTACCAAAGTCTTAATGCCTACTCTATAATGTTAGAAACCATGTTTTAGGTAATAATATCAAAAAAATTAATTATTTCTAGCCATGCTTCTTTTATATTTAGAAATTTATCTTAATTAATTAATGATACCAGAAAGAAGGGGTACTGCCTGGGCTATAATTTAATATCTTTTAGCCTCTTCATAAATCTCTCAGAAAAGCAAAAAATCAGACCTGTAACTCAGCAGCATGATTCTGGTTGCAACTTGTTAATCCTAAATTTTTCTTTCTTTAGGGGTCATGCATCCAAAGAAAAAAGAAAAACAAAACAACCCTCAACCTTCCCGCTGACTGTTCTTGATCCACATAGTACTGACTTTTTCTGTTTAGGTGGAGAAGGAAAGGGGACATTTGAGAAAAGGGCAAAGTAGCAGAAAGCCCAAAATGTGCCTAGAGGGAAATAATAAATTTTTGATAATTCTCCAGTAGTGACATGGTCAGAAAGTCATAGGACTTCCTTTTAGGGCAAGTCCATAACTGCTTCAGACCCACATGAAAGAGCTTTCTCTGGGAATTTTTCTAAAGGGCTTTTAACTGCTGACAGTCAAAAGATCCAGTTTACTTCCCAAGAAATACCCAGAGTAAAACTCTTACTTCTGATCTGATGTAACTGCCTTTAGACTCCAATGCATTTGGATTTTTCTAGAGGCTACAGTTAAGCATGTCAACCTGTGATATGACTTTTAGTCCCTGCTAATTTCAGTCACTGGAGAACTAAAGGCAAATGGGAAGAGGAGAGAAAAAAAAAACAATCAGCTGAAACAAACGAAGAATTTAGACCTATTTTTCAGTGTTAATTGCTCTGGTTTCCTTCTTGTTTTATCTAATCTATTCTAACAGCCCTTCCTTTGAATTTTGTACAATGCACGCTTCTATAATTCTTACTGAAAAACATCTGGCGTCTTGGCAGCAATTCACCAAACAGAAACCTGCAGCAATGGAAATGTTCTGTAAAGACTATAAAGTGCAGGAAGAAATGGTAGAGATGAGTGGTAAAAAATTCTGATACATCACAATAAGATGTTCCCTCTCTTAAGTCTTGCCAGAGTTCACGGCTTACCTCTTTGATGATGTTCTTAATTATATTATCTTTAATTTCGTGGAGCACTTGATACAGTGTTAATTTTACAAGAATATAACCAGATGTACAATTCTTTTAATAATCAAAATTGTATCAGGAACATGTGTGTTGAATATCTCAATAGGAATATTGCAAAAGTGTTTGAAAAATAGTTATCTACCTTTTTTTAAGATGGGATCTCACTACGTTGCCCAGGCTGGAGTGCAGTGGCTATTCACAGGTGCAATTCTACTACCAATCAGCACAGGAGTCAGATTTTAAACACTTTCTTTTGGAGAAACACTTTCTTACAGGACCACTTTGACATTGGTATATCTGACTCTTTGTATACATAGTCAATATGGGGACAAGGAGGCCTTTTGTATTACTAATTATGAAATAAGTTCTAGAACCAGATTAATACATCTTTTTTAAGTTGAAGGCCCCTAAGAGGCAAGAATAGTTTTTTCATTCTAAGGAAAAATAAATCTTTGTTGAAAAACAAAAAAAAAAAAAATTCTATTATACTAGGTCCCATAGGGGGTCTAACAATGCAGAGACAATTCCTGCCCTCATGAAGTTGACATGTTCGTATGTAAGATAATAAATATACACAAATAACATAAGGCAACTAATAAGTGACTTAAAATGCATAAATGAAGTCCTGCAGTTTTGGAGTAGAATCCATCTATTTGTGGTGGTATCTGATGTGGGGGAGAAGGGAAATTTTTCTCAAAAAGTGACATATGATTTGACCACTGAAAAATGGGATGAAATTTTAAAGGGGAAACTGCAAGTCTGGAAAATTGCAGATATAAGAAATTACAGAGACACATGAAAATTGGGAGGGAAAGCTGGATAGGTGGATTGGTTTTACATGTCAGGCTAACAAAGAGCTAGGCAAACAAGCAAACAAACAAAAAGAACAGCATGACTGAAAACAATCAATCATATTTGTGAATCAACCCTATAACATTCCCACAAAGCCTTCTAGTTTAAATGGCAACCGAGAATCTTCTACCTCTTGAGAGTACTTATCTCAACTTTTATTTTTTCATTATATTGACTTAAAATCATTTTTCTTACAGCTTTCACTTCTTTGTTTAAATTCTACCTCTTATGGCCACACAGGACAAAAGAAGTTGTCTTCCAAAGGACAATTACTCATGTTTTGAAGTCAACTTTAAACATTAAAAATATCATGGTTCTTATGGCCAGAATGTCTCTGTTTATTTAATCGCTCACTATATACTATGATCATGGATCTTTCCCCCATTTTCATCACTCTACTCTAATTAAACTCAGTGTTTCTTATATACCCCTTTAAGTGAAATACACCCATTGGACACAATTCTGATGACAGTAAGTGCAGTACAGCAGTCTACTACCTATTTTATTCCAGATATCATAATATAACTGGCCAATTTTATGACCACTTTAATCTGGATTTAATTTATTAGACAACACAAGGCCATTCATGTTTTTTCACAGCTGGCAGTGGGTGAGGATGGATCAAAGAAAGAGAAGAATGAAGATGAGGAGCTGATTAGGAAAGTAGGATCATGGTCCAGGAGAAAGGCAATGAGAGGCTGATTTGAAGTGGTGATCATACAGATGGAAGGAGAGGACCCAAGGGGTAGAGGAAAGGAGACACCTTGGAGCTTGGCGTCTCATTAATCAGGTGTTAAGAAGAAACCACAGAAACTTCCAAGGTTATTAGTTGGGACTGGGAGAATAGTGGATTCATTGATTAGATATAAGGAAGTCTCAGGGCTCAACTAGCTTCAGAAGAAGGTGTTGGCTTTTGTTTGGGCATAAGAAGTTTGAGAGGACAACAGAGGGTCAGAAAATTAGGAAGCCACTTGTCTTTAACAGTCACAACTGTGACGGTGAGAGATTCTCAAGTAATGTCTTTAAGGTGAGCAGAGACCCCTTGGGTAACACCTATTTTTAGGGACATATAGGAGTCAGAAGAAGGAGAGAAGGAAAGTGAAGAGAATGAAGACGACCTGTATAAGGCAGGGCAGGATGTCAAGGGCAGGACAAAGTCTTATCCTCAAATACCAGGGAAGTTAAAGAGGACAAAAATTGCAGCAAAGCTGTCGCATTTGGTGATTAAGAAGAAATATCATTAAAGGGTAATTTTAGTGGCATAATGGAGACAGAAATCATATGTTTAGGTGTTAGGATATGATTAGATCATGAGGATCAGGAGACCACAAAGATAAATAATTTTTAAAAACATTGCTAATCAGGGCAAGGAGATTAACAGGATCAAAGGAAGCCTTTGGTGTTTTGATGGTTTTAGGAGGGGTTGTTTTATTTAGGATGGGCACACTTACGCACAGGCTGTAAGGATACGGTGGTGAGGAGGGACTAGGATGAAAGAAGTTTGTCCACACTGGAATCCTTGACCATGTAGCTGAGTTCAGATGGTTCAGTTTAATCCCACTCATCATTTTACTCAGGTATAACGGTTTAGCTCCAGTGTTCCGTTTAAGAACATTTATAGTATATTGCCTTAAAGAACAAAACTTAATGAAAATGCTTCTAACATGTGATTGAGAAGGGTGGACTCCTTTTCTCTTTTTCTCTCCTGTCTCACACACTCACACACACACACACACTACACATGCATGTGTATGCACATGTGTGTGCACGCGTGCACACACACACACACACACACACTCTCTCTCTCTCATAGCCATGAGTACTGCTGAAATATTTCTTTGATTCTATTTTTCCAGGCAAGTGGTCTTGGAAAATCAGCCCGATCTCATTTCCTTAGGGAGCAAGAGCAATGAGTTCAAAAGTTGGATTAGAATAGTTGTCATTTTATGCCAATCTGATTTAAATGGTTCTTTATACATTTGGATTTCCTTTACTCACCAGTACTGATCCCTAACATTTCCTCCTTGGTTGCTTTCTCTTTATTCTGTGTGGTAGAATTTAAGAGTAAACTTCTATCCATTGGAGTATTTTCTATTTGAAACAGCAAAAAATGTAAATCCAGGAATAGAGTGCTTATTAAGCTTGTTTTACCATCTTAGCTTTTAACATAATTGTACCTATTCAGAGGTGTTTGTATGTGTTCGTATGTGTTCAGTGAGATACAGGGCTTTCTCTTTCCACTGCCAGCTAAAGAAATAAGAAAAATACTGTGGCATTAGATGGAGAGATAGCAAAATTAAAATTTTTTAGAGTAACTCAAATACTTCTTGTTAAAACAATGAATGAACGGCCTGAAAAAGTATATCATTTCCTAGAATTAACCAGCTCTATCTGGGCCTCTAAGGACGGACACACACACACATACACACACACACACACACCCCACTTTGTCAACAACACTGAACCACTACTCACAGCCTGGAATTCACTGTGGATTACATACTTCTAGGCTTTGGACCATCTCTGTCCCTTTTTACAGAATTCTTTCTGTTTGATATCTGCCTAACAAACTCCTACTGCTATTCAAGACTTAGATCAAGCAACTTTATGTCTAGGAAACCTTTGCTGAGTCACTCAGGTAACGTAAACTCTTATTTTTCCCATCACCAATGTTATCTGCTTATTGTATGCCCAGTACCTAGCATGGTGCCTGAAGCTCTGTGAGCTTTTTTCACTGAATGAATGAAGCTCTGATGAACTGATCTAAATGCAGGGAAACAGAAAAAGGAGTCTAGAGCTGGAATGATTTTTTTATATATATTTTTAAAATGTCCCCCATGTATAGAGTTTCAAGGATACCATATGTGGTAGGTTGAATAATGGCCCCAAAGACATCTAGGTCTTAATTTCCAGAACCTGAGAAAGTTACCTTATATGACAAAAGTGACTTTCAGAGGTTATTAGATTAAGGATCTTGAGGAAAGTTGATCATCCTGCATTACCTGAGTGGGTTCCGTGATGTAGCCTCAAATGGTCTTATAGGCAGACAGAGGCAGATTTGCTAGAAGAGGAGGAAGGTGATGGGATGATGGCAGTGGTGGGAGAAGAGCAGTGTCATGAGCCATGGAATGAGAACAGCTTCCAGAAGTTGGGAGAATGCAGGGAAAAGGATTGTTCCCTGGAAACTCTGGAGGAAGTGCAGCACTGAAGACACCTTGATTTCAACCCAGTGAGACACTCATATTGGACTTCTGACATCTAAAACCGTAAAGAGAATAAATGTGTGTTGTTTTAAGACAGTTGGTGGTAATTTGTTACAGCAGCAACAGAAAGTCAATACACCATGAAAGTCCTGTTCTGCCTCTAGACTTTAAGGCACTCTTACTACTGGTTCTGACATTGTGATGGGTAGAAATGAAATCAAGATGAGCTTAGGAGCCAAAAAGACCTGTGTGTGTTTTGACTCTACCAGTTTTTAGCCAGATCTTTTAGTGGGAATGACTGGGCCTGGGTTTCCTAAGGTGAAAACGATACCTGCCCAATCTACTTCTTGCAGTTGTTATAAGCATTATATGGCATAAATTACAAAAAAGCATTATGTAAACTGCAACAGAAAGGTTAACTACATGACTATGACTTATTTCTTTGGACCTAGGAATTGAAGGCTTCTGGCAAAATGTAAATGAGCCTCATTTGATAATTAACACTGTAGTGCCGTGCTCTGAACAGTGTCTGACACGTAAAACTTTATGCGTATTTGTTAAGGAAATGAACAGATGATTGAATGCATGAATTAAATTAGCTTATTAGAAAAAATGTTTATTATCAATAGAATCTTGTTGGCAACAGGTCATAGGAAAAGTAAATATTGGCAAGTATTTTCACTTTTTTTACAGGACCCCACCTATAATAGAGATGGATGATGTGGGAGGAAGATGTGGAGTCTAAAGGGACTCCTTTAGAAATAGGACTAAAGCAGATTCCTAAATAGAGCTGGCAGCTGAGGGGCAACTAAGGGAGAAGAAAGGCGGAAGCATTGGGAGAGGAAGTAGAAGGACAGGGGAGAAGCAGAGAGGAGTATCATGGACAAAGGAAGAGTGGTTTCCAAAATGAAGGAGAATGATTACTAATTTCAAGTGCTGCTGGTGGGTTAAAGAAAAAAAGATAGTGTCCCTTGGGTTTATCGAGGCAAGTCATCAGTGGCCAGTGGGAGTAGGGAGATTGATTCACGGGTGGGGAGAGGGATATCCTCTTTTTTTCTGCCTATTCCTTGTTAAGCTTCCTACGTATTTTCCTAGTTCTCTTCTGGCTGCATCGGTTGCCTCTTTGGCTCCATTTACAACTTCTCTTGCTCTTGCCTCCACCAGCCCTGGTGATTTCTACAGCTCAGTGCTTGGTACTGAGCACAGACAGTATCTGTGCTCTGGACACATTCCCTTGATGAGCTCACGTCATCCCAAATCCTCAATTACCAGGTCTCTGGGTGACAACCTAACTGCTGACCTCCAGCTCAGCACATTTGGAGAAGCTATTTCTCCAGACATCCTGCAGAGTAGTCATCCATGAACTGAGTTCAAGACTAGAGTTTAATCTACCCTCCATGATACCGTCATATGCAATAGACTTTGTGCACATTCCTTTTGGGGTGTTTTTCTTCTAAAGGTAGTTTTCAGAAACCCAGAAGAGAACAGGGTTTCTGAACCAGAGTTTAACTGCAGTAGAATAGACTTGGCAGATTTGAAAGTGTGCCTGGTAAATAGGGAAAGTGGCTGTATTAGTTTGCTAAGGCTGCCACAACAAAGAATCACAGAATGGGTGACTTAAACAACAGAAATTTATTTTCTCATAGTTCTGGAGGCTGAAAGTCCAAGACAAACGTATTGTCAGGTTTGGTTTGTTTCTTCTGAGGCTCTTGTTGGCTTATAGATGGCCATCTTCCCCCTGTTTTCACACTGTCTTCCCTCTGTTGATGTCTGGGTTCGAATTTCCTCTTCTTACAAGGACGTTAGTCAGGTTGGATTAGGGCCTACTCCAATGACCTCATTTTAATTAATTACCTTTGTTGAGACCCTATCTTCATCACTGTCACATTCCGAGGTACTGGGGGAAAGACAATCTACTGATAAATATAGGGGGACACAATCCAGCTCACAATAGTGGCCAAACAAAATGAGGCTCAACTAAAAGGGAGAAACTTAGGTAGCAGAACAAGCTCCTTGCTCACCAGATGAGAGATAGAATGGGTGAATGGAGAGAATGAGGTCATTGTGGGTCACATGCTGACCACGAGTCAGCAACATAGTGCAGTAAAACACATGAGCACAATTTCTAGATATAGAACTAGAAGCAGAGTAAAGCACGTGAAGAAATTCAGTTCCCTTTGCAGTAACTGGAAGCATATTTCCAATGCTGAACTCCAAGCCAGAGAAGGATATGAAGATTCTGGACAATGTTCAGAAGAGAGCCATATAGAACCACACATACTTTTTTTCTTTCTCTTTTTTTTAGACATGGTCTCACTCTTTACTCCCATCGCCCAGGCAGCAGTACAGTGGCATGATCTGGACTCACTACAACTTTTGCCTTCCAGGCACAAGTGATCCTCCTGCCTCAGCCTCCTCAGGAGCTGAGATTCAGGAGTGTGCCACCACACCCAGCTAATTTTTCTATTTTTGGTAGAGACGGGGTTTCAACATGTTTCCTAGGCTGGTCTCAAACTCCTGAGTTCAAGCCATCTGCCTATCTTGGCCTTCTAAAGTGCAGGGACTACAGGTGTAAGCCATGGCACCTGTCCTAGAACTATATAGTTTTAAGCAATAGAAAGTAAAGATTCTGAAATTTATCTGCCCAGGAATGAGGAGGCTGAGACGGATTTATTAATGTTCTCTGACTCAAAAAATGTCGCTTGGAAGAGAATGACCAGTTGTTCTTCAATCTGTAGAGAGTGAAAGGAACGAAACTTAGCTTTGTCATGAATTATTTCTTAATGCTAGAAATTGAGTTGTCATAATATTAACAGTGTAAGTTATCAAAACTAGAGTTTATTAAGGTAGATTTTAAAAATAAAACAAATTATTCTTTATTTGAGTGATTTTAGCACAATTCTGCCTAAAGTTATGAGTATGTGGAAAATCATTATTCATTCCTGTATATTCAACACACATTTATTAAATGCCTACCAGATAGCAGGCATCCTGGCACCATTCCAGACCCAGTGGTGAACCAATTAAGTTCTTGTCTTCATGAAGTCTACTTCTAGTATGAGAGACAAACTATGCCTCACCACATACACACACACACACACACACACACACACACACACACACACACGCACACACACACTGTGAGATAGTGAGAAGGCCTATAAAGTAAATCAATAAAGCAGGGTAAGAGAAAGAGGATAACATAGCTGACTATTTTTAGACAGGGTGGTAGGGGAAGAGTCTCTAAAAAATATTTAAAGATTTCGATGAATTGCTAATAATAGCCAATATTTATTTAGGCAGACATTGTGTTAAGCTCTGTATCATTTAATCCTTGCAATAACTTATTTTACAACTCAACAATAAAAAAGAATGAGCTATTGACACACACAACAATCTGGATGAATCTCCAAAGAATTATGTTCTTTGGGAGGACGAGGCAGGCAGATCACGAGATCAGGAGATCAAGACCATCCTGGCCAACACAGTGAAACCCCATCTCTACTAAAAATACAAAAAATTAGCTGGGCATGGTGCCTGTAGTCCCAGTTACTCGGGAGGCTGAGGCAGGAGAATCACTTGAACTGGGAGGCGGAGGTTGCAGTGCGCTGAGATCATGCCACTGTATTCCAGCCTGTGATTACACACTTACATAACATTCTTGAAATGACAAAATTATGGAAATGAAGACAAGATTAGTGTTTGTCAGAGGTTAAGGTGTGGGCAGAGTAGAAGGGAAGTGGATCCTGGTGGTGAGGGAAATGTTCTGTATCTTTACCAGATCAGTATCTGTAACCTGGTTGTGGTTACTGCAGTTTTGTAAGATGTTACCATTGGGGAAAACTGAGTAAAGAGTATAGGGAGAAGTCTCTGAGTTATTTGTTAAATTGCCTGTGAGTCTACAATTATTTCAAAATAAAAACATTAACTGATGTTATGATTTCACTTATATAACATTCTGTAAAAAGCAAAATTATAGGGACAGAAAACAGATTTCTGTTTCCCAGGAGCTGAGGGCGAGGCTGACTTGTAGCTGATTACAAAGGGACACAAGGTAATTCTTTGGAGTGACAGTAATATTCTATATCTTGAATCTAGTGATAGTTACATGAACATGGGATGATTAGAACTCAGAACTGTACACTGAAACAGATGAAGTATATAAACATATGAGGTATGTAAATTATACCTCAATTTATATTATGTAACTTGATATAGCTGTTTTAAAATAAGTACTAATTTATTTTACAAAGGAGGACACGAAGGCTCAGAGAGGTAAAATAACTTTCTCAGTAACTTACATGACTAGTAAGACTCACAAGCTTTGAGTCAGCCTTGCTCTTTCCCTAGCTGCTAATCTTGACTTTAATTAGCTACAATATTTAATATTAATTTTAAGGTAGGGACAGAATTTATTTATTCACTTTAGTGGGTAGTGCCTAGGTAACAGGTAAACTTTACAGAGCTCCAGTGTCCCTGTGCAGTCTTGGGTACCATCTGCCTCCTGGTTCTGAGGTGCCACCAAAACCAGACACTTCACTGACATCAGTCAAACCCGCAAGGTAAGTATCTACTGTAGTCAAGAGGGGGGATGTGATCTCTTGGACAAGTGGAGGGGTTGGCCATTAGCAGGAGAATGGGCAGCTTATCCATGGTAATAGAGAGAAAGCAGGTTACAAGGACACAGAGCCAAGTGTCGGGTAGAGGTGCTGGGAGCTTGCACAAGAGCTCATCTGATGGTTTCTACTTTTCTAGAGTGAAAATGGGGAAGGGGTGACAAAAAAAATTCAAAACAGTAAGAATTGATCTATATTTCCTTAACATAACAAAATAATATTTCTTTTAAAAGATCATCATGCTTAACAGAAAATGATCATGATGGGAAGATAGGCAAGAAACTCTATCAATTACAATGCCACATGATACATAGGTAAATAATATTAATCTTGATTGAGGGTGTGTGAGGCAAGAGAAGGGAGTGGTTTCTTCTTCCTGCATGAGGCAAAAGAGATTTTACAGAGCAGGTGAAATGTGAAGCAGTACTTGAAGGATACAACAGTAATGAAGATGCACTGTTCTACATATTTAATATTCATAAGGGTCCCGTGAGAGGTAGGTGTTGTTGTTGTACCCATTGTACAGGAAAGGAGTTGATATACAAGCTCACACAGTGGGGGTGTGCAATGCTGACATAAACTTCTCATCTGACCCCAGAGCCTGCTCTTTCAATTATCTCCCCCAATCTCTGCTTTTTCAGACGATTATCCCCAAAATTTAAAAACTGCTTTTGTAACTTCCTATGTGTCTCTCTGTGGTTGTGTAAGTAAAATAAGTGTGGGATTTTACTGACAATGGACACTTTGATTGATCTCAGCCAAGCCTGCCCAATAGAGTCACTAGGGGAGCTTTTAGAAAGTTCTAAGTGCCAGGCTATACCCTTGGGAATTCTGATTTAATTGCTCTTGATTGGACTGCAGGCATCAGTCTTTTTAGAATCATTCCCCAGGTGATTCTACCGTGCAGCTGCAAGTGAGATCCACTCATCAGGTAAAAGAGAAGGGTTTTATTGGGCAGATAGAAGAATTTGATACTTGCAGTACCCTTAGTGATACTTGCAATACCATTGCTTTGGGTTAAGAATTTTCTCCTTAAAATGTAGTTTGCTCTTTAGGTTGGAAAATGTGTTAAGACTCTACAAAGGCCTTAGTGGGAATGATTTTATAACTGCTTTCTCCTTGTGATGAGACCTGTGGGAGGGACTGGTATTAGCATACCTAGGCCTGGAAAGGAAAGGGAACATAGGAATCGGAGAAGCCAAGTTTGAACAGAAAGCAAGAATTTGCTCTATACTTGGTAAAAGAATTTAATATCAATTTGAATATCAATAATTTAATAATTGACTCCAAGACCAAACCACCTGCTATCTAATTTATAATAAGCCTAAATAAGCTTCAACATCATATTTTGGCTAGTAAAGTACAAAGATGGCTAGACTATGAGCTTCTTGCTGAACAGTGCATGGCGCAGTACTTAAAACCTAATAGTCATTCATTGAATTTCATTGACTGAGTGAATTAATTAAATTCATCAGCTGACTTAATCAATGTGAAACGATTTACCCAAATATGGAAGCAGGTTTGGTGTTGGGTTAACAGTCTTTGCCATGCCATTGTAAGAGCATTCTAATTTGCTTCAATTTTCCCATTTTGTGACTAATTTTCCCACTCATTTTCCCATTCAGTTACATTTAGATAATTTTCAATTTCTTTACTATTAAAAAATACTGCAGAGAGAACCTTTATATGTGTTTGATTGTGTACTTGTACAGGAGTTTCTCTAGACTATATCTGTAGAGGTAGAATTGCTGGGCCAGGGACACACGCTTTTCAACTATACGTATGTGTGTATGTATATATATATATACATATATATATATATCTGGAAAGCTAGTTAACTTTATATATAGCTAACTAGCTTTCCAACTTTCTACTCCAAAGAAAACATGAAAAGCAAAACCTAAAGGAAAAGATTATCAATTTGACTTAAAATGTAAAAGTTCTATATGCAAAACATATAACAAAGTTAAAACACATTATAGCCCTTTTCACTTCTTTCCAGTGCATGTAAAATGCACCATAAACAAGCTTCAAGTTCCAAGTTTGCCTTTTATAATCAGTTCACAAGACATTTGGGAGAGGCCTGGGCCCTCTTTTCTTGTCTGCATTTGCTCTGTGAAGTTTAAGAGAATATTCCCATCTCCAGATGGTTCTTCGGGGCAGCTTGGCTGATGGTGGGCAGGCTGTGATCCAGGAAAGAATGATCTAAGACTGCAGGTGCTTGTTCTACCATTTTCCAGTTGTTCTACCATTTTCCAGCTTGTTCCAATTCCCAGCACTCCATGGGTGGGATGGTGGGTGGGGTAGCCTGGAGCCCCGATGGCCATCTCTGCCTGTCCCTTCCCTGTTCATCTTCCAGGGATGGACTAGTTTTGGTAAAATGGATGGTCAAGCTGTCTTGGACATAAATAATGTGAAAGAATTCTCACCAAGACTGATCACAGATTTGCCAATTGCTCCTTTTTTTGAAACACTGGTTATAAGACTTTTATCTTACATGTAAATTCTGGCTTTAATAACTCAGAGTTCGAATAGAAGTGTCCAGCCCTTCAAGGGAATCCTTTTGGAGATATTGATATCTCCAAAAGTCTTAGCTTTATAAATATTCAGATGTACAATATATACATATGTGACCATGTTATTTCATAATTTAGACTCTCTTAACTCTGCTTTAAATTCGGGTGTACTACATTAAAAGGGCAAAAAGGGACTAGCTACTGTCATAGCTTAAGTTACAACAGAGCTGCTTTTCCAGATGAAACTATATTTTCCCACAAGTGATTGTGTTTTAGATGGAATAGCAACACCTACAGTGATTCCCCATGCAATGTTTTCAAAAAGCATCTCAACAACAACAAAAAAGGCCTTTTTTAATGTTAGTAGAACTCCAAAATTTTCTAATTCCATTTAATTCTATTCTCAATTCCAGTTTTTACAGTTAGCAAAACAAATGTTAGAACTTAAAAAAAGTATAAAATATACCTTTAAAATGCAAGTATTTTAAATATATACTTTTTATAATTAAAAAATTGCAAAATAAATTTCTGTTTTCTTTTTTATTGTTTCTCTGAAGGATGAGAAAGGTGGTAAAGTGTACCTTTTCAATATAAATGCTTCTTTTCTTCAATAAGATACGAGTACATTTTCTAGCTTTTTCTGCCACATCAAAAACTCTGCTGCTATTCTGTGACTCTTCCGTGTGTCTGTGATCCAGGTATACATTAGTTTCTCACAGAGCAAGGGCAGTTTTCTTTTCCATGAACTGATTTTCTTTCCTTAGGTTGAACTTGAAAGTGCTAAACTCAGCACTGCAACTTCAGGCACTGGGTCCTTGCTTCTCTCCTAAAGCCTCCTGTGGATGGTACTCCATCTATAGCCACTACTGTTTAGCTTCCATGTCTTCATTTCCTCCATTGCTGGTCAATATCTATGAATTCTTGCCACATGTCAAGTGCTTTATATTCGTTCTGCCATCACTGTATCATAATTCCCACCAACACTATGCAATAGGTGTGTTACCCCAACTTTACAGATGGAGAAAAACCAAAGCACCTGAGGCTTCAGTAACTTGTTGAATATAGTCTGGTAAGTGGCAAGGAAGAGATTCAAACCCAGGTGAACAGCCATCAGACGCTGGGCTCCTGACTACTGCCCTTATCTTCTGTCTTCATCTCTATTCATTGCCAGTTGACTTTCACAAGAGGAGGTTTCTTCTGATTTGTTTCTTCCGGAATACTTCACTGGAGTATTCCAAGGGCCTAGAAGAGTACCTGGCTTAGAGTTAACACACGTTAACTAATAGCTACATGCATTAACTTGTTAATACAGTGGCAGGGGTAACTTTTTTTTTGAGAGAAAGAGAGACAGGGTCTCGCTCTGTCACCCAGGCTGGAGTGCAGTGGTGTGATCATGGCTCGCTGCAACCATAACCTCCTAGGCTCAAGCAGTCCTCACACCTTAGCCTCCCAAAGTGCTGGGATTACAGATGTGAGCCACTGTGCCCAGCCAAATAGTTTTTAAAACACATTTTAAATATATGATTGACAAATAAGGGTTGTATATATTCCAGGTATGTAGCATGATAATATGTTTACTTTGGGCGAAGATTATCACAATCCAATTAATAAACACATTCATCACCATCCATGCTGTGCCTTAGATCCCCAAAACATGTTTATCTTCTATCTGAAAGTTTGTATTGTTTGACCAACACCTCCTCTGGTTTCTTAAATGAATAATTCTCTTTACCTATTTTCCCTTTCAGTTATTCATTTGTTTGACTTCAACAAATGTTTACTGAACATCTAAAACATGGCCTTATTCTATGCACTTGAGATGTAATAGTGAGCAATCAAAGTCTCTTCTGTCAATAAGATTACACTCTTAAGGCAGGACAGACTAATAAATATGGTCAGCAAAGACAGGGAAGGGAAGTGGGCCATGGAGAGGGCTTGAGATTTTATGCTGGATGAGATTGGAAATGAACAGAGGGTTCTGCACAGAAAACTGATGTGACTGCCACCATAGTAAGAGGATCACCCTGGCTGCTGTTAGAACAATCAAAGTTACTGCAGCATTTCGAGCTACAGGCAAGTGGGTTGGATCAAGATAGTAGCAGTGGGGGATAATGAGAAATATTTAAATTCTATACTTTTCAAAGATATGATTTGCTGATGAAGCGAATGTTGGATATGAAACAAAGAGAGGAGCAGCTCCAAGGTTTTGGGCATTTGAACGGGGTATCTCAGGGGAAAGCTGCAGAGGAATAAGCTTGGGATTGGAGGGGAGTCGAGAGTTTGGGTTTCAAATATGCTTCTCATCATCTGGTATTGCCTTGTATGATAAAAACACTCAATAATGTCTCTCATTAGCCCCTTAGGGACCTGTAAATTCAAACACCCTCAGGGTACACCCAACAGAGCTGCTAACCTCACCGTATGACTTAGCCAAGTGTAAAACAATAAAGCAGTGGTACAGCCTGTGAACTGGAGAGTTCATGCATGACCCACAGGCACTGACAGAAAATGAAAAGTTGCGCTGGCCACTGTTGCCCTTGACCTTGAGTTTCTGACTGCCTGCAAAATAATATCAGCATCATTAGCTTTTATCCATATTGTCCTTAATGCTTATGTACCTTCTGCCTTCTACTAAACAGTGTATGCAGCTGAATTTGGTAGAGCAGAAAGTGCACACTCTTCTTCATTCATCATTATATTATTTGTACAAAAAATATTTAGTAAGCCTTTACTCTGTGCCAGTCACAGTTCTACAAAAGACATGACAGCAAATGCATAGTGTCCAATAACATTTAAGATGACACTTTGACCTCACATATTCAGAGATGATCCTTCTAGAGCTCAACTATGAAAACAAAACACAAAGGTGCCAAAAGGATCCTGAGAAGGTAAAACAGATGTTTGAAGTCTGATGTCCATACATGAAAGTTTCTGTACTGAATTCATAAGACACTTTTCCAGGATGGCCACTCTTATTTTATACACCATCTTAATGAACCTAAACATTTGTTTTTCTAGCCCCAAACAGATAAATCAGAAATAAGCTGGCAGATGAGGGGGAAGGCGAAAAGCTCTAATAGAGATGGGCACACTGAGAAGAGTACAGTGGCTCACACCTATAATCCCAGCACTTTGCGGGAGCAAGGCGGGTGGATTACTTGAGATCAGGAGTTTAAGGCTAGCCTAGCCAACATGGTGAAACCCCATCACTACTAAAAAAATACAGAAATTAGCTTGGCATGGTGGCATGCACCTGTAATCCCAGCTAATCCAGAGGCTGAGGTGAGAGTATTGCTTGAACCCAAAAGGTGGAGGTTGCAGTGAGCCAAGATTTCGCTATTACACTCCAGCCTGGATGATAGAGCAAGACTCTGTCTCCAAAATAAATAAATAAATAAAAATAAAGGAGAGAAAGCATGCAATCCACTCAAAAGGCATCCCTGAAAATGATGAATGTTTGCATTTGAAAGGATTTTGTTCTGGGATTTAGAAAGTCCACCCAAGTGAAATGCCTCATTCTCCAATAACATGGATATCTACTACCATCCCACACTCTTATCTGTGTGCCACACCTATGGCCAACAGATGCTAAAAACACACCACTGGACATGCCTTCCTGCTTACAGAGACCCTCTTATATCACCTGCTTCCTTCCTCTCTCCCATCTGCATTCCAGGGTATAGCCAGTTTTGAACCTGACTGCCATGGCCTGCCCTTTGCTCCCTGTACTCACAGGTTGGACTTAATAGCAGAATTCAGCTTCCCTGCTTCTGACTTGGGTGCTCAGAATTCATCATCCCTTGAGTCTGATGTGTGCACATGAGGTGTTAATCATCCTTTCCCCCTGGGCCTGTGTGCCTCAGAGCCCAACGTATCTTTGGCCTATACTTGGCTTATACTTGGATTGGACCTCCAGTACTGCTCACTGACTGTTCTGATATTCAACATGTACAGAAAACACCTTTCACATATGAAAAAGACACAACCCTTGTACTGTCAATAGGGATGCAAAATGAACTGTTCTCAAATATAACTGTTCTTTTTAGAAGTAGTTAACTCATAGAATCATAAATCTTAGAGTTAAAAGAATCCTTAAAGTTTGCCATTAGTCTTAATCCAAATACTGCCTACAAAGCTACTAAACTCTCCTGATTTTCACTGGTTTTCCTTATTTTCAGAAACATTCATTTATGAAACCGATAACTAGAAAAAGGCACCCATTCCATAACTGTGATATAAGGAAAAGCTAAAGGATTAATATAAGGATTAAACCAATGACCTTGGCTATTAAAGTAGAAAAAAGAGCTCACCAGCCACAGCTAGAGAGCCTGATGGTGTGGAGCTATATAAACAGCCCACATCACCCATTTTTATTAGGAAAATAAAGTACTACTTCTAAGTTAGAGAGCTTTTAGGAGTCATTGTCTATCATTTGAGTAGGTATAGAGTCATTACTATAAACTGGGCACATTCGAATAGAGTATAAGGTTTTGGTAAGTTTTATAAGTTTCTGAAGTTATTATAATTGTTGCTCAAGGTAAAGGGAGGTTGAGCTATTATTATTTGCATTATTTAGTTCTGTATTCATTAGCTTAGGATTAATTACATTTAACCATATGACCTGGGTTTTAAAATACCTGGAGACCACAAAATAACTTCTACAAATAAGTTCCTGGTATCCTCTGTCTAAAAGCAAATACAAAAGCAAGCATCCCAGCATTCACAAATTGCTCTTGCAATGTAAACTTTTTATTATTTTTCATTGCTATATGGAAAAACTGAGTCCTGTAGACCAAAAGTGAATTACATTACAATGATCACAATAGAACTAAGAGTGTTGGTACACATGCACACATTCACACATATACCAGACACAGACATGCACACACATGGGCAGTGTTAATGGGCATAGCTCTGGAGCAAGGTCCTTTTCATTTTCACTTACTCCTCATTTTTTCTTATCAACTGAGGATAAAGTGAGTATGATGAACTCTGAGTAATAATATGACTATGATTTCACACTGACCCTTCAAAATTCACTCAACTAGTAGCTTTCAACACTGCCTCATGCTTGGTTTCAACTTGCGTTTTTCAGGCCCCTAAATTATAAATAACATCTTTACACCACAACGCATTAGTACCAAGTGGTAAAAATGATTCCATTTCAGTAAAAATAAAGAACAGAATAAGCTCTAAAAGCCAGGAAATTGATATTCTGGGTGGTTTCACCATTGACACCCCCTGCAACTGGGGACATCCCTTAGGCCTGTGTTTCTGTATCTATGACATCAGGATGATCACTGAACAATCATGGGTCCTACACCTCACAGCTGGTCTGCTGTCTCTGGGGGGTTCTAGAACCTTCTGTGCCTTCTCCAGTTGAGCTCCCCTGCTCAAGTGCCTTCAGGTCCTGCATAGCCTATTCAGCCAGTTCTTTTCAGACTCCCAGGCTGACTACTCATCTTTCTGTCATCATCTAAGTAGAGGACTTTCTTTGTCCCAAAAGCTTTCTCTGACCTGGTGGTTGCCAGAGCCCTGCCTGGCTGGGGATTGTTGAAACCCACCACTGCTGGGCCTTGGCCTCACCACCACCAAGACAGGCCCAAATGATAGCTGGAGAGACAGCCTCAGAGCCTGGAGTGGCACCTCTGCCTCCCCCCATGGCAGCCTCCTGTAGCCTGGGCTGTGCATAGCCCTGTTCCTTAAGGTCACAGACTTAAAGGGACTTTCGATTTAAAATGAATAATTCAGTCCTCTTCACCAATCGGTTATTTCTCTTGTGGTTTTCTATAAATCCTTCCTCCTTTACTGAATAAAAGAGTAGTGTTATATTTATCTCTCCTTTGCTTTCAGGGAAAAAAAAGGTAGCTTGGGGCTGTACTTTTTCATCTGTTTGAAAGTGTATGACAAATACTTTGGGTCTCTCTAAACTGTGTAAAAAAAGTGTCACAAAAACAGCTATTCGATTAGCCTTTCACATTTCTAAACAACCAACATCAAATTCCTTTTTAAAAGATTTAATGAAGGATGCTCCTGAGATGCTGTCTCTTGATCTAGGTGCTGTTCCACAGATGTGTTAAGTTTGATGAAATTAACAGACCTGAATATTCATGATATCTCTTTTTATATAAATATTATCCCTCAATAAAACTTTCTTAACAGTTACGTGAACAGACCAAGATTTGAAAATGCTGGCTATCAATGATATTTTCCCCTTATGCATCTTAAACAGTAAGTATAAGTCTTACTTCCATAACAGTAGGGATTGGTATGACTTTTTTTTGTGAACTGAATTCAGTATAATTCGACTAATATGCCTAGTGATTCTTTAGGCTGAATTTCCTAACAGTATTCAGTGGAAGCTAAAAGTTTTGTCCTTTCCTGAAAGGGAATCTACAAAATATTTATCAGATAGGGTACAATGGAGATTGGAAACCTTGTTCTGTAATTTTTTTTAGCATGTGTTGTACTTTACTACCTCTAAATATTTATTTCTGGGCTAGGGAGTTCTAGGCAGTTGATAGAACTTTCAGCAGAATAAACATAAAAGATCGCTCCTACCCAAGCCGAAACCTCAAAAACCTATTCTCAATGAGCTTGACCATCACTTAAGAATATATCAAATAATGTTTTTTCTTGATTAAAATGAAAAAATTCTTTTAAAGGGGGTCTTTAAATGCAGTCATTTAAGAAAATGTTTGATGCACTCTTGCACTATTTTTATAGAATAGTAGTAAATCAGTAAGTCAGGCAAAGAAAATTCTACAATAAAGAAGAATCTATTCCACAAAAACCAGTTCTGCACCAAGAAAACACTTTTATACTACCTTTTTTTCCACTCTCTGAGCTGATACCACAAAGGGAATTGTACATGCTAACAAGATGGTTGGAGTAAATCTGTCTGGCAGTGTAATCTAGCCCTTTCAAGGGCCAGATTCTTTCTCTGTGACTATTGTTTATAACTCACAATAACTTATTGTTTACTTTCTCATTCAATGATGATCATGAGCCTCTGAAAGTCATCTATGGAGGGAGGTTTGTTCTTTTTTTCTTTTGCTTATTATTATTTCTTTTTTTAACGAAATGGCTTTGAAAAACTCTAAGTGCAGATGTTGTTAAAAGGAGCTGTTTCAACTTTCATGATGACTTTTTTCCCCAAAGTACTGTGTGCAATCATTAATCAGTTCTTCTCTTGGGTCATTTTATGTCACAAGAGAAATGTTAGCCTGCCCCTGAATGTCCTTCAGGTGCTGGGGGAGAAAACAACCCTAGAGAAAAGTGCTGGAAGGGATCACACTGTGTAAACTCAAATCAGTGAAAATATTTTAGGAAAGAGATCCTCACATGTCACACACAGTAAATTCACCTAAATTTTCCAGTTTCCTTCTGAACATGTGGATGCTTTCTCTTACCTGGTATCACCACAGGACACATTATCCATAAATTATCTAAATGTGCATGTTTATTCCACAGCACATGTGGCAATAACTACATTTTATTGCATATATTCATAAACATAAATTAACTTTGGGAAAAACATCTTTCTTGCCACCAATCCTTTTCTTTAAAAGGCAAAGGATGTTATAAAAGGTGAAATTTGAATACAGTGATTGAATTGCATATATTACTTTAGGTTGACTTCAGGTAGTTAGTTTTGATAAAAACCAATCTGTGCCTCTGTAATTCACCATTTTTATATCTATGTCTATGGGTTAGAATAAATAATATGGATTTTATTATTTTTTGGATCATTCAAACTATATCCGCAAACAGGAGTTCAGACGCCTGATTCTAGCTCTGCCTCACATTAGATAAATGATTTTCAGTATGCTTGTAACCAATCCAAGCTATGGTTTTTTCACCTACCAACACTAAACCACCTTCCAAACATTAAAATTGTAGATTCTAATAATCACTTCCCGCAAGATGTTTACATACTAATTTCTGGAACCCGAGAATGCTACCTTATATGGCAAGGGGAAAACTGCAGATGTAATCAAGTTAAAAAAACCTTAAAATGGGAGACTCTCCTGAATTACCCAGGTGGGCCTGACATAATCACAGGAGTCCTTATGAGAGGGACACAAGAAGAGTCAGAGTCAGAGAAGAGGCCACACGACAATGGAAGCAAAGATTTGAGTTATGTAGCTACAAGTAAGGTATACCAGCAGCCTCTAGAAGCTAAAAGAGGCAAGAGATGAATTCCCCCTCGCATCTCCAGAAGGAACCAGTCCTGCCAACACCTTGACTTTAGCCTAGTGAAACTGATTCCAGGCTTCTGACCTCCAGAACTGTGGGAGAATAAATCTGTATTGCCTTAAGCCATTGAGTTTTTGGTAATTTGTTAAAGCAGCCATGGAAGCTAATTCAGCAAGTTAGGGAGATGCACTTCCCAAAGGTGGTATGAGAAGCTCTATGGACAGTCTTCCCAGCAACGCAACTATAAATAATGAAAATTATAAAAACAACCACCATTTAAAGTCTCTGGAAAGTATTCTAACAACATACTGAAGATGTAGAAATGTTTATTAAAGAAAATTTACACATGCACACGTATGTTCATTGCGGCACTGTTTACAATAGCAAAGACCTGGAACCAACCCAGATGCCCATCGATGATAGACTGGACAAGGAAAATGTGGCACATATACATCATGGAATACTATGCAGCCATAAAAAATGATGAGTTCGTGTCCTTTGTAGGGACATGGATGAATCTGGAAACCATCATTCTCAGCAAACTGACACAAGAACAGAAAATCAAACACCGCATGTTCTCACTCATAGGTGGGTATTGAACAATGAGAACACATGGACACAGGGAGGGGGGCATCACACACTGGGGTTTGTTGGGGGAAACAGGGGAGGGACAGTGGAGGGTAGGGAGGTCGGGGAGGGATAACATGGGGAGAAATGCCAGATAGAGGTGATGGGGGATGGAGGCAGCAAACCACATTGCCATGTATGTACCTATGCAACAATCCCCACATGTTCTGCACATGTACTGCAGAAACTAAAGTGCAATTATATATATATATATATATATATATATATATGAAAAGAAAATTTACTAAAATTTTTTTTTTTGAGACAGATTTTTGCTCTTTTTGCCCAGGCTGGAGTGTAGTAGTGCGTTCTCAGCTCACTGCAACCTCTGCCTCCCGAGTTCAAGAGATTCTCCTGCCTCAGCCTCATGAGTAGCTTGAATTATAGATATCCACCACCACACCTAGCTAATGTTTTGTATTTTCAGTAGCGACAGGGTTTCACCATGTTGGCCAGGCTGGTCTTGAACTCCTGACCTCAGGTGATCCACCTGCCTTGGCCTCCCAGAGTGCTGGAATTACAGGCATGAGCCACTGCGCCCAGCCAAAATTTACTAAATTTTATTAAGAAAAATGGGCACCTGTAATCCCAGCTACTTAGGAGGCTGAGGCAGGAGAATCACATGAACCCGGGAGGTGGAGAGTGCAGTGAGCCAAGATCGCATCATTGCACTCCAGCCTGGGAGACAGGGCGAGACGCCAGCTCGAAAAAAAAAAAAAAAAAAAAAGAAAAGAAAGAAAGAAAAGAAAGGAAAAGAAAAGAAAAGCGACACTCTGGCCTTTGAAGCCAAAACTTGCTCTCCACCTCCAAGTTCGATGTGATGGAGGTCCTATTGGGCATGGCCAAGAACATGGGTTCTTTCTTCTTCTATATGATGGTAGAGTTACAGTTTCTCACAGAGTGGCCCAGGCCACCAATATTTCTTACTCTCTCCTATCTCCTTACTGCAGAAACTCTACTTTAGATAAGTGGAGTTTATCTAAACTCCACTTATCTAAACAAGAGGTCTGGGGCTCCTGTTCTTCACCAAGCCCCTAACTTGTAAAGTGGAAGTTTTACCTCGGGTTTGATAAGTCAAGACTACTGAGTCCTAATCAGACTCAATCCAAGTTGCTTTTAGGATGAAAAGTTTCATACCAAGAGAAGTAGTCCAAGACGACCAGTGGCTACCACCCTCACTAAGTACCCTGTTCATAGACTCTGGTGTCAATCCAAGGGAAGTCGATGCTGTCTCTCCTCCAGTTCCAAATCAGTGATGCAGAGGTTATGCCTCTGGGGATTAGGCAGACTGTAAAAACAGAGCTCTGTATCTCTCTCTAGGGGGACTGATTTTATTTGGAACAGAGTGTGAAGAATTTCAAGCCTAAGTGCACTACTGAAAATAATGGAAATTTTGATAGTGAGCAATTAAGTTTATTGCTATCATGGCAGTTAACTCCATGATAGTAATAAACAAATGACAGACCAGGTAGTTTAACAGAGAGAGAGAGAAATATATATATAGAGAGAGACAGTTGAAAAGAGTTCTGATGGAGTTGGAGTAAGCCACAAAACTCACCCCAAAGAACCCTGACTTTAATTAGATCAGCCTGTGAAGTAATTTGTGACCCAGGACACAGTCATAAACAATAGAGTAATTAGCAAGCAATTCGTGAATGCTACCAATAGAAGCCGATCAACTAGAAGCTTAATACAGATATAAAGGAAATAAGCAGTAAAAAAAGATTCTAGCTAAAACCATTGCTACTTTTGTGGGGAAGAGGAAATCAGTAGTGGTCAGGGTGACTGCACATGCTCAAGATTATGGAGCATCCAAAGCTTTATACTCTGGAAAAAATAAATTTAACCCAACGAGCTAATTGAACAAATAAGTAAACAACAATAAGCCCTGGGGGGGGGGATCAGTATATGGAGTTGCTATAATAGATTATCTAAAATGTTCCATTTTTGAGGATAACATTGCAACTCTGACTGGGACAGACAGAGCAGCGTGCGGAGGCTCGCATTGTGAATTTTAGCTCCACATCGACTGCAAGAACAAACCAGCAATCCCAAGAGGACGCACGGACCACCCCCTGAAGGAAGTGGACTGCTCCTGCAGGACCCAGGAGACACCCCAAATACTGTGAGTGCCCCAAATGCAAAAATTGGAAAGCAAGAGCCTCCTCTCCTGAACACACACTCCCACTGGAGAAGCTCAAGGTCTGTTTGCAGGAGAAGTTTTCAACCTTACCTGGAGCGGAGTCAATTTAGAGAGCTAAGTGAAATACAGGGGGTAGAAGAAGTAGCAGAAAGGCCCCGGAGCTCACTGGGCCACCAATCAGGCCACTCCTGCCTGGCGCCACAAGGATCCATCCGGAGGGCGACCAGACGAGCAGGAGGAGCGGGGCACAAAATTCCACAGGGAAAATGACATCTCCAGCTGAACTCTGTAACAATTTGAATAGGGCGAGAAGCCTCGTGGCCAGAACTCAAGGGAGGGTGCAAATCCAGTGAGCAGACTCCACAGGCAGGGGAAGAATCAAGCTTTTTACTCTCACAGCTGGGAGGCAGGTATCCTGAGGCAATTTCTCAAGCCTGCTCACCTACCACCCAGAAACAGACTCAGGGTTCTTAGCGGGGGGGCACGGTGGGAGTGAGACCAGCCCTTCGGGAGCTGTGTGAGGCCTGTGACTGCCAGCTGTCTCCCACTTCCCTGACAACCTGCATGACTCAACAGAGGCAGCCATAATCCTAGGTACACAACTCCATTGACCTGGGAAACTAACCCCACCCCCCACAGCAGCCACAGCAAGACCTGCCCAAAGAGACTGAACTCATACATGCCTAGCCCTAGAGAGATAGGGAAGGACCCCATCTGATGGTCCTTCCCTACCCACCCTGGTAGCAGAAGACAAAGGGCATATAATCTTGGGAGTTCTATGGCCCTGCCCACCACTGGTTCTTCTGCATACTAACACAGCTGATGCTCTCTGGAAAGCCCCATCTCCTGGCAGCATGCCAACCAGCACAAAAATAGAGCACTAAACCACCAAAGCTAAGAACCCTCACAGAATCCATTGCATTTGCCCCTTGCCACCTCCCTGGAAACAGGCACTGGTATCCACAGCTGAGAGACCCATGGACAGTTCACATCATAGGACTTTATGTGGATAACCCCCCAGTATCAGCCTGGAGCCAGGTAAACTTGAAGGATGGCTAGACCCAGAAGAGAGACAGCAATCACTGCAGTTCAGCTAACAGGAAGCCAAATCCATAGGAACAAGGGAAGAATACTACATTAAGGGAACACCTCATGGGACAAAAGAATTCGAATATCAGCCTTCAGTCCTAGACCTTTCCTCTGACAGAGTCTACCCAAATGAGAAAGAACCAGAAAACCAACCATGGTAATATGACAAAACAAGGCTCTTCAGCAGCCCCCCAAAATCACACTAGTTCACCAGCAATTGATCCAAACCAAAAAGAAATCCCTGGTTTACCTGAAAAAGAATTCAGGAAGTTAGTATTAAGCTAATCAAGGAGGCACCAGAGAAAGGCAAAGCTCAATCTAAGGAAACCCCCAAAAATATAAAAATCTAAGGAAATCCAAAAAAAAAGATACAAAAATTGAAGGGTGAAATATTCAAGGAAGTAGAGAGCTTAAAGAAAAAACAATAAAAAATTCAGGTGACATTGGACACACTTATAGAAATGCAAAATGCTCTGGAAAGTCTCAGCAATAGAATTGAACAAGTAAAAGAAAGTAAAAGTAAAAGAAAGAAATTCAGAGGTCAAAGACAATGTCTTCAAATTAACCCAATCAAACAAAGAAAAAAGAAAAAAAAAAAAAAGAAATACAAAGTCTCCGAGAAGTTTGGGATTATGTTAAATGACCGAAACTAAGAATAATCAGTGTTCCTGAAGAAGAAGAGACTTCTAAAAGCTTGGAAAATATATTTGGGGGGAATAAACAAGGAAAACTTCCCCAGCCTTGCCAGAGACCTAGACATCCAAATACAATAAACACAAAGAACACCTGGGAAATTCATTGCAAAAAGATCTCTGCCTGGGCACACTGTCGCTAGGTTGTCCACAGTTAAGACAAAGGAATTAATCTTAAGAGTTGTTAAATATAAGCACCAGGTAACCTATAAAGGAAAAGCTAACAGATTAACAGCAGATTTCTCCTCAGAAACCCTACCAGCTAGAAGGGACTGAGGCCCTATCTTCAGCCTCCTCAAACAAAACAATTATCAGCCAACAGTTTTGTATCCAGCAAAACTAAGCATCATATATGAAGGAAAGATACAGTGTTTTTCAGACAAACAAATGATGAGAGAATTCTCCACTACCAAGCTACCACTACAAGGACTGCTAAAAGAAGCTTTAAATCTTGAAATGAAACCTGAAAACACATCAGAAGAGAACCTCTTTAAAGCATAAGTCACACAGGACCTATAAAACAAAAATACAGGTTAAAAAGCAAAAACAAACAAAAAAAAAAGTACACAGGCAAAAAATAGCAAAATGAATGCAACAGTACTTCACATTTCAATACTAACATTAAATGTAAATGGCCTAAATGTTCCACTTAAGAGATGTGGAACTACAGAATGGATAAGAACTCACCAAGCAACTACCTGCTGCCTTTGGGAGGTGCATCTAACACATAAGAACGCACATAAACTTAAAGTAAAGGGGTGGAAAAAGGCATTTCATGCAAATAGACACCAAAAGTGAGCAGGAGTAGCAATTCTTATATCAGACAAACTTTAAAGCAATAGCAGTTAACAGAGTCAAAGAAGGACATTACATAATGGTAAAAGGCCTGGTCCAACAGGAAAATATCACAATACTAAATATATATGCACCTAAGACCAAATTTACAAAACAATTACTAATAGACCTAAAAAGTGAGATAGGCAGCAACACAGTAATAGTTGGGGACTTCAGTACTCCACTGACAGCACTAAACAAGTCATCAAGACAGAAAGTCAACAAAGAAACAATGGATTTAAACTACATCTTGGAACAAATGGACTTAACAGATATATATACAGAATATTTCATCCAACAACTGCATCTATTCAACAGCACACATAAATTTCTCCAAGATAGACCATATGATAGGCCATAAAAAGGGCCTCAATACATTTAAGGAAATTGAAATTATATCAAGCACTCTCTCAGACCATAGTGGAATATAACTGAAAATCAACTCCAAAAGGAATTTTCAAAACCATGCAAACACATGGAAATTAAATAACCTGCTCCTGAATGAACATTGGGTCAAAAATGAAATCAAGATGTAAATTTAAAAATTCTTCAAGCTAATCAACAATAATGAAACAACCTATCAAAATCCCTAGGATATAGCAAAGGCAGTGCTAAGAGGAAAGTTCATAGCCCTAAATGCCTACATTGAAAAGACTGAAAGAGCACAGACTGACATTCTAAGGTCACACCTCCAGGAACAAGAGAAACAAGAATAAACCAAACCTAAACCCAGCAGAAGAAAGGAAATAACCAAGACTAGAGGAGAACTAAATGAAATTGAAACAAAAAAGTACAAAAGATAAATGGAATAAAAAACTGGTTCTTTGAAAAGATAAATAAAATTGATAGACCATTAGCAAGATTAACCAAGAAAAGAGAAAATCTAAATAAGCTCAATTAGAAATGAAATGGGAGATATTACAACTGACACCACAGAAATACAAAATATCATTCAAGGCTGCTATGAACACATTTACACACATAAACTAGAACACCTAAGAGAGAAAGATAAATTATTGGAAAAATATAATCCTTCTAGCTTAAATTAGGAAGAATTAGATACCCTGAACAGACCAATAACAAGCAGTGAGAATGAAATGGTAATTAAAGAATTATCAACCAAAAAAAGTCCAGGACTAGATGGATTCACAGCAGAATTCTACCAGACATTCAAAGAATTGGTACTAATACTATTGACACTATTCCAAAAGATAGAGAAAGAAGGAAACCTTTCTAATTCACTCTATGAAGCCAACATCACCCTAATACCAAAACCAGGAAAGGACATAACCAAAAAAGAAAACTACAAACTGATATCCTTGAGGAACATAGATGCTAAAATCCTTAACAAAATACTAGCCAACTAAATCCAACAACATAACAAAAAGATAATCCACCATGATCAAATGGGTTTCATACTAGGAATGCAGGGATGGTTTAACATATACAAGTCAATAAATGTGATACACCCCATAAACAATTTAAAACAAAAATCCCACAATTATCTCAATAGATGCAGAAAAAGCATTTGACAAAATCCAGCATCCTTTTATGATTAAAACTATCAGCAAAATTGGCATAAAAGGGATATACCTTAATGTAATAAAAGCCACCTAAAACAAACCCACAGCCAACATAATACTGAATGGGGAAATGTTGAAAGCATTCCCTCTGAGAACTGGTAGAAGACAAGGATGCCCACTCTCACTACTCCTCTTCAACATAGTACTAGAAGTCCTATCCTGAGCAATCAGACAAGACAAAGAAAAAAAGGGCATCCAAATCAGTAAAGAGGAAGTCAAACTGTCACTGTTTGCTGACGATATAGCTGTTTACCTTGAAATCCTGAAGACTCCTCCAGAAAGGTCCTAGAACTGATAAAAGAATTCAGCAAATTTTCCAGTTATGAGATTAATGTACACATATCAGTAGCTCTCTCTATACACCAACAGTGACCAAGCAAAGAATCAAATTAAAAGCTCAACCTTTTTTAGAAAAGCTGAAATAAAATAAAATATTTAGGAATATACCTAACCATGGAATTGAAAGACCTCTACAAGGAAAACTATAAAATACTGCTGAAAGAAATCATAGATGACACACAAACAAATGGAAACACTCGTATGCTCATGGATGGGTAGAATCAGTATTGTGAAAATGACCATACTGTTAAAAGCAATCTATAAATTCAATGCAATTCCCATCAAAATACCATTATCATTCTTCACAGAATTAGAAGAAACAATTCTAAAATTCATATAAAATCAAAAGAGAGCCCACATAGCCAAAGCAAAACTAAGCAAGAGGAACAAATCTAGAGGCATCACACTACTGATTTTAAATTATACTTTAAGGCCATAGTCACCAGTACAGCATGATACTGGTATAAAAATAGGCACATAGACTAATGGAACAGAATAGAGAACCCAGAAATAAACCCACATACTTACAGCCAACTGATCTTCAACAAAGCAAACAAAAACATAAAGTGGGGGAAAGGACACCCTTTTCAACAATTGGTGCTGGGATAATTGGCTAACCACATGTAGGAGGATGAAATTGGATCCTCATCTCTCACCTTATACGAAAATCAACTCAAGGTGGATCAAGGACTTTAACACCTGAAACTATAAAAATTCTAAAAGATAACACTGGAAAAATCCTTCTAGACATTGGCTTAGGCAAGGATTTTATGACCAAGCACCCAAAAGCAAATGCAATAAAAACAAAGATACATAATTGGGACCTAATTAAACTGAAGAGCTTTTGCACAGCAAAAGGAATAGTCAACAGAGTAAACAGACAACCCACAGAGTGGGAGCAAATCTTCACAATGTATACATCTGAGAAAGGACTAATATCCAGAATCTACAGCGAACTCAAATCAGTAAGATTAAAAAAAAAAAAACAATTCCATCAAGGTATACAAATGGCCAACAAACATGAAAAAATGCTCAACATTACTAATGTACAGGAAAATGCAAATCAAAATTACAATGTGATATCACCTTACTCCTGCAAGAATGGCCATAATCAAAAAATCAGAAAACAGTAGATGTTGGCTTGGATACGGTGATCAGGGAACACTTCTACACTGCTGGTGGAAATGTCAACTAGTACAACCACTATGGAAAACAGTGTGGAGAATCCTTAAAGAACTAAAAGGAAAACTACCATTTGATGCAGCAATCTCACTACTGGGTATCGACCCAGAGAAAAAGAAGTCATTATGTGAAAAAGACACTTACACATGCATGTTTATAGCAGCATAATTCACAATTGCAAAATTGTGGAACCAACCCAAATGCCCATTGATCAATGAGTGGATAAAAAAACTGTGGCATATATATATATGATGGAATACTACTAGGCCATAAAAAGGAATGAATTAACAGCATTTGCAGCAACCTGGACACATGTCCATTTGATCACATGTCCAGAATACATAAAGAACTCTTCCAATTCAACAATAAAAAGACAAACAATGCAATTTAAAAATGGGTAAAGAAGTCAAATAGACATTTTTTTCAAAAAAGATATGCAAATAGCCAACAAGTACATGAGAAGATCATTAATCAGGGGAATGGAAATCAAAACCACAATAAGATACTACTTCACAAACACTAGCATGGATATAATTTCAAGAGACAGAAAATAGCAAGTCTTATTGAGTATGTGAACAAAATTGGAAGCCTTGTACATTGTGGGATTTTAAAATGGTGTCACTACTTTGGGAAACAGTTTGGCAGTTTCTGGAAGTGTTAAACATACAGTTATCTTATGACTTGGCAATTCCACTCCTAGATCTATACACTATAAATATAAAAACACATATCCACACAAAAGCTTATATGTGAAAATGCATAGTAGCACTGGTCACAATAGCCAAAAAATGGAAACAACCCAATGTCCATAAATTGATGAATGAATAAACAAAATATGGCATATCCATCCAATAGAATATTATTCAGCAGTAAAGAAATAAAATACTCTGGCCAGGCACAGTGGCTCACTCTGTAATCCCAGCACTTTGAGAGGCTGAGGTGGCGGATCACCATGTTGGCTAGGATGGTCTCCATCTCTTGATCTCACGATCTGCAGAAAGACAGAATGTTTTCTGTCTAAGATCATGTGGATCATGAGGTCAAGAGATGCCGACCAACCTGGCCAACATAGTGAAACCCTGGCTCTACTAAAAATACAAAAATTAGCTGGGCATGGTGGCGCATGCCTGTAGTCCCAGCTACTCAGGAGGCCGAGGCAGGAGAATTGCTTGAACCTGGGAGGCAGAGGTTTCAGTGAGCCAAGATTATGCCACCGCACTCCAGTCTAGTGACAGAGGGAGACTCCATCAAAAAAAAAGAAAGACAGAAAGACAGAAGGAAGGAAGGGAGGGAGGGAGGGAGGGAGGGAGGGAAGGAAGGAAACTACTGATACATACAACTACATGGATGAACTTTGAAAACATGCTAAGTGAAAGAAGATGGTCACGAAAGACCAAAAATTATATGATTCCATTTATATGAAATGTCCAAATTAGGCAAATAATCTAAAGAGACAGAAAATAGATTGATTGCCTCAAGCTAGGTGACTTGGGGGAGGGGTGTGGGAATTGACTGCTAATGAGTGTGAAGTTTCTTTTAGAGGTGATAGAAAATAGAATAGGTAATTAAGATTGGGTGCAGTGGCTCACACCTGTAATCCTAGAACTTTGGGAGGCCAAGGTAGGCAGATCGCTTGAGTCCAGGAGTTCAAGACCAGCCTGGGCAATGCGGCAAAACCCCATCTCTACAAAACCACAAAAATTAGTTGGTCATGGCATGCCTATAGTCCTAGCCTACTCAAGAGGCTGAGGTAGGAGAATCACTTGAGCTGAGGTGGTGGAGGTTGCAGTCTGCTGAGATCGTACCACTGCACTCCAGCCTGGGCAACAGAGAGAGATTCTGTCTCAAAAAAAAAAAGAAAAAATCTAAAAATATATTGTGGTGACCACACAACTCTGTAAATATATTAAGAATCATTAATTGCATTAAATAATGTTATTTAAATGTTTATTAGTTATCCACAATGTTACAATTATAATAAAATACCAGTTTATTGAAGAAAAGTGTCTTTAATTTGAAGTAAACTTAGTTTTTTTTTCTGTTCATTTACTCATACTACAAACATTTACAGGACATCAAAACGTGCTTGGTACTAGCAATACTTAGATGAAAAATAATTTATGCAACTAAAACTGTGTTTGTCATATGGTACATACTCAACCAATATGTTTTGGATAGATGGATGTATGACCATAGAATAGATCTGGTAAGTACAAGAAAGAAGGTAGTATTGTTCTGTTTTTATTAATGTTCATAAAGCTGTACTAATGTATCTAAATTGGAACTTTACCAAGACTAGGTAACAATGATGCCTTGATTTCCTTTCCTTTGTAAGATGAACATATAAAGCAGCAGTTTGGCTGAAAAAAACGAACAGCAATAACACAACAACAAAATTATTGGCTGATATAGTAAATTACATGCCATGGAAAGGTCCTGGGGTTTATTGTCAGGAAAAGAATAATGGATTCAAACATTGTCTCTGGCACTTACTACCAATGTGACCTGAAATAAGTTATTTATGCCTTTGTTCAGTTAAAGGGGAATAATGTAACATCTTCCCTACTTGATAAGATTATTAATAATGCATATTTAGAAAGCAGCATAATGGTCAATAAATGGAAGTTATGATTCTTCGGCTTAACTTCAAATAGATTCACTTTTTATAAAAGTAATATAATAACTGCTTGTACTATTATTTATCCATAAGGGTAAACATTTAAAATATATATTTAATATGTCACATCAAACTTTGTAATAAATAATAAAAGAAACATTATGAAACTCTGAGGTTCCACAGAATATAATATAAGATACACAATTTGGATGTTAAACTAAATAACTGCTGAAAACCTGGTCTTACTCATTTAGGCTTCTCTGCCTTTCCATTTTAATTTTTTCTTTACTCTTAATAATAAATATATCATTATTATTTATACTATTACTTACAACCATAGTAGCACTTTTCACTTTTTAAAAAGTAGCTTGAAATTATTTATACTACAACAAATTTGTGAATTTGCAATCAGAAATTCTAAAACTCAATTCAGCAATCCAAGTTTTTCTTACTGTACAGTCTCCTCATTAATTCAACCATGCTGCATCCAAATCTTTAAAAAACATTTCCCCAAAGTTAGTGGAATGAATTTTATGATTTAGATGCCATATTTTAGATGCCATTTAAAAAATAATATATGTTAAAGAGTCCAGGTAAGGAGCTATACGTTTATTTTGGGACTTGAGAGAAGGAGGTTTATTGTTCACAATACTGCCATGTTATGAACTGAATGTTTGTGATCTTTCCCCCAAAATTCATTTGTTGAAACCCTAATCCCCACTATGAGGGTATCTGAAGGTGGAGCCTTTGGGAGGTAATTAGGTTTAGACGAGGTCATGAGGGTGGAGCCCCCATGATGTGATTAAATATGTCTTTATAAGGGGATGAGAAGACTGGAGCTCTCTCTCTGCCATGTGAGGATGCCATGAGAAGACAGCCATCTATGAACCAGAAGGAGGGCCCTCACTAAGAACCCAACCATGCTGCATTCCAATCTTGGACTCCCCAGCTTTCAGAACTGTAAGAAAGAAATATTTGTTGTTTAATACTTCTGGTCTGTGATGCTCTATTAAAATAATCCAAATGGACTAAACACCCCATCCCTTTTTTTTTTCCATTTTCTTTCTTTTTTAAAAAAATTGCATTTTAGGTTTTGGGGTACATGTGAAGAACATGTAAGATTGTTGCATAGGTACACACATGGCAGTGTGATTTTTTGCTTTCCTCCCCCATCACCTATATCTGGCATTTCTCCCCCCCCATGCTATCTCTCCCCAACTCCCCACCCTCTGCTGTCCCTCCCCTATTTTCCCCCGACAGACCCCAGTGTGTGATGCTTCCCTCCCTGTGTCCATGTGTTCTCATTGTTCAACACCCGCCTATGAGTGAGAATATGCGGTGTTTGATTTTCTGTTCTTGCGTCAGTTTGCTGAGAATGATGGTTTCCAGTTTCATCCATGTCCCTACAAAGGACACGAACTCATCGTTTTTTATGGCTGCATAGTATTCCATGGTGTATATGTGCCACATTTTCCCTGTCCAGTCTATCATCGATGGGCATTTGGGTTGGTTCCAAGTCTTTGCTATTGTAAACAGTGCTGCAATGAACATTCATGTGCATGTGTCCTTATAGTAGAATGATTTATAATCCTTCTCTTTCGGCCATCTCTGCTTTAGTACTGAAGGCACCAAAAAATAAACATTAGCTTTATTCTCCAAATATAACTTCCTTCTCCTTTCAAAAAATATTTAAACAACAAACCTCTCTTTTAATCTTCTTTCTCCTCACTTCAGAAAAAAAAAAGCATTGAGAGACTGATTCTTAAGAAAATTATTTTGAGTCAGAGCTACCTTAGCTGATGCTCAGTGGATTAACTTCACTCTGGTGCCACACCCCCAACCCGAGCTCAATACAGCTAACTGGAATTTTATATAAGTCCCACAGGTCAGATTTCTCAGGACTGTATTTTCAAATCTTCTATTTAATCATGCCATGTCTATGGTATATTTTAAATTTTAGAGGTCAGTATGCATTCAACGATTCAGTTAATGCAACATTCCAAGCACTGCTCTAGGCATTGAAAATATAGCACGAGATCATAGCCTTGAAGAATGATTAATAGTCCTTCAAGAATACGCTTCTCTAGGATCTTATATTACAGTGAGTGAGACAGAAAATAAACATATAAAATGATAATTTTAGATTGTGATAAGAGTTATACGGCAAGTCATGACAGAAATATAAATATAATTTACATTATAATGGGATGAGCAGGGGAAGACTTTCTAAACACTTGACAGTTGAGTTGAATCCTGCATGACAAGAAGGAGCAAGCCATGCAAAGAACTGGAGGAAAGGCTTTCAGAAGAAGCAACCAGCAAGGCCAAAGACCCTGACACATGGTGTGTTTGAAAAATAAAGAGGAGGGCAATGTGCTGAGTAAGCAAAGAAAGAATGGCGTGAGATGAAAAAGATTAGCAAGGGCCTGATGATAGAGGGCTCTACAGACAGTAGGATGTAAGACAAATAAGGAAGAGACTTACATATTCCTTTTTAATAGCAAGGAAAATGTCCCAGGAAGTTCTGTACCAGGTTTTCCTTTCAACTCATTGGCGAGAATTGTGTCACATGCACATTCCAATTTTTAAACCAATTGCTGATAATAGGAATGGAGCTACCATGCTGGAGCCATGACTAGTCGAGTGTCACTTGGATGACCAATCACCCCAAAGACTATGGCCCCTTGGGAACTGCACAAAATCAAGGTTCTGATGGCAAAGAAGAAGAGAGGAGTGGCTGTTGTACAGGCTCCTGATGGAGAGTGCCAGAGAAAATCAATGTTTGTTATCAAGTGGAGGTACCAGGTAGACAGTTGATTTTGAGTCCGAAATTCAGGGTGTCAGATTAATGGCAAATGGCACAGAGCTGACATTTATGGTCAGGAACTGGACAAGATCACCTGGAGAGATTGCATATAGATTTAGAAGTCAGTCCAGTATTGAGATATGCTTTAGCATATCTCAATATTTTGAGATCAGATAAAGGAAAAGAAATAAAGAAAGGATTGGCCAGAGCTAGATATGGGAAAGCATTCATCATAAAAGTCGAGAGAGAAAGTTTTCCAAGAAGGAACTGGATGGTTGGATCAGATGTGGCTGTGAAGAAGGTGAGTACAATGAAAACAGGAGAAGTGCACATAGGATCCAGCAATAATGAGACTGTGGTGGCCCTGACAGAGCAGATTCAGTGAGTGGTTAAGTAGAAGCTTGAAGCCAGGTGTGGTGGCTCAGGCCTGTAATCCCAGTACTTTGGGAGGCCAGGGCAGGAGGATCACTTGAGCCCAGGAGTTCAAGAGTGGAATGGGCAACATAGTGAGATCCCTTTCTTTCCAAAAAAATAAAAATTAGCCAAGCGTGGTGGTATGTGCCTGTACTCTCAGCTACTCAGGAGGCTGAGGCGGGAGGATTGCTTAAGCCTAGGAGGTTGAGGCTGTAGGGGGTGGCCACTGCATACCAGCTTGGGAAGCATAATAAGACCTGTCTCAAAACAAACAACCCCCCCACAACAACAACAAACAAAACAAACAAAAAATAAAACACAAAACAACCCAGAATCCTCATAGAGTAACCAAAAGAGTGAATGATGAAAACCAAGGACGTATTTTGAGGGTTTTTTTTTTTTTTTGTAATTTGGGGAGTTCACAGAACTTGCATGTATGTTGTCTGGAATGACGCCATGTGGAGAAAGCCTTGATGCTGCAGAATAGAAGGAGTTTAACTGTAAGAACAAGAATCCTTGGAAAGATGAGGATGGGAAGGATCAGAGGAGGACTGGAAGGATTCACCTCTGATAGAAGCAGACACATTTCTCCTGTTTCAACAACAGGGAAGGCAGGGACAATATGGGCACAGAGACTGAGGTACATAGATTTGACGAGATGAAGGCGCTCTTATCTGATCTTAGATTGTTTTTCAATGAAGTATGAGTCTAAGTCATCAGCTATGAATAGGAGGGAGAGAGTGTGGGGAGGTTTGGGGAGAGAGGAAATGTGAAATAGTCATTTTGAAGACTCAAACAGGAACTTAATTAGGGAACACTAGTAAGACTCTTTCATAGTACTAAGAGCCTATTTGACGCCTGAGATTACAAATTTAAAGTGCAGCCAGGACAACAGATGTGATTAATATCCAGGCAAAGAGAAAATGGCTAGTTGGGCTCAGGAAGAGCTGGAGTCTAGCCAGGTAAGTACAGGGAGAGTGGGGCCAGAAAATTCAGCATGTTTTCAATTAAATGATTTTAGAAATGGGTCATGAATTGTAAGCTGGGCAAACAGAGAAGCAAGGTTAGGGGAGTAGTGAAAATTGTGAAAGAGTGACAGCATCAATGGACTAGAGGCTTCAATAATTAAGGAATAATTGCAATGGAGATGTGAGGGTAGGGAGCTGAGAAGAGAGGTGGTCAGGACCATTAGACATATTTCCACTTTGTAAGGTTAGGTTGCTCATATATTATTACTTGGCAGTCACTGCAGCCTTTTTAAAAAGATCAAAGCTACTGCTGAGCCCAGCTTGCTAACATAGAGTAGAATTATGTGTGGCTAAGAAGCAGCCATGTGATTAGGGAATTGATAATGTGCTAATTCAGTGATGCCATGGTAAAAGAGGCCACAAAACATTAGATCTGAACAATAGAGCAACATCACAGCATAGGGAAAAGAACTGGGGCCTGCTTCAAACCCAGCCATGACATTTAGCAGCTGTTTGTGTTTCAGACTTTCTGAGCCCCTTTGCATTTTGGATTATCCTTTTAAACTGGACTATGGTTACCTCCTTCACATGGTTGTTAAGCATAAGAAGAATTATGTATGTAAAATGTCTATAAATAACAGGTTCTCAGTAAATAAATATTAATCATGGTGAAAATAAGGAGCCATGTTCCTACTGCTGCATGGCAGTTTTGGAGTCACTTTGGGAAGCTTGTAGGTGTTGAAGGGATGTGACACCCAGAAGGACAATGAAAGGACTCTCCTTGTAGGGACCTCATGGGTGAGGGCAAATCCTGAGTTGGTTATTGCATTGTATCTAATAGTTCTGATAATAGGATTGAAGTCCTATTTGTTGGCTATTGACAGTATAGAGGTAAAAAATAAAACCACAATATCTGGGTTAATTTTTTTTTAGAAAAAATAGTAAAACTCCACACTAGGAGAGATGCCACTGTTCAAGATGGTACGGGGTGGAAGTCCTACCCCTTGCCCAGCAAGAACAGGACTGTTGTTTATAGACAGCTTATGGAGAGTAGAGTTCAGTGTCCCTAAATGTGTTCTGAAACCATCCTAGTCTTTACCTTCCTCTCAGGTCCCTCTCATCTCTCCTGGCCCTCTCCCATCACTCTGGCCTCTCCACCTGCCCCCTGATTTGTCATTTGATTATTCTATCTTCCTAGATTCATCTTGGAATCTAGCATCTGATCTCCCTTTTCAAGGGTCTTCTGCTTTCCCGTTGAGGGACTCCCAGTATCCACCCTAGCCCCAGGATCATTTTTTTTTTCTCTTGTGATTTTCTCAAAGCCCCTTAGAGGGGCAGCTGGGTTGAGAGGGGTGATGTCTGCCACTCAAGTGTGTTATCCCAAAGTCTCTGGTTCTTCAGTACTTCCTGGTTTTGATTACTGCTGAAGTAAAAGGTAGCCTGAAACTATGCAGAAAGGAAGCATCAAAGATAGTTCAGAGGGAGGTCATCACGAGGTGGCCAGAACAAAATTCCAACAGTAGTAAGCTGCAATGTTTAAACATATAATGCCCTGATGGCCTTAGAAAATCCTTAAAAGGTACGAAAGGATCTATCGGAGCTTAGAAAGTATAAATGCAAACCAGCTTTTTGCCAGCAATTTTGCTTTCAGCGTATTTGCATTTTAGTCTTTCAACTTCAAAATTCAAATAATATGAAAACTTCTCTATGACATGAATCTATTAAATTTGAGAGGTGGTCGATATGCCTTGTCTAAGACATATCAACTTAAAAAAAGCAAAACTAAAGTGGCATACTCTTAAAATGTGTTTCCTTGTATTCTGGGACGAGAATAATTTTGATTTTCTTCTGGTGACTTCTCAAATCTTTACAATGTCATTTTCTAAAATGACTGAATAGCTTTTTGATGCCTTTTTATCTAATAGATCATTTGACTATTTAATAATGTTGTGTTGTCTACAATAATAAATATTTTTCTTATAAAATTTCTACAATCTGGGTTCAGTGGCTCATACCTATAATCCCACCAAAGCAAGCAGATTGCTTTGAGCACAGGAGTTTGAGATCAGCCTGGCCAACATGGCAAAACCCCATTTCTACAAAAAATACAAAAAAATTGGTTGGAAATGGTGGCCCGTGCCTGTAGTCCCAGCTGCTCTAGAAGCTGAGGTGGGAGGATGGCTTGAGCCTGGGAGGCAGAGGTTGCAGTGGGCTGAGAACAAGTCACTGCACTCCAGCCTGGGTGGCAGAGCCAGATCCTGTCTCAAAAAGAAACAAAAATAAAAAATGAAAAAATAAAATTTCTACAATCTAGCACAAATCATTTTTGGAAGTAGTTAAAATATAAGTTTAAAAAATAAAATACATAGTCAAATCTGTGTTCATTCGTTCAGGCTGTTATCTCTAGCATGTTGCATGGTTTCTAACACTCACCAGTTGAATAAACACATGAATACGTCAATTATTAACTCATCATCTTCTGACTTCTCAGTATTACATATAAAGAAGCATTTGCTATTATACTGAATTAAATTTATTTCATTTGAAATCTTGAAACTGGATAATCTGTCTTCAGTTGACCAAAATGTTTCCTCTTGACTCTTACATATTGGTAAAAACAGCCAATTTAATAGGAACTGTCAAACAATTTTTAAAACTGGTAAAAGTGGAGACTTAAGGACAAATTATCTGAGGATTTTTTTCTTTCTCTTCCTTTCCTTCCTTCCCGGCTCTATTACTATGTTACTATTATTATTACTAAAGCATTATTTAGTCAAGATAGAGAATGTAGTTTTTAAAAATATAAAGTTTTTCCTTATAAAAGTAATGCATATTTATTGGAGGAAATTTGGAAAACATAGGCAAGCCAAATGGAGAAAGATTTACCAAGCAAATGGAGAGAAAAAAAAAAGCAGGGGTTGCAATCCTAGTCTCTGATAAAACAGACTTTAAACCAACAAAGATCAAAAGACACAAAGAAGGGCATTATATAATGGTAAAGGGATCAATGCAACAAGAAGAGCTGACTATCCTAAATATATATGTACCCAACACAGGAACACCCAGATACATAAAGCAAGTTCTTAATGACCTACAAAGAGACTTAGACTCCCACACAATAATAGTGGGAGACTTCAACACTCCAGTGTCAATATTAGACAGATCAATGAGACAGAAAATTAACAAGGATATCCAGGACTTAACTCAGATCTGGACCAAGCAGACCTAATAGACATCTACAGAACACGCCACCCCAAATCCACAGAGTATACATTCTTCTCAGCACCACATCGCACTTACTCTAAAATTGACCACATAATTGGAAGTAAATCACCCCTCAGCAAATGCAAAGGATGGAAATCCTAACAGTCTCTCAGACCACAGTGCAATCAAATTAGAACTCAGGATTAAGAAATTCAACTCAAAACCACACAACTACATGGAAACTGAACAACCTGCTCCTGAATGACTACTGGATAAACAATGAAATGAAGGCAGAAATAAAGATGTTCTTCGAAACCAATGAGAATGAAGACACAACATACCAGAATATCTGGGACACATTAAAAGCAATGTCTAGAGGGAAATTTATAGCACTAAATGCCCACATGAGAAGCAAGGAAAGGTCTAAAATCTACACCCTAATGTCACAATTAAAAGAAATAGAGAAGCAAGATCAAACAAATTCAAAAGCTAGCAGAAGACAAGAAATAACTAAGATCAGAGCAGAGCTGAAGAAGATAGAGACACAAAAAACCCTTCCAAAAATCAATGAATCCAGGAGCTGTTTTTTTTTTAAAAGATCAACAAAATAGATAGACTGCTAGCCAGACTAATAAAAAAGAAAAGAGAGAAGAAGTGAATAGATGTAATAAAAAATGATAAAGGGGATATCACCATTGATTCCACAGAAATACAAACTACCGTCAGAGATTACTACAAACACCTCTATGCACGTAAACCAGTAAATCTAGAAGAAATGAATAAATTCCTGGACACTGACACCCTCCCAAGACTAAACTGGAAAGAAGTTGAGTCCCTAAATAGACCAATAACAAAGTCTGAAGTTGAGGCAGCAATTAATAGCTTACCAACCAAAAAAAGTCCAGGACCAGATGGGTTCATAGCCAAATTTTACTAGAGGTACAAAGAGGAGCTGGTACCATTCCTTCTGAAACTATTCTGAACAGTTCAAAAAGAGGAAATCCTTCTAACTCATTTTATAAAACCAACATCATCCTGATACCAAAACCTGGCAGAGACACAACTAAAAAAGAAAATTTCAGGCCAATATCCATGAAGAACATTGATGCAAAAATCTTCAATAAAATACTGGCAAACTGAATGCAACAGCACATCAAAAAGCTTATCCATCACGATCAAGTTGGCTTCATCCCTGGCATGCAAGGTAGGTTCAACATATGCAAATCTATAAACGGAATTTATCACATAAACAGAACCAAAGACAAAAGCTACATGATCATCTTGATATATGCAGAGGAGGCCTTTGACTAAATTCAACAGCGCTTTATGCTAAAAACTCTCAATAAACTAGGTATTGATGGAACATATCTAAAATAATAAAAGCTTTTTATGACAAACCCACAGCCAGTATCATACTAAATGGGCAAAAACTGGAAGCATTCTCTTTGAAAACTGGCAACAAGACAAGGGTGCCCTCTCTCATCACTCCTAATCAACATAGTATTGGAAGTTCGGGTCAGAGCAATCAGGCAAGAAAAAGAAATTAAAGGGTATTCAATTAGGAAAAGAGGAAGTCAAATTGTCTCTATTTGCAGATGACATGATTGTATATTTAGAAGACCCCATCCTCTCAGCCCAAAATCTCCTTAAGATAATAAGCAACTTCAGCAATGTCTCAGGATACAAAATTGATGTGCAAAAAACACAAGCATTCCTATAAACCAATAACAGACAAACAGAGTCAAATCATGAGCAAACTCCCATTCACAATTGCTACAAAGAGAGAATAAAATATGTAGGAATATAAGTAACAAGGGACATGAAGGACCTCTCCAAGGAGAACTACAAACCACTGCTCAAGGAAATAAGAGAGGACACAAACAGATGGAAAAACATTCCATGCTCATGGTTAAGAAGGATCAATATTGTGAAAATGACCATACTGCCCAAATTAATTTACAGATTCAATGCTATCCCCATCAAGTTACCATTGACCTTCTTCACAGAACTGGGAAAAAACCACCTTAAACTTTATATGGAACCAAAAAAGAGCCCGCATAGCCAAGTCAATCCTAAGTAAAAGAACAAAGCTGGAGTCATCATGCTACCTGACTTCAAACTATACTACAAGGCTACAGTAATCAAAACAGCATGGTACTGGTACCAAAACAGACCAATGGAACAGAACAGAGGCCTTGGAAGTAACGCCACACATCTACAACCATCTGATCTTTGACAATCCAGACAAAAAAAGCAATGGGGAAAGGATTCTCTGTTTAATAAATGGTGTTGGGAAAACTGGCTAGCCATGTGCAGAAAGCTGAAACTGGATGCTTTCCTTGCACATTATACAAAAATTAACTCCAGATGGATTAAAGACTTAAACATAAGATCTAACACCATAAAAACCCAGAAGAAAACCTAGGCAAAACCATTCAGGACATAAGTGTAGGCAAGGACTTCATGACTAAAACACCAAAAGCACTGGCAACAAAAGCCACCATAGACAAATGGGATCTAATTAAACTTAAGAGCTTCTGCATAGCAAAAGAAACTATCATTAGAGTGAACCAGCAACCAACAGAATGGGAAAAAATTTTTGCAATCTACCCATCTGACAAAGGACTAATATCCAGAATCTACAAAGAACTTAAACAAATTTAAAAAAAAAAAAAAAAAAACCCAAACAATCCCATCAAAAAATGGACAAAGGATATGAACAGACACTTTTCAAAAGAAGACATTTATGCAGCCAACAAACATATGAAGAAATGCTCATCATCACTGGTCATTAAAGAAACGCCAATCAAAACCACATTGAGATACCATCTCATGCCAGTTAGAATGGTGATCATAAAAAAATCTGGAGACAACAGTTGCTGGAGAGGATGTGGAGAAATAGGAACACTTTTACACTGTTGGTGGGAGTGTAAACTAGTTCAACTATTGTGGAAGACAGTGTGGCAATTCCTCAAGGATCTAGAAATAGACATATCACTTGACCCAGCAATCTCATTACTGGGTATATTCCCAAAGGATTATAAATCGTTCTATTATAAAGACACATGCACACATATGTTCACTGCGGCACTGTTTACAATAGCAAAGACCTGGAACCAACCCAACCGCCCATCAAAGATAGACTGGATAAAGAAAATGTGGCACATATACACCACGGAATACTATGCAGCCATAAGAAAGGATGAGTTCATGTCCTTTGCATGGACATGGTTGAAGCTGGAAACCATCATTCTCAGCAAACTGACACAAGAACAGAAAACCAAAAACCGCATGTTCTTACTCATAAGTGGGTGTTGAACAATTAGAACATATGAACACCGGGAGGGGGAACATCACACACCAGGGCCTGTTGGGGGGTGGGGAGCTAGGGGAGGGATAGCAGGGGGTTGGGGGATTCGGGAGAGATAACATTAGGAGAAATACTTAATGTAGATGACGGGGGGGATGGATGCAACAGCACATCAAACCACCATGGCATGTGTATACCTACGCAACAATCCTGCACGATCTGCACATGTACCCCAGAACTTAATGTATAATAATAATAATAATAATAAACAATAAAAATGACCAAAAATGTTACTTCTGTGGGATACCTCTTTTTACACACTAATATGTCATTCCTGTGTATTCTATACATACATGTTCATTTCTACAATCACGGGATCATGGTACACATATCATTTAAACATTCTTTTTTCACTTCACAATGTTTCACTCAGAAACAGCATCTCAATCCATGGCATTTTTTATTACTTTAGAAATTTCACGTTTATGAAAGAATATTGTTCTTATATTTCAGTGATGACAAATATGATCACTTTCTAAAGTGTCAGGTGTTAGTAAAAAAGGAAAATGAGGTGAGCCAGTGAATTGCCTGATGGGGGAAAATCCACATTCATTTCTCACTTACTATGGTGGGTCTGGACTCTGGAAACGCTGATGCCTCCTGCTCTCACTGGCTGTTGCATGTAGTTTCCTTAGGCTTCTTCTGTTATGTGCAGCCCTGGAGACCTGGCACATGGAGCCATGGTAACAATGCATTCAGCCAGGTTTCCTTAGCTACACACTAGTGACAGGACAGGACACTGCCCCGAAGTGCCTGCCACTGATTCAGGGAGGAGGCTTGGAACACACAGCAGGAGGTGGGAATGGCTTCTACCTCACCCAGAGGAGCTGTGGCCTTAAAAGGAAGTCACTCCATGGGATTACAGATCTCATGCCCTGGCAGGGATCTAATAAGACTTTATGGGTTTTATAGGATCTTATCTGCTTGGTAACCCAGTTTAATCATACAGAAAATTTGTGTGTGTTTTTTTTTTTTTTACTTTTACCCTATATGAATTAGCCAGCAAGTGAAGAACTTTCGATGATTATTTTCCTAAGTGAATTCCTTCTACATTCCATATTAGGTTAATGAGTTCAGTGTCATTGCAACCATGTGTGTGCACCTAAGGGTTTTTATCTTCTTGTATATATGCTACATTTCCTTATTTCATTTCATCTGGCTAATATGAAATGTATCAGGCACTGTGCTAAATGCTAGGGGATCTTAGAAGGAGCTCTGTAATCTCTCTCAAGAACTGAGTGGCTCGACACTGTAGGCATTAGCCACATGTGGCTATTACATTAATTTTTAATTAATTAAATACAATTAAAACTTTACTTTCCCACTCACACTAGCCACATTCCAAGTGCTCGATACATGTAGCTAGTGGATAGTATACCGGATAGCACAGACACAGAACATTTCTGTCATTGCATACAGTTCCATTGGACGGTGCTGGTGGAGATACTAAGAAAATATTATGCCTGTTAATAAATTATGTTTCTAATCTATAAAATTGGATCCATCTTTCCAAATTTTTTGATAATTCTCTTTTGTGATGGTTTTGTAATTACACAAACTATTCTGGAAGGAAGCTTAAGGAGATAAGCTTTAGGAAGAGAGTGATGAATAGCATATGCTCCTTGTCTAGGCATGACTCCAAAGTCCCCAAACTTTCTATAATTGTCCACCATTATAGGAAGCATTTTAAAGTCCCCATCACTCCCAATACAGGTATTTGCATTAAGTAAGTAATATGTGCTACTGTCAGCTAATATTTCAAAGCACAGTATATATACTTAGGGCTCATTAATGATAGTTGATATAAATCCATATTTCAATAATCTTCTTGATAATTTTGAGTCTCAGTCCAACTACTTGTCATATGTCTGTGATATAGACTGGTATGAGTATAAAGTTAGAATCAAGAATAGTCTATATTCAATTCCACCACTTTCATTATTTTCAGTTATAAGCATCCACCAAAACTAGGTTTAACAAGCATAGTAGAAAATCTCTTATAATGAATAGATAAGTGTAGTTTGTAACTAACAAACCAACAAGCCACCTTAGTACTGCTGGATTTCTACCTCTGTGGCTGTGGCCATATTTAGATATAAACAGAGAACACTTGCAAATGATTAGATTAAGTAAGTAAACTTTCCCATTATAAATTTCAAACATCATACATGCTTCACAAATTTCTTTTCTATCAATGGAACTAATTCAATCCCTAATTTGCAAAACTCCAAATGAAGAGAATTCTTGATTTACTCATGTTCATTTAAAAGAAATATGACAGCAAATACAAAATGTAGTCAAAAAGAATGCTACATGGATTTATATATACAAAAAATCAGCTGATTAGAACAATGCTTTTCCATGGTATATCTGTTTTCTTCCGTATTATATTGCTAGGAATTGGGCAAAGTAATTTTTTAACTATTTAAAAGTTTCATCTGTGTGTCTGTGCCTCTCTTTTCCATGAAATCAAGTCTTTCATAAACTCAATTTTTGTCCTATTTTAGTCATCAGTTTGCAGGGAAAACTGACCTTAGCATGTCACTTGCTTAGGGCTTTGGGCCTTTCTTTGCTCCCTTGTCTAATAGGGGAGTTGGAATATATTATTTTTTAGGTGCTCTCCAACTCTTCAATTTTTAAGACTAGAGGGTGGTTTTAAACTACATTATTCATATTTTTGTAGAAAATTATTTTAAGCCATATGAAGCGTATGCATTTTTATTTATTTATTTATTATTATTATTTTTTCTCCTGAGATGGAGTCTTGCTCTGTCGCCCAGAGCTGGAATGCAATGGCGCGATCTTGGTTCACTGCAACCTCCACCTCCCAGGTTCCAGCAATTCTCCTGCCTCAGCCTCCTGAGTAGCTGGGATTAACAGGTGTATCCCATCATGCTCAGCTAATTTTTGTATTTTTAGTAGAGACGGGGTTTCACCATGTTAGCTAAGCTGGTCTCAAACTCCCAACTTCATAATCTACCCACTTCGGCCTCCCAAAGTGCTGGGATTACAGGCATCAGCCACCACGCCTAGCCTTACACATTTTTAATTGGCTAAGAAATCAAGTATGCATTTATTTTATTTTCAGAAATAAAAGAAAATTCAATCTACAAATCTCCCTCTACAAATAATGACACAGAAACATACCAGCCAATGGTTACCAGGTTCCTATATGGTACCTTTATAAATCACGCACTAATTTATTAACTGAACAAGGCTCCTTCAAGTTATGCTGTGATTTTCAATATTATGAGAGCAAAGGGCATATTCAGTGAATTTCCATGTTTGATTCTGCACAAGTTATTCTGGATATACAGCAAGCTGAATCTATTTAAAGGCTAAAATTCATTCACCAAAGTCACCTTCACAAATTTTAGCAAATGTATAAGTTTCAGCAATGTTTACAGAACACTAGATTGATTAAAATTAAAATAAACACCTTGAAACTGCACTTAATTTTCAACTAAATACGAATTTACAAGGCAACAGATGAGACGGAGCAAACCCTTTCCATGCTGATTGCATCAGGTGTCTGAGACAAAGCAGCCAAGGGGGTCATTAGCTCCTAAAGGAGCAATTATGTAAAAGTGCTGTAATTTACCAAATGTATAATGTATGAGGCTTCTGGAAGGGTTTTAGTCTATGCAAAACAGGTCAAAATAATAACAGATGTTTCTTCAAGGGGCACTAACACAATTCAATAATCTATATCTAAAGTTCCCTTCCTATAGGATATTATATTGGGCAACTGAGAGATTATATCTTGCAGCAAAAAAATTATTTTTAGTGCTGATGAAAATATGTAATTACACAATTTAAAAATTCTATTACCTGAATTTCTTGTGTCTTCCTTTTTTTCGAGGGTGGCCTTTTTAGTGCAATAGTGTTAACACACTTCACTTCCTACACAGTGAAAGCACTCCTATAGCCAGATGAGCATGGAGGATACTTCACTTATGGATAATCCTACCAAGCCAGAAGAACAGCATTTCAGACTCTGGGAATTTCCTTCCAAGGGACTTGAAAGAATCTGCAAGCTGCTAACATTAAAAGAGATGACAGGTGGTAAGAAAATGGGTGGTGAAAACACACCACTCTTTTTAGTGTATTGGCTTTGAAAAGAAGATCATTAGGATGTGAAAAACAACAGGTACAAATTATTCTCCAGAATCTGATGTATGGAGCCCATCAATGGCAGAAAAGAAGGAGCCCAGGAAGAGGGAGATATTGCTTATACTAAAGACAGGGCAAACCTGTGAGGGAACAGATGTAGGAGAGCTGGGAGCAATAGGTCAGCGCTAGAGGCACAACAGCCTTGGTGATGGGCTCCCCTTCCTTTGAAAAAAGATGAAAAAAGGGGAGTGAAGGAATAAGAAATATTTGTTGAGCTGGACACTCTGCATGGTACTGTATGTAGATTTCATCAACTGGTCATTACAAGCACCCTGAGTTAAATGGTAGTCCTCATTTTACAGAAGCCTTTAAGCAAATCTATTTTATGCCGAAATAATTTATTAATATGTCATTCTGCTAATAAGTGACAGATACAAAATTTTTTGCCCCAAACCCATGATTTTTCCCCCATTTTGCTACACTGTCTCCCAGACAAAAAAGCTGAGGAGTTGGTGGAGAGAGACTGTGGGATAGATAAAGAAATGGAGGGTGAGATTGGTAGAGGCTTACTTTCATCCTGGCGTTAAGAGGACATGAAACTGAAGGTTTAAGGACACTGTAGAAATTGTCATCTGCAATATATACAAATGAATCTCTCATGTAGTTTTACTTTAATCTAGCTCTTACTGGATAGCTGTGGCTGAATGAACTTTGGAAATTAAACCCTGCTGCTTAAATATGCTTTGTCCTTATGTCTGCATAACTTTCAATTAGTAATATTCTTAACACTGTTTCTCTGTCCCTCGGTCGCTCTCTCAGTAGTTAAGAAATGCACCAGGAAGCTTCTATATGAAGGAACACTTGGGGTTTTTTCCATAAATAATTCAATTTTAAACCCATTAACTCATGCAATTCATTTGTCTAGTTCAGTTGTTTTTCACTGAGTTTTCTTAGAGACAGCCTGACTTACAACAAGACACTCTACAATTTGGCAAATCAAATCAAATCAGTGGCAATGGATCTTTATCGAGCACTGACATCCCTGTTGCAGCTTGGCCAGATTCATCTGGTTATGTAAAGATGGTGGAGTGGATCAGGACATTTAATGGTAAATGAAAAAATCACTAAGAAAACAACGGCCTGAAAGAACTTTTTGTCATCAGAACATAACTAGTTCCAGGAAAGGTTCAGCTAGGAGGGCTGGCACCAGGGACCAGCCAGGCAGGAGTGGGGGTCTGTCTGGGAAGCACTGGAGCAGGGATGAGGTAGCCTGAGGTCTGGGCAGTGGGTCTAGGTAATGGCAGTAACAAGCAGAAAAGCAGGAAGTGTCCTCTCATCTAAGACACAGATGCGATGAACGCATGCATGCTGCCTGCACATGCCAGCTGGCAGGAAGACGAAACAAGAACTGTGGCTCTCGCCTCCCAGCAAGAAAGTGGCCAATAGCCCAGATACGCAGGCAAAAGTGAGTGTGTGGACACACAGAGAAGAGCAACACACACTGCGGTCTACCTGAGAGTGGAGGGTGGGAGGAAGGAGAAGTTCAGGAAAAGTAACTAATTGGCATTAGGCTTAACACCTGTGTGATGAAACAATCTGTATAACAAACCCCTGTGACACAAGTTTATCTACATAACAGACCTACACATGAACCCCTGAACTTAAAAAATGGACTGGAAATATAGTGGTGAATGGAATAAGAGGTCTCTGTCTTCATAGAGCTTAGAGTGTAGCGTTGGGAAAATAAAGATAATTAAAAAATAATGCCTCATCCCAAAGAAGTGGGTTTGGCCAAATCAAGTCTGATTCTAGCCCACATAGGTATTCAGTGGGATTCCAGGCAGGGAGGACTCGAGGTCAGATGAAGAGCAGCCTCCTGTGGCAATGGATCAATCAGGCTGTTTAAAGACTGTAGACAAAGCAGCAGGTCTGAGGAACAGCCACAGGGCTAAGAAAAAAAAAGTTAGGAGGGTAGCAGGGCCTGGGTAGCCACGTGAGCTGAAATGTGATTGTACTGGTCTGCTCAGGCTGCCATAACAGAATGCCACAGACCAAGGGGTGTAAACAATGGAAATGTATTTCCTCACAGTTCTAGAGGCTGGAAATACAAGATCAAGGTGCAGCAGGGTTGGTTTCTTGGAGGCCTCTCTTCCTGGGCTGGAGGTGGCACCTCTCTGTGTCTTCTCTGGGCCTCTCCTCTGTGCATGCACACTCTTGGTGTCCCTGCCTCTTCTTATAAGGACAGCAGTCAGGTGGGATCAGGGCCCTATCCTTATGACTTCATTTAACCTAAATTACCATTTTTTTTTTTTTTTTGAGAAAAATGGCATTGCCCAGGCTCTACTGCCCAGGCTTGAGTACAGTGGTGTGATCACGGTTCACAGCAACCTCCGCCTCCCAGGCTCAAGTGATTCTCCCACCTCAGCCTCCCAAGTAGCTGATACTCCAGGTGCAGCCACCACACCCAGCTAATGTTTTGTATTTTTTGTAGAGATTGAGTTTTGTCATATCGTCCAGGCTGGTCTTGAACTTGTGAGCTCAAACGATCCACCCACCTTGACCTCCAAAAGTGGTGGGATTTCAGGTGTTAGCCACAGCGCCTGGCCTTAATACCTTGTGGGTTAGGGTTTCAACAAATGAATTTGGTGGTGGGGAGGGCCACAATTCAGTCCATAAGAGAAAGGAAGACTTCAGGAACTGATGTGTTCAGTTGAAGTCCAAGGCATAAACACAGTCATACAGAAGGGGCCAGTGCAGCACAATACAGCCTAGAGATTAGCCCTAGATGTCTGGATCTCTCATTTAGACCTGCAAGACTAATTCCAAATTTCACTTGCTGAGGCTGGGGTGGGAGGAGTAGGAGAGGGCAAGGACTCCTTAGCTTCTCTCTGTCCTGGTTTGACTGGCATGGGCCAGGCTACCTCTTCAGGGAAAATGCTTCTGTGAGTACAAAGGAGGGGGGCTAAGGAACCTAAAAGTGGACAGAAGACAAATAACTTCTGCCTGACTTCTCACTCCAGGTAGGTGTGGCTCAGTAAGAATGACAGCCTGCAGGCAAAATCCGGCCAGGACTGAGCTGCTGGGACCTCGAACTGCTCAGGGGCTCAAGCAGGTGTGGGAAGGGTCATGCCAGGTCAGTGACCCTGGCACCTGGGGCTTGGATCACCTTTCATGGTGACCCTTCAAAGCCTGGGGTCCTAGAACCAAATTTAAAAGGAACAGGGGGAGATTCCAGTTCACCAGCCAGCTGGTGACCTCTGAAGAACTCGCCAAACAGGATAATCCTGTGTTCCTTGTTGGGGCGGTGCTGAACACTGGTTAGATCTCTCTGCCTAATTGTTGCTAACAGAGCTCTGGAGGCTACTTTAAAAATATTCTAGCTTATATATTTTTATACACACCAGAAGCCTTTTTACTAAGCAATAAACATATTTTTTAATTAAACATGTGGCTCATGCCTATAATCTGAGCACTCCGGGAGGCCCAGGTGGGAGGAAGACTCGAGGCTAGGAGTTTGAGGCCAGCTTGGGCAACATAGCAAGATCTCTGTCTCTACAAAGAAAATAAATAAATAAACAAACAAACATTTTCTGAGTGTCTGTGCAGAGTTCATTCAGCTTCAATATGCTATCAGTGAAAAGAAAGCTCTTGACCTGCTCACTTTCATACTTCTCAAGTCAGTAACAGTTAAATATCTATATAATTCTTTCATCAGTCTACTAGATCCCTCCTCCACACAAAGAATAGACTCTTGCAGAGATTTTTTTTTTTTACATTAACCATTTTTTACCAGCATGACAACTAAAAAATAAATCTGGATGGGTACTGGGCTTTACCAAAGTAAATGCCTATTTCCAGAACTCTCTTTGCTTTTATTTGCCATGCAGCCCTAAGATTCTCTGGATTTTGGAAGAAACCTAGCCTGGCCTGTATAGCAGTTTCCCAGGGAACCTCCCTGTTTCCTGGGAAATCCCCGTGGGAAATTGCCCAGTTACATTATGGAGTCCCTCAGGGTTGAGGGATTATTTCAAATCCCTCTTTGGATTGGGAAAATCTGCCGATACCACCGGCATGAGATTTCCACCCCAGCATCTCTCTTTACTCCTTCAGCCCACTACTATCCTTTACCACGAATATACACAAACGTGCGCGAGCGCACACACACACAGACACACACACACAGACACACACACACACACACACACACAGGTTTTTGTTCATATGTGAGCCCAAATTACTTTGTCATTTATATCTAATCAAATAGAGTCGCAGGCAAGGATGTAAGAAAACAACTAAAGAAATGATGCAGAATGTCAAGATAACCCGACCACAATAACATAAACTGGTAAAGTATTAAAGACAGACAAAATATTTCAAAAATGAAGGTAGAAACTTGCTCTTCTGAGGACTGAATCCAGCTAAGGGAAATAGCTGATCCTTAGTGTGGATTGTGGAAAGTGAATATATTAAAAGAGAAGGCAAATTAGCCCACATGTAGGCTAAGCTGGAAATTAAGGAAAACAAAGAGAACTTGAAAGAAGCAGATAAATGCTGTAAGCCCGCAGCAAGCACAGGGCAATGCTGAGATGTATGGGTTGTAACTTATGCGATCTCCGTGCTGCAGTTAGAACTCCAAAGACCCCCTCTGCCCTTTAAAAATGGTCTGTATTTCAAAATAAACTAATTAATATTGAAAGGAAAGGGAGAATGTGTTAATTCTGCAGTTTTAAGAAACACCTGTTTCTAAACCTGAAAAAAATTGCAGTCAGGCTTATTAGCTTATTAACATTTTGACTTCAATTTTTTAAGGCTTAGAATGTGAGTAGAAATAACCCTTTAGAAAGGACATATCATAAAATCCCTGGAGCACATCTGAGCTCTGCCACTAATTAACTTACTAACCGGATCTTCCAAAAGGCTCCTGCTGCCTGTTTTGATGCAGGCTGTACTGTCAAGAGAAATGGGCTGAAACAAGGTGTTCCAGCACCAAGGGCTCATGCTTATGTGATGGCACACCCATTGCCAATATCCTGCGGATCGAAGGGATCAAAAGGGTTTCAGCATAAAAGGAATTAACGAGAGTGGGAGAGAGAAATGGGAGTGGAAGAGATATCCCAGCACTGGGCTAGAGCTTGACAAGTTCGTGGGTGAATAGTTGTTTTGTTTTTTGAGATGGAGTCTCACTCTTGTTGCCCAGGCTGGAGTGCAGGGGCACGATCTCGGCTCACTGCAACCTCCACCTTCTGGTTTCAAGTGACTCTGCTGCCTCAGCCTCCGAGTAACTGGGACTACAGGCACATGCCACTATGCCCAGCTAGTTTTGTATTTTTAGTAGAGAAGAGGTTTCACCATGTTGGTCAGACTGGTCTGGAACTCCTGACCTCAAGTGATCCACCTGCCTCGGCCTCCCAAAGTGCTGGGATTACAGGCGCGAGCCACCGCGCCCAGCTAGTTGTTTTTTAATGTTTCATCAGAACTTCTATGGGTGTCATTTTGTCAACTGTTCAGCTTGATGAGGCCTTCAAGGTCACTTGACACAACAGAGTTGAGTTCCAACTAGGCATAGATTAACCCAAGGGCAAGACAGCATAACTCTGATATTCTGAAGATTAACAAGCACTTAAAATAAAACTAAAAACAAAACAAAACAACTTTTAGAGGAAGGATAAAGCAGCTTGTAATCCTTAGAGATTCATCTATGTGATTTCCGAAGACTTCTGTGTGATCAACCTGCACTGTTTTATTTAATCCTAGCTACTGTAAAAACCAACATTTTAATATGGCTGCACTCGTATTTATAAAGCACCTTAGAATCATTTACGGAATGTGATCTTAAACCCAGGTAAAGAAAGTGAACATTCAATTATAGTCCATGCTAAATGTTGATCATCAAAAAGCAGCAGGCCTGTTCTACCACAATCATTGCAGATGCTTCCAGCAACACAAAAATATAATGCCAACATGCTGTCCTGCAAAGTTGCCAAGTCAGTGCCAGGCTCTTTATGAGACAATAAAGAATAAATATAACCTGGGAAGAATACAGGAATTGTCACGCTGGGTGGTCCAAAGGGTATGTGAATCAGTCACTGTTGCCAGCCCAACCTCAGCAGGGAAGGGAGGGCTTGGTAATCCCTTCTAAATGGAGGGCCTTTCTTAGTTCTCTTAATCTCATGGCAGGCACTCTGTTACAAAATTCTGCTCCTTAGCAGAATACACACTCCAAACCTTTAAGCTCCCCTCAGTTGCTGGAATGGCTCTGCCATTTATGAAAATATAAACAGATTCTCCCCAAATCCACTTATATTTTCTTCCATGACTTACCACCTGAGATCATGGGTTCCACAAAGCCAGAGATCAAAATGTTTTAAGCCTTCTTTTCTCTGTAAGAAACTGCATTAAAATATTCCAAGGGCATTTTTTAGAGCAATAAAGCATATTTGGAAAATGTCAAGGAATTTACTCAAGAAAGGTATAAAATACAGAGTTGAAAAAAATCAAAGGTCTCAAATTTAAGGCTTTCATTAGCCTTATTAAGGGCTCATGATAGTTCAGTCTTTGAAACCAAGTCAATGTTTCCCTCTTTCCAGAAGTGATCCCAATGTCTGGCAAACAGAAGACTCCCATCCAGTCCATATTTATTTAGAAAGATGAATGAATGAATATCTATGTCTATCAGGCCTAGTTATAGGTAAGGTAAAATATTTTAAGATTTAGTATTTCCCTGTTCTTTCAAACATTTTTCTACAACTATCTTCATATACTTTTCTTTTTTCATAGCAGCTATTACTATCTGACATTATGTATGGGTTTATCTGTTTATTTTTGGCCTGTGTCTCTCACATGAATGTGAGTCCATGAAGGCATTATTTTTGTTTCTTTGTTCAGACACTGTGCCCCCTGGTGCTGAATAGTGCCTGGTAAATAGCATGCACTCAACAAGCATGGGTTAATTGATGAATAAATGGATTTTTTTTTAAAGAAAACAATTTTATTTATAATATCAAATAGAATGAAATATTTAATTCATTAAATAGAATGAGTTTAACCAAGAATATTAAAGGTCTGCATACTAAAAACTATAAATGTTAATGAAAGAAATTGAAGAGTACAAAATGGAAAATATATCCTCTGTTCATGGATTCTAAAAATTAATATTGTTAAAATATCTATACTATATATAGTCATCTACAGAGTTAAATAAATTTCTAACAAATTTTAATGTCATTAAAATAAATGTAGAACAAATAATTGTGAAATTAATATAGAGCCACAAAAGACCACACATAGCCAAATACTGAGAAGAAAAAGTCTGAAAACCTGAAACCTCCTGATTTCAAACCATGTTACAAAGCTATAGTCATCAAAATAGTATAGTACCTACATAAAACCCACTGGAACAGAATAGAGGACCCAGAAATGAACTTACACATATTCAGTCAACTGAATTAGATTGAGATAAACACAGAATTAGGAAAAGACAAACATATCAAGAAATGGTGTAGAAAAGCTAGATATGCACACACAAAAAGTGAACCCTTCTCTTATATCATTACAAAAATGAGGTTAAAATAAAGACTTAAATATAAGAACTGAAATCAATCACGAATCTTCTAAAAAAGATATAGAGAAAAAGCTTCTTGACACTGGATGTGGCATTGATGTTTTGGATTCGACATAAAGAACACAATAAACAAAAGCAAAACTAAAAACTTGGAACTATATCAAAGTAAAAAGTTTCTGCACAATAAAGAAAACAATCAACAAAATATAAAGACACTATATGGGATAGGAGAAACTATTTGTAAACCATATGTAGGATAATATGTTTCTATCCAAAATACATGTAATACTAATAAACAGTAAAAAACAACAACCTCACAGCAGAACAAAACAAAAACCAATTCCCTGATTAACTGGGCAAAATATCTAAATAGTCATTTTTCTAAAGACATACAAATGGCTAGCAGGCATATAAAAAGGCTCTCAACATCACTAATTATCAGAGCAATTAAAATCAAAATCACAATGCAATATTACTTTATCATGCTGCTTCGAGAGGTATTATCCACAAGTCAAAAGATACAAAGTGTTAGGGTGCAGAGAAACAGAATATTTGTACACCGTTGCTGAGCATGTCCATTGGTGCAGCCATTACATATATTTAAAAAACAGTATGGAGTTTCCTTAAAATTTTTAAACTAGAAGTACTATTTTTATTTATCTATTTATATTTTATTGCACTTTAGGTTCTAAAGAATAAATGGATTTTTATCCACATATTATCACCAACCCAGAATTCCCCAGTTGAGAAATGAATATCAGAGAGAGGGCAACAAGGCCAAGTAAAGGAAATCAGAGTCCAGTGAGGCCAACAAGAGGTGTCTGCCCAGCCACCAACAGTTTACAAATGGCAAACTCAGTGTCCCAAGGTCTAATTCACTTTTTATATTTTGAGATTAGTAGTTTTATTAACATAAGAATACCTAGATTTCACAGAAATTACACAACTTACCCAAGATTAAATGGCAGGTCTATGGTAAAGCTGGAATTTGAACCCAGATTGCTCTGACTTCAAAGTTCATGGTCTTTTTGCCATACCACAGTTTTTAAAATTATACTTTAAGTTCTTGGGTACATGTGCAGAATGTTCAGGTTTGTTACATAGGTATACACATGCCATGGCTAACTCACTTGGTTGATGTCCTCTGGCTTACCTTATTTTGCAATGTGGTTCTTATTACTGCAACTGTATTCCCAATCTTGGAGATCTTACAGACATGGATTCTTAAGCAAAACGTTTTTAATTTAAAAAAAATTCATAAATTGTTCTTCTGTTGCCTTCTGTTTAGTGATCAACCAGGCCAGAGAAACTCTAGTGTTCATACTGACAATGTGTTGCCATAGTAACAATAGTAAGTTTAATTTCTTTCTAACAAGGCAAGAATTCAGTCCTCTCAGTTGAAAACTGAGAGAATGGTCTCTTGTTTTTTATATTTGTATTTTTTTTCATGCAGAAGAAAAGAAAAGACTATCTTATCCTTTAAAGACATAGTGTCCAATTATTATAAATCACCTGATGTTTAATTTTAACAAAGCGTTGTTTTAGAGCAGATACCTTTTATCAGCAAGAGGAAAACAACATCACCTTCATTTGATAGCTCCTTAAGGAAGAGACGTAATCAACTTTATTCCCATTCTGCAGAGAGTAAAGAAAAATGTCACATGGTAGTCTAGTTCAGTCTAAAATGAAAATGACTGAATCCAATGATCAGAATTGTAGACACAGTGGATTAAGTTAGAATTCAAAAGTGACTTTTAAAGTTTTGCACATATAATCTTTTTCTCTCTTCCCATTTAGTTTGGTTTTCCAATGACTCCATAAAATGAGGAGGCTCAACATAGATGCCTATTAGTAAGATGAGTAACAAATGAAGAGAGTAAAAGCGATTGAAGGGAGGTGAGCATTCATAAATGTTTGGAGCAAACTGTATTCTTTTGGACTGAATGCTATTTTGAAAAACTATGCATAAAGCTTTTTTGGAAGGGGGTTCTGAAATACATTTCATACTCTAGGCAGATTCTGATAATCAGTGATACTTTCAATGTATATATAAAGTAGTGTATGCCACAAAAGAATATTAAAATTAATGTTTTAATACATAAACTTGAATGACAATAGCCTTTGTAATCCCAAAATGAATCACATTGGCCTTTATCATCATAAATATTTATGATTTTTTTCTTTCCCTGCTATATTTTACACTTTTTGAGAGTATGGGTCATGTCTTCTTCTTTATTTGTACCCCAACGGTCAAAAAATGCTGACTGATTGCTTGCTTTCCTAATAGATATTTAAAGTAATCACAGTGGTTTATTTTCCATGGAAAATAATGTTTGGTAAATTATTACTTATAATACTTTATTATTACATTGATAAATTCTTATTTTACTCTAAAAATAATTTATTTTAGAGAAATTCGACGTAATAAAAAATAAAAATTTATTATTTTGCCACCCAGAAATAACTTACATTAATAACATTTGGTATGTTTAATTTACTTCTTTTCTCTCAGTGTATATAAAATATACTTTAAAAAAATAAAAGTCTCAAATGCCATATGGCTTTGCATCCACCTTCTTTCATTTGATAAAAGTTAGTCATTTTCCATTTTTCCCGCAGCAGGCACAATATAAAAGCAAGGAATTAAAATAGAACACCCGGCCGGACACGGTGGCTCACACCTGTAATCCCAGCACTTTGGGAGGCTGAAGCGGGCAGATCACAAGATCAGGAGATCAAGACTATCATGGCCAACATGGTGAAATCCTGTCTCTACTAAAAATACAAAAATTTGCTGGGCGTGGTGGCAGGTGCCTGTAATCCCATCTACTTGGGAGGCTGAGGCAGGAGAATAGCTTGAATCAGGGAGGTGGAGGTTGCAGTGAGCCGAGATTGCACCACTGCACACTCCAGCCTGGTGACAGAGTGAGACTCCATCTCAAAAAAAAAAAAAAAAAAAATATATATATATGTGTGTGTATATATATATATATATACACACACACACACATATAGAACATCTTATATTTTAAATTAGAATTAATCACAAACATGTGCAGTGTTCCTTCTAAAAGGTATTTTTTAAACCACTCAGCTATTATTCAGCTCTGATGCAATAAACAGAATTGCCTGAAGCTGTGCTCTTATGTACAAAAAGAGGATGATCTTCAGGTCTTGGTGAATCTTACTGAGGTTCTATTGACCTCTTCTTTCCACTTCAGTTGTGGCTTGTCCTTTTGTCAAGGAGCCTTCAGTTTAAGGAAGTAGCACAGAGTGGCTCATCCCATCCTGTTCCATCATTTTTTTCAGCAATTCATATATACAGCTATCTTCTCTATCCCCAAATACAACAATGCCTTAAAGCTTCTTTGAGATCTTCTTTTTAATCCATCCCAGGTCAGAGCCCAAATCAAAATCACCACCAGCATCACCAATGCATTGGCTCTGGCTCATATCACTATAGCCTCTCCTGTGCTCTATTCGTTTTCAGGAGTCATTTTATTTCATCCTTTTTTAATTAGTTTAGTCTTAAAGCAAAAGTTTTGAAACTCTTTAGAGCAACGAAATGATTCCACTGTTTCTTATGAGCTATGAAAAACATCTTCAGTTTACTAAAGAAAGTAATATTTTATTGCGTTATTTTATTTTTTAAAACAATCACTTAAATTTTTAAAATAAATTTGTAATTTTAAAAATTTAACAGAAGAAGTTTGTGGCTTAAAAATAATAGAGCAAGGTTTTTGTTTTCCTTTTCACTTTTAAATTTCATATGAATTTGGCATGTAAAACAGAAACTAAAACATTTTGTCTTATTATAGGGGTCACCAACCATCATTTGTCTGGGTCTATGAGTTTAGTGGCAATTTCAGTGGAACTGAATGTCCCTTGTCCTGGGGAAACCCCTGAGTCCCAAGAAAACGAGGATGGTTGGTGTTGTTCAGTCAGATAAGTTATATTTACCAAGCTACTAACAATCATAATGTTAGTCGGCATTGTCTAGAATGTGAACAATAGTTTAAACAAATCACACTTTTACCCACTTCATGATCTGTCAAGTGTGACAATAATATATTGTGGTCATCCTGGGAAACATTTTTAGTCCTCTCCATGTCTTACAAAAATATATAATCTCAAAAATATTTATGAATTGCCAAAAAGTCCATATGTTGATGCATACATAAATAGCAATTTGACAAACTTGCAAATGCTTCATTTTTCATCGCCCTTTTGCTTCTGGCTACTGGTAGTTCTGAACTGAGCAAAGTCTGGGTAATTCCAAACTTTATGTCTTTCAGATGTGATTTTTTCCCCCAAAGTCTTTAGTAGTGTGTGCTAAAACTAACATTTTCCTATAGTTCTCCAGAGCTGCTGCTCGGCACCAATACAATGCAGCTAACAAGAGGTTCTATGGAGAATGTTCTATTTCTCAGTGCTGTAATTGAAGGACACCTGCCAGTCTTTTGCTTATCAGTAGGTAAGATTCTGCCCCTGGGAAGTATGTGCTTGTGTGCTTGCGTGGACTCTCTCTCTCTATTTTAACAGATGTTGCTAGCAATCTGTCCTCAAATCATATTTTGTGGATATGAAAACTTGGTACTCTTTACACAGGGCACAGAAAACATTTCATAACATCTGGGAAATAAATGTTTTTATGATTTAACAACAAAAAATACTGACATTTCCTTTTCAGCTCATACTAGTTTATAATTCACACCCAGGAAACTCCGGTGTGTTAATGCTTATTCCTGGAGTATCTGAGCACCTGGAAAATAGAAGCTTATTGTTTTGGTAAATGTCTCTCATATTCTACAACATATAGCAGTTTCATATCCCTGAATTTAATTTCATTGTAGACTTGGAAAGTGCTGTCACATTTTTATCCTGATAAAATAGCAAAGATCAACTTTTAAAATCTCATTTACCAGATACAGGTTTGAATTTAAACAGAGTCCTCAGTTTGAATGGCAACTCACATAATTACTATGGGACCATATGTTAATTTTAGAAAATATTTCACGTGAAGAGCTATATCATAACTCAGAGATTTTGGAATTTGTTTTACACCTAAGATTAAAGAGCCACGACTTTAATGCCCCAATATAAAAGTCAGAAGATAGTTAGAATGTTGTTTCAGAATACTCTTTTAAAAGAACTCACAAAACTCTGTAGAGTTGCATTGTATACAGCTAAATTCCTTAAAATTTGTGAGTTTATGAATATTACTTAAGGATTGTATTGGCTCCATATGACTTTTGAGGGTTTGCATTTTCCCTGGAATGTCAGTTGTAGATACATAAAGAAGGATTTTGTGAATATTAGCTTGGAACAACAAAGGCAAGGTGGCCTCCTTTAGTCGACTAGACTTTGTAATCAGTTAGACATGGATATAAGATTCACCTCCACCACTGACTAATTGATCCACCCTGGAAAAGTTACTAAATCTCTTTAAGCATTGATTTTTGTCATCTTAAATGCTCTTATGAGAATTAAATGAGATAATATACAAAAAGCAGTGTCTAACACAACCTCTGGCATGTGTTGAGCACTCAGTAAATGATATATGCTAGTATTAGTATCGTTCAACGTTGGAGACATGGTTGAACACGATGGAAGCAATATTCTTAAAGCCATTTCATGCTCCATAGAATCTTCGTAGAATGAGCCTCTCAATTTATGCCAGTTGACAGCCCTGACAGACATCCAGGTATATCCCAAATGCCATATTTTTTTCTGAGAAACCTTCTTTGTTTCCCTCAACTAAATGTAAACATTCACCTTCTTAAATGTCCAAAGTATTTATCACCTGCTGCATTAAGTACATGGAGGCACTGATGTTTAGAGATCTTTGTGTTGACAGTTCTCCTTGGGTTAGGGGTTCTGTTTCACTCAGTTTAGCTCACCCCATTGTCTAAGCTCCTAATATCTAATAGGAAAGAAAAGAGAACACAGACAACTACAATTATTGTGTATAATATGTGCAGGAAAAGTAGTTAAACAAAGCTGCTAATGTTCAGAGTAGGGAGACATGATGGGTTGTGATTGGGTAATAAGGAAAGATTGGTTTGAAGGAGTAGCTTTTAAGTGATTTTAAGGGCCAGAAAGGCTCAAAAGGAAAAAAATGGAGTAAAAGCAACTTAGCAAAGAAACCAGTGAACCACAAAGAGTGAGTCTGTTTGATTGAAGCATGTTGAATGTGTGACTGGTAGGAGACAGTGCTGGAAAGGTGGATGCGGCAAGATTGCAGAGAACAGGAAAGGACAGGCAAAGGAGGCTGGATTTTATCTGGGGGCCGGTGAGGAGTTGCCAAAGCTTTGAGAGAAGGAAGTGCCACAGAGAAAGATGTCAGGTGTTCCCATAGCAGCCTTTCAACACTGGCCTCATCAACACTCAGATACATTTGCGGACTATCGCCAAAATACGTGCCCCGTATCTGCCACTTAAAGACAGCTAACCATGCCACATACCAACCCTTGCAAGTATGTAAAGCAAGCAGTAAGCAATAGGTCTTGTTTCTGCAATGGAAAGTTAAGTATAGTACATGGTTAAGAGCCTGTGTTTGGGAGGCAAAAGATTTGGGATTCAAATCTTAGCTCTGCCAATGACAAGAGTAACTGCACAAATAACTTAACCACTCTAGTCACAGTTCTCTCTCCTATAAAGTGTGGTAGTTATCCTATTAACTCACTGGGTCATTGGGAGGTTTAAATGCCATGCATGTGAAGCACTTAGTACCTGATCTATAGAAATTGCTCATAGGACTCTGTGACTCATCATTCCTCCCTGTCATCTCTTTGATTCTTGTTCTCTATGGTCTCCAATGTTTGATACTGATTTCTGTTCTGTGTCATGTTTGACAGTCTGATTGGGTTTCTTTCTCTATCATCAGGGACATCTCAAGATGAGATGATCACTCAAAGAGTTTAAACCTGAAGAGAGTATAATAAAGAAACTACTTACAAAGATACAGACTGGGTTAAGAAGGCAAGGGATGGTGGAGTATCAATGAAAGAGAAATCACAATCATTGTTAGGTTTAAAGGTGTTATTGGCGCCAGTAGTAGCTAGAGCTGCCGAAGCCCTGCGGCCTTAGAGGAATGCAGCCAGCCTAGAGCTCCAAGAGGCAGGAAAGGAGCAATGTGGTACAGGGGGATAAACACAACCTCTTTCCCTTCCTTCCCTCTAACCTTTTGCCACATTCACATGGCACAAGGAAAAGAGCAAGTGAGCTGCTGCCTCTAAAATGATATGGTGTTCATCACATCCTCTCACACTTCAAGGGTCAAAGCAAGTTACATGGCCATGCCCGGAGTAAATGAGACAGGAGAAATGATCTTCTTATGGTAAAGGGAGATTAAATAATTCTGAAAAACAGTACAATCTATCACCATAGGATGTTACGACTCTGACCGATTGGAAAGAACAGAATTTTTGGAGTCAGAAAGCCTTAAGTTTGAATTTTGGTATCACCATCTTACTGGCTTTGTGGTCATAAAGAAGTTAGAAATCTCTCTGAGCCTCAATCTCTTAAAATGTAAAAACCTGCCTCACAGGATCATGTGACTGTTAAATATACCAGCACAATGCCCCCAAAATACTGCAATGTGTGCTTGGTAAATATTAACCTTGGCCTCTTTTTCAAGGATTAACCAGAATGTAATTTTCCCAAAGAGAGAAGTCAGGGAATACAAGCCACATCTAAACACATCTTTTTTTCCTAATTTTCCTCATAAAATTAAGGTAGAGTCCCCAAATGCCTAATACTTTTATATACTATATCTCTTTGAACAGAATAGTAACAAATCACTTAGAGTGAAGGAAGTATATAGTATTACTCTTCAGAATGGGAATATTAAATGCAATCAATATCAGAGTAGAACTACTTTATAATTACTTTTCTAAATTGATGATTCACTTTAACACCTATTCTTGGCTTATGAAAGTGTAGTCATAAAGCAATAATAATTATAGCTGGAAAACTGGCCAAATCAAACAGTGAATAATACTCTGTCCTTGGATTATTTAGACTCCTCTTATAACTTGCCCAGATGATTTTAAAAGCTATTGCAGATTTTTAGCTCATAGTATCTATCTCTTTTAAAATAACAATCATTACTTGTTACTTTTTATTACATAAAAGTAACTGTGTCACACACACACATACATGCACACACACACACAAACACACACACACACAATGAAACCAGTACATTTTAATCAAAAGAACTAAAAAGTCAAGTCACTCCAAACTAATCAGAGTTAATCGAAGTCAACATTTTAGTATGTATTCTTCCATTTTTACCCCTGAATAGACAGATGGTAGAATTTTTGTGTGTATACATACACACAGACATATAGACATATGTTTACATCTATATTTCTGCATATTTACATATACTTTTACAAAATGGGGTTACATATTTTGTTTTATTTTATTTTTATTTTTGAGACAGAGTCTTACTCTGTCACCCAGGCTGTAGTGCAGTGGTGTGTGATCTTGGCTCACTGCAGCTTCTGCCTCCCAGGTTCAAGCGATTCTTGTGCCTCAGCCTCCTGAGTAGCTGGGATTACAGGCACACACACCACCGTGCCTGGCTAATTTTTTTTTTTTTTTTTTTTTTTGTATTTTTAGAAGAGACAGGGTTTTACCATGTTGGACATACTGTCTCAGACTCCTGACCTCTGGTAATTCGTCTGCCTCGGCCTCCCAAAATGCTGGAATTACAGGTGTGACCACCATGCCTGGCATATATTTTATTTTATAACCTGCTTTTTCATTTAGCTATATATATATATATATATATATATATGTCCTTGTTTTCATGATTACATTTAAAGATTCTATGCATATTTTCAATGAGTACCTTATTATTGGATATTTGGATTATTTAGATTATTTCTATTATTCAGTCTCTTAAATGTAGTTTTCACTAGTCAATGCATATGCACTAGAGGAAGTCAGGCCATGGAAATTGCTGTCAGGGGCACTGGCTGGATTTGGGCCCTGTTTACCCCTACTCACTTCTCTGATCAGATCCCATCCTTGGCAGCTTTGTTCTTAAATGTCCAAATGTATACTAGAAATGTTAAAAAACAATATGCATAGAATCTCTCTCAGAATGAATAAGCCTTTTTTGAAATTTCCCATCATTTTATAGTATCAACAGTTGCCAGATAGGATTTGAAAGTATTTACCTCTTGGTATTATTAACTGCCTTTGCCAAGATTTGTCTTTACTGACTAAGTTCTCTGTGAAAGGGCGTCCAAAATGGCTAAAGTGTTACTGGCTTTACAGGTCATGGATGCACAGAGCATCTTGTGTCCGGGGTTATCACAAAGATGCCTATGGCTAAAAAATTCAGGTGCAGTCTTTTTTACCCCTGAAACAAAAATTTTAAGGGCAGCTTTATGTTCTGATTCTTTTTCTCTTGCTTCAGATCAAGGAAATGATTGCTCATAAAGTCCCAGAATTCGCAATAATGACTCTCGAAAGCCCTGAATTCTGCCATTGTTATAAAAACATGGCTCCTTTTATGAGTGAAACAATTACATATTATTTATTTTTTCTACATACAAGGAATTAAATGGAGGTCTCCATTCACCTCTGTTAAGAGCTCCCTTTGGAGAGACGGGGAGGCCAATTACCCAGAAGAGGTGGATGCTGACTTCTAGCTTGGCTTCCCCTGGTCCCAGCCTTCCATTGTCTCCTGGGCTCCTACTGCAGCGCTTTTGATGAATGTGCTATTGTTGGTCTCCTCAGAGAGAAGCTGTTAAAGAAAAGGGAAGATTATTTGCAAGTGAGTAGGAAAATGAGTCAACAAAAGAATGAAATGAAGTAATTAGCTTCCTGCTATACATAAGCACCCTCGCTGCTGCAGAATCTTTACGCAGTAGTGATTGAGGAAAATAATGACCTTCTTCATGCAAGACAGAGTCACCTGCAGCCGCTAACCAGTCACAGGTAAGGCCACCCTCTTCTTTTTTTTTTCTTTTTCTTTATTTTTTGACGGAGGATTGCTCTTGTTGCCCAGGCTGGAATGCAGTGGTGTGATCTCACCTCACTGCAACCTCTGCCTCCGGGTTCAAGCAATTCTTCTACCTCAGCCTCCTGAGCAGTTGGGATTACAGGCGCCCACTACTACACCCGGCTGAGATGGGGTTTTGCCATGTTGACCAGGCTGGTCTTGAACTCCTGACCTCAGGTGATCCACCTGCCTTGGCCTCCCAAAGTGCTGGGATTAACAAGCATGAGCCACGGCACCTGGCCAAGGCCCCACCCCCGCTTCTTTACCACTAGAAGAATAAGAGGTTGGGTGACTGCAAATTTGTCCTAGGATATTTTTTATCTCACTAAAATCTTTTAAAATGGGGACCACTATTTGACTGGGAGAGCTATGTAAACTAACAATTCCTCAGGGAACTAATTTTTTTTTTAATATGCTATGTCTTCTTAAAAGTAGAAAGGTAAGAGATTTGTGGGGCAAGATTAGTTGATTAAGAAGTTTTATCATGTATAAAAGGTACTGTTGTGGCCTAGAACAGGGGTGTCCAATTTCGGCTTCCCTGGGCTACATTGAAAGAAAAATTGTCTTGGGCTATACATAAAACGATAGCTGATGAGAAACAAAACAAAACAAAACAAAAAGCTACAAAAGTCTCATAATGTTTTAAGAAAGTCAACAAATTTGTGTTGGGCCACATTCAAAGCCTGCATGCAGCCCAGGGGCCGCGGGTTAGACAAGCTTGGCCTAGAATAAAGCTCAAAAAATTCTACAAGCCTCACCATTATGCTACTATGGTGAGCCTGAGGTATGATATGAATTTCAAAGCTATATGGAAAGGCTTCTTAAACCTGATCTATGCTGTATCATTTTGGACCAAGGGAGGATATCATGGGTTGTCTACCTCTTAGATAAATTATTTGGACAATTTGACATTGTAAACAATTTGAAAATGTGGAAAGACAGATGGACAATTGGAAAATGGGTACAGCAGAAGGATGAAAAGGAAAGGAACATCTGTGCATGACCCTAGTTAGCTACCAGTTAATGGACAGCTTTCTTCAAGAGATGGAAGATGATGTGGCTGTTATACTTGATGAAGTCTCTTCATTTTCACCTTGAGGAGAGACTTGAAGAAGGAGAGCTGGTGGGCTTGCCATAGACTAGGGAGTGCTTGTATAAACATGGTTGCGACAGATGAAGAAAAAATAGTTAATTTCTAGGCGTACATAAGAATCAACTGAAGTGTTTATTTATGGAGTGGGAGCTGAAGGGGGACAAGAGTTAAGAAGAGTGAGAAGGAAAATGAAAACATTAAAGTAATCATAATGATTTACATTTTAAGGTCTTTCTTAAAGTTACTAGCTTCTTGCCTTTCTACTTCTCTGTCTCAAGTCTAACACTCTAAATCACATTACCCTTAAGAAGCAGCCTTGTGTTCTCAGCCTGAGTGAGACACCTTCGTCCAGGCTCGTGGGGGGTCCCCTGTCTCCCCTTATCATAAAGATCTACAATGACCTAAGATTGCTTGTCCATCTGTCCAATTGACACCAAGCCTCATGAGTGCAGTGATGGGCCTGCTTTGCTCTCTGTGGGGCTTAGGTCCTGGAACAGTATCTGGGACATAATCAGGTTGAATGAATAATTTGCAGGGGGGAGGTGGCAGAGATCATAGGCAGAGAGGAGAGCCTGATAGAGGAGAGCAGATTCATGGGGACAGTCAAAGTCCACAGGCAGAGAAGTCAAGCAGTCTGGGAACTTAGTATGCATCATAGATTGTGAGAGAGTGGCAAGAGAGGGTCTCAATGGGAGGGCAGGCTTGATCCCAAAGGGCTCCTTAAACTGTGTGAAAGAGATTAGAATTAACGCTGAGGGAAGTGCAGAGACATCAACAGAAAAGGTAGGAAGCAATGTGATTAAATGTGTATGTTAAGACAGAGGTATTTTGCCCCTGTGTGGAAAAGTTTGGGGAGAGGCCAGCATGGAGGCAGGGAGCTCATTTGGAAGACTATTGCAGAAATCTATGGGAGATATTATTGTGGCTGAACCACAATAGTATAAAAATGATGGAGACAGTGGATAAATTTCAGAAATGTTTCAAACTATCATTGACATAGATTTGATACTGATTGGAAAGATGATGAGGAAGAGGGGGGAGTCAAGACTGATATCGGCATTTTAGACTAGAACAAATGGATAATCAATGGTAGCATTCACTAAGATAGGAAAAGTAAGAGGAAGAACATCTTGCATTTTTGTAAATTCAGTTTCAGGCAGATTGAAGTCCATGTGCCTGTGCAATATCCAAAAGGAGACGGCCACAGGCAGTTAGATAGTTGCATTTCAAAGGTCAGGTAGATAAGAAGGCTGGAGATGCAGAGCCAGTGTTCATTGGCACAGAGGTGGGAATTAAACCCAAGAAACTGATGAGATTGCTAGAGGAGTGTGTAGAGGGAGGAGACAAGAAGAATTAGAGCTGTGAAGAACAGACACATTTTTCAAAAGGGCAGAAGACAGGAACCTAAAAAGAAGTGTGTATGTTGAAGCAGTCTGGGAGGTAAAGAGGTGTCATAGAGTTTCAGACTCATTTCAAGTACAAAGACTGGTCTAAATATCTAACTCCACAACAAGTTAGGTTAATAACTGAAAGATGGCTGCTAAATTTGGCACTAAGAAAGTGATCGGAGACCTTGATAAGGACAGCTTCGGTAAAATTTATGGAACAGAAGCCATATTACTTTGGCTGAGATGTAAACAGGAGGCAAAATGATGCAATGAGTGTAGACAAATATTTTGACCATAAAGGGGTAAGTCCTCTTACAGTTTTCAAAGGCCTTAGACATTCAGCTTTTATGGGAAGAAATAACTGGTATCTAGTCATGGGCTAAGGAAGAGCAAAGAGCAAATCATGCTCCCCACCCAAGAGCTATAGATAACTCCAACACCTTGGAAATGACGGTTCCATGGACAGAAAGCAGAGAAAGATGAGTTTGCTGGGGAAGTTCACTTTTAAACTCTGGAAAGTTAGATGACAAGTGAAAATATACAAAACCAATTGGAAAGAGAAGGATAGAGCTAGCAAATGTGCTCTGGCTCAGTGGCATTTAAAGAGCTCTCTGCATCAGCAGCAGTGAAGACCATCAACAAGCAAAGGCCTCCTGGGGTAAGAATCAACGAGGGCAAGAGAAGACTTATAAGGATGATGACACAACAGTCCATTGATATCTGTCACCCAGGAACCAGACACTTCACCTGAGTGGACAACTGGATACAGGCAATCCAGGGAGCATTCCATGCAGACTTTGAAACCTTTACTTAATTACCTTGAGTATGAAGAAAATCTAAACTTCTGATTATTAACATCAAGCTAGCACTTCCTCACCCCACCCTACCCTGTATGTTGTACAATATTCTTGACATTACAACTTGAAATTTATTCAATTAAATTTATTCAGTGCTTTCAGCATTTTCTGTAAGGTATAATTTCTATGAATAATGTATTTCCCACCATAAACTACTATTTTCAATAGTAAGAGTATGTGAGATACCAATGTGGAGGTCTCCACAGGCGCTCTCTGAATGAATGCTGAAAGGCATGGTGTATGTGGGCAACAGCAAGAGTATGAATGACTGAAGCTCAATGCATATGGAGTGCTGTCTTAAGAGCTGAGGCCAAAAAGGTTGGGGGAAATCAGATCATTGCAGTCTGTAATATTTCTGAGTACTTTTAGCTTCATTGTAGAGAATGGGAAGTCATTTGGTTTTTGTGAATAAGGGAGTGATGGACATACATCTGAGTTTTAAGCAGGTAATTCTGGTTAATGGTGTCTGCAAAGTAGGCTGCTAAAAATATTTGTTAACTGAATGGAGAAATGATGACTCAAGACTAGAGATTCAGATAAAAGGTATTGTTACTGTCTGGAAAATAAGGTAGAAGGTCTCTCATTAAACGAAATTGGGAACTGAATGTGGTCAGTCATTTGTAAAAGTTGCTAAAACAGGGAATAAAATAATACATATCTTACATATTATACTTTCACTTAAGACATATATGGGTACATTCATCCAGTAATTGTATGACAGCATGCCAAGACTCCTACTTTGAATACAGGTCTACTAATTGGAGTCTTCTACCATTTCTCTTGTGTAAGCTACATTCATGTTTTTGTTTCTGTTTTGTTAAATTGCAGCCAAAGGCAATCCAAGTGCAAGATCTTCCAGACCTTTTTACACTGTTTTTCTCAATCATTTTTGGTTTCTCTTTCCCAGTACTTAGTTGGATTATAATATTTTAAGCCACTCACTCTCTTCAAGACTTTCCAAAGTCTTCCACTTAATTTTCATAGGAACAACTCTCATTTACATTCATATGAATTGTTTTACATAACAATTAAATTTTGTAACATAATAAGTACAACTGTATAGACCAGTTTCTAAATAAAACAAGTGTTTCTTTGCAAACTCACAGTTGAATTGATAGAACCAGGAAAGCCCAACATACCACTCTCTACCAGCCTCCAGTGATGAGTGTGAAAGAGGATGGGAGTGTAGTTAATGAGGTGATGTGACTAATGGGATTGCTGACAGAGCTTCTACAACAGTGACCAGAACTAGGGCACTGGCAACGGAAACAGAGAGGAAAGGATAAATTGAAAAGACATATCAAGACACTAGCTTTGAAAACAAATGGGCTTGAGTCAAATACTGATCTCATCACTTAGCTGTGAACCCTTTTTATCTGTAAAATAAGAATAACAGAGCATGTGGTTGAAAAATCAATTGAGAAAATGTACCTCACGTATACTTAGCAATGTGCCTGAAACAAGTAAGTAATTAATACAATTAAGAAAGTATTATAGCATTGGATGTTGAATTGAGGAGAATGCAGAGTCAAAGATGACACCACATTTTCTACTTTGGTTGAAAAAACTATATAGTACCACTAATGGAAATAGGAAATACAAGAGGAGAAATTGGTTTGGCAGAATAGATAATAAAGTTAGTTTTAGATGTGTTGAGTTTCCTGGTCAGACATCCTATTGAAGCATTCAGAGCACAGTTGGAAATGTTTTTCTGGCTTCCAGTGAGAGGTCTTGGCTAGTGATATCAACTTGAAATCACCCATATAGAACTATAAAGGAAGCTATGAGAAGGGATTGGATGGGGCAGAAAGGGAGTGGGAACACAGCAGCCTGGTAATGGCCAGGCACAGTCACATACACATATGAGGCAAAATCCCAGATCCAGAAGGAACCAGCTGGAGCAGTGAGGAAACAGGACATGTCCGGGAGATAAAGGTATGGGTTTAGGTACAGGTATAGGTTCAGTGACTTTTACCTATGTCTTGCTCATTGTCATAGCTCAGACTCCAGAGCCTGGAGCAGTTTTTTTTTTTTCACTCCAGAAGCATCTTAAAGCTCTCCAGGTAGTGCAAGGAGAGTAGGGGCTGTGAAGGAGCTCTCCTGGTAGCTTGAAAGGAAAGCAAAACTGAGGGGAGTCTTCTTCAGAAAAGAGAAGACCTAAACATGTTTTCAGGCTGGAGAAAGGGAACCAATGTAAAGAGAAATTTTTTTTTATAATTAGAAATGAAAAATAATTTTCTCTGCAATATGAGCCTATAGGTGATTTTTTTCATCTTTGCTCCATTCTGTACCTTTCAAATTTTCTACATGTAGTATATTAACACTGGGTTCTGAAAAAAACTATTTTCTTCCATATGAGATATGATATTGGGGATAGTCAGGCCAGGTGCGGTGGCTCATGCCTGTAATCCTAGCACTTTGAGAGGCCGAGGCAGGTGGATCCCCTGAGGTCAGGAGTTTGAGACCAGCCTGACCAAATGGGAAACCCCATCTCTACTAAAAATGCAAAAATTAGCTGGATATGTTGGCGTGCACCTGTAATCTCAGCTACTCGGGAGGCTGAGGCAGGAGAATCTCTTGAACCCGGGAGGCAGAGGTTGCAGTGAGCTGAGATTGTGCCATTGCACTCCAGCCTGGGCAACAAGAGCAAAACTCCATTTCAAAAAAAAAAAAAAGAAAGAAAGAAAGAAAAAGAAAAACAAATTAAAAAAAAAAGAAATTGAGGATGGGCTCTGAAACAATGTGCTGGAAAAATGGAATAGAGCAGCATCAGAAACACAGGTAGAGAATACAGCTTGAAAGGGGGAAAAGAATGAATGCATCTCTCACAGGAAAGAAAAGAGAATGATTGAAGATGCCAAAAAATTTAAAGTGGGGGATAAGAGAATTTGAGAAAATCACATCATTTGGTCTCTATTTTTTTCCAGTAAACTAAGAGGCAAAGTGGTTTGTTAAAACTGAGAAGGAAAAATAGGACTGGAAATATGGGAAGAGTGAAAACATTTTTAAAACCCAACACAGGAAATAGAGTAAGATTTAATTTGAAATTGGTGAAAAATTTCCAAAGAGCCTGGAGGCCCAGCTGGCATTGGACATGATGTATGGACAAGATAAAGCCAGTTACTGCATTATCTTCCCTGGTGACACTTACCTGTCTGGGAACAGTAGCAGCTGTTAGAACTTGTCAGGCAGGTGTTGGGCGAGCTTATGGGGAAGAGATCTGAGGTAGCCCTCACTCCCAGGAGAAGCTGCTCCATTCTTGTGCTGTCCATCTTAGGCAATCACCACCACACCCTCTGTTGCTCCTTGCAGAAACCCTGGAGTCATCCTAGATTCTTCTTTCTCCTTGTTGAACCCCATCTAAATAATCTGCAACTTCTGCCCATGTTTTATCCCAACATCTGCCCACCTTTGCTGCTACTGCCCTTGTCAAAGCCACTGTCATCCTCTTGCTCTGTGTATAGCCTTGACTTCGGATTGCTCCCCCACATCCATTCCTACCCTACTCAATTCCTACTTTGTGTTGCAATTAGAGTGGTCTTCTAAAAATCACATCAGGTTTGGCCGGGCACAGTGGCTCGTGCCTGTAATCCCAGCACTCTGGGAGGCTGAGACAGGTGGATCATTTGAGTCCAGGAGTTCAGGACCAGCCTGGGCCACATGGTGAAAACCCATCTCTACAAAAAATACAAATATTAGCCAGGCGTGGTGGCATGTGCCTGTGGTCCCAGCTACTCAGGACGCTGAGGTGGGAGGATCACTGGAGTCTGGCAGATGGTGGTTGCAGTGAGCCGAGACCACACCACTGCACTCCAGTTTGGGAGACAGAGTGAGACCCTGTCTCAGAAAAAATAAAAAATAAAAATCATATCAGGTATCATTTTACTCTTTTAAGACCCTTAAAAGGTTTCTCGACCGCTTTTAAAATAAGGACCAAAGTTCTCAGCACAACCCACCAGGTCCTTATGATCTAGCCCTCCAACATCTCCAACTTACCTGGCATTATACCATCCCTATTCTGTGAGCACATGGCCTTCTTGTTCTTCAAAAACATGGAAATGATAAAGGATCAAGAGAGGCAAAGATAGGGGCTGTGTCATATAATCAAACACCATGGACTTCAAAAGGAAGAGAGATACTGAGATAAAGAGGAGGAAATGGTCGAATTTAAGAAAAAAAATGCTGACACAGATTCCTAAACTTGATACCAGAAGCAGGGAGGAAAAATGAACTGACCTCCGTTTGAAAGTATTGTGATTCAAGTGAAGTTGTCAGAGAAAAGCCAATTTTTAGTTAGTTGTATCCACAGTTTTTCATTCATTTAATTAGAAATATCTTAAGTTGAATATTTCAATACATGGCTGTGAAATGACTGAGGTACTGAAGATGACACATATTTGTTAATATAAAAGGGCCACAGATTTCTGCAAAGTTTAAATTACTTTCATACAAAAATGCCGGAAAGGATTCTCAGATCTTTTGTTTTATGACGACAGTGTAATATTTAGGGTAGTTGTTGAAGAACAAAAAAATCACTTGAAAGTTGGTCAAAATGCAGCGATGACTCAAAGTGAAATCACCAGACAATATGTGCAACAGTCGTTTTCACATTTCCCTATTTAGTGGGTGACATAGCCCTTGATCAACAGAGCCTTAGGGATAAGTTACTGCCGCCTAAGACCACATCATACGCAGTAAGCGTTCATAATCCTTTCTTCTACTGGGCAGAGCTCACTAGAGAACTGCATCTAAAATGACTTTGATTGCTAGCAAAGAGCCGTACTTCCAGGGATCTTGGGAAAGGAGCCTCTTTCGGATTTTTTGATGTAAGATGCCAAAGCATTGTTGTTGTGAGAAAAGCTACTGAAACTGCTGTTATTTGACAGGTAAACATCATTTTCCAAACAGTCCCTGAATCATAGTTCCATGTCTGGTAAACATGAATATCCAGGAGCTGTCTAGAGCCTCAAAGTACACCTGTCATTTATCTACATCGAAGATTGACATCCCAGCCTGAACCCAAAGTGGGTTCAGACATCCGCACATGTGTGAGAAAGCGACAGCCTAGAACATCTTTCAGAAAAGTCAGAATGATCAGCTTGATTAAGAAACAGATTTGCAGTTAGAAGAGAGGAATAATTATGTATGCAGTTTGGTGGCTATCCTCATAAGTCTCTCTGTCCTCATGTGCTCATATTTGGATAAGAAAAGGAGAAAATGAGGTGGGGGAAGAAAGTTTCACTTTGATATCTCTCTAAGGCACCATGACCCAGGGAGTGCTTTAGCACTGCAAGAACACTACTGCTTTAGTGTGAGGAGGATCAGGGGCCACACTTGGCGGGAGGGGATTTGCAAGACCTCTTATGAGGCCCTCACTGTGGACTGTAAAAAAATCCTTGTTATTGAAGTTTATTTTGTAAAGACAATAAAGTCTAAGACAATTCATAAAGTTCTGGCCTGGCCAGCCAACAAGTGGTGACGTCATTTTCTGAAATAGGGAATAAAAGAGAAATAGATGATGACCAGTCTGGTCTTGGATATGTTGAATTTCAGGTCCCGATGACACTTCTCAGGGAAGGTGTCAAAAAGGCAGCTGACAGCTTTAGAGAGCGTCTGGGGTAGAACTATAAATTTAGAGTTATCAGCTTCATGATGTTAGCTGAAGCAATGGCTGTTGAGTAGATGGTCCAGAGAAAGCAGATGAAGAGAATAAAAAGATAGTAACCCCAGGATTGTCTACCTTAAAGGAGTAGCAAAAAGCGTGACCTCGGTGCAGGACACTGGAAAAACAAGGGAAGCCTGGGGATGAAAGGAAACCTGGAGAAGTAGATGCCCAAAGAATGTACACTTAAAACTTAATCTACAGAGTTGATTCTGGAAAATTATATGATTTCTTTGTTTCTAGGTCTTCCCTTTAAGAAAACTGACTGCAGAGAATTAAATTTGCAACTGGATTTCCAAATAAAGGAAACAATTGTAAGGATTCTGTTTTAAGGATAAAAATCAGCAAGTAATTCAGCCTAGGAATAATAAACAGTCACTAGCTAAGGCATAGCAATGTAACTCCCAGAAATTTTTATATCTTTTTAAAAATTGCCCAGTGAGACACCAATAACATAGAGTCACATTAATTGGTGCTTAGAAAATGATTAATCTCTGTAATTCCCCCTCCAGTCATTTGAAACGTTCTATAAGATGCCCTTGTGCAAAACGTAGAATTTTAACCGGGACTTTACAAGCCCTTTTATTTCACAAGGTTTTCATGTGTGGTGGTGTGGTTCACAGCATCATAATTCAGCACCAGCCTACTTCAAATCGGATGTTTTTATGTGGGTTCAAAAAATATGCAGCACTGTGAACCCCAACACTGAAATTTTGCAAAGCACAGCTTCCTTCCTCCCCACCTTAAACTTTTTGTTAACTGGAAAATAAACAGACTGCTGACCTTGTTGTAAAGAGATTCTACTTGATGAGAAAGAAGGATGAGAGCCTTGCCAAGTCCCTTTGTTTCCTCTCCCTTTAGGGATAAAACACCTATTGGCATTTGCCTCCATCATGTCAGATGACGTGGAGCTCTGTGCCCAAGTCGCACAGCCTCTGAGCCCTTGTCCCATGAGGAATCCTACCTACCCCCAGTGCCTGTTGTCCAGCAGAACTGAGGTTGGGGAGTGGAAAAGGGTGATGTGTGTCAATGCAATATTTTACATTTACTCCATATACATAACTCACTGAGTGAGTGGATGGAAGCCTCCTGTGACTCCAGGGTTGGCCTCTCTGCTCTTCCATTCTCAGAACTCCCAAGCCCTCAAGAACTGAAGGAGCAGTTGTTGCACCTGACAATTAGTGAATCCCATTTTGCCTTTGCTTGTATTCCCCTCTTCCTCTGGCTGGTTCTGATGATCTTCCCACATAGATGTTCAGTCCTAGGTAGGGAGTATTTAAAGGACCTGCGGCCCTTGATCTCTTCACACTCAGGAAAAATGTAGTGCTAAATGTCCCAGGATGTGGTCCATTGGCTTGTTGTTATGTTGGTAACCATCTCACTGCCTGCCCTCCACCACGGTGCAAGGTCCCAGCATAGTGGTCCACACTCTTCCTCTCACTCCTCTGTGATGTCTCCATTCTGACAATGGGCATCTCATACTTGCCTTGCATTTGCTCTTGCTGACTCTACTACCTAAGAACTAAAGCTTTGCCCTGCGTTTCAATTCAGGGCCAAGGTCCCTTCTGTTAGGTTGGTGCAAAAGTAATTGCTGTTTCAGACTGAATTTTAAATCATTACAACTAGGCTCAAACTCATTTTTACTAATAAAAATAGGAACCATTATAACCAATACATTTTTGCCAATAAGTAGTAAGTTTGTTTATTCCTGCAGCTTAAAAATCCATGCTTTGGGATTTGACGAACTCTTGGACAGCATTTTCTGCATCCTGCTGGTTTTGGAAGTGTTTTCCCTGCAAAAAGTTGTTGAGATGCTTGAAGAATTGGTAGTCGATTGACAAGAGGTCAGGCGAATATGGCAGATGAGGCAAAACTTCGTACCCCGATTAGTTCAACTTTTGAAGCGTTGGTTGTGCGATGCGCATTTGAGAGTTGTCATGAAGAGGAATTGGGTCCTTTCTGTTGACCAATGTCAGCTGCAGGCATTGCAGTTTTCAGTGCATCTCACTGATTTGCTGAGCATACTTCTCAGATATAATAGTTTTACCAATATGCAGAAAGCTGTAGTGGATCAGATGGGCAGCAAACCACTGAGCAGTGACCACGACCTTCTTCTCGTGCAAGTTTGGATTTGGGAAGCACTTTGGAGCTTGTTCTCAGTGCAGCCACTGAGCTGGTCATCACTGGTTGTCATATAAAATCCACTTCTTGTCACATGTCACAATCCGATCAAGAAATGATTCCTTGTTGTTGCACAGAATAAGAGAAGATGACACTTCAAAATAAAGTTTTTTTGATTTTAGGTCAGCTCATGAGGCACTCACTTATCAAGCTTTTCCACCTTTCCAATGAGCTTCAAATGTCAAAAGGCCATACAATGGTCGACGTTGAGTTCTTCAGCAACTTCTCGTGTAGTTGTAAGAAGATCAGCTTGGATGATTGCTCTCAATTGGTCATTGTCAACTTCCAATGGTCGGCCACAATGCTGGTCTTCAAGGCTCTCGTGTGCTTTGCAAAAGTTCTTGAATCACCACTGCCCTGCATGTGCGTTAGCAGTTCCTGGGCCAAACGCATTGTTGATGTTGCAACTTGTCTCCGCTGCTTTACAACCCATTTTGAACTTGAATAAATCACGGCCGGGCACGGTGGCTCACACCTATAATCCCAGCACTTTGGGAGGCCGAGGTGGGCGGATCATGAGGTCAAGAGATCAAGACAATCCTGGTCAACATGGTGAAACCCTGTCTCTACTAAAAATACAAAAATTAACTGGGCGTGGTGGTGTGTGCCTGTAGTCCCAGCTACTCGGGAGGCTGAGGCAGGAGAATTGCTTGAACCCGGGAGGTGGAGGTTGCAGTGAGCCGAGATCTGGCCACTGCACTCCAGCCTGGCACCTGGCGATGGAGCAAAACTCTGTCTCAAAAAAAAATGTTTTTTTGACCATATTAGAGCAATTTAGTAAATTTATTCATAAGATAAAAAAAGACTACTAAATCTTTTATTACAAAATCTAAATGACTAAGGGGTGAATATCAGATTAACAACATTGCCCTCTGCTCTGACTTGCTGAGAATAAATATTTGTTGTGTCTCTGATAGATCCCAAACCATACCATTAACATCTAATGCACAAGAATGCTTCACTCTACATCAAAACTACACTATCAATAATCTGTGTAATGAACTTTCCTTTAATGTATCAAATGAACCTTAAAAATGTGTTAAGATCACATAGATGTGGTACCTCAGTGTCAGTAAAAATCTTTGCAAATAATCAAGTTTTAGTAAAATCGCCTTTCAATTTTAGCATTGAAAGTCTTGCAAACTGAGATGGGTGGTTAGCCTAGGAAGTGAGTCCATCTCTCTCACTGGCATTGATCTGTAAAATGACAAAGGACTCAATTACTACTATATATAAAATTATAACCTGATAATATTTTGTTAACTACAGTCTCTTTTTGCCCATGTACACACCGTAACTACACAATATTTCCAGCTCAATGGGTCTTTTCAACTTAGACCTCTCTCCCTTTAAAAAAAAAAACCTTTTCTATTCCCCATATGACATTTTCTGTTTCTGAAACTGTTCTTAATACTGTCTTCTAGAATCAAGCAGGTTATTTTGTCCCAGACAGCAACTCTGCCTCCAAGGGGATGTCTTTTATCCAAGTCTAGCAGTCGTCCTGATTTTCTCACTGTTCTGACTGATGTACTGCAGTGTCTCATTTTCTCCAACCTACAGCAATTGTTTTAAGGGCTTAACCTAGGAAAGGAGCAGAAACCCAAATGCTAAGTTAAGCCAAATAAACAGGTTTTTTCCCCCTATTCTTCAGAGCTTCTTAGAGTCTTAATTTGCTAAATATACACACAGTGTGAACTTCAAAGGAATCAAGTACATTTACTATTTCCCAAACATCCTTGATCATGGATGCCTTTGGAGGGATAACATTAATACCTGGTAAAATTTACATCTAGCTATATAAAGTTTGGGAAGTACTAGTAAACAGAAGAACACAGACCTTGGTGCCAGAGAGCTCTGGATTCACATCTTTGCTCCAGTGCTTCTTAGTTGAGTGGCTTGGATAATTTGCTTAACCTATCTATAATTCTTTAATTAAGTTTCTATGTTATTATTTTTTAAAAAATGGAGAGGAGATGAGAGTTTTTGTTTGTTTATTTGAAATCGAGTCTTGCTCTGTTGCCCAGGCTGGAGTGCAGTGGCATGATGTCAGCTCACTGTAACTCCACCTCCCGGATTCAAGTGATTCCCCTGCCTCAGCTTCCCGAGTAGCTGGGACTACAGGCGCACACCACCACGCCTGACTAATTTTCTGTATTTTAGTAGAGACAGGGTTTCACCACGTTGGCCAGGATGGTCTCAATCTCCTGACCTCGTGATCTGCTGGCCTTGGCTTCTCAAAGTGCTGGGATTACAGGCGTAAGCCACTGCTCCAGCTGAGATGAGAGATTTTAAGACAATTTCTGTTTCCTCTTTTGTATAGCAAGTACCTACCTGTTGGAATTGCTGTAAGGATTTATAAGCTTGTGCACGAAGGCACCTGCTATACTACCTCAAAAGATCATAGTGAAAATCTCACTCCAGTGGATATAGATTAATGGAACAAGACTAAAACCAAAAGCAGGAAGCCAATGTGTGCTATGATTTGAGGAGGGTACATACATAAAATCACTGATGCCCTTGTCTATCCTTTCACAGTTCCTTTCCTTTAAGACTTAACATTTTTGTTGTCTTAAACAGTTATCAAATGATCCCTTAGTACACATTGCTTCAAAGATAATGGAAGAAAAAACAACTGGGTAGAAGGACAAGAGGAGCAATATTTGCTTTGTTTTCCTACTTAAAGACCTACAAGGCATATTAGCATAGTAAAGTTTCCTTTTGGGGAATAGATCAGTAAAAAGGTCACAAAGAGGGTGGAAAGATAGGCTAGAGGCATTAAAAGTACAGTTCACACCCTCTGCTCAACAAATGAGAAGAGGTGAAAGGGTTAGAGATCTGATTGTTAAATTCCTGAGTTAAGTATTCTACCTGGGCGGTGGAGGGCTTCTAAACCTATACCCAGTCTTGTTTCACAGACTAGATGTGTTCCAAAAAGTGAGCCTTTGTACATGTTTATTAAGCACATTTTCCCCACAGTTTTCATTATAAGAACAGAGATGTAATTCCTGGGAGAAGAACTAGGCCTGCATACAGTGTATCATTGTGTTACAGGAAAAAGAACCCAAACTGTCTGCCATACAATGCAAAGAATGTTATTTCCCTTCATGAGATTTCAATTTTCTCTTTAAAAACAGAGGTAATAATAATAATACCCTTTCCAAAGCTGATTATGTGCATCAAATTAAATAAGTTATATGAAAAGCCCTGCTAGGTATTACCTCTCTGAAGACAGACACCTACTCATCATGCGTTTCTAGCATCGTCTAGGGCCCCACACGAGATGGGCACCTAATATATCTTTGTTGAACTAGTAAATTAATCTTTTATAAACTCAACCACCTTAATAAAACACTTGTTTGGCTTTTTAATACATTTCTTTATATGATTTAGGAATCTTTTATAGCAGTGTTTTCAGACCTTTAGGTTTCGTTTCATTTACTGTTAATGCCATTTTATACAAGTAAGCATTTTCAAATTTTAAAAATTAAGACTGATGTCATCTCTGAATATAGGTCAATCCTTCTCAAAAAAGAACAGGTGGCATCCTTGAACTGTCCAAAAATAATATTATCTAGTCTTTATTAAGCATTTAGTGGTCTATGTGCTTATTAATGACTGATTATTAATGACTAATTTATAGATTAGTTGTAATAATAAGAGAATATGAGAAAACTGGGACACAGAGATGTAAAATAACTTCCCAAAAATCATGGAGGCAGAATTCATACCATGCTGGCCGGCTCCATAGCCCTTACCCTTAGCCCTGATACCTTGTTGCTTCTCATAGTTCTTGGCATTGCTTTTATTTTGCACTAGAGAAAACTTCATCTTGGACCAGCACCATTCCCAAGTCTGGGGAACACCGATTTATTTTACTTGAGGATTATTTTTGCTGGAACTACCTTTCTAAAATCCCATCTCACAAGAATTTCATCTACAACTTGAGATAAGAATGAGCAGTTCTAATCAGAAGGTAATAATGGGGAAAAGGGAAAAATAAACAGGTGGGATTCTCTTTATAGAGAGATGAAAATCAGGGAGATGTACTAAATGAAGGTGAAATCCATTCTATTAGAGGGGGGAAACGTTTCCAGAGAAACTAATAAAAGTAAAAGGGTTAAGTCAGTGGACTCACATTTTAGTCACTAAGTCCTGGAAAACCTGACAAACTTCTACCTATGAGGTGGACAACCTGGCAAATGCTCCTTCTTGAGCCCACAAGAGTGAAATCAGCGAAGATCATGAGTACAGTCACACCAAATGGAGCCAAGGGTATAAATGAGAGTGAATTTTGCACACATGGGGCCTCTCCTTCAGTTCATGAACTAATCAGCGCAGAGGTGCGGCGGTGTGTGGTTTACCCTCCTCTTAGGGGTGGACTTAGCCAGGAGCAGTGAGGATTTCAAAGTAGACACCGCTGCTCTGCCAGCTGGACCCATGCCAGGCTCTGAAATAGCAGGCATGAGAGGCGGCCTGGAAGACAGAAGGAAGAAAAGGGGACTTGTTCCTGCATCTGCTTCCATTTAGCATCCTAGTGGCTTCCTATTCCTTTGAGTGTCTCATCAGAACCATTTTTTCACCCTCAGCAGTTGTTCCAGAGGTTGCAGTTTTCAGGTTTCCCCACTCACCTTTCCAGGACAAGTTTGAGCACACACCATCTCAGAATTACCATCACCTGCCAGTCATCGCCCCACCAACAAGACTGGCTTTCAACTTGGCAGGACCCCTCCTCCAAGCTAAGTCCTAATAGCTCCAACCCCTTGTCTTTGCTCCCACAGTCTAGGATAGGGAGCTGCTTCCTACGGTTACCTGCGGCTCCCTTTCATACTTTCAGTGCTCAGATACCCATTGGATGAATCTCTTCGTTAAAATACCTGGTATCCTTTCTGTTTTTCCTGGATGGACTTTGGTAGAACAGTGCCCATATCCATCTTTGCTTCTTTAATGCTTACTTTTCATACCCCACTCCTGCCACTTGGTATTTGCAGATTTACATTATTATTGAAGTTTTTAAATGTATGTGTTCTGACTTCCCATTTAGAGAAAAACTGGAAGCACAGAGAAAAAAATGTTACAGTGCTTGCGTTTAGAAAGAAATAGATTTAGGATCTGATTTTTCCATTTCACAAACGAAGTGATTTTGAGCAAATTATTTAACATCTCAGTACATTACTTTCTCTTTATAACATAGTGACAATAATGCCTGCCTCATAGTGATGCTGAGAGGATATGATGAGTAAGGTATACATATAGTACCCGATATGGTTTGGCTCTGTGTCCCCACCAAATCTCATGTCAAATTGTAAGCCCTAATGTTGGGGGGGTGGGGCCTGGTGAGAGGTGATTGGATCATGTGGGTGGTTTCTCATGAATGGTTTAGCACCACCCTCTTGGAGTTCTCAGGAGATCTGGTCATTTAAGAGTGTATGGCACCTCCTCCCATCTTTCTTGTTCCTGCTCCTGCCATGTCAGAAGTGCCTACTTCCCCCTTTGCCTTCTGCCATGATTGTAAGTTTCCTGAGGCCTCTCCAGTAGAGAAAGCCCCTATGCTTCCTGCAAAACCTGCAGAACCATAAGCCAATTAAACTTCTTTTCTTTATAAATTACCCAGTCTCAGGTATTTCTTCAGAGTAGTGTGAGAATGGATTAATACAGTGTCTTAATAAAAGTACTCAGTATATAAGGGTACTCAATAGATGGCTTTTTGTTTTTTGTGTGTCTGTGCACAATTGCCTATGGCACTAGCTTGGCAGTAGCTTGTACACAGTAAGCCCTCACCATATAGCAAGTGATTATGGTGATTATTTAATATCTTTGTGTGTGTCTGTTTACCATGCCATCAGACACTGGCTAGTACATAGTAGCACTCAATGAATATTTACAGATGATAAACGTATGTTTGAACTACTTGATTAATTGCTCATAACATGTAATAATCCATTTGTTGTGTGTTTTTACTAAAAAATAGACTACTGCTCTGCCTGCAAAGAATTCCAGAGCATGCTCTTTCACTGGAGATCTGTCTCACTTCTATGAGTATAACATACCTGGATCAAGTACTGACTGGTACAATGCGTTTGGAACAAAAGGTCTGTTTTCTGTTCCTGTTCCCCTACTGATAGGAAAGAAATGAATCTCTAGATGATCTTTCTTGAAGCAAACCACCCCCGCCCCCGAGAAAGAAACCAAAAAAACAACAAAAAAGAAAAGCCCGTGACTTTCATTACTGCTCTTACTCTGGATGAAGATGGCAAACATTCACCACCCACAGTTCACAGGAATCATGACTAGCCCTGAGGACAGTGTGTTTTCACAGTGGAACAGCAGAATGTGAATTCCTGCAGCCCCTCTGAATGTCCCTGAGGAGCTGGAAAGCAGACCTGCATGTTTAATCATGGAGAAAAAATAATAGAGATCAGATGTCTGGGGAGGGAGTGCCGAGGAACTCTGGCAGACTCCACTCGATGCAATGTAGTGTAAAAATGTTTTATTGTCCCTTTAGCTTGCTTTCTTTAGATAAGGTCCATCATCCACGGGAAGTAATTACAGTCCTTGAAGAGTTTGAGGAGAGCTTTCTCACATGATTCAGTCAGTCTTTAGAATATATTTACACTGAGCAACAACAACAAATAGCCAGCATATTTACATTTATATTTATAATCCAAGCTCATTAAGAGACTGGACAACCAGGGCCTCCTATTTGCTCTTGTAGGAAAGGTATAATGTCAAAGTGAACTCATTCAGAGAACTGACCTTCAGTTGTGATATCTGAAAAGAAGTCATGACTCAGGAGTTTAACTCTGCTGATGACGAAATGCTGTGCTTCTCACTAGTGAGGCCAATCAAGAATATTTCAGGTAGAGTGGTTCTTAAGCTTTAGGGGACATCAGAGTCACCTGGCATGCTTGCTAAAACAGTTTGCTGGGCCTCACTCTCAGGGTGGAGCCTGAACTCACTGCTCAAGTATGTTAGGATTCTCCAGAGAGGCAGAACCAATGAGAGATACACAGAGTATTAAAGAGATCTGTTATAAGGAATTGGCCTGCACGATTATGGAAGCTGAGAAGTTCCAAGATCTGCAGTCAGCACGCTGGAGACCTAGGAGAGGCCAAAGTCCTGAGAACCAGCCAATGGTGCACATTCCAGTCTGAAGGCCGGCAGGCTCAAGACTCAAGAGATGACTTTTCAGTTTGAGTCTGAAGGCAGAAAAAGACTAGTGTTCTAGCTTAAGCAGGCAGGAGGGATTCTCTCTTCCTCACCCTTTTTGTCCTATTCAGGTCCTTAATGGGTTGGATAAGGCCCATCCACATGAGGGAGGGCAATGGGCTTTACTCAGTCTACTAATTCAAATGTTAACCTCAACCAGAAACACCCTCACAGGCACACTCAGAATAATATTTGGCCAAATGTCTGGATACCCTATGGCCCAGTTGGCACATTAACATGAAACATCACACCAAGGGATGCTGATGCTGCTTGTCCAGGATCCATGCTCCGAGAGCTACTGCTATAGCAGAAATTGAGTGAGGATTGGAAACCCACCACTTGCTTTATTTTTATCACAGGGCCCAGGACAAAGTGGACACTTAATAAAAAATATATTGAATGAGCGAATAAAGTAACAGAAGGAGGGAAAGGATAGAGGAAAGGAAAGAAGAAGGTCTCTTGGATAAAGAAAATTGAGTAGACATGAGATGGTCAGAGTTCTAGTGTGGCTGGCCCTTACTTTCCTTAACTGTAGGGGTTAGTGCTCACAATAACTCCATGATTCCCATTTTGTAGTTGAAGAAACTGAGTTCACGCCTTGAAGAAGCAGTTGAGCAGAGTTTCCAATTCAGCTTCCTTAGCCCCCAAACATTTGCTCTTATACTGCCTACACCAGAAACACTTGTGGAACATTAAATATGGGCAAGCCATCACACAGTGAGGAAAACCTCAAGGTATTTATAAGCTAGTGAGAGGCAAGCTTTTATTTTTGTGAATATCTAAAGAAATTTCAAATAGAAGACTGTTCAAAATGTCACTGGAAAGTTGGATTAAGTCACCATGCATAGTGGTTTTAAGAGCATACTTTGTGGTTCAATCTCTTCTAAGTCTGAATTTTTTTTCCCATCACTTATGATCTGTGTCACCTTTGTCAAGTTACAGAATCTCTGTGCCTTAGTTTCCCCATTCATAAATATTTATCTCATAAGGGTGTTTACACTCTTACAGGATTACACCCTTATAGGATTAAATGAGTTAATACAGTAGTCCTCTTTATCTGTGGTTTCACTTTCCACAGTTTCAGTTACTTGTGGTCAATCACAGTCTGAAAAGATTAAATGGAAAATTCCAGAAATAAACAATTCATAAATTTTCAATTGCACTCTGTTCTGAATAGTGTAATAAAATCTGGAGCTATCCCACCCCACCCTCCCAGGACATGAATTGTCTCTTTGTCCAGTATATCCCTGCTGTAGGCACTGCCCACCCATTAGTCATTAGTCACTGTCTCAGTTATCCAGTCCACTGTCACAATAAAGCAGTACTTGTGTTCAAGGAACCCTATGTTACTTCATAATGGCCCCAAAGCACAAGAGTAGTGATGCTGGCCATTTAGATATGCCAAAGAGAAAGTGTAAAGCACGCCTTCTCTACACTGATATAAAATTTCTGTAGTAAATATCCATATAGCAATTAACGTTTCCTATATAACTGTCCTTCCAGAAACCCACTCTCTGTCTTTGAATAGCTTCTTCCTTTCTCAAGACAACAATTTCAATAACAGTTATTATTACCCCTCAGTGTGCCTGTTTATTGCTGGTTCAGTGATGTTATATTAATATGGCTTTGATGCACTATATAAATACAGATGCATATACAGTAGATACATACACAGTAGTCCATATACTTCCTTTAAGTGAAAAGGTAAAAGTTCTCCAGTGCTGAGGTTGCTGTGATCTATAGAAAGACTAAATCTTCTATCCATAAAATTGTGAAAAGATAAATAAAATTTGTGCATAGTATATATAAGGTTCAGTACTATCTGCTATTTCAAGCATCCACTGAGGGTCTTGGACATATCCCCAGTGAATAAGGCGGGACTATGGACTACTGTATATGTAAAACAATTACATAGTGCTATTTACAGGAAAATCAGTATATTGATGTTCACTATTATTATTACATCCCCAGCACCTTCCTTAATGCCTAACACCTGAAGATTATCTTTGTATATGTGTTGAATGAATACTAGGAATGTTTCTAGAGATTGTAGTAAATATCCACATAGCAGTGAAAGTTTCCGATATAACTGTCCTTCTGGAAACTCGCTCTCCATCTTTGAATAGCTTCTTCTTTTTCTCAAGGCATCAATTTCAATAACAATTATTACTGCCTCTCAGTGTGCCCGCTTATGGTGGGTTCAGTGGCGTTATATTAATATGGTTTGATGCACTACATAAATAGAGTAAGACAATGAGGCAGACTCTTGAAATTTGCCTCTAATACCTGACAATTTTCAGTTCTCACAGCTGAAGACGATTGAGACTTAAGAGAAAACAACCAGAAAGAACTTCTGAATTTGCCTTTTATTATATACCTTATGTATGAATTGCAGCCGATTACCTCTTGCTTTGCTTGTCAGATTAACTTGGTAAAAAAATCTCTTGAAAATGCAAAACTTCACTCACCCTTTCTTTAAAAAATAGCATGTTGCCAAAGAATTCTTAGGCAAGCATATGGAAGTGAGTACTGTGGTTTGTTGTCTGACATTTAAAAGTCTACCTGAGCTCTTTAGTGCATGGATACTGAATATTCAACAACGTTCTGAAATTTCCAGTGCTGCTGCTTGCTTCAGCACTTTCATTCCGAGGATATGCCAGAATTGCACATTAGCATTTAAATGGACAGCCAAGTCCTACAGAAACCTCATGATATATGTCACACTGGAACCGGCTTCAACTCCTTCAGGGGCTGCGGAATTTCTTGTGCCTTTTCTGATGTTCCAACTTCTCTTTCAACTTTTGCCTTTGAGGATTTGGGATGATCAGTTATCTGCAAGATTTATAACCAACAGCTTTGATGGCAGACAGATGTGTGGTGTCAACATTCTACAATTCAAGAAAATTATCTTTCTCCTTTGGGATGTAATATGTTTTTCTCTCTGCTAACTGCTTACTTTGATATAATAAAGCAAACTTCAGTTCCCTGGGTTTCTCTTAAAGCAGAAAATTTTACAACAGTTCTCATTCCAAGTTGAAACTTAATTTGATATAACATCCCTAACTTCACTAAAACACCATGCTAGGTCAAAAGGGCTCATTGTTCATGCACCTAAAATCCACAACTGCTTACATCTCAGTAGGAACACCATCAAGAACCAACTACTAGAAGGTTTTCATTTGGATGTAATTATCTGCCTCCTGAAACTTAGACTTAAAACATAACTTAAATAACATGTTTCTCTGAGAGGCATCATGGATTCTATTTTTTTGATCTCCTGAGTGTGATAAAGAGGGATCATATCAATATTCCTGGATAACCTCATTATACAGCCTTGTCAGTATAACAGCAGATACAGGATATAAAGCTGCTGGGTTGAGTTTTATACAAAAGTACAATTATATACTTTCCAGTGCGTGTCCTTTGGGGCTGCTGTACACAGCACTCACTAATGATCAATTTCATGGCATCATCTAGAGCGTGCTGTCCCATAGAGTAGCTGCTTGTCATATGTGGCTATTTAAAGTTCAGTCTTACAGGGCTAAAATCAGGGCATCGGCAGAGCTGGTTCCTTCTGAGACCCTTAAGGGAGAATTTATTATTTGTCTTCTTTAGCTTCTAGAGGACATTTGCATTCCTTGGCTTGTGGCCTCTTCCTTCAGTCACTCCAACCTTCTTGCTTCCCCTCATCAAAACTCCCATTCCTGGCTGGGCGCGGTGGCTCAGGCCTGTAATCCCAGCACTGTGGGAGGCCGAGGCCGGTGGATCACGAGGTCAAGAGATCGAGACCATCCTGACCAACATGGTGAAACCCCGTATCTACTAAAAATACAAAAATTAGCTGGGCGTGGTGGCGCACGCCTGTAGTCCCAGCTACTCGGGAGGCTGAGGCAGAAGAATTGCTTGAACCCGGGAGGCAGAGGTTGCAGTGAGTCAAGATTGTGCCACTGCACTCTAGCCTGGCGCCTGGCAATGGAACGAGGCTCTGTCTCAAAAAAAAAAAAAAAAAAAAAACCTCCCATCCCTCTGTCTTTGAATTTCCTGCCTCCCTATTATAAGACCCTTGTGATTACATCACTGGGCCCACCCAGTCAATCCAGGAAAATCTCCCCATCTCAATATCCTTAACTTAATCACATCAGCAATGTCTCTTCATCACATAAAGATTAGTTTGTGGACATTTTCAGGGCCATTATCTAATCTACCACATCACCTTCATCATTTGATTTTTACTGTGTCTGCTTACCAATATGCCATTAATACTATTTGCTTCACATATGTCCTAAAAGTTTTTTACTTCATCTTATCTGTGAATTCAATGGGCTAGTAATATTTTGTTTCTAGAATATAGTAAAGTAACAGTTTAATTACGAAAATAAAAAATTTTCATTTATCTTCCAATATCTCCTGGGATATGAGTGATATGCATACCACACTGATTACAAATTCTGCTATGAATTGACCACCCTCAAGGATTGGCCAAAGATTTCTCTAAGATATTACATAATGGGGAAAGTCTAGCCTATTCTAAGGAGCAAGCTTCTCTTCTAAATTCTATTTTTTTTTTTTTTTTTTGGAGATGGAGTCTCGCTCTTGCTGCCCAGGCTGAAGTGCAATGGCACAATCTCAGCTCACCGCAACCTCCGCCTCCTGGGTTCAAGTGATTCTTCTGCCTCAGCCTCCCAAGTAGCTGGGATTACAGGTGCCTGCCACCACACCTGGCTAATTTTTTTTGTATTTTTAGTAGAGATGGGGTTTCACTATGTTGGTCAGGCTAGTCTCAAACTCCTGACCTCAGGTGATCCACCCGCCTCGGCCTCCCAAAGTGCTGGGATTACAGCCATGAGCCGCTACACCCAGTCCCTAAATTCTTTAATTTCTATCCAAGTATTATATTTGAAGGGATAGGTTTTGAGTCACATTATTACAGCCAGACATAGAAATTCCTTGACTGAGTTGCAGTTTAATGTTGAGTCCTCTACCATTAGAGAAGGTCAAGGCAAGAATCATCCCCTTGAACTGAATTTCTGATCCTTTTGTAAACCTGTAATTGGAGATATGACCAATTATGTTACGGAGTGTTCTTTGCACAAGCAGGATGAGTAACACTTTACAGCTTGAATTTAGCTCCAGCAAAAAAAGATGGCCTCTGATGTTAAATTAGTTGACTTTCTTTTGTCATAAAAAGAAAAGTGTTCCTCTTTTTTGCCTAAGCTGCTAAGCATAATCAGATTCAAAGTATAAATGAAATTGCATTATCACTGGGATCTTGGCAACAAAATTCCTCTGCTCCAGATATATGAAGTACACGTTGTTTTGAGACCTAGTTGTACTTCATATTGTGTCAAATCTTATTTAAAGTAATTATATCAAAGTCCTGTTATAATAGAACTTATAATTAGGTACACTTGGATATTTCATGTGAAACAAGTTCCTGAATCCTGAGCTATATTTAATATTTTAAGAGAGTAATTGTGGTAGTTATTAGGATGCACCTTGCAGACCTCTGACTACAGATAAATTGATAAGGGCCCCAGCTGCCTTTCATTGAAATCCATTCCTGTGTTTGCACTGAGGCTGTTCTTTCCACTGGCTGCTCCCAGGTGAGGACTGAGTGCAGCAGGGGCATTAAGACAGTCCGCTCCTGGGAGACCCAAGACTCCCCTTTGACAGTCAACTTTGCCTTGAGGACTCCCTGTTGGCCTTCCTGAACCTTCCTTAGATTTCACTTGCATCTGCTCTTCACTCCTTCTCACTCATTCTGCTTACATTGTGGCCGGAGTCTCAGTCTTCTCTGGGTTCTTTCCTTTTTCCCATTGCAGGCATTTCACATATTATATATTGTTTAACCATCTAAGCTATTGTGGCATCTACATCTAGAAGGACCCAGCATAACATACACTGGCCAGGCACAGTATCTTATACCTGTAATCCCAGCAGTTTGAGAGGCCAAAGTGGGTGGATGGCTTGAGCCCAGGAGTTCAAGACCAGCCTAGGCAACATGGAGAAATTTTAGAATTTTTTAGAGACGAATTTCCCTGTCTCTAAGAAAAACTACAAAAATAGCCAGGAATCATAGCTCCCACCTGTAGACTCAGCTACTCAAGAGGATGAGGTGGGAGGATCACTCGAGCCCAGGAGGTTGAGGTTGCAGTCAGCAGAGATTGCCACTGCCCTCCAGCCTGGGTGAAGGGTGAAAGAGGGAGGCCTCATCAATCTCTGTCTCTCTCTGTCTCTCTCTCTCTCTCTATCTATATCTATATCTATATATATATAATATAATATATATGCCATCAAATAAGAAAAAAAAGTTCTGATTAATGGTCAGAAAACTACAAAATTTGGGTTTAAAATTATATATATATAATATATATATATTTGGGTTTAAAATTTATATATTATATATTAATTTTAAACCCAAATATTGTAATTTTCTGACTCTTAAAATAATCAGAACACTTTTTTTCTTATTTGATGGCAGATATGCACATAATTTATACAGTGGTTGTACCAAGTTGTTTGGCTGTATATTTAAAAAGACAGAGCATAATAATGCTCTTGGTTGTACCAAGTTGTTCTGGCTCCATTTAACCTTGAGGTTGTATCTGCTTCCTGGAATATTTTGATGCAGGTTCCACAGTGGGACCAACAGCTTAGGATCTATGTCAGTGTAGTACAGTTAGACCCTTAGGTCATCAAAAGACTGCTGATAGAATGATGACTGATGAAAATAGACTTTGGTCACTCTTACAGGATTTTGTGATGAGATGGAGTAAAGAAAAATAGAGTTATAACAGTGCTTAGGGGTGAAGCAATTGAGAGTAGATCTTGCTGACAATTCATTCAAGAAACTACATGGAAAAGCCAAAACCACAACAATATTGAAAGGGGGGAAAAATTGGCAAAGAAACAACATAATAGAATAGTTGGTCTGAAATTTCCTATTAAAAAGATGCGGTACTTATAAATAATATCCAACTTGAAGAAGATATAATGCAAGTAGATTTTTGTCTTCCTCACTGCTTCAGATCCATAGATGGGGATCACTTCATTCTTTTATCCCTTTTCCAGGGACAGGAATTTCATTTCCATGCCTCAAGCCCTGATAGCATTTTAGGTTGTGACAAGGGGGCGATCTCCCATGCTAAAACTTAACCCCATGCAGGAGTTTTGAAAATTTCAGGGTTATATGTAAACTTGCAGTTCTGATTTATAACATATTCATGCACATAAGCAGTCTACAAATATGTGTTCATAATACACACCAACTCTTAAGACTAAAATATGCATCATAGCTATGTGTTAGCATGTACAATGGTCAATTTCAGGCACCTCAGATGGTATTCTATGCTACAGCATAATCTCTACATTTGACACTATGTATTACAGACAATCAGAGACATGACAAGACTTCTTTTACCAACATTATATTTTGGTCTAAAAAGAGATGTTGTTTGTGTGATAAGAGGTGAGTCAATGGTGATGAAAAGGATTAGCTGTACATTATGTTCAAGAGGTGCTCATTCTGAATAAAACACATGAATCCAGACATTGCTGGTGGATAGAAACTGTTTGAAATGTTCATGTTTAAACTACCTGTTCTTATTAACTATAACAGTGGCTTAATATACAATTCAATTGAATTTTCCCCAAAGTCCTTCAATTGAGTAATTGAAAAAATGTTTTAAAAGTGGTGGGGGTTGAAAAATAGGAAACACTATGGAGGCATCATTTCCTCATTGACTTTAACTTTCTTTTTTAAAAAATGATACCATGACAATAACTGACTCTAAAACCTGCGCATATTGGAAAAGAGAAGGCAGGCATTGGGAAAGGATTAGAAAACCTACTGGAATTGTTTGCAGTCATCTTAAACCATTGCATATATATATTTTTAGTAGTGGAAAACGTATACTACTACTAAGCTCTTTATGGGATTGCAATAGAAGTCCATTGTGCATCATGGTGTTTCTATGATAAAAAGAAAGAATAGGGCCCTCCCAAGTTTAAGTCCCCTTTTAGTATGAGCATTTGACAACAGCCTCAGGTTTCCAGTTTTCACTTTAGCAGACTTCTCTCAAACTTTCAAAAATGTTGGTATTAAAGAGAATACCATCTGGTAAGAAGCAGGGTAATGAACGAAGAGGACCAACAGTAAAGAGATTTTAGATTCAGGTGCATTTGAAACCAAACTAAAGCTACTTTTACGATAGCAGACAGATAAACATCAGTAAAATATCACCAGCACCTCTGTAAAGGGAAAAGAAGCAAGAATGCAACCAGGGACTGGAGTTGTCCAATTACTTAAATGGTTCCTGGAAAGGGAAAGGAGTCCTACGCCGAAACATTGGATGGAAATGGAAACTAGCAGCCAGCAGAACTAAATTGTGATTTTGTTCTTCTTTAAACCCTTTAGGAGAAACATTTTGTTATACAGATAATTACTAGCACCTCCTAAGACAGTTTAACTGGTGACAATGCCCAGAACATTCTTACTCTACCTTAATGTCATCATTGATCAATTCTATTTAATAATTGTGTTACGACTGTTGTTATTTACACAGCTGGAGTAAAATGTCTCCCTGTGTAGCATAAAGCCATATTTTTGTGTGTTTTTGTTCCTCCATGAGTATCACTTACCAGCTACCTATAATGACATCAATTAGACTAGGAGTCCCGTGAGCTGTAAAATTCTTGGAGTCTATGAGGTGCAAAAGACATGGTTTCCTCTATAGAAATTACACAACTGGAGATATTAGTTCCTGGCCAAAACAAAGTACCAAGGAACTGATTTTCTTTACTTGAAATAAATGTAGTCTCAGTGGCTCACGTCTATAATCCCAGCACTTTGGGAGCCCAAGGCAGGAGTTCGAGACAAACCTGGCCAACATGCCAAAACCCCATATCTACTAAAAATACAAAAATTAGCAGGGAGTGGTGGTGGACATCTCTAATCCCAGCTACTCAGGAGGCTGAGGCACAAGAAGGGCTTGAACTCAGGAGGTGGAGGTTGAAGTGAGCTGAGATTGTGTTACTGCACTTCAACTTGGGCGATAGGGCAAAACACTCTCTAGAAAAAAAGAAAGAAAGAAAGAAATGTAAACTATGTGAGAAAATAGTTTTCAGACATTGGACAACAAACCAAACCAAAGGACTATGTTCCCCTGTGAGAAGGGACACAGATGAGCCCTAGGACTGCACTAGCTTACTGCCCATAGAGGGTGTCCCAGACACAGAGCAGGGATAGATCTAACATAGCATGGTAGTTTTGCTATGTTGATGATACATAGATCAGAGTTCCGGGTGACTAAGGTGACTGGAATTTATGAAACAGAGTGCCAGAGTGGAGAGAGAGAGAGACAGACACAGAGAGAGGCAAAGAGAAAGAGAGAAAGAGTGCTCTAGAAATCTGCAGAGGGTTCCCTTTGAGTCTTTCAGCTCTGTACTAATCAGTACATGCATGTGAAAAGATACCCAAGGCCAGGGAAAGCACAAGCTACAAGAAAGGAAAGGAATAGACATAACAACATCTAGAGCTCACACAGGGTTGGGAATAGTTTGTGTTCCCACCAGCCTAAGTAAAAAGATTGGCATACACATGAAGCATTAAGAAGAATTATCAGAAGGCCTTAGCAGTGGGGCTAAATTAACCCAAGACCAAAGGCTGCTCAGAATTTTCTCTAGCTAAGCTTAAAATGAGTTTCTAAAGAAACTAACTGATTCCAACCAAGTTAATTGTATGCAGATAAAAACCAAATGCTATTTAAAGAACCACAACAAAATCCAGCACCAACACTGTAAAATTCACCTTGTCTAGCATTCAATTAAAAGTTACCAATATGCAAAGAAGTAGCAAAAAAGGATGATTAACCAGGAGAAAAATCAATCAAGAAAGCAGACCCAGAGATGATAAAACCAGCAAACAAGAATATTTAAATGGCTAGTATACATGTGATCCATACGTTGAAAATGATAGAATAAAACATAATCATGATAAGGAGAGAAGTGGCAGATATTAAAAAACTCAAATAGAACTGCTGGAGATTAAAAAATGCATTATCTGAAATGAAAAACTTTATTGTATAGTTTTAGCACTAGATTAGACCTTGCTAAAGAAAAAATCAATCAGTATCAAGATATCGCAACAAAATTATCCAAAATTAAGCATAAAGATTTTTCAAAAACTGGAAATGACCAATCAGACAGTAAAGTAGCCTAGTATATGCATAATTGGAGTACTAGAGGAGATAGAGAGAGAGGAACAGAAAAAATTGTTTGAGGAAAGAATATCTAACCATTTTTCAAATTTGCTGAAAACTATTAACCCACAGATCCAAGACGCTCAACAAATCCAAAGCAGAATAAACATAAAGAACACCACGACAAGTCACATCAAAATCACGTTTCTGACAGCTAGCAATAAACAGACAATCTTAAAAGCAGCCAAAGAAAAACAGCCAGACAACATATAGAGAAACAAAGATAAGAAAGAGAACAATTTACATCTTTCAAATACTTGTCAATGTAGAATTCTATAAACAGTGAAAGTATCTTTCAGAAATCAGACCTTTAAAAAGTCTTTTCTCAGATAAAGATGAAAAATAATACATCTGCAATTGACTTCACTCCCTTAATATAACTTATATTATTTGAAATTAAAAAAAACCAACAAACACTTGCATTACTTGGAATTAGCAAAGGATGTCCCAGGCTCTTCTGAAACGTATAGCCTCATCCTCTCCTACTTTTTCTCAAACATAGCTCCCTAGCGTGGGTTCATACCAAACAATAGGATGGTAGGTGGCAAACCTGTGCATTCCTCATAGGAGTGTGGAAGGATCATCTCATCTTATGTATCATATGTTAACAGTTTCTCAATACTACCTCCATAATATACAAACCATAGAAAAGAGAAATTTCCCTCTCTCTTACTGAAATTAAAACTGTATCAATTTCTTGATACCTAAAGCAAGAATATTTGTCTAAGTGATAGCTAATATTCCTTGTTTGTCTGAAATTACATGAACCTAATAAAAATGCTGTATTTGTTCATTCTTAAACTGTTATACAGAAATACCTGAGACTAGGCAATTTGTAAAGAACAGAGATTTAATCAACTCATGGTTCCACAGGTTGTACAGGAAGCATAGTACTTCCGCTTCTGGGGAGGTCTCAGGAAACTTACAATCATGGTAGAAGGCAAAAGGGAAGCAGGCAGGACTTACATGGCCAGAGCAGCAGAAGCAAGAGAGATATTGGGGGAAGGTGCCACACGCTCTTAAATGCCCAGATCACATGAGAACTCACTCACTATAATGAAAATAGTATCAACAGCCACTCCCATGATCCAGTCACCTCCCACCAGGCACCACCTCCAACATTTGGGTGGTTTTTATCCTAAATGCAAGGTTTAAAGCAGGGTAGTAATAGCAACTATTCTTTCCTTTTAAACAATCACTAATTTTTGTTCAGAGCAGAGCTGTTCCATAGAAATATTTTGAAAGCCACATTGAAAATTAAAATTTTCTATTGGTTAGATTTTAAAAAGGAAAATGAAACATATCAAATTAATTTTGATAATATAGTTTATTTGATCCAACACACCCAAAGTATTGTTTATCATTATATAATCCATGTAAAATTTTATTATTAAGACATCTTACATTCTTTCTTCATACTAAGTGTTTGAAATTTAGTGTGTATTTTACACTTACAGCACTTCCTAGTTCAGACTAGCAGCATTTCCAGTGGTCACCACACTAGACAGAGAAGCTCAATGTAATGAAGTGGAGGGGGCTGAAGTGGGAAGCAGATCCCAGTTCAGAGGTTACTTCAGAAATCCCTGAGAAAGATACGGGTTGCTTGGATTAAGATAGTGACAATAGAGATGGTCAAAAGCAAACAGATTTGAGATTAGCTTGAAAAGTGTTAAGAGCAATGTAATAAAGGAGTGTGAGGAAAAGTATTAAAAGGCAAAATTCAACAGAAATAAACTGTAAGATAATTCTACGAATGCTCCTCATTAATACTTTGGTCCTCAATTTTCTCTGTATGGAAGGGCCTTATTAGCAGGCTATGTATTTTAACAGTCACTTAGGATTTCATTTTCTTTCTTATACTTACTTTTATTTTTGATCAACTACTTTTCTGTATTGCTCTGCTTCAAAATTCCTGTTTCTTTATCTGTTCATCCATTTATTTAATTTGATTTTATTTTACAGTCATTATGGAGTGACTAATTTATGCTAGGTTTTATGCTAAACACTGGGAAGATAAAGAAAAATAAGAAATGATACTAGTCATAGCTCTTCTTCTTTCTGTATTTCAAGGAAGATCATCAGTAGCATCTAACCTACAACCTGCTGGGAAGGGGTTCTGGGAAGTGTAGCTGCCAGGCTCCTCCCCTGCAAGGCAAGGAAAAGTGGCCACAGGCTAAGTTGAAATATGTGCCTAGATATGTGTGTATTAGGCATATTTTTGCATCTGGGGTAAAATATTATATGGTTGTAAACCTCAAATACTCAATTCAATTTTGCACTCCAAAATAAATTTTTCAATTACATTTCATTTTGAATGATGTTATTGTTTCTTTCACCAGAATCAGAAAGTATCTTAAGAAATTTAAAGGCCATTGAGCCCTACAAATGTATTAGGACTGAACATTCACACAGACAATAGCCAGAATATATACAAATTAGAATTTTGACCCATAATCTGCATCAACCTGCTTAGGGCACCAACTCCCTTACATGCAGTAAACAACCCAGAAAGCCAGTCTGCTAAAAGTCAAGTTCACAGGAAGCCACATTGCTATCTCCAGTGACAATCTAGGAAGCTAAACAATAACTTTTGTAACCATCAGCACAAAATGGCCAGGACTTGATTAATAGCTGACAGTTTTCCTAATTTCTGCCACTTAATTTCCAATTGATGACCAATCAGAGAAAGTTAAATACCTACCCCTAACCAATCACACAGGGTGCCCCACCCCTATCTAGCCTGCTTACAGCTTCCCATGAAACAGGCTCCAATCAGGATTTTCCCTTTCTCAGCTACAAAGCTTTCTCACTCCCCTGCCTGCCTTTGAGTCTCTGCCAAAGTGCAAGCAATGATGGCTAACTTCTTTACTATAGCAAGCTCAGAGCAAATAGCCTTGGCTTTTCTCATTTGGTTTTATTTTCACATTATTGATAAAGGTAGCATTTGATCTGAAAATAAACTGTATTTAGTAAAGGAAACAAGACATATTATTTCCTGAAACCATTTTTTTTTCTCATATGTAGCAGGCAGTATGCCATAATGGTTAAGTACTTGAATTCTGGAATTAGAAAACCAATCAGACTTCAAATCTCATCATTTTTACTTTCTACCTGTATTTTATCAGAATAGTTGCTTGGCTTTGAAAGCCTTGGTTTTCTTATCAATCAAATGGGTAAAATAATGGAATCTATTCTTTAGGGTTATGGGAAGGATTAAACTAGGTGACTACATTATCTACTTTGGTATTATCATTACCTTCTCTTTCCAACCTCATGACCTCTGATATAGTTTGGATATGTGTTCCTGCCCAAATCTCATGTTGAAATGTAATCTCCAAAGTTGGAGGTGGGGCCTGGTGGGAGGTGTTTGGATCATGGGGGTGGATCTCCCATGAATGTCTTGGGCCTTCCCCTTAGTGAGACGTAAGCTCTCATTCTGAGTTCACACAAGATTCTAGCCACTTAAAAGTGTGTGACACCTTCCCCCAACTCTCTCTCTCTCTTGCTCCTGCTTTTGTGGGCATGTGATGTACCTGCTCCCCCTTTGACTTCTGCCATGATTGGAAGCTTCCTGAGGTTTCCCTAGAAGCTGAGCAGATGCTAGCACCATGCTTCCTGTAAAACCTGTAGAACTGTGAACCAATTAAACCTCTTTTTTTTTTAAATAAATTATCCGGTCTCAGGTAATTATTTATAGCGATGCAAGAATGGCTCAGTAAAGAAAGTTGGTACCAAGGAGTGGGACATTGCTATAAAAATACCTGAAAATGTGACAGCAGCTTTGGAACTGGACAATGGGCAGAGATTGGAAGAGTTTGGAGACCTCAGAAGAATACAGGATGATGAGGGAAAGTTTGGAACTTCTTAGAGCCTAACTAGATGGTTGTGACCATAATGCTGATAGTGAAGTCCAGGTTGCTGAGGTCTCAGATGGAAATAAAGAATTTATTGGGAAATGGAGCAAAGGTTACACATGTTATGCCTTAGCAAAGAACTTGGCTGCATTGTGTTCCTGCTCGAGGGATCTGTGGAAGTTTGAACTTCATAGTGATGATTTAGGGTAGCTGGCAGAAGAAATTTCTAAGCAACAAAGCATTCGAGATGTGGCCTGGCTGCTTCTGACAACCTATGCTCAGATGTGAGAGCAAATAAATGACTTAAAGTTGGAATTTATATTTAAAAGGAAAGCAGAGCATAAATGTTGGAAAATTTGCAGCCTAGCCATGTGGCAAAGAAAGAAAATGCTTTTTCAAGAGAGGATTTCAAGCAGGCTGAGGAGTAAACACTTGCTAGAGAAATCTGTATGACTAAAAATAAGCCAAGTGGTAATAACAAAGACCATGGGGAAAGGACCTTAAATGCCTTTCAGAGATTTCCCATGTGGCCTCTACCATCACAGGCCCTGAGGCCTAGGAGGACTGAATGATTTTGTGGGCCAGGCCCAGGTCCCTGCTGCCTGCACAACCTTGGGACAAACTCCCTGTATCCAGGCTGCTCCAGCTCCAGCTGTGGCTCAGAGGGGTCCTAGTACAGCTCAGGCTGCCACTTCAGAGAATGAAAGCCATAAGCTTTTGCAGTTCCCACGTGGTGTTAAGCCTGCAGGTACACAGAGGTCAAGAGTAAATGTAGCTTGGCAGCCTTTGCCTAGATTTTAGAGGATGTGTGAGAGAGGCTGGGTGCCTAGGTAGAAGCCTGCTGCAGGGGTGGAACTCCCATAAACAACCTCTACTAGAGCCATGTGGAGGGAAAATGTGGGGTTGTAGCCCCACACAGACTCTCCGATGGGGCACTGTCTTGGGCAGCTGTGGGAAGAAGGCTGATGTCCTCCAGACTCCGGAATGGTAAATCCCCCCAGGAGCTTGTACCTTGTACCTGGAAAAGCTGCAGGTACTCACCTCTAACCCATGAAGGCAGCTGTGGGGGCTATAGCCTGAAAAACCACAGGGGTGGAGCTATCTAAGACCTTGGGAGCCCACCCTTTGTACCAATGTTCCCTGGACGGAATCAAAGGACATGGAATCAAAGGAGATTATTTTAGAACATTAAGACTTAATGACTGCCCTGCTGGGTTTCAGATGTGCATGGAGCCTATTGCCTCTTTCTGTTGGTCAGCTTCTCCCTTTTGGGATGTGAATGTTTACCTAACGCCTGTACCACCATTGTATATGAGCAGTAAATAAATTGATTTTGTAGGCTCACAGGTGGAAGGAGATGAATTTCAGATGAGATTTAGGACTTTCAACTTTATGTTGAAGTGAGTTAGGAGGACGTGAAATTTAGGGGGAAGGGTGCATTTATATGGTTTAGCACCAATATAAATTTATATAGGACAATATAAATTTATATTTGTCCCCTCCAAATCTCATGTGGAAATGTAATCCCCAGTGCTGGAGGTGGGTCCTGGTGGAAGGTGATTGGATCATGGGATGGATCCTTCCTGAATGGTTTAGCATCTTTGCCTTCCACCATGATTATAAGCTTCCTGAGGCCTCCTTAGAAGCAGAGCAGATGCCAGCATCATGTTTCTTGAATAGTCTGCAGAACCATGAGTCAATTAAACCTATTTTTTTAAATTTTACTTTCAGTTCTGGGGTACATGTGCAGATCTTCCAGGATTGTTACATAGGTATACACATGGCATGGTGGTTTGCTTCCTCCATCTCTGCCACCATCACCTACATTAGGTATTTCTCCTAATGTTTCTCCCTCCCCAATCTCCCCCACCCCCGATATCCCTCCCCTAGTCCCCCAACCCCCAGCAGACCCCAGTGTGTGATGTTACCCACCCTGTGTCTATGTGTTCTCATTGTTCAAAACCCACTTATGAGTGAAAACATGCAGTGTTTGGTTTTCTATTCTTGTGTCAGTTTGCTAAGAATGACGGTTTCCAGCTTCATCCATGTCCATGCAAAGGACATGAACTCATCCTTTCTTATGGTTGCACAGTATTCCATGGTGTATATGTGCCACATTTTCCTTCTCCAGTCTATCATCGATGGGCATTTGGGTTGGTTCCAAGTCTTTGGTATTGTAAACAGTGACGCAATGAATATACATGTGCATGTGTCTTTATAATAGATCAATTTATAATCCTTTGGTTATATACCCAGTAATGGGATTGCTGGGTCAAATGGTATTTCTAGTTCTAGATCCTTGAGGAATTGCCACACTGTCTTCCACAATGGTTGAACTAATTTACACTCCCACCAACAGTGTAAAATTGTTCATATTTCTCCACATCCTCTCCAGCATCTGTTGTCTCCAGATTTTTTAATGATTGCCATTCTAACTGGTGTGAGATGGTATCTCAATGTGGTTTTCATTTGCATTTCTCTAATGACCAGTGATGATGAGCATTTTTTCATATATTTGTTGGCCACATAAATATCTTCTTTTGTTGAAAAGTGTCTGTTCATATCTTTTGGTCACTTTTTGATGGAGTTGTTTTTTTCTTGTATATTTGTTTTAGTTCTTTGTAGATTCTGTATATTAGCCCTTTGTCACATGGGTAGCTTACAAAATTTTTTCCCGTTCTGTTGATTGCTGATTCACTCTAATGATTGTTTCTTTGGCTGTGCAGAAGCTCTTTAGTTTAATGAGATCCCATTTGTCTATTTTGGCTTTTGCTGCCATTGCTTTTGGTGTTTTAGTCATGAAGTCCTTGCTTATGCCTATGTCCTGAATGGTATTGCCTAGGTTTTTTTCTAGGGTTTTTATGGTGTTAGGTCTTATGTTTAAATCTTTAATCCATCTGGAGTTAATTTTTGTATAAGGTATAAGAAAGGGGTCCAGTTTCAGCTTTCTGCACATGGCTAGCCAGTTTTTCCAACACCATTTATTAAACAGGGAATCCTTTCCCCATTGCTTGTTTTTGTCTGGATTGTCAAAGATCAGATGGTTGCAGATGTGTGGCATTACTTCCAATGCCTCTGTTCTGTTCCATTGGTCTATATCTCTGTTTTGGTACCAGTACCATGCTGTTTTGATTACTGTAGCCTTGTAGTATAGTTTGAAGTCAGGTAGCGTGATGCCTCCACCTTTGTTCTTTTGCTTAGGATTGGCTTGGCTATGTGGGCTCATTTTTGGTTCCATATAAAGTTTGAGGTGGTTTTTTCCAGTTCTGTGAAGAAGGTCAATGGTAACTTGATGGGGATAGCATTGAATCTGTAAATTACTTTGGGCAGTATGGCCATTTTCACAATATTGATCCTTCTTAACCATGAGCATGGAATGTTTTTCCATCTGTTTGTGTCCTCTCTTATTTCCTTGAGCAGTGGTTTGTAGTTCTCCTTGGAGAGGTCCTTCATGTCCTTTGTTAGTTGTATTCCTACATATTTTATTCTCTTTGTAGCAATTGTGAATGGAGTTTGCTCATGATTTGGTCTCGGTTAATGGTGTACAGGAATGCTTGTGATTTTTGTATATCGATTTTGTATCCTGAGACTTTGCTGAGGTTGCTTATTACCTTAAGGAAATTTTGGGCTGAGACGATGTGGTCTTCTAAATATACAATCATGTTGTCTGCAGATAGAGACAATTTGACTTCCTCTTTTCCTAATTAAATACCATTTACTTCTTTTTCTTGCCTGATTGCTCTGGCTGGAACTTCCAATACCATGTTAAATAGGAATGGTGAGAAAGAGCACCCTTGTCTTGTGCCAGTTTTCAAAGGGAGTGCTTCCAGTTTTTGCCCATTCGGTATGATATTGGCTGTGGATTTGTCATAAATAGCTTTTATTATTTTGAGATATGTTCCATCAATACTTAATTTATTAAGAATTTTTAGCATGAAGGGCTGTTGAATTTTGTCAAAAGCCTTCTCTGCATCTATGGAAATAATCCTGTGGTTTTTGTCTTTGGTTCTGTTTATGTGATGGATTACATTTATAGATTTGCATATGTTGAATCTGCCTTGCATCCCAGGGATGAAGCCTACTTGATTGTGATGGATAAGCTTTTTGATGTGCTGTTGCATTCGGTTTGCCAGTATTTTATCGAAGATTTTTGCATCGATGTTCATCATGGATGTTGGCCTGAAATTTTATTTTTTACCTGTATCTCTGCCAGGTTTTGGTATCAGGATGATGTTGGTCTCATAAAATGAGTGAGGGAGGACTTCCTCATTTATACAATACATGTTTGGAATAATTTCAGAAGGAATGGTACCAGTTCCTCTTTGTATGTCTGTTAGAATTTCGCTGTGAACCCGTCTGGATCTAGACTTTTTTTGGTTGGTAGGCTATTAATTTCTGCCTCAACTTCAGACATTGTTATCAGTCTATTCAGGGATTCAACTTCTACCTGGTTTAGTCTTGGGAGGGTATAAGTGTCCAGGAATTTATTTTATAAATTACTCAGTCTCGAACATTTATTTATAGCAATGCAAGAATGGCTTAATACAATTTCCATTCTAGTCTACACATAAATTACCTCTTAACCTATATCCCTTTTTCTGTCAGAACCTTCCTTTAACCCATTCAACAAGAAACAATCAAATAAGTCTTCCTTAATTGTTGTTGAATCGTCTCATTTTATTACTCAAAAATACCAAAGACCTTAAAGACATTCAAACCCATCTTTCTGCATGCTCTCATGCTCTCCTTCACAAGAAGAACTCTGTGCTAGCCAAACACACACACACACACACACACACACACACACACACACACACACACACACACACATTCATTGGTCTAGAAGTGTCCTCCAAAATCTTATGCCTAAAACTGTTTATTTTCACTGCTCATGTTTGGAATGAACTGCACCTTTCTCAATATCTGAATCCTACATTTCCTTCATGCTCCAGTTCAAATCCTTTCTCTCCCTTAAAGTCATATTAGGCCACTAAATTCCACAGTAATTTCCTCTCCTTAGATGTCTAAATCTTTTACTAGACTCACTGAATCATATTCTGATTTGCAGTATATTTAACTTCTCATGTATGTATGTCAAAACCTCAGTGATATTCCTTTTTATGTATTGCCATATAGCTAAGCATAGTAACAATCATTGTTATTCAAGACTAACTATGTTTCTGGTACTGTGCCAAACACTTCATTTTATCTTATTTAATTCACCCCAGAACTCTTGAGGGAGGAACTATAATTAGCTACTTATCAGGTGAGAACATTTAAGCATGAGACGTTCAGTTAGAAGAGTTAGTAAGGTGGATTGGAACCACTTAGGTTTGTCTGACTCTACAGCTTATGCTATCAATTAACGTTTTGTGGATTGGTTAAACATATTGCTTTATAAGACTTTACTAGACACATATACAAATTTTCTTTCAAAGGCTTCTGGGGAAACCCAAATACAGGATTCATTTTAGAGATTATATATTTCTACAACAGAATTAACTTTCTAAGACATCTTTCTCCAATTTGTATTGGACATCTTAAAGTAATCAGAAGAGCATCAAAATACATTTATTTAGTTTCATGGTTGTTCAGAATTGAGACACAGGAGAATAAATCATGGAGGTCATGTGACACGTTTGTGTTCTCCATTCATATTTTGAATGAGACTTGGGTACCACTCTTCACTGTTGGGTTTTAGGCTACTTGCCCAGGTCTCAGCTAAGGAGAGGAATAATTGTAATTTATAACACTTCAATAATATATAAAGATCAAAATTAATATAAAATTTCAAATATTGAATATTCCATGAGATTTTAGTGTGAAATAGAGGGTTGTTTTGTTTTGTTTTGCTTTTACTTGTCCTGCTCAATAATTTCAGTGCATTCATTTTTTAAATGCTGTGGGGAAGTAGAAGTATACTAAAGTTATAATGACCCTTGTCTAAGATATAATCAGAGAAGTGCATGAACTCTCTTGAGCCTTACTGAATTTTAGTAAGGCTAAAGAAGCCAACCAAATTAAAAAACTTGACCATTCGAGGATATTAAACTGACCTTATCCTTTCTGTGATCCATAGTAAAGAAAATTGGAAAAATCTGAACCTGACAAAGAAACTCTATTCCAAAGAGTGTAATGTCCAACAAAAATCATTCCCAAAATACACGTAAAATATTAAAAGGCCATATCTTTATTTTATTCTTGTTGTTCTATAAAAATAAAAATGTATAGGGAGGAAAGGATCATTTCAATCAACATTCAGTGGTAATTAAAAGCAATCGCAGTCCTCAGGCTGTTTCCTTCATATATGATCCAGTGAGGAGGAATTGGAAGTGATTACATTTTAACTCAAAACACATTTCCATCCAGAACTGAGATTTGAAGCTTAAAAAAGTCACAGTGGTGGCCCCTGTTTCATTTCCATATGGGGCTCTAATCTGAACTTCAGTGATTATTCTGCCAGATTTCTGACTGTGCAGAGATCCAAAAAGTCAAAGCAAGCATATTCTTGTATGCTGTTTCATGAGAAAAAATAAAATTTCACCAATTACCATGTTTGCATTTTGTAGAATGGCTCTATTTAAATCGATTAGATGTTAAACAAGAGCATCTGCAAAATTCACAGCTCAGAGTTAATCTGGCTTTATCCCAGGCACCCAATCTGAAAAGTAAGTGATTGTAATCACTCTGAGAAAGGAAGTTAGCAACAGTTTATAATGAAAAACAATCTGGATCAATTAAATTTAGCTTGATTTTCAAATTAAAAAATAAATCCCATGGCTGGTCTTCCATTTGACAGACTTCTTCAAGCCCCATTAAAAATGCTCATCTTTTTCTGATATTCTGTTAGTGCTTCTAGAATGACATGGTCATTAATGATAAGGATAAAAGCAGAGAAAAATGTAGAGCCTCATGCCAAGAGTTAGTCATACAAAACACCTGAAGGCTGTTATAGTTGCTCTGACTTCACAGCTCCTGGCTGTTTTGTTCCAAAACAAACATTTCAGGAAAAAAGAGAGTCTTTTTTTTTACATTTGTGCAAGTCTCTTTAATGATTGGATTAATCAAAGATGGTGGATTCACATATCTCCTTCCACATTCCACTTGCTGCAATGTGTTAAGTTGGTTGAAGTTTACGGAGACAATCTCACCTTACACACCTTAGTTGGTAAAAGAAGAAATGTTTTAATGAGCTTTGAAATAATTATAGATATTCTTATTTGATACTATGTCAAAACTTTACAAATACTAGCTTTTTAATGGTTATTGTAATGTGAAATCCAAAACCATACCAATGAACTTTTATATTGTGTTACATTAAAATACACTGGTCTGTATTATACCTTGAATGAATTTTTTACTCATGTATGATTTTGTAATATGATGCATTGGTCATTTGAAAAATATCGGTTTGTTGAGTTATGCAGATCTTCAGAATGTTGACACATTTCCTCAAACATCAAAATACCACATTTGTTATATCCACGTATTAAACACAGATCTCATAATTAAAGTCCTTTTAAGTTTTGGGAAGCTTTCAGCTCACAGTGGTAGACACAAATTTTCCAAAATTCAAATTTCCATTTGAAAGCTTGAATTTTATCATTGGCAATAAATGCCTGTTATTCTCCTAGAAGTGACAGGTTCACTTCATTTTTCATAAAACAACAATAGGCATTATTTTCAGCATAAATGTCATTCAGCTTGCAACTCAAACAATAGTTTTTCCTGTAGACAAGCATTGTACTTTGGCATGCAAAAGTGCTTAATGTGTACATAATATTAAACAGATGTGTACTCAAGGGTTGAGATTTAATACATTTTCACTGTTTTATCAAGGATATTATTAAGTGAGACTTACTGAGTGCATGACAATGAAGAAGACAATATTTAGTGTCACCTCCATGTTTCCCACTAAGACGCCAGCAGATTTACCCACCATTGCTTTTTACTATCAATGCAGATGACAACACAGTAAGTAGAGAATAACATCTCAGCATCATTATAAAAATAACTTTGATATCACAGGAGCCCCAGGGGTCCACAGACCACACTGCTGCTCTACAATATGATATCGATTCAAACTTGGCACCTAAAGAATTTACATGCTAAACTTATCCCCCAAAATGACCTAATAAAATGTGATTCAGGCACTTCCTGGGTCTCAAACAAGAATGAATTCGGTGCTTTCAGAACCATCTGTTCATTAATTAATATTGTATTTGTCTTAGTGATATTGGGAGTGCTGCTCTTTAAAAAGTTAAATATTTAAGTGAATTTTCAAACTTTCTAAACTTATTCAGAAGGATTTCACAGCATCCCCAAATGAGAATTAGTGACGAATTCTTTTGCTTTATGGCTTATTTACAGGGTAGTTCTGAGGCTATTTCAGAACTGAGCTGGGTCACTGATCAATACTTAATCAACCCACAGACTACAATTCATGAAGCCACTTTTTTGGAGTTATCCATTCAATCCTGTTCCCAGTCCTCCCATACTACATTAAAACCTACCGAAACACTGCCAGAAAGGTTCTAGTTTTTGCCCTAAAAGCAGACTCAGAGGCCCCTGAAATTAGTTCTCTGAGATATTTTCTATGTTTCTGCACCTTCCCTCCCGACCACACCCTTTTCCTTTGGTGGTTATGAAGTATTGTTCTCTTTCAAAATCAGCCAGAAAAAGGAAGTACTAGTGCCTTACAGCACGTGTAATTCATCAAGAACATGAATACAACCCACTTCACATTCAATCAACAAACATCTCTTGATAGCCTTATAAAGATGCTGAATTTAGTGCAGGGAATTTGGGGGTGAAGACAATAGTAACAACATCATGAAGAGACTGAAGTTACAATTCTTGGCCTCAATAAACCAAAATCATTTTGGGGAAGAACTACTCGGGCTCATGTGAAAGGTCCATGATGAATCAAGGCAAATGTCCAAGGAGAATTCAAATGAGTAATACCAAATCCATGCTATTCCTACAACTTCAAACACACTCCTGGTCTTATGACTTGTTCATTCAATGTTTTCTCAGCCTGAAAACTTTATCCCTTAACTCTCCACATGTTATGCATCTCTCTTGTTCAAATGCCCCCTTAGCGGTGGAGGCTTTCCCCTACCTAAAATTTCTTACCCTGTTTTATTTCCTTTACAGGAGCTACCACTGCCTGACATATTATATATTTTTTGTTTGTTTGCTATTGTCTGCCTCACTCCATTTGAATGTAAGTTCCAGAGAGCAGGGATTTAATGATTCACTGCTATATCTTGATCTAGACAGTTTCTGGTTCATAATAGGACACAATAAATATCTGAAGAAGGTTGGACATGGTGGCTCACACCTGTAATCCCAGCACTTTGGCAGGCTGAGGTGGGTGGATCACCTGAGGTCAGGAGTTTGAGACAAGAAATATCTGAAGAATGAATTAATGAATGCCATAGTAGCTTAGAGCATGGAGAGAAGACCAGTGGGTACTAACTAGATGTTAAGGACGTACTTCACAGGTTGAAGTTTGAGCTAGGCCTTGAAAGGTGTTTCCAGCATGTAGGGCCAATGAGCAGAGCAGTCTGCTTGTTTTACAGGACTCAAGTGAGATGCCATCTTCTCAAGGAAGCACTGCCAGGGCTTCCAGGGCTGGGTGAGTTACCTCTGCTTTGGGTTCCTGTAACCCTCCACATTTTCTCCCATGGTCCAGGTCACCCAGGTGTAGCTTATCTGTTTACCTGTCTGACTGCTCTAGTAGAATATTACTAGCTCTGGGACAATAGGCACAGTGTCTTATTCACAGTTTCATATCTAGCCATAGTATAGAAGCTGTTATGGGATAACAATCCCACAAATACTTGCTAATCATATGATTTAATGAACTAAGAAGAAAGCTCCTATGGAGGAATGAAAAGCACATATGGACAAAATCATAAAGGTTCATAGAGCAGAGACATGGATTTTGGGTTTTGATCATGGAGATGCTGTGACAATTAATTATCTTAGCAAGATCAGTATGAGCATGTTGTACATGATGAAGGAAGTGAAAAAAATATTACAGAGATGAACTATAACCATCCTACAATCCTCTAGGCACAACATAATAAGGGCCTAGGCCAGTCTGGTGGCAATGGAAAAAGTCTGAGAGAGCAGATGTAGCCACAAGTCTTGGTGATTGACTCAATGTTAAGAGCAGCAGAGAGGACGGCATATTTAAGGACTACAAGAGGGTGGTGGAGTCCCTCTGACCTGTATTTGAAATCTCAAAGCTGCAGGGAAAGAGTATTTGGCAAATTATTCATGATAATGGCATTATTCCCTTATTCCAGTCATACTTAATGGTAGAATCTGTAAGAATTTATTTATACAGTCTATACCCTGATATTAAGCTTTTAGACAAAACTTAAAAGTCCTAAGATTAAATTTATTTTACGAATGCTGCCAGTTATTTATGAGAAGTTGTTCAGTTCTAAGACATAAAGATAGTGAAATATTAAATTGCATCACAGTCTTCTTCAGAAATAACCCACAATTCAGGGCTTTGAGAAACATCAAAGCAAATAAGGCAAACAAGATTTCTGTCTCATGAGAATGATCTAAGACTCCACACAGGTGCAGTGATGCATGGACCAGGCTGGGGTGGGTGTGTAGGGAAAATGGCAGCACAATTACCAGGTGTTTTCTCTTCCTGCCTTGGAAGTCAGCTTTGGTGACTCCTCTTTTGCAAATAAGAAAGTTGCAGTAAGGTAAAAAAGGAAGATGAGCTACCCAAGGTCACAGAGCTGATCAGAGGCATGATTCCTGACACTCAGATGAGGAGCAGAGTCTAACACTTTATACAACACTACAGTTAGAGGGATAGGTAAGTTTCAGAAATGACAAACTTTGGTCCTCTCTATCTCCTCTCCAAAAAGGGAAACAAGGGACTCAGGAGCAAAGAATAATCGGAGTATTTAAGAAGTTATTAGAGGATATAGAAAATCTGAAATGCCAGAAAATTCATGGGAAGAAGAGGTTCAAAGATAAGGTCCCATTGGCTTTGTATCAATTTCCTCCTTTGGCTTCTGAATCTGGGTCTCTATCAGTGTCATTTACATCTCATTTTTCTAACCGAAAGCATCTGTATGGCTTAGGAGTGTGATATGGGACGTGTGCTTTCCATACTTTATTTAGTTGTGTTCTTCAGCATCTGATCTGAATGTCAGGGATTTATTTGACAGCATCTTGATTTCATCTTGCTTCCTCCTTCTCTCACCTCAGTTTTTTTCTTTTTGACTCAGTTCTGAGATCTCTTTGCATTATAGCAAAATAGCCACTATTCTGTCTTCTCAACAATCACAATGAAAGGTCTTTTTCTCAATGTTCTAAGGGCCCCAAATTGAATTTTACTAGCTCTTATTAAATTATATTGTCTTCATTGAATCAATCATTATGTTAAGAGAGTGATAATTGACCAAACATAGGCCATGTGCCCACAGATGGAATGAATAGATGGGTCAATAATATCCATCGTTCATGGACCTTCGTGAAAAAGAATAGATTTCCTAGACAAAAGTAAATGTGCTGTTAGCAAAAGAGAGAAAATAGATATTGGGCACAGAAATGGCAGCTGTCCACTGTACCCACCCAATCTAGTTCAAGTATAAGTGGATTTCTTCTGAGGAAATGTGTTGATTGGAACTGGCCCTGCACTGTTTTCAGGAATGAGAAAACTCTAAAGACCTTAATCCACTGCCCTTCCTTCTTTGCCTAGTTCCCCATATCCTTTCTGTTCTTTCTGGAAGATTCCTTCAACCTAAGCATAATTTTTGCTTTCTCCTACTTTAGTGTGGCATGGACCCAACTCTCTCTAGTGGCATCTCTCACCACACTCTTTCAGTATCTGCATTGTCTTCTCATTGCTTCATTCTCTCCGTTTCCTAACTCCAGATTTAAGAACAGAAAGCTGATGGTTTGTTCATTGTATGTCCATGTCGGAGGTAATATGCCACACACTAGCTATGGCAATCTATGGCTTGCCTACCAAGTCCAGTGCTAATTCTTGTTCTAATCAGCTTAGAGGTGACAGATACAGAAGGCAGATAAGGTGGAAGGTCCCCCAGAGAATCTTCAACCGGACTGAGCACTGGGAGGACGGGGTGGAGCCTCAGGAAGTTCGCTCCGTTTACAGCAGGGAGGAGCCTGGCCTCTCCTGTTCCTGGGTGGTAATCTGGGATTCAGTCAGTGAGGTGGAGAGCCTGTTAGCAGGACTGCATCTTACCTTACTGAGTTGTTTTACATTTTTGCCCAATAAATTCCACTTCTCACCCTTCTGTGTGTCTGCAAGCCTAATCTTTCCTGGTCATGTGACAAGAACCTGTTTCTTGTCACATGGAGGGAAGATGTTCTTAACCCCCTTGGCCAGACCATAGGCCATAATATTTCTTTTAGCAGGATAGAACTTCTCATAGGTGAAGTCCCAAGCACAGTATCAATGACGTTCTTCTAATAACTTTATGTTCCCATACTCCAAATCAATTACTTCACTCCTTTCAGGATCCTTTCATCACCCACTCTCCCTGCATTCTTCTAGGGAAAGCATATGCAATCTTAAAGGGACCACTCTATTCTCTTGTCCCTAATCTACCAGCCTACATTCTTATCTAAAAGCTGTCTACATCACCTAGATTCTGAATTCTACTCTATTCCCTTTCCCACATATTTCTCTCCAACCATTGTCAGTTTCCTAAGACACATTACATGTTTCTCCATGTGTTCATTATCTGTGCCTTCCCACTTATGCCTGTCCACTAGAAAACAAACTCCCTGAGGCACGAATGTGGTATGTTTCATTTAATACTGGGACCCCCGCCTCTGGATCAGTAGCTTGCTACATAGCAGGCTCTCAATTAATTTTTGTGGTTTGACTAATTTGAGTGTGGCAGCTTCTCAATAAATAATACTACCCCCCTCTCATATTGCCTTCCTTTCACTTTGTTCAGTGTTTATTTGAGAAATTTTCTGTTTAAAGAAACTTTCCTATAAACAAAATATGAATATAAATCCTTTTGGCAGAAAAGCATCCTTACTTTGTTGGTACTGAAGATTAGTTATACATTGATTTGTATATGTTTTCCAGAAATATGAATGTGTTCTCCTAATGTCTCTTTCATGACTCATTTAGTTTAATTTATTAAGAATTCCGGAATGCCTTTTAACTGATGATGGATTTCATGTTATGCATATATCAGAAATAAAATGCTTTGCTATCAGGAAGCTTCAATCTATTAAGATAACAAAGATTGCACCTGCAATGATGTTTATCACACTTTGGTTTATAAAAGAAAATCTCTGAAGTAACCCACATACCATTATCAACAAATTAGTTAAATAAATTGTAATGGTGAAGAAGGCTGCTTATTGCAACAGTTCTGAAATAGCAAAAGACTAGGAAGATTCCAAATGCCCACCAATTGTGGACAAGTTGAATAAACTGAGGTTACACCACAAAAGGAGCACTATGCAGCTGTAATCACAGATATATTTTTAAATGAGAATAGCCATGGGTATGGTGTGTGTATGCTATGCCATCTTCCAGCTAAGGAAGAGGGACACACACACACACACAGAGACTTCAGAATGCCAAGATAAACTAAAAACTAAAAGTGTGGGCTACCTTTAAGTCAGAATGGGAATTGAGTGAGGGGATGAATATGATGGTTAGTTTTAAAAAATATTTTGTAGATTTTACCCTGGAAATATATGTACATCATCCAAAAAATAAAAACTTAAAAATCAATTCTTAGAATAAGAAAGCTAAAAGAAAATAATAAACCTAACTATTTTTGAGTTGGTGGCTTAACCACTCAAAGGAGGGTTATTTCAAAGAGACTTTAAAACAGTAATTTTGCTGTATATCCCTAGTGGGTTACATTCTAAGAACAAAAGAAGTACAAAAAAGTCTTCTCAGTAATCAAAGCTCTTAAAAATAAGGTTAATTTTAATATATTATCATTCTGATACTAGCATAATAAAAAGCAAATAAATATTTATATTATTTCATTGAAAAAAAGCATTCAGTGAAGGAAAGAAAAGATGCAAATACAAATCAAATAAGTAAAATCCTGTAACCAAAATTGGTATTGAAAGTTTTAGTATGGACTACTGAACTATTTTTCTACTTTAGACCACTGAAAAGGTCTAGAGACCCTGGTCAACACAGCAACTATAATGGGGATTCTAAATACCATTCTCCACTAAAAGGAACTTTGTAGGAAGGATTGATTCTGGATTTAGGGCTTTTGAAGTCAGGACAATTTGAGTATAGAACAGAATAATAACAGCAGAGGATTTAGCATATTAAATATGTTTTAAAATATTTGATTACAATAATAATTTTAAAAAGCTCATTGGTAAACGTTGCCAGTTGTTAAGGAATGCTCATGATGCTAAAATTTGAGTTTTAAAAAATAAGCATTTATACATTTTTTTTTCTGTACAAAGAGCACTTTAAGGTAACCAAATAATTAATGCAGGAAAGCCATTTTTTCTAAAAGAATTCCAGCTAATTAATAAGAAGAAATTATAGAATTGGACTATCTCAATTTTGTAATCTCCAGTAAGCTAATCATTTTAGGTGGTGACCATGAACAGTTACTAAATTTATTAAGGAAAAAGCTGATGAGGAACTTTATAAGGAAAGATTTGGATGACATTACCTATCAAAAATTGATCAATCTTAAAATCATAAACAGGGAGACAACTTAACATTATGTTCCTCCCAATGGGATAAAACAGGAAGAATTATGTTCCTCCTGATGCAATACAATATTTTGATCCAATAAGAAGTACACAACATCATCTGTGAAATATTCTTGCAAAAATTTTAAAAAACCAAACTTGAATCTGATTAAATCGTAGAAATACAAGGGACTGAGAACATAATAAATGACACCACAGGGGTACAAACAAATCATCAAAATCTACAATGTGGTAGATACTCCAGAAGAATTTGTTCAACAGGTAAATTGCAAAAAAAAAAAAAAAAAAGAAAAAAAGGAAGAAAAATGAACCTATATATTACACGAACACTGGAGACATAACAACCAAATATAATATGTGAACCTGCTAGGGTCCTGATTTACACACACTAACTTTTTTTGTTTTTGTTTTTCTTTTGTTTTATACTTGTTCTTAGCTATTTCATTCAACTTTCAGTCTTTTCTGAATAACTCGACAACAATGTTTTTTCATTTTTTGTTTGCAAAATGCCTATTTATTTTTATTATACTTCAAGTTCTGGAATACATGTACAGAATGTGCAGGTTTGTTACAACCTGGACATGTGCAGAATGTGCAGCTTGTTAACAGAATGTGCAGGTTTGTGCAGGTATACATGTGCCATGGTGGTTTCCTGCACCCATCAACCCATCTTCTACATTAGGTATTTCTCCTAATGTTATCCCCTCCTCTAACCCCCCACTCCCTGATAGCCCCTGTGTGTGACATTTCCCCTCCCTGTGTCCACATGTTCTCATTGTTCAACTCCAACTTATGAGTGAGAACATGCGGTGTTTTGTTTTCTGTTCTTGTGTTGGTTTGCTGAGAATGATGGTTTCCAGCTTCAGAAATGATCATCAGAGTGAACAGGCAACCTACAGAACGGGAGAAAATTTTTGCAATCTGTCCATCTGACAAAGAGCTAATATCCAGAATCTACAAGGAACTTAAACAAATTTACGCACACTAACTTTTATAAAAGAAGAGAGAAGATGCATAGAATAGTCTCAATACCATTATTACTTTTTTCAAGCATGATAATATGTTTGGGCATATGTTTTTAGAAAATCTTGTAACTTGCACAGGTTCATAATGAAATATTTACAGATACGAGAGATGATGTTTGAGGTTTACTCAAAAGAACCCAGTGCATACATGGGAAGGGACATGCGGGTGGAGGTGGAGGTTAAATAAGACTGGTATTGTGCCAGTAACTGCTGAAGTTAAGTAATGGTCCCAAGGAACATCACACTGCTATTATCTCTACTCTTTTAACATATATGACAATTTCTATAATAAACTTTTTAAAAAGCTGGCTATATCTTTATTCCATTTTCTTTCAGCTCTTTTTGGAAAACTCTAAGATGACTTATGGAAACAATGAACTATAAAAATCCCTCTTCAGAACAGTGTGAAATAATAATAAATTAGAAGGCATTAAATCTCTACTCTTCATCAGTTATTTTAAAAGAAGACTATTTCTCACATCAGCTGACATGAAGTATTTATGTAATGGACCCTTGACTAGAAGGTTTTCATTTCATATGAAGGGAATACAATATTTGAGTTAGAAAAATATATAGATTAAAAATGCAGATTGTTTTGAAATTATTTTCCCTTACAGTAATATTTCATTAGTTTGACATTCAGTAGGACTAAGTTCTATTTTCCAATTCGCCAATCAAAATTGCAAAAACAATAGAGCATCTTTTTATAGACCAAAATTAGTCCCCTAAATCTTTTTAATCTTGTTTTCTACAATGACCCTGTCATCAATCCTGTGCCTAAGCTGACAAGGCTTTACAAGGGTTTGGCCATTTCCCCAGTCAAATGGACTGACAGCCCCATCTTGAATCATGGCTAGATCTCAACTGTCCTAGGTAGCTATAGGAATAAAGGGCTTCAAAAGAATGAACGTACTGCAGCAAATAGCTCACTTAAAATAAACTTTCCACAGTTCCACGTTTCTAGTAATCCAAAAAATAAAGACCACACTTAACAAATGAAAGATGAGGTAGAAGAAGGATGGCACCAACAACTAAGTATAAGGATTCATAGCAACTCCTAAAATTGCCTATCATGTCCAAATGAAAGCAGAGATATTAATTTATTCACATGCAGGGATTCTGTGTGTGTGTACATCTGTGTGAGTATAATAAAGGCAACATCTCTCAGAATTCCTGAGAGGTCTGCCAGAGTTTATGCTGGAAAATTCTTAGAAAGGCAATGCTCCCATTCTGCTTCACTGGCAACACAGGAATGTGGTTACTAGTATATGTTCAGCAATCTGACTTCCTGGGTTCACTCACCAGCTTCACTGTGAACTATGTAAAGAACATAGTAACTTGGTTACTATAAACTAATTGCATGGCTTTATCCTCTATGGACTTCAGTCTTGTCATCTATGAAATGGAACTATTTAGCCTTGACACATAATAATAGCACCTTCTTCCTGGGATTTCATGAGGATTTTATGATGAAGCACTTAACACAGGACCTGGTGCATTGTTACCAAAGGGGAATATCCACATCACACTGGCATTTTAAATCACCAAATCTGAATTGAAGCTCTCTTGCCAAAGCCTGATGTGGGCTCCACAGTGGACATTGTTCATTGTCTAGTTCATCATTTATTGATTCCTTTCTCCATGACAACAGAATCCTTGCTTTTAGTAGGCCACATTGTCACCTGGAGTAAAAGATGACACTTCCCAGCCTCCCTTGAGTCTGGCAGTGGCCACGTACCTAGTTCTACTCAATGAAAATCAACTAGAAACGTTGTGTGGAACTTCTAGGAAATTTCCTTGAAAGAGGTGAATCTGGGAGAGGGATCCAAGATGGCCGATTAGGAGCAGCTCAGGATTGCAGCTCCCAGTGAAAGTGCTGAGGGTGAGTGGAGGCCGTATTTCCAGATGGATTTTTATTGCCCACAGACCAGGAGATTCCCAGGCGGAGGAGCCCCATGGGTCACCAGCATGGCTGGTTTGGCCGGCCCGGCTGGTTTGGCCGGCCCGGCTGTTTTGCCAGCGCCCCGGCACGGCAGTTCTCCATATAAAATACATGGGTCCGGGTGCCATTTTAGCTGGCAATTGGAGGTCCAGGAAGGCAGAGTTGCCCATTCAGGGGACTGAAACAGGGAGCCAGGCCAGGAGATTCCCGGGAGAAAATGTGCCACGAATCTCAGCGCCGCTGTTTCAGCCAGCGCAGTGGGTTGCGGCACGGGAAATCACACGGATCCCAGTGCCTTTTCAACAGGTGACTGGAACACCTGGGCAACAGTCGACTGTTCAACTAAAAAAAAAGGCTCTGAGGCAGGGAGCCAGGTGATCAGGCTCAGCTGGTCCCACCCCCACAAAAAACAGCAATCGGAAATGCTCTGGATTGAGAGTTTCACAGCAAGCACAGCTGAACCCGGGTGGTCCAGCTCTGTTGGGGAGGGGCATCCGCCATTACCGAGGCAGTCCACCACTACCTAGGTAGTTTGCCATTGCTGAGGCAGCCTGCCATTGCCAAGGCAGCCTGCCATTACAGAGAGAGTCTGCCATTATAGAGGTGGGCCACCATTGCCAAGGCAGTTCTAACTACACCCATGTAAACAGGACTGCAGGGAAGTTCACACAGCAGCTGCGCAGAGCACACAGCAGCTGGGCAGAGCCCACAGCACTCAGCAAAGCTTCTGCCAGCACACAGTGACTAGGCTGCCTCATCGCTGGGCAGGAAAGCCCTGAGAAAAAGGCAACAGCACAACAGAAACTCATAAATAAAGCCCTAACTCCCCCGGGACAGAGCACCTGAGAAAAAAAAGAGGGGGGTGGTTTATGAGTTCTGCTGCAGCAGACTTAAACGTACCTGCCCAGCAGCTCTAAATGAACAACGGAGCTCACAGCTCAGCACTTGAGCCCCTATAAAGGACATACTGTCTTCTCAAGCAGCTCCCTGACCCCCATATATCCAAAGAGTCACCTCATAAAGGAGAGCTCAGACTGACATCTGGCGGGTATCGTTCTGGGACAAAGATAGCAGAAGAAGAAACTGGCAGCAACCCTTACTGCTCTGCAGCTGCTGCAGGTGATCCCCAGGCAAGCAGGGCCTGGAGTGGACCTCAGCAGGCCTACAGCAGAGGGGCCAGACTGGTAGAAGGAAAACTGAGAAACAGAAAGAAATAACTTCATCATCAACAAACTGGACGTCCACTCAGAGACCCAATCTGAAAGTCAACAACTACAAAGACGACAGGTGGATAAATCCACAGAGATGGGAAGAAACCAGCGCAAAAAGGATGAAAACACCTGAAACCAGAAAGCCTGTCCTCCTACAAGGGATCACAACTTTTCACCAGCAAGGGAACAAGGCTGGATGGAGAATGAGTGTGATGAATTGACAGAAACAGGCTTCAGAAGGTGGGTAATAAGAAAGTTCTGTGAGCTAAAAGAACATGTTCTAACCCAATGCAAAGAAACTAAGAACCTTGAAAAAAGATTTGATGAAATGCTAACGAGAATAAACAACTTTGAGAGGAATATAAGTGAATTGATGGAGCTGAAAAACACAACACAAAAACCTCACGAAGCATACACAAGTTTCAACAGCCAAATTGACCAAACAGAAGAAAGGATATCAGAGGTCGAAGATCAACTCAATGAAATAAAATGAGAAGACAAGATTAGAGAAAAAAAGGTAAAAAGGAATGAACAAAGTCTCCAAGAAATATGGGACTATGTGAAAAGACCTAATCTACGTTTGATAGGTGTACCTGAATGTGACGGAGAGAATGAATCCAAGCTGGAAAATACTCTACAGGATATTATCCAGAAAAACTTCCCCAACCTAGCAAGGCAGGCCAATATTCAAGTCCAGGAAATACAGAGAACACAACAAAGATATTCCTCAAGAAGAGCAACCCCAAGGCACCTAATCGTCAGATTCACCAGGGTTGAAATGAAGGAGAAAATGCTAAGGGCAGCCAGAGAGAAGGTCGGGTTACCCACAAAGGGAAGCCCATCAGACTCACAGCAGATCTCTCAACAGAAACCCTACAAGCCAGAAGAGAGTGGGGGCCAATATTCAACATCCTCAAAGAAAAGAACTTTCAATCCAGAATTTCATATCCAGCCAAACTAAGCTTCATAAGTGAAGGAATAATGAAATCCTTTGTGAACAAGCGAGTACTCAGAGATTTTATCACCACCAGGCCTGATTTACAAGAGATCCTGAAAGAGGCACATAGAAAGGAACAACCAGTACCAGTCACTCCAAAAATATACCAAATGGTAAAGAGCATCAACACAATGAATAAACTGCATCAACTAACGGGCAAAACAGCCAGCTAGCATCAAAATGGCAGGATCAAATTCACACATAACAATATTAACCCTAAATGTAAATGGGCTGAATGCCCCAATCAAAAGACACAGACTGGCAAATTGGATAAAAAGCAAAAACCCGTCGGTGTGCTGTATCCAGGAAACCCATCTCACACGCAAGGATACACAAAGGCTCAAAATAAAGGGATGGAGGAAGATTTACCAAGCAAATGGAGAGCAAAAAAAGCAGGAGTTGCAATTCTCATCTCTGATAAAATAGACTTTAAACCAACAAAGACCAAAAGAGACAAAGAAGGACATTACATAATCATAAAAGAATCAGTGCAACAAGAAGAGCTAACGATCCTAAATATATAGCGCCCAATACAGGAGCACCCAGAGACATAAGGCAAGTTCTTAATGACTTACAAAGAGACTTAGACTCCCACACAATAATAGTGGGAGACTTTAACACCCCATTGTCAATATTAGATAGATCAATGAGACAGAAAATTAACAAGGATATCCAGGACTTGAACTCAGACCTGGACCAAGCAAACCTTATAGACATTTACAGAACTCTCCACCCCAAATCCACAGAATATACATTCTTCTCAGCACCACATCGCACCTACTCTAAAATTGACCACATAATTGGAAGAATGGAAATCATAACAAACAAGTCTCTCAGACCACAGTGCAATCAAGTTAGAACTCAGAATTCAGAAACTAACTCAGAACCGCACAGCTTCATGGAAACTGAACAACTGGCTCTTGAATGTTCACTGGATAAACAATGAAATGAAGGCAGAAATAAAGATTTTCTTTGAAACCAATGAGAACGAAGACACAACATACCAGAATCTCTGGGACACATTTAAAGCAGTGTCTAGAGGAAAATATATAGCAATAAATGCCCACATGAGAAGTAAGGAGAGATCTAAAATTGACACCCTATCATCAAAATTGAAAGAGCTAGAGGAGCAAAATAAAAAAAAATCTCAAAAGCTAGCAGAAGACAAGAAATAACTAAGATCAGAGCAGAACTAAAGGAGATAGAGACACAAAAAAAAACCCTTCAAAAAATCAGTAAATCCAGGAGATGGTTTTTCGAAAAGATCAACAAAATAGACAGATCACTCGCCAGATTAATAAAAAAGAAAAGAGAGAATAATCAAATAGATGCAATAAAAAACGATAAAGGGGATATCACCACAGATTCCACAGAAATACAAACCATCATCAGAGATTATTACAAACAACTCTATGCACATAAACTAGTAAACCTGGAAGAAATGGATAAATTCCTGGACACATGCATCCTCCCAAGCCTAAACCAGGAAGAAGTTGAAACCCTGAATAGACCAATAACAAGGTCTGAAGTTGAGGCAGCAATTAAGAGCCTACCACCCAAAAAAAATCCAGGTCCAGATGGGTTCACAGCCAAATTCTACCAGACATACAAAGAGAACCTGGTACCATCCCTTCTGAAACTATTCCAAACAATCCAAAAAGAGGGAATCCTTCCCAAATCATTTTATGAGACCAACATCATCCTGATACCAAAACCCGGCAGAGACTCAGCAAGAAAAGAAAACTTCAGGCCAATATCCGTGATGAACATAGACGCAATAATCGTCAATAAAATACTGGCAAACCGACTGCAACCGCACATCAAAAAGCTTATCCACAATGATCAAGTAGGATTCATCCCGGGGATGCAAGGCTGGTTCTGCATACACAAGTCTATAAACATAATTCACCACATAAACAGAACCAAAGACAAAAACCACATGATTATCTCAATTGATGCAGAGAAGGCCTTTGACAAAATTCAACAGCCCTTTATGCTAAAAACCCTCAATAAACTAGGTATTGACAGAACATATCTCAAAATAATAAAAGCAATTTATGACAAACCAACAGCGAATATCATACTGAATGGGCAAAAACTGGAAGCATTCCCTTTGAAATCTGGCACTAGACAAGGATGTCTTCTCTCACCAATCCTATTCAATATAGTACTGGAAGTTCTAGCCAGAGCAATCAGGCAAGAAAAAGAAACAAAGCATATTCAAATAGGAAAGGAGGAAGTCAAATTGTCTCTTATTTGCAGACGACATGATTGTATATCTAGAAGACCCCATTGTCTCAGCCCAAAATCTCCTGAAACTGATAAGCAACTTCAGCAAAGTCTCAGGATACAAAATCAATGTGCAAAAATCACAAGCATTCCTATACACCAATAACAGACTTAAAGAGAACCAAATCAAGAACGAACTGCCATTCACAATTGCTACAAAGAGAATAAAATACCTAGGAATACAACTAACAAGGAATGTAAAGGACCTCTTCAAGGAGAACTACAAACCACTGCTCAATGAAATAAGAGAGGACACAAACAGATGGAGAAACATTCCATGTTCATGGTTAGGAAGAATCAATATCGTGAAAATGGCCATACTGCCCAAAGTAATTTACAGATTCAATGCTAGCCCCATCAAGCTACCAAAAACAACCTTAAACTTCATATGGAACCAAAAAAGAGCCTACATAGCCAAGTCAATTCTAAGCAAAAAGAACAAAGCGGGAGGTATCACACTACCAGACTTCAAACTATACTACAAAGCTACAGTAATCAAAACAGCATGGTACTGGTACCAAAACAGAGATATAGACCAATAGAACAGAACAGAGGCCTCGGAGGCAACACAACACATCTATAACCATCTGACAAAACCTGACAAAAACAAGCAATGGGGAAAGGATTCCCTGTTTAATAAATGGTGTTGGGAAAACTGGCTAGCCATGTGCAGAAAGCAGAAACTGGACCCCTTCCTGACACCTTACACTAAAATTAACTCCAGATGGATTAAGGACTTAAACATAAGACCTAACACTATAAAAACCCTAGAAGAAAATCTAGGCAAAACCATTCAGGATATAGGCATAGGCAAGGACTTCATGACCAAAACACCAAAAGCGTTGGCAACAAAAGCCAAAATAGACAAATGGGACCTAATCAAACTCCACAGCTTCTGCACAGCAAAAGAAATAATCATTAGAGTGAATCGGCAACCAACAGAATGGGAAAAAATTTTTGCAGTCTACCCATCTGACAAAGGGCTGATATCCAGAATCTGCAAAGAACTAAAACAGATTTACAAGAAAAAACAAACAAGCCCATTCAAAAGTGGGCGAAGGATATGAACAGACACTTTACAAAAGAAGACATACATGAGGCCAACAAACATATGAAAAAATGCTCATCATCACTGGTCATTAGAGAAATGCAAATCAAAACTACATTGAGATACCATTTTATGCCAGTTAGAATGGTGATCATTAAAAAATCCGGAGACAACAGATGTTGGAGAGGATGTGGAGAAATAGGAACACTTTTACACTGTTGGTGGGAGTGTAAATTAGTTCAACCATTGTGGAAGACAGTGTGGTGATTCCTCAAGGACCTAGAAACAGATATTCCATTTGACCCAGCAATCCCATTACTGGGTATATATCCAAAGGATTATAAATCATTCTACTATAAGGAGACATGCACACAAATGTTCATTGCAGCACAGTTTACAATAGCAAAGACCTGGAACCAACCCAAATACCCATCGATGATAGACTGGACAGGGAAAATGTGGCACATATACACCATGGAATATTGTGCAGCCATAAAAAACGATGAGTTCATGTCCTTTGTAGGGACATGGATGAACCTGGTAACCATCATTCTCAGCAAACTGACACAAGAACAGAAAATCAAACACCGCATGTTCTCACTCATAGATGGGTGTTGAACAATGAGAACACATGGACACAGGGAGGGGAGCATCACACACTAGGGTCTGTCGGGGGGGGGGGGAAATAGGGGAGGGACAGCGGGTGGTGGGGGGTTGGGGAGAGATATCATGGGGAGAAATGCCAGACATAGGTGATGGGGAGGAAGGCAGCAAATCACACTGCCATGTGTGTACCTATGCAACAATCTTGCATGTTCTTCACATGTACCCCCAAACCTAAAATGCAATAAAAAAAATAAAATAAAATAAAAAGAAAGAAGTGAATCTGCCCTGTTCCTATCTCCTCCTCCACCTAGCTTCCTGGAATGTGTATGTGATGATGGAAGCTAGGGAAACCCACTAGACCATGAGGCTGGGAGAGCGTCCATGACCTTCGTAACACTACGGCTGCCTTGCCAACCCCGAACTTTCCACTTCCAGACTGCTTGCAGGTGGGAAATAAAGCTCCAGCTTATTTAATCACAGGGTTTTTGCTTTGATTTGTCTCATTATTATTATTGTTGTTTTGTTTTGTTCATGCAGTCAACCAAGCCCTTTAGATATGGTCAGAGACAATAAACATTGACTGAAAAATACACGTTTCATTTACGCATATCCATGCCAGTCCATGTGTAGGTGAGAGGAGAAATATGGACCTACAGAACCAAGTAGGTGGACATAGAAACCAAGTAGGGGGACAAAGGCACACAGTTTTGGGAGGATCACAAGAATCCATACATGGCTATGAATCATCATTAAAATATTGCAGTCTAAACAGTAGACAGAAATTCCTAGGGGACTTGAGACAAAAGTAGTAGATAAAATAAGAAGAAAAGACATCTAGAGCTATTGCTAATGGCTCTGGAGCAGGAGGAGAGGAAAAATTTATTCAATTGCTGGGGCTTGAGAATGAGCCAAAGTATTTTGGCAGCCAAGCACTGAAAGTCGGTAATCTATAATAAATGAGAGCCACTACACCAAAATTGTTCCTAGAGTGAATCCATTCTGAATTTAATAAAGGAAACATTCCCATCCATACCGAGAACATTTAATTCAATGGCAACCTTTAAAAAGTTTTTTCTCTAGTCACGGGTCAAGGCACGCACGATGATTTATGTTCTAAGAAATTGTCAGTTATCTTCTTTCATAACAACAAATGCAAATCCAATGCAATTAGCACTAAAAATCCAGTCAGTCTGGCTGACCTGGAATTGTCTGTAAATAACCAGAGCATGCCAAAATACTCATCACTGCATTGTGGCTGACCTATGTCTTCAGTAATTTTTTAACAGATTTTTAATTGTGCAACATATCTTCCATATGCAGCTCCTTGCTCTTTTCCAGTTATATTTCAATGCTAGAAAGAACTTTCACATTCATCGACCACAGCCCCTGGGTTCAGGGAGATGCCAAATTGAAAATAGCCAGGACTGATGATTATATAAAAAGCTTAAGGCAAAACTTCCACAAAATTTCCAAGAACCTCCTCCTTATACAAAATTAAAATGTACACAATTTCAATGTAATCATTTTACTTTGTTTGGTGCTTGGTGAACACAGGAATAGTGAATTGGAATCTTCCTAGAATGCCTTTCCTATTCTTGAAAATGAATCGATTTATCCTGGTCCCTCTTAAAGCTAAACAATTTCAATTATTTTGACTTTTTGCCAGGTCACATTTGCATGTTTATAATTCTCTTTTTGAATCTGTTCCAGTGTCTCCACACTTTTTTTAAAGGTTTGAGCCAGGAACCAGTGGCTCACGCCTGTAATCCCAGCACTTTGGGAGGCCAAAGCAGGAGGATCACTTGAGCCCGGGAGTTGGAGACCAGCCTGGGCAACATGGCAAGACCCCATCTCTATAAAATTCGTTAATTAGCCATGCATAACGGCATGCACCTGTGGTCCCAGCTACTTGGAAGGCTGAGGCAGGACGCTCACTTGAGCCCAGATGGTTGAGGAGGCTGCAGTGAGCCCTGTTTGCACCACTGTATTCCAGCCTGGGAAACAGAGCAAAACTCTGTCTCAAAAAAAAAAAAAAAGAGTCTCATGACCCAAACTGCACACATTAATCTGATAAGTATCTGACTAACATTAAGTATGAAGGAAAGATCATTTCCCATATATGACACATAGACTTTTATATATTTTTGTATCATCTCATTTGTAGAGCACACACACGCATGCACACAGACAAACATTCATACCACAAGGTCAGTGATGGAGCCAAATTTACTACTATCCTTCTATCTAGCTGGTGGTCCCTGACTCGTATCTGTGTGGATGGGGTATAAGAATACAGTTGAGACCTCATCCCTTTTCACTTCCATTCTGCTTTTGTACATGACCACGGTATTCAAATATGTTGTAATAAGACAATTGTGAGCAATAGCTGTGGTTTAGAAGTCTTCAAACTAGTGTGGAAATTATTTCCAGGCAAATATCAGGAACACATAACATAAAATTGGCTTTGGTGAAAGTCATAAATTGTGGTGGAGAGCAACATGATGATTGCAAGTTTACTACGTGCCAAGCACACTGCTCTCCTAAGCCTTGCAACAAATGCATGGGGGTAGATATTTTACTCCATTTAGCAGATGAGAGAAATCACTTCGTTTAATTAGCCATGACTACAGGAGATAGGATTTCAGCCCACAACTGCCTGACACCTAGACTTGTGCTCTTAACCATCAAGTTACAATGGTTACCTACAAATATGGATGGGTATGTCCACATAAAGTAGAATTTGGGTGAGATTTCTCATACTAAAGAAACTGAGAAAAGCTGGAAAATCTTCAAGAACTTAAGCAATGGTAGTTGCTTAGTCAATATGAGAGTTTTCATAGAATGCTTGTCCTTAGCTTGAAATGGTTTTAGTATCAATTCTAGAAGGATGGTGCTCAGAGAGAGGCCTTTTGATTATTGTTTCACTGATGACAGCATCTGGCTTTTTGACATGAAAGCTGAAGTGTTTCTGTAATTACATCATGGTTGTGCACTCAGAACTAGCCTAGAGTCTAGGCAGGAGTGGGGAATTAGTGCTACATAATAACCAATGGAAAAATGCAGTTTTGAGTACTAGATGAAAAAATACAAGGCAGACAGTGCTGCTTCATATACACATACGAAACCTTCTTGTGATTTTATTTTTAAAGTGTTCCCCAGATGGTTTGGCAAAGGAGAAGTATATGTAGAGAAAAAACTGGAATGAGTGAGGCCAGATGTTAGCAGTTAAGTTAGGGTTGTCAGATTCACCAAAGAAACACACAGGATACTCAGTTAAATTTGAATCTTAGATAAACAACAAATCATTTTTCAATATAAGTATGTACAAAATATTATGTGCATACACAATCTTAAAAATTATTTGGCTTTTTATCTGAAATTCAAATTTAACTGGGGAGTCATATATTTTATCTGTTAACACTACAGTAGGTGAACCCAGATAGGTGTATGTAAGCGTTCAGTGTTATTCATTGGACTTTGTGACTTTGAAAGCTTTTAAAATACAAATATTAAAGTGCTTTTCAAATGTTTATTTGTGCAATGATATTTTCAGGGTTCTTAATATTAATTATAAATTTTGTTGCGTAGAAAAAGGAGAATGATTTATATTTTAAAACTCTATTTACAGCCCAGAAACATTCAGGTGGAGGTGGGAGGGTTGAAACTGGCCAGAGAGACCCAGCTTCAGGAAGCAGCCTGACCCAGGAAGGTTGTGTTCCCGCAGGCTCCAGACTCTCCTTCCCTGTCCCGAGATACTGGGACATCTTGGAGCTACCTACTGAGGAAATCCTACTATACCTCTTCCAGACAAAGTGACACACAGTGGCTTGGCCTAGGGAAACCTCTTAATCCTCTCAGGAAGCACCTGTAGGGACCATTGAGAACCCCATCAACACCAAACCAGGCAGACAAAAATAATGCCATGAAGGCTCTGAAAATTAAAATATCATACAAAGCACAACACATAAAAGTAGGTCAAGATCCAAGTGCTGGCCAGACGTGGTGGTTCATGCCTGTAATCCCAGCACTTTGGGAGGCCAAGGCAGGTGGATTACCTGAGGAGTTTGAGACCAGCCTGGCCAATATGATGAAACCCTGTCTTTACTAAAAAAAAAAAAAATACAAAAATGAGCCCAGCGTGGTGATGCACATCTGTAATCCCAGCTACTCAGGAGGCTGAGGCAGGAGAGTCGCTTGAACCAGGGAGGCAGAGGTTGCAGTGAGCAGAGATTGTGCCACTGCACTTCAGCGTGGGCGCCAGAGCAAGACTTTGTCTCAAAAAAAAAAAAAAAAATCCATATGCTAAACCTAAATGGGGTGATTTCCTGCTAAAATAAAAAGATTTAAACAGGATCCAGAGTCTCCTAACATAATAGACAATATGTTTAGGATACAACAAAAAAAATCACCCATCATACCAAGAACCAAGAAAATCGTAACTTGAATGAGCAAAGACAATCAGTTGATGTCAATTCAACATGAATCAGATGCTGGAATTATGTGATGAAGGCTTAAATCAGCATAAGAAAAATGCTTCAACAATTGAATACAAATTATCTTGAAACAAATGAAAAAGGAAAATCTCAGCAAAGATAATGTCAGTTCTCTCCAGGAATGTACCAGTGGATAATTTCCATTTCTTAAAGCAAAATGTTTTAAGTAAATGTAATAGAGTAAATACAGCCAAAGTAATGTGATATAAATGCTTAATCAAGTATAATCAATGTCCAGAATAAAAGAAATGGTGACTGAAAGGGCAAGCAAGACATATAAACTATCTGTGCTTGCATGGAATTTCTATTTTTAGAGTACTAGTGCTACAAACAGAAGAATAACTTCAAAGTTGTACTAATCTAAGCAACTCAATTCTTACTTGCCTTAAGGCTGTTGCCAAGAATTTCGCAAAAAGATTAAATGTTAGAAGTCTCTCTAACAAACTAAAGGGTTCGGCTTTCCACGTGTTGTTCCACAATGGAGTTGAAGCATTGCAGAATTAACTAAATGGTTCCCCAAGCCAGTTTTTTGCAGGCTTATGCCCCATTGAAGTGAAATGATGTGAGTCAAGGGCAACATAGATATAGTCTCTAGGACCCACCTGCTGAGAAGACATGTGCTTTGATGTGTGCTAAATTGAACTGAACAAAGCTTGTTCCAGAGAAGCATTCAGTAACAGTAAATATGATTAAAACAAATATTTACACTTAAGAAATTTTCATAGCCCAAATAGGTGTTCTGATAATAATAGCAGAAATTTACTGTGCTCTTGCTATGTGCCAGGCACTTGATGAGTTTCGATTTGTGTTATTTAATGCATATAGCATTCTTCATAAGTATTATTATGCTCATTTTACACATGAGGGAATTACAATTCAGAGAGGTTAAGTAAGTTGTCCAAGGACACACAGCTTTGTCATACTCACTTAGTAAAACCCCAACTCCCCTTTGAATCAAACTGTCTGTTTACTCTGTAACTGCCTCCTTCCAGCTGAACATGGTACCATTTTAAATTCATGACAGTGAACTTCATGTGATCCTTTGATCCTGACAACATTCAGACTACATTTTCTTAAATTCCTAATGTTTTCACTTTTAGGTAACCACTCAGAACCTCTCCTTTTACTTCAACCCCTCCCTCTCATCTTCACTCTTGGTTTATCTTTTTGCTTCCTACTTTATTGAGAAAATGTTATCAGAAGAGAAATTTGAATCCTCACACTATGCCTTCCTGCTTGTTACTGTAGATGAACCATCTATCTGTACCCTGTGCACCTACCTCAGGCAATCTCCCCCACTCCTTGTGCCTTAGATCCCACCTTTTCCTATTCAACAGCATCCTCCAGCAATTCTCCCATTTCTCACTTGCATTATTATTTTTCTCTTCTACCGAATCATGTCTATCAGCATACAAACATGTTGTTATTTCTCCCATCTTAATAAAAGAAAATAAACACAAAAACAAATTTTCTCTTTCCCTCTTTAGACATTTCCCATATACTGGTCCCTTTGTAGCAAAATTTAAGACTTGTTTATACTTGCTCACTCCAGTTCTTATTCTCTTTAAAACCGACTCTAAATAGGCTTTTGTTACCCCACCCCACTGAAAACACTCTTGCTAGGGTCAATGATAAACTCCACATTGCTGGGTACAACAATGGTCAGCTCTCAGTTGTACTTGTATTGGTCTTTCAGCAGCATTTCATACAGCAGATTGTTCCCCTGCCTTGATTGATATACTTTCCTCAGTTGGCTTCCAGGACAGACTCCCTTGGTTTTACTCCTGTCTCCCTTGCTGCTTTCCTCAGTCTTCTCTGCTGGTTCCTCCTGCTCTATCCAATCTCTTAACATCAGAATGTCTACATAAAAGGTAGGAAGATAGGAAGGGAGTGAGGGGTGAAAAATTACCTGTCAGATACAATGTTCACTGTTTGGGTGATGGGTACACTAAAAGCCCAGATTTCACTACTATGCAATATATACATGTAAGAAATCTGCATTTTGCCCCCTAAATATATAAAAATTTAAACATTGTTAACATAAACTTAATTTAAAAAACAACAACCAAAAAAGAAAAAAATACTGGTGTGTCTAGAGCTCAGGTCTCAGTCTTCTTATTTTTTCTATCTTTCCTCATTCCTGAGGTGATCTCATCAAGTCTTCTGGTTCTATCTTCTTTCTGCTAGTGATTCAGAAATTCCTGTCTCTAGGCCTCTCCCCCTGAATTCCAGACTCAAATATCCTAGTGCCCATTCTCATATTTTCCTTGATATCTCAGTAATTCCAAAACCAAATTTCAGATCTTCCTTTCCTATCCGTCCTAGCTCTGGCAAGACAAACAAATGGAACACTTTAATTGGATAATTTGAGGACAGTTTAATAAAGAGGCTATTTACAGAGTGTAGAGAAACCACAGATGATAGTGCAGTGCTCCAGTGCTAATAAAGTGGTTATTGTCCTACCAATCCTGGAGGCAAAAGAGGTGAAGAGAGCAAGCCATTGTCACTAAGAGAGAGAGAGAGAGAGCAGACAGACAGAAAGAGAGAGAGAGAGGTATGGAGGTAATTGACAGGAGCTGTGACCCCCTGTGGGACTGTAACCAGCTTAGAGCAACTCTTCCTTTCTTTAAATCTCATACCAGGGTTCCCCATTGGCTGAGCATACACGGGAAGCCCAGAGAGCACAAGATCAGTAATGTACTCCACAGTAGGCTTACTGGGGTACAGAACAGAATGAGGGTGGGTAGAGAGTGCCTGCACAGTGGTAAATAAAAGATATCCTGCATACTCCTAAAACAATTCCACCTATGGTCTTTCCCCTATCAGTTTGTGGAAAAGCCATGCCGTTTGTTCTTCTAGGAAAAAAACAAGAAGTCATCCTTGACTCCCTCTTACATTTGACCTATGACATCTCATTGGTCCTCCCTCCCAAGTATATCCAGACTGACCACTTCTCACCATGTGCAGTGCTACCCTTCTCGTTGAGCCGCCATCCTTTCTTGCCATTCATAGCTACAGGTCTACCTATTTCCACTACCATATGTCTTTCTAGGACTTTATTATCCAGTTCATCTAAGTTGTTTAACTTACTGCCATACAATTGTTCATAGTGTTCCTTTATAATCCTTTTTATTTCTTTAAGGTTGCTAGTAATGTTCCCTCTTTCATTTCTGATTCTAGTAATTTCAGCCTTCTCATTTTTTTTTCTTGGTCAGTTTAGCTAAAGTTTGGCTGATTTTGCTCAACTTTTCAAAGAATCAGCTTTTGTTTTCATTGATTTTCTCTATTGTTTTTCTATTCTTTATAACATTAATTTCCTCTCTAATCTCTTATTTCCTTTCTTCTGCTTACTTTAGGATTAGTTTGATTTTCCGTTTTCAGCTTTCAGGTAGATTAGGTTTTTGATTTGAGGTATCCTTTTTTAAAATATAGACATTCACAGCTATACATTTCCTACTAAGCACTGCTTTAGCTTCACTCTATAAGTTTTTGGTATGCTGTATCTTCATTTTTATTTCTCTCAGAGTATTTTATAATTTCTCTTTTGGTTCTTAATTGGATCATTAGTTATTTAGGAGTGTGTTGTTTAATTTTTACATATCTGTAGATTTCCCAAATTTCTTTTTGTTATCAATTTCTAATTCTGGTCAGAGAACATATCTTGTATTTTTTAATTACTTCTATTCTTTTCATTTTATTGAGTTTTGTTTTGTGACCTAGCATATGGTCTATCCTGAGAAGTGTTCCATGTATGCTTGAGACGAATATATATTCTGCTGTTGTTGGATGAGGTGTTCTATTGATGTCTGTTGTGTATAATTGGTTTAGACTGTAGTTCAGTCTATTTCCTTGTTGATTTTTAGCCTAGTTGCTTTATCCATTATTGAAAGGGGGCTATTGAAGTTTCCAACTACTATTTTTGAATTTTCTGTTTGAGTTTACACTTCACGTATTGTGGCACTCTATTGTTAAGTAGATATATACGTATGTTTATCATTGTGTTATCTTCTTAATAGGTTTAGTCTTTCAGGATTACAAAAGTTCCCCTTTATCTCTACTAATATTTGTGTTTTGAAATTTTTTTTCTGACACTCCAGATTTCTAATGGTTGCTGTTTGCATGATATATCTCCTTCATCCTTTTAACTTTAAGCTATTTGTATCTTTGAATCTAAAGTGTGTCTCCTGTAGACAGCATATAGTTGAAACATTCTCATTTAAGGTAATTATTGATATAGTTGGATTTACATCTGACATTATACTTTTTGTTTTCTGTATGTCTCATTTCTTTAATATTCTATTCCTCCTGTACTGCTCTCTTTCGCATTTAGTGAATATTTTCTAATGTAGCATTTTAATTTCTTTAATAATGTTTTCAATACTTTTTAAAAAATTTTAAATTACATCTTTAATGATTGCTCTAGAACTTAAACTTATCAAAAATAGATTCAGATTCATATTAACTTAATTGTAGGTGTTACTTCTAATCCACTTCTACATTTTTGTTGTATTATTGTTATTCATTTTACATCTACAAATATTATAAATCCAAAATTACATTGTTATAATTATTATTTTATACATATTGTCTTTAGAGAGGAAAACAAATAGTTTTATATATATATATGTGTGTGTGTGTGTGTATACATATATATATATACACACATACTTACAGTTTTTGTTATATTAACCTTCTTATTTATCATCCTCAGTTTTCTTTATTTATTCCTAGAAATTTGAGTTACTAAATGAACTACTATTACTGAGATATCAAGGAAGAGACGAGAATGGGCAGAAGGATATTTCTATATCCCAAAATAGCTTTGTTCCTACTATTCTTCTTTGTGCTATTATTGGCAAGTATATTACATTTCTATATGTTATAGGCCCCAAAATATGTTATACATATGTTATCTTATGCAATAGCTTTTTAAATTATTTAAGAGAAGAAAGGGGAATATTCACTTGTATTGTCTTTCATATTGCATAATTATCTTTATAAATGTGCTTTCTTTTTTTTCATATGGATTTGAATTACCATCTGATTTTGCTTGCTTTAAGATTGAAGCACTACCTTTAGTATTTCTTGTAAGGTGATTCTGCTAGCAATTCAATTCAATTTCACTTGAATTTTGTTTATCTGAGAATGTCTTTATTTCCATGCATTTTGTGAAAATGACTGCGGGATACAGGGTTCTTGAATAACAGTGTTTTCACTAGCATTTCACATATATCATTCTACTGCCTTTTGGCTGCCACTGATTCTGATATGTCAGCTGTTAATCTTATATTGGGGTTCCTTCGTAAATGACAAGTCATTTTTCTCTTGCTGCTTTCAAGATTTTCTCAAAGTCTTTGGTTTTTGGCAGTTTTACTATGATGTGTCTATTTGTAGATAACTTTATCTTACTTGGAATTCATTGAGTTTCCTGGATTTATAAATTGGTGTTTTAAAATAAATTTTATCAGTTTTCAGCCATTATTTATTTAAACATTTTAAAATCTCCTTTCTCTCTTTCCTCTCCTCCTGGTACTCTCATTATATGTATGTTGGTGCACTCAATGGTATCTCATACTTCCCTGAGGCCCATGGTTACTCTGGGATGACAGTGGTTCTGGCTGGGTACTCTTTGACTGTCTGTTCCCTGACAACACCCAGCTCTTCACTTCCACTAGAAGCTGAGTGTAATGAGAGATGTATTTGGTTAGTGTGTGCTGGGCATTTTAATAATGTCAAGACATGAAAACCATTGAGTATGACCGATTAAGATATTTGTTTCAGTTAATGTTTCCTCTTTCAATGAAAATGCATTAGGCAGTGATTCTTTCACACCTCAGTGTAAATTGCTTTAACTCACAAAATATCTCACTTTTATTATCATTCCACATGACTCTAGTATATCAACTTTGGAAACAAAAGACATCATTCTATTTATGGCATTCTGTTTTTAGTAGTGGTATTTCCACTTACAAAATGTAATAACTCTGTTGCTGAAAATGTCAAATCCTAGAAAGCAAAGCATTCCTAGGTGTGATATTAACATTGTTGGCCGAAAGATTCATTTGATGAATCTGAGTTTTCCAAAATAGATGATTCTGATGTAGTTCTGTTTAGAAATAACTCCAAGAACAGTTTTTATATTTTATTTTCACATTGAAAATCAGTCAGATTTGCTTCAGCCTCAGTGTGTGTTTATGTAAAATTAAACGAGCATGGGCAGTGAGCTGCATCTTTTTTTTCTCAATGGGAAAGGGGCTAATGGACTTTCAGTTCCTCTTATCACTTATCCACTTATAAAAGTGTTGACCTGTATAAAAGGCATGGTGGGGCATCTGACTTCTGGAGAGGTATTTGCTTTTGGGAGTCTGCAGAGTATCAGAGATCAATGGTTGCCAGGGAGGTAAAAGAAAAGAAGCAGCAAGTGAGTGAGGAGTTTACTACAGGTACACACACCTGCTATCTGTCCCTTGATCTTACCAAGTTTCATGTATCTGTCTTGTCAGTGAGAATGCTCTCACCCTGATGTTCGTGTGGCTGGTCCTTCTTGTCATTCAGATCTCAGTTTAGGTATTACCTCCTCCCCACCAAAGAGTCTTTCTCTGATCTCCCAAACTGAAGTGATTAGCAGTCACTCTCTGTCACAACATTTTATTATATTTTAATTCTCCAAAAATACTTTTTCTCTGATATTTTTCTATATGCAGTAGTTTGCTTATGCTGTATATAGAAATGTTTTTTTCTATATAAGAAAATGTGTTTTTTTCCATTATAAGAAAATGTTGTCTCATCTTATTTACCTCTTTATCTTTAGCATCCAGAACAGAGATACATGCAATATATTTCATAAATATTTGCTGAATCAAATTATTCTTTCTTCTCTTCTTAGGCTTCTCATCTCCTTACACTTGTTCTTCATTAGAAGTGTTATAAGAAATGAGAACAAAGTTATCACCATGATCGCAGGCTTTTTCTATTTCTAGAACCTTCAGAATATTTTTCCTAGAGTGCCACAAAGATCAGTGTTGTGAGGGCACAAGGAGAGAAATGGGACAGAAATGTTCTCAGCTCACAGAGAGGTTGATAGTTCTGTTGATAGTGAGAGGAATGAAGAAGGATTGGTAACTAAAAAGAGGAATTTAATGCAGTATCAATTGAAAACTTTTATTTTAAACTTAACTTCATCTATTCATTTTTATTCAATAAATCCTTGTCAATCATCTGCTGTGTGCCAGAAAATGAATATTCTCCCATTTCTCCAATGAGATACATTATTAAGCCTCTTTTCTATGCATTCTGTGCTGGGCATGGAAGAATATTGTTTGGATCTAACATTTAAGGAAAGAAATAAGAGACTAAAGGTTGTATCAATGGCACAAAATGCATTCAAATACATTTAGACAACTGAAAGACACTGAACAAATTGACTCAATATTAGGAAAAAACAAGGTTTTTCTGTGTTACTCTCCAACATATAGGGCACTCAATATGTATTTATTAAATGAATAAATTTGCAAGAAGAAGAAACAAAGATTTGATGGATCAGGGACTCAGGGAACTAATTGTTTTTTACCTAGCTCATGAATATTAGGATTAATGTTTTAAAGAACATGGTGATTCAGGTTTTGTGTTTGTTTTTAATAGTAAAATAGTTGATTAAGAAAATCATAGAATTTATTTAGTGCTTCCAATACATTAAGTTGATCTTATAGAATAAATAAGTGATACAAATGTTTATCTATCAACCCAAGCCTGTAAAATGAAATTAACTCTAACACCTATCTCCTGCGTTTTGAGGACTAAATGAGTAATGGAATGCAAAGTGTTTAGTGATACAAATCATAGCGTCTTCTGTAGAAATAAGTCTGAATTCCTGAAAATGTTATTGATATGTTTAGTTTAGTTTTTCTTTTGTGATTGATTGGACAAAAAATATCCAGAGAAATTATATACAGAAAAAAGAGAATTGAACAGTGGTTATACAAATATCAGTGATACAACAGGGGGAGAAAAAAAGAGCAGCCCCAGATGATAAACACAGCCAGCCCAGATGAATGGATGGCCTCAAAGGGACTTGTTCTAATCAAGATGCACAGATCTGCTTCTAATAGGTCTCATGGTTGCCAGGGCAGGCCTCTGATATATGAGCTTGTGCATCCATATTTGCATATTAAATATATAAATAACTGGCAGTGCAAGGAAGAGATAATGGGAAAATAGGAACAGGACATTGAAAAGCCATGTTTATCCAGTTATAAACTAGATGGAACACAACCAGATGTTAGTGTGTATAGACAAAGAAATATCTTTTTTTAGCTGGGCTCCATTCCCAAACCAGATCAATGCATAGCCCTTACCTGACCAGTCCAACACTTATTGCTGGAAGGTAACTTCCAAGCATCTAGGTATAACCATCTCTTTCACTCTCAGAGAAGTAACTAAAGCAGGTCAGGCTGACTCAGCTGACATTTACCAAGTATATGCTATAAACTGTGCTATGATATGTAAGTGGTAAAGGAGACATGGTATTTTGTTCAAGGACTTTACAATTTAGAGAGGAAAGGAGACAGATAACTAATTAAATTCTATGTAATGTGATAAGTGAAGAGATACAGGTTTGTACAGAAAGCTGTGGGAGCCCAGAGGAGGTATAGCAGAGATGTAGACTATGGGAGAAGGAGGTTTCCTGGTACCCAGCTGCAAATCGTAGATGCATAATACAAGACAGCTTAATTTTCTGTGTCCACACCTGATATGGAGAAGGTGTGAGGAGATTTGTTATTTCATGCTATGCTTTGGTTCTGTGTCTGAATTTTGCTCCCTGTAGAGTTGGTAAACTGGTGCTGAATTTCCTATTTTGTGATTAACTCAGAAACTTCATAAAAAGCCACCCAAGAAATTTTCTCAAGACTTCATGCAGGATCCACTTTTCCCCATCCAGATTTCTGGAGCAGCCCTGGGTAGGCCCCTGCCTCCAGTTACTCTAGTAACAAGATATTGGGCTCTGTCCTTTCTATTAAATGGGAAAGTGAAAGTTTGCTTCTCTGTTTATAGAAAATAAAACAAGGTCATGTTGTTTTTAACAAATTTATTCACACAAAGTTCAATAATCATTAATTGAAGTCCTGTGTGAGGTGCTAGGGGTAGATACAGTGGCACATAGGACAGACAAGTTCTCTCATTTGGAAAGGACCTTGTTGAAAGGAGGCTTTGCCTAGTGGTTACAGATAGATGTTGGATCCAGACGTCTAGGCTGGAACCCTGGCACCATCTCCATACCCTTAGGCAAGTTACTTCATCTCTCTATACTTCAGTTCCTTCAATTATTAAATGAGAATATTAATAGTACTTATCCCATAAAATGATTGTAAAGATTGAATAATCTACAAAGAGCCCTTAGAATAATGTTAGGCTCATAGTAAGTCAGTAACTATTATTATTATGGAGTTTAAAAGACAGAAAATCAGCAACTAAATCAGTAAGATAGTTTAGAAAGTTATAAGTTCTGCGAAGAAAGTAAAACAGGATTATGAGAGACAGCATAACTGGTATATTAGGGCATTTTCATACTGCTGATAAAGACATACCTGAGACTGGCTAATTTATGCAGGAAAAGGGGTTTAATGGACTTACAGTTCCACCTGGCTGGGGGAGGCCTCAAAATCATGGTGGACATCAAGGAGGAGCAAGTCATGTCTTACATGGATGGCAGCAGATGAAGACAGAGAAAGAGCTTGTGCAGGGGAAACTCCTGTTTTTAAAACCATCAGATCTCATGAGACTTATTCACTATCATAAGAACAGCACGGGAAAGACCTGCCCCTATGATTCAATTACCTCTCACTGGTTTTCTCCCATGACATGTGGGAATTGTGGGACTTGTGATTCAAGACGGGATTGGGTGGAGATGCAACCAAACCATATTAACTGGGAAAGTTGCTTTAGGTTGGGTCCTCAGGAAAGGACTTCCACAGAGGTCACATTTAAGCTGAGTCCAGCAGATGAGGGGATCAGCATTCCAGGCCGAAGTAAATGCAAAGGCCCTGAGGCAGGATTGCATTTGGGATCTTCTAGAAAGAAGAGGGAGACAGTGTGCCCAGTCAAGAAAGAGAGTGAATGGTAATGAAGTCAGAGAGGTAGGCAGGTGTCAGATGATCAAAGTCTGATTATGGACTAGAGATGGGTTTTTGTTTCTCTTGATGAATGGACCTTATACAGAGAACAAGGCTTTGTGCCTCCTACAGCAAGTGGCCAGGAAAGGAAACATTAAAAGTCAGAAAATCAGTTAAATCATATAGAATCAGAGATGCATGTTTAGAAAGGGAAATCATTCTTGAGAGATACTTAGCTTTTCCTTTGAAAATCTTTTGCTATTGCTGTAAAGCCAAAGTCCCAGAAAAGCTTCAGAGATTCAAGAAAACATTCACCAAGCGATCAGAGTCCTTCCCAATAGAAATATTTTGAACAAAAAGTCTTAAGCCACTTGGTACCTCACTTATGTATTTACTTGTTTCTACACATCCTTTAAAGTTTTCTCTAGACTTATGTTGCCAAATAAATCTCTTGAAACTTTATTTTAATTTTTTCCAGTTCACCTTCAGGCTCTTAAGATGCTGTACTCAGTCATCATCACTCACCATCTTGTATTGCCAACAGTATCACAAATATTAGTTTATGATGCAGCACTGCCAGCAGACAAATCATTTGCGTAACACAGGGAATACTTCATGAGTATCTAAAATGGCTTTGTAGAAAAATAAGTCTATCAGTTCAAAGATATTCAGGTACTCACAAAAAACTATCATTATTGGTAATTTTTCAATGTTTCAAAATGTGTCTGAAGCAGGAAGCACAAGCAGAAAATGCCCATTATAAAAGCTTATAACTATCATGCTGATATAATCCCCAGGAAGCACTGATCTTGTGGCTCAGTCCCAGAGAGGTGCTAACATTCAGAGAAGTACCATCCAGACAGGACATCCAGTATTTATGTACATATTTCAACATCCTTAAAGAGGATGCAACAAAACATTAAAATTCTCTCTTCTTGGTCAGGCACAGTGGCTCATGCCTGTAATCCCAGCACTTTGGGAGCCGAGGTAGGCGGATCATGAGGTCAAGAGATTGAGACCATGCTGGCCAATACGGTGAAACCCCACTACTAAAAATACAAAAATCAGCTGGGTGCGGTGGTGGGCGCCTGTAGTACCAGCTACTCAAGAGGCTGAGGCAGGAGAATTGCTTGAACCCAGGAGCTGGAGGTTGCAGTGAGCCAAGATTGCACCGCTGCACTCCAGCCTGGGTGACAGAACCAGACTCTGTCTCAAAATAAATAAATAAATGAATGAATGAATAAATAAAATTCTTCCTTTTCAATTTTATAAATATTTTTTAAAATTAAAATATATTTTCAATTTTATAAATTGGTTTTATAAATATAAATATAAACTCCCTCCAACCCCAGGGAGTTTCTCACTTTCTATCCCAGAATTGCTTATGCTTTCACATCATTGCATTGTCCAGATTTTTCTCTTCATGAGGTTCATCACTTCTTCCTGGAGCCCCCCAGCCAAGTATGTGCCCTGCCTACAAACCTCTGGACATTATAGGTTTGTTTTCAACGCTTTTTGATTTTCTGTCAGAGATCCATCTGCCTTGCTTTTGGTTTTTTATCTTTCCCTCCTTCCACCAATTTTGTATCATAAAAGCTCAAAGAATTGCTGGGAAATGGTGGAGGCTTCCTCTGTGTGCAGGACAGGGTAGGGAATGAGTTGGCCAAGCCAGAGCTTTCCTCATAATATTACTTACTTTTGTTCTATCACACCCATTAAGTATAATGCCAGCCAAAAAATGTCCTAAATGTGTACATGTTTACTGTACAGGTTCATTTCCAAAGAACATTCCAATTCAACAGCAATGCTTTGTGAAAAATGGAGACAGCCATTTGCCTCTGGTAAAAGATTCAGAAAAGTTCAGCATGATAGCACCATCTCTCAAAGGCTTCACACAGCTGAGCTTTAAGTAACATAAAAAGTCCCCTTCAGTTGCCTAGTAAAAGAATAGCTTATTCTCCTAGTGGGACTAAATTAAAAGATGCATCTGATCTATCATATTTGGCAGCACTCTCATAATGCACAAAAGCTTCTGTGGCACTGATTAAAAAGAGAACATATCATCTGTCTGGTAGAGAAGATCTATAACTAAAACGTGAGTATTCTCACCCTTGACTAAACATTGGCTATCAACAATCTGTCTTCTGCATGTGCCTGGAAAACAACACTACCAAATGCACACACACACACAAACACAAATGGTCTATTCAAATTCACCATAAATCTGCTCCAAGGAACAATTACCCCAGGAATAATTTTTCTTTGCCTTTTAAGCTAAATGTTTTACACATGAACATCCAGATTAAATAAGCCTTCTCCCGTCAAGAAGGTTCACAGGCCACTTGTGCCAGTTTTCAAGAGAAAAAAAGAGAGATTATTTTCTTAGCACGTTATGATCATGATATTGCTCATTATTTCCACAAATAGGTTTTATTACTCTAAAATTAGCTGTCTGGGATATTTACCCCAGATTTCAATTGAGTGAAGGACCCAGGCATAGTTTTTTTGTGTGTGTATGTGAAATATTCTTGCTGTGGACAAGGAATCTCTCTGTACCTTGAACTTCAAAAACTGGAATGAGTTCATCCTAACAAAGTCATCATTTACAACAACGTAGATTTTCTTTCTTGGGTTTTTAGTATCGTTTAAGTGAGATCCAAGTGTCCAGTGACCTTGGGTTTAAGATGTCTTTCTTCTTTGTAGCAACATAAATAAAATATTTCTTTGAACAATAGAAGACCTTATTTTGTTTTACTTCCTGTTAGAAATTCCTATCTAAAATATGTTAATATTTTTACTATTCAGGAAGTGGTCATTAAAATGTGTGTAACTATAATTATTTCTTTAAATCTTTCTTATACATTGATGAAGTGTTTTCCTTGTGAAATAAATTAGAAACAGAAAAGATCATGATAAACCAATTTCATGAATATTGCTCTAATTTTCTTATTTTCCATGGCTTAGACAGTATTTCAAATATCATTCATTCTTATTAATATGAACTATCCTTATACAAAGCAGGAAAGTTATTTGTTACAGGTAGAAGAGAAATATCTAATTACATATTATGCTTAATATCAATAATTTCTTGACTGAGGGGTTTGCTACTCTATTACCTCTATGCCATTTAAAATTTCTCATTACTTTTTTTCTGGAGCTCTTAAATCACACCATCTGATTTATTTTTGCTTCTTAGAAAGGAAGTCTTTAATGCATTTATTTGTTATATATTGCCCCAGCATGTTCAAATTGCACCTAGAGATGCTTAACAAAATTATCTGAAGATAAATCACAAACCATATCTGCTGCTCACATTGTAATGAGATGTATATAGGAATAAAGACAGATTATTCCTCCAAGCCCTATATTTAGAATTGAGAGGCTCCTATTAGAATAGTGGAGACAGTCTGGAACCTCACATTCAAAGAAGAGGGAGGTCTGGAAGCAATTCCAAAGGAAAATGGTAAACATTTTCAATTATTGAGAAGTGGATCAGATGGGGAAACAACTGTCCTTGTTTAGCTCAGAAAAGAAAGGACTTGCTCACACATGGTTCCCAAGCATGTGAAATGAAGTTTAGTTGTAAAGACAAAGATGATTAGCTATTTTTTTCTCTCTCTCCTCTTTCTCTCTCTCTATTGAAAATAGATACAAGGAATATTAATAGAAAATAACTATATACAAATTATTTTAAAGAGATAGTCAAGTTAGATGTATCATAAAGAAAGGCAGGCAGTAACGCCAGCCCTACAGAAAATTGTCCAATGAAAGGTTTATTTCTATTCTTTGGCTTTTTGTGCTTCTTCACTAATTCAATAACCATATTTTCTCATTCTGCAAGGCACCGGAGACACTTGTTATTTTTTTCCCTTCCATACCAAATCTACCTCGATAAAATATCTGCTAAAGTAATTCATATCATGATATGTAACACAGATTGTTAACACTTTAAACACAATAAATATTCAACACAGTAAATATTGCTGGAGTTCCCACTGAGTATCAGGCTTTGTTTGTCACTGCTATCCAAAATCTATGGAAACAAATGAGCAGTTTTTGAGGCAAACATACTTACATTTGAGAAAGAGGGGGAAAACTTTTTGAGTCAAAGGACATAACCTTGGTTGTTATGTGACATTTATATATAATGGTCATAAAACTACTGACTATTAAACGTTTGTTTCCCCCACATACAAAGGAGTATTCTTAACTTCACAGATGAAATGATTAAATGAAATGATGCATGCTACATGTTGATTTGGTTATTGTTATCGTTACTTCCTCTTTACACCACTTTCTAGGTTCAGAAATACTTGGAAATAATATTTTCTGCTCCCAAATTCAGAACCTGGGAGGGGAAAGAGAACAATGCAAGCATAGGTAAGTTTTCCTGACAGAGAAAGTGGGGGGTACAAAAATAAATAAAACAATAAGATTAATAGGAACTATCATTTTAAGGACTTGCAATGCACTAGATATTATGCTAATGACTTAAAGTTTTCCTCCTTAATCTTCACAAAACTTTGGGAAAGGAACATTATTATCATTCCCCTTTTTACAAATGAGGTAACTGAGGCTCAAAGAGATTAATTCATTCCCCAAGATTTCATTGCTAGTAACCAATGGGACTGACACTGAACCCAGATGATCTGGCTGCCTAGCCTACAATTAAATATATAGTTTCCTTTTCCTGGACCTAATATTCAGTAAGTACATCTCAATCTCTGTTTCTACTCATCTCTGATGTGATTTAATTAATTGGATTAAAATACATGCACTTGCTGGGCACTGGGTTTTGAATACTATGAACAAGTTTAATTAAAATAATTTATCTTGATCGTATTCATGTTATCTCTTTGAGTGTTAGGCCCCATTTTATTAACTACTTTTCCAACAACCTGAAACTTAGAGAAAAATTGCAAAAACAATACACAAACTTTTTCGTGAACCGATTTGAGAATTAGAATGTCTGATCACTCTCAAATATTATATTGTAGATTTATCTAAGCAAGGATATTTTCCTACATACAACCACGACAAACCATCAAACTCAATAAATTCACAGTGATACTTTACTAACACTAATCCTCAGACCCCACTGGAGTTTTTGCAAATTGTCACAACAATGTCTTTTATAGAAGAAAGATCCAGGTCAGAATAACATGTTGCCTTTAGTTATCATTTCACCTTGAACCTTTTCTCAGTATTTCCTGGACTTTCACAAGTTTGACAATTTTGCAGAGTACAAATCGTTGGTTATTTTGTAGAATGCTCCTCAATCTGGGTATATCCAATGTTTCCTCATATTTAGATTCACCTTATTTGGCAGGAATGTCACAGTTCTTATTTATCTCATCACTGATGGTGTTAAATACCTTGAGTAAAGTGTCTGTCAGGTTTCATCACTATAGAACTATTTTATTCTTCTTTGAAATTAGTAAGCATTTTGTGGGAAGATACTTTGACACTATGTAAATATCCCATTCTTCATCAAACTATGAACTTCATTTATTTATTTTTATCAGTATGGACTCATGGCTTTATATGTTATTCATTGGTTTTAATCCATTATTATAATTTTTTTTTTTCTGAGACAGAATATTGCTCTGTTGCCCAGGCTGGAGTACAGTGGCGTGATCTTGGCTCACTGCAACCTCTGCCTCCCAGGTTCAAGCGATTCTCCCGCCTCAGCCTCCCGAGTAGCTGGGACTACAGGTGCGCACCACCACACCTGGCTAACTTTTTGTATTTTTGGTAGAGACAAGTTTTCACCATGTTAGTCAGGATGGTCTCGACCTCATGATCCACCCACCTCGGTCTCCCAAAGTGCAGGATTTCAGGAGTGAGCCACCACACTCAGCCATAATTATTTCTTTTAAAGCTCAAATTGTCATAGATTTGGCCAGCAGGAGCCTCTTCAATCTGGTCTCTGTGTCCTTTTGACATGTGCCCATCATTCTTTGAACACATTCTTGTTTCTGGCACAAAAGTGTGTTCCAGAATCATGTAATACTTTTCCTGCCTTAAACTGGGGATTGGATATTTTTCCAAGGTGCCCCTTGTGCTAGGTGTGCTCTTTATGAATACATATACACATATTTCTCTCTATCTCTGTCTCTATATATTGAAAATAATGAGTCCAAACAGGCAATTCTAATTCTACTTCAATACCATAGATTTCTCTTAGTTTCTCTCTTTTCCTCTTTTACCTCCCTTCTTTAACAGTAAGGAAGCTGGCTCCCATTATCTTTAATAAACTTACTTATTGGATTAGTTATCCATGTGTAATTAATTTCTCACCACTGCCCCTTCTCTCTGCTGACACAGATATTCTCACTCCAAAACCCTAAACCCAGCTGCCCCCATGCAGATTCCCTCCTCATCCTATCGGGAGACAGTACCATGCTTGAACCATCCTAGTTCCACTTGCCTACTTCAATCCCCAAAGCCTACTTTGCTAAGCCCAGTTTAATGGAATTGACTCAACGGTTCAAGAAGATGAAGAAAGTGAATGTAGCATCTTTGGACATTTATACTAAACCATGTAATTCTTTTTTATTTGTGGGTTGACTCAAAATAATTAGTAGTTCTAATATAAGGTGCTGCTTGAGTGAGTCTGGAATCTACTATCTATATTAGGCTACTATCTACTATCTACATCCTAAACTAGAATAATTGATGTTGGGCCTAAAGTAAGAGAAATTGATTTTATTCTCACTTTTCTAATTATAGCAGGTAAAATATTCCACTGTGTCTTTTAACTTATCCTATGAAGATAAGCCGTAAAGCCAGACGGGAGGCAAAACTGTCATTTACAATTTGTAAAAATATGAATCCTTCTCCCTCTGGAAAGTTCACATTCATTTTTGCATCCAAGAACCTTGACCTGACTGGTAACTTATTATATTCTGATTGTATACAACGAATGCTCTGAAACTGCTAGATGTTTAGTCTATAACATTCTAAAAGTAATGTGAGAGAGTTCAAAAGCAACATGTTACAAACTTCTTTATGAAAAGTCTACTGGAATGCTTAAAGATGACTTCATCTTATAAGAATTTCTACAAGATTCAGGGTGAATTGCTTGCACATTGAGTCAGTAATGCTATTTATGTAGAAAGGGCAAGTTTTAAAATATCAGCAGCTAAATTATAGATGGGCAATAAACATATGAAAATATACGCAACCTCATGAGTAATCAGAGAAATGCACTTTAAAATAAAAATGAGATGCTGTCACTGACAATGCCAATCTTAGCAAGATTGTAGATCAATAAAAACTCTTTATATGCTGTTTTTGAGAGTATAAATTGGTGCAACTTTTGAAAAGAATTTGACATTTTTAGTAATGATGAAGATATATAAACTGTAAACCAGCAATTTCATTCCTGGATATATACCCTAAAGAAAAATCACAAGATTATATAAGAATATACATAGCTGCACTGTTTGCATTACCCAAATAATGAAATCAAATCAAATGTTCATCAGTAGAAGAATGGATAAATAAATAGTAGTTATATAATGACATAATATAAAGTAATTAAAATGACTGCTTTGCAGCTAAACAACATGATGAATCTCACAAATATAATGTTGAGTCAAAAAGTCAGAGAAGTTCATGCAGTAAAAATCCATTAGTATAAAAGCTTTTGAAACTAAACTGTATTATTTGAGAATACTTGTATATGTTATAAAAAGAGCAGCTCTAAATTCACATTACAGTTACCTTACAGGAAGGGGATGAGAAGGGACTGGGCACAGTCTCATAGGAGACCCCAAAGATATTTGTAATGTGACTAGCTAGTACACAGATGTCCATTTTATTCTTTTTTTTTTGTTTTTTTAACAGACACGGTCTGGTTCTGTCACCCAAGCTGGAGTGCAATGGCACTATCATAGCTCCCTGCAGTACCAAACTTCTGGGCTCAAATGATTTTCCCCAGTAGCTGGAATAGATGCATGCCACCATGCCTGACTAATTTTTAAAATTTTTTTGTAAAGACAAGGTCTTACTATGTTGCTTAGGCTGGTAATGAACTCCTGGGCTAAGCAATCCCCCTATCTTAGCTTCTCAAACTACTGGGATTAATCAGGCATCAGCCACTGCACCCAGCCTGTTATTCTTAATATTTTACACAAATGTGGAATATTATTTTCTTGTTATTAATTATTTAATTTTTAAAAATTTTAAAAAAGGAGCTGTCTCTTTGAGGCTCCTTGTACCATTATAACTCTACAGGTAAGTATTTTATTGTTAGGACAAGTGAATTTTCTGAAGCCAAATACATACAAGGAGTTTTTAGGTGCCAGGCTGGTGTGCGGTGGTGCAATCTCGGCTCACTGCAGCCTCTGCTTCCCGGGTTCAAGCGATTCTCCTGCCTCAGCCTCCCGAGTAGCTGGGATTACAGGCATGTGCCGCCACACCCAGCTAATGTTTGTAGTTTAGTAGAGACGGGGTTTCACCATGTTGGCCAGGATGGTCTCAATCTCTTGACCTCGTGATCCGCCCACCTCAGTCCCCCAAAGTGCTGGGATTACAGGCGTGAGCCACCGTGCCCGGCCTCTTCTTACCCACTTTTAAGGTAGATGCTTTACTGTCTTCTACAGGTGAAGAAATAGATCCACAATGTGTAACTTATGTCCCCAGCATCTTGTGGCTGAGTAGAGATGGGATGAGAATTTGAAACAATATCTCTCTGATTCTAAAGTGTGGGTACTTCCTGTTTCACCAAATGTTACCAAACCTTCTCACACAAATTATCTCATTTAGTTTTCTCAAGAACTCTCTGGGGGAGAGGGGGAATTGACATCTCATTTTTAAGATGAGGAAGGGTTAAATGGCTTTCCCATGGTCTTGGCATATAAGAACTTAACTCCAAGTCTTTCGATTCCCAAATTCAGTGATTTACTGGTCAAGAACATTGTTATCTTCTCAATCATAAATCATAAAATAAGTTGAGGGGGAGAGTAGGATTTCATATTAAATCAACCTCCAATACATAATAGAAACACCAGTTATCTGATTAAAAATCATCTTTTCAGTCTTTTTCCTCTAATATAAATAACCAAAGTAACATTTATCAAGAATTATTTTACATTCTGAAAGCTTCATAAGTGCTAATTTTTCTAGACCCCATATTCCTAGCTCACATGTCCTGTTTTGTAGAATGGGAAACTCAGACAGAAAGGTTACATGAATTGCTCAAGGTCACAGAGAGACCTTGCAGCAGAGCTGTACCTTCCAGCAGCCAGATCCAAGACCTTATCATCTATGTTGACTTTGCTCAGCAAGGAAAGAATATTTCTACATATTTCTTCATGTCCACCTCAACCTTTAGTTTATTTACTTTATACCACACAACTTTCAGTACTTTATTCTGTCAGCCTTAAGAAACTCTTGATCTCTGATGGCCAGAGAGCAGGAATGCAGAATGCACTCAGTATACTCTCTACACTGGAATGTTATTTTGGTTCCACTTAAACAGTGAGAGGTTGCAAAGGTTGTGCCTGCTGTGACTCTCCCTTTTTGATAATTTATTTTTATCACAAAATAATTCACATAAACAAAAATCAAATGTACTCCATCCTAGAACTGAGGTACAGTCATGGAAATTACATTTTCTTCTCTCTGGGACACTGGTGACTTCAAGTCAGTAAATGATAAGAAAGAGACACTGGGCACTTCAAGTCGGAAAATAATAAACCTTAAAATATAGGAGATTTGACTTCCTCTTCTTTTGATTTAATTTGTATATATACAGCAGAATTCAAAGTCCCTGTCTTCATAGTTCTGGAAAGCAGGAAGGGCACTTCGTGAGGTCTGAGGTGTGGAGAAGTGCAAGATGAGAGATACGTAAATCTCAGGGGAATTTTCTACTTGGTTGGGAGCATCAGACTACAAGCCTCTGTTGGTCAACTGATCAATTCATTAACATATATGCAGATAAAAAATGTGCAAATATTCACATAGAAAGAGTAGCTACAGATGTGCTAGTACATGGCAATGGAAAATGAAACATAAATCTCTCATATTTCACACTGCAATCTAAAGCTAAGTGGAGATGCTGCTTGAGTTAGTCTAGAATCTACTATATATACATGACACTTTACTTTAAATGTCTAATATGTAGAAGTCTGAGATTTTATTCTAATGTTGAATGTGAATATTTTAAATGAGACTATGTGCCACGTACTAAATGCACTTTACAGTATTCTCTTATTTAGCCCTCACAACTTCCATAGGCAGTAAGTACTGCTATTATGCTTAGATTTATTCAGCAGAGCATCTGAAGCTTGGAGAGGTTCAGTACCCAGGGTTACAGAGCTGGTGAGTGGTGGAACCAAGTTGAAATACTTGTCCTTCTGGCCTCTCCACTGAAGCTCTTCCCCCACTGTGCAGGACAAAACCTCTGCTTTTACACCCATCAGTCTGATTCTATTCTAGTTGGCCTACAGCTTTCCTGTTTCCATGTGGAATAATTTGTACTCTGTATTTTGTAGGGAAGAAATAGTAATGTTGAGGAAGAGAAGAGACTCTACCTCTGAAATACTGCTTAAATATTTTCCAGACTGTGTCATGGGGATAGCGTAGGCCCAGATCCAAGGCACTTAGGTGAGCCAGGACAGGAATGTCCTAGGAGAGGGAAGAGTCAGGCAAATGTTCCATGCCCAAGTTACAGGAATGCTTATTTGTTTTCTGGCCTCAGAGGGCACAGAACAATAAGATCAGCCAACCAGAAGTGGAGGCAAAACTCACCAGGTGCTATCTTTCTCTAGACACCAAAATGAAGATCAAAGGCAGCTTTGAAGTTCAAAAGAAGTTATAAAGACAGCCTGAGGAGCTGTGAACCTGGGAAGAGCACTATTTCCCTGACAGTAGTGCTAGTTTTGAAAGGGGAGAATAAAGGGAGAGGTTATTAAGAAAATTGAGCATATTAGGCCTCATTGTCTAATTCTCACATACTTGATCATCCTACAAGATGATAAACTCCAGAACACAGCCAGAATCTAGAACCTCCTGTTTTATGCTATCTACCTATTTCAGAGCAGGAGCTAAATAAATAATAATTCATTCATACTTTGTTATATTTATTAACATTGATTGATGAATTGATAGAGCACCTCCTATGTGCTTCTGTCCTAACTGTTGAAGATATGAAAATAGATGAACCAAAGTCCCTGTTCTTGTGGAATAAACTAATCAATATAAATATATAGTATGTTAGGTGGTATAAATGTTCATAAGAAAAATAAAACACAGAAAGGAAAAAGAATGAAAACTAATGCAGAGCCAGAAGCTAAACAGAGAAAGAGATAGCAATAAAGACAGATATATGAGAGATAGAGACAGATATATATATATATAGCGATAGAGACAGAATGCGATCAAGAAAGACCCCTCTATTAAGGGGGCATTTAAGCAAAGGGGTCTGAAAAAAATTGAAGGAATGACAGTGCAGATATGGAATAATGATCTAACATAGTCAATGAATAATCTCAATTTCCTAATCCTAATGCCTCCAACCCCTACTTACTTGAATACAAGAAGTCCAAAGTCTGCCTCTCAGGAATATCCAGCAATCACCAGTGCATTGTTATTTGTTCATGAATTAGACTTGGTCACTGGCTTAATAACCTGCTACCTACATGCAACCATATGTCATGGTTGTTGATATCAATTAGTAAATACATTTCCATCTCTGCTTGTTGGTCATTTTCCTAAAAGGTGAATGGAAATACTATTTCCCATTTCTCACATCTAAGGAGCTACTATACTATCGCATATAACTGAAAAGAGGTTTGAAGTCTTTACTTCAACTTGATGAACTGTTTCAATCTGTTCTAATGGAGTATTAGAGAAGTTTTAAGTCACAATCATGTGGATAATTCAAGTGTTGGAAAATAGTTTTTGGCTGCTGCTTATCAGATGTTTAACTTTCACACTGATTTTTGAAACAATTTTTCTCCAAGGGTCAAAAGTATAATGCCCTAAGGCATAGGAGTAAGAGTTGTTCAGTGAGGCCACCACCTGGAAAGTCAGTAGGCAAGTGGTCAAGTTCTCCATGTTTCCAAAAAAAGTGCATTATTCCTGGGTATGACTAAGCTATATTTGATGCAAATCTAGTGGACATTTAGTTAGTACTTTCTCTATGCAAGGTGATATGCTAGGTGCTTTCACATAAATTTTCCCATTTATTCCTCATAGGAATATGCACATCTACCAAGATGTCTTAAGGACACAGAAGTTTACTATTTTAATAGAACAGAGTGAATGCTCTATTTTAGAATGTTTTGTGCCAATTTTCTATTCCATGTCATACTTTTCTTTAAAACAACAGCATGTAAATGACTAAAAGCGTTATTCCTTCCTCAGTGATTCTCATCGTTCTTAAGAATTACTAGGCTGGGCATGGTGGCTCACGCTTGTAATCCTAGTACTTTAGGAGGCTGAGGCATGCACATTACTTGAGCCTAGGAGTTCAAGACCAGCCTGGGCAACATGACAAAACCCTGTCCCTACAAAAATACAAACATTAGCCAGGCTTAGTGACATGTGTCTAATAGTCCCAGCTACTAGAGAGCCTGAAGTGGGAGGATCAATTGAGCCCAGAAGGTCAAGGCTGCAGTGAGCCATGATCATATTATTGCACTCCAGCCTGAGCAACAGAGCAAGATCTTGTCTCCCTCCATCCCATGCCAAAAAAAAAAAAAAAAAAGAATTACTATATAGGGTTGTATTTACAAAGCCATTTATATCATACTTTGTGGATGCTTTAAGGAATTTCTCCAGGGCAATTTTGATTATAATTAATTATTGGCTTGCTGGCTAACTTAATATTTTATCCTCTTAGGTAAGATGTGAACTCTATTCTACATTTGAAGTTAAAAACAGATTCAATTAAAGATCTGTAGTCAAAATGAGAAGATGAGAAATCAGACCCAATTAAAACTTTCTGGTCAGAATAAGTAGAAACACTCCCTTTGGACCCACTCACAGACGTTTAAAGGTTTGTAATTTTAATGAATGAAATTTGTGATCCCACTGCACCTCTGGCTGCTGGGGCTGTCATTTCAGGGAGCTTACTCATGCCATGGATTTTATCATGCAGATGTAATGGACAAGTATTGTTTGAATTAGGCAAACAATTGCATTTATACATTAGGAATATTGTTGAGAGAAAATTGGCCCTTGACAAATAATTCCCAACTTTTTATTTAATGTTTAACATTTCCACATTATAGTTGACCTAAATTCTGTGTTCAATAGCTCCCCACCCATCCCCAAGTGGTATGTTTTTAAGTGCCAGATGTAGATGCACTCAGGTATAAAGGAAAGTGTAAGTCAGTGTATAAATGACTAGCACACAAGATATCTTTGTTCACTAATTTAAGTATTCAAGAAAGACTCTGCTTGTCTAGGAAAAATTTACTAGAACTTGTTGAACAATCACCCAAGTTATTAAGAATTCATCTTGGCAGGGTATGGTGGCTCACACCTGTAATCCCAGCACTTTGGGAGGCTGGGGCAGGTGGATCATGAGGTCAAGAGATCGAGACCATCCTGGCCAACATGGTGAAACCCCATCTCTACTAAAAACACAAAAATTAGCTGGGCATGGTGGTGCACGCTTGTAGTCCCAGCTACCCGGGAGACTGAGGCAGGATAATTGCTTGAACCCAGGAGGTAGAGGTTGCAGTGAGTCGAGATCATGCCACGCACTCTAGCCTGATGGCAGAGTGAAACTCCATCTCAGGAAGAAAAAAAAGAATTCATCTCCGTGTTTCTCACCTCCAGATGATAAGTAGATAAGGACTACATTTAAATTTCAGGAATGTCTCACTTCAATAGATAGTGAGAAGAAATGATTTCCAGGCTTTGTTGCATGGGTGGAAAGATATATGAGAGAACAAGGGACCCAGGTGATGTTTCACCCATGAGTGATGGTAATGTTTTACCCATGAGACTCATAGTAATGTTTTACCCAGGAGACTCACCCATGAGTCATTCTATAAGGCCAAATCCTATGTCTACCCTATGCGAGTACAAGGCTACCATGATAAGGGAAACACAGTTATAAAATACATTCTCAGGTGATTCTAAATCCAGGAACATTTGGTCCAGAGATTATTTGGAACAGTCATGATCCTGACATCTCTTCTGTTAAATGGCACCTAAGACATCTATCATGCCACTTTGATTTCTAACAAATATGCACATGACTATGAAGCAAAAATTATCTATAGCATACATCATAAAAATGACATATGCAAGCTGTTGAATATACAGATGGTGCTAGTAAAGCATCATCAGTAGGAAATAGGTTTTGACTTTTAATTAATTAATTTATTTATTTATTGGCCAGGTAGAGATACATTGCGATCTCTTATTCATCCTTTCTTTGGGACCAGTGTGAAACGTTGAGCTTAATTAGGAAAATCATATATTACACAAGCTCCTTTCACAGGTGTCAATAGAATTCTGTTTGATGATAGACTAGTAAAACTTTTAAGAAGGCAAATTCATTAGAGAAGTCTGTATGGAATGTTTAGTATGAGGATGTCTTTAAAAAGAAAACAGTTTAGACTGTGCCAACAGATTGAGATTTAAATTTTAGTTCTACTATTTACTAGCTGGATGACTTGTATGAACTATCCTAGGCTCTGTTTTAACTACAAATTAAGTTCATGGTATTAATCTCACTTGGTATTTGAGATAATGATAACAGGATGTAGTGCCTAAAACATGGACGCCCTCAATAAGTGTTAGTTTCTACTTTCTTTTCAAGGGAAAGTAGAAACTTTGAAAAGAAAGTAGAAATTAACATTTCTAAATATAGTTATTTCTGACTTTCCTGGCCAGCTAAGATGAAGTAAAAGGATATGGATTTACCGTCCCACCTAAAATAACTTTGAAAATGGATGCAATATACGAAACAACATCATGGAACAAATGACCCTCTAGAGAAGAAAAACAAGCAAGGGTCGCCCTCTGATTGCCACAGCAATTGCTTAGAGAACATGGCCTGTCCACAACACAGGGAAGCAAGACCCAGGCAGGGTCTGGCAGTCTGCCTGAGGTAAGGTGACAGAGTTAAGAGTCTGGGGAAGTCAAGGTGGAGGTTCTCGGAGCATAGTACAGGAGAGGAGACAATTGCACAGAGACAGAACTCTGGAGAACTGTAGAAGGTCCCCATAAGTATTTAGAGTACTAATTAGCCATGTGTGTAAGGAAACTATCAAGGCTGGGTAAAGATCCAGTAGAAATTATTAGGAGAACAGTGTCAGAAGCTCACAAAGGGGCAGGAATGGTGCTTAATTCCAACAGCCAAGATGGAAAACTTCATGATTCATGAGGCCTCAGTTGGAATACTAACAGGGTTTTGCCTCAACAGTCAGGAAAATAATTAACACTAGACTAAACATTGCACTGGTCCTTCTTAATAAAGTTTAACGGCATGGTCCACAAGGATCAACTGTTCCTAAGTAACTTAATCATGTCTCAGAACAAAGCTCAACAACTATTACAGGAATACAAAAACACCCCACAAGGCAAATTACACAATGTCTAGCACTCAATTTTTAAAAATCACAAGGCAGACAATGGAAGAGAAAAATAAAATGCACAATGAGAAGAAATGTCAATCAAAATTGACCCAAAAATAACACGGGTGATAGAAACAGTAGACAGAAGCATTAAATCAGTTATTAGAATGATAGCCTATATGTTAAAAAAAAGCTAGCAGAAAGACTGAACATATTAAATATATATGACAAAAATTAAACTTTTAGAAAGGACATCTATATTTTTGAGATAAAATATATACTATATGAAATTAAGAGCAGATAAGACATTTTGAGAAGAAAAGATGAGTGAACTTAAACACATAGCTATAGAAACTATCCAAAATGAAACACAGAGAGAAAAATAAAATCATCAGTGAACTATGTGGTAATTTTAAGTAGCCAAATGTATGTATAATTGGAGTCTTCAATAAAGTTGGCAAAAATATTTGGAGAAATAATAGCCAAAGTTTTCCAAATTTGATTAAAATTATAAACACACAGATTTAAGAATTTCAACAAACTCCTAGAATAATTAATGGAGACTACTCCAAGATGAATTTTAATAAAGTTCCTTGAAGGCAAAGAGATAAATATTAAAAGCCACTTTTGTGTATATGATGCAGAGTGGGGAAGGAATGCTACATAAAGAATAAAGACAAAAATAAAAGCAGGTTTTTTACTGAAACAATGCAAGCTAGAAGGTAGTGGAAGAACATCTTTAAAATATTAAAAGAAAAAATTGTCAACCTAGAATTTGTTACCCAGTGAAAATACTTTGTATAAACAAAGATGAAATAACGACTTTTTCAGACACATATAAGAATTAATAACCAGACCACATATCCATAAAATATGTCGAGAGGAACCCTTCATGCAAAATGAAATGATACTGATAAAAACTTGGACATACAAAAAAGAAAAAGAAGAACACCAGATGTGGTAACTCTCTTGTAAATATAAAGAATGTTTTGCTTATTATTTAATTCTCTTTAAAAGTTAATTAACATATTGAAGCAAAAATATTAATAATGCATCATAGAGTTTATAACTCATACAGAAGTAAAATGTATGATGACAATGGCACAAAGACCAGGAGAGGATAAAAGAAAGTTTATTTTGTAGGAGTCTTATACTTAAAGTAATGTAGTAGTGCTTGAAGTTAAACTGTGATAAACTAAGAATGTATAGTATAATCCCCCAAACAATAACTAAACTAACACAAAAAAATTATTTATAGCTAGTACACAAAGAAAATGAACTAGAATCATAAAAATATAATGGAGAGAAAGAGAAAATGAAATGAAGAACATATGTGACAATAGAAAATAAATAGCAAGATGGTAGATTATCATAATCACATTGAAAGTCAAAAGTCTGAACATACCAACTAAAGGTGGAGCTTCTCAGATTTAATAAAACTAATCCAATTATATGCTTTGTTACAAAGATACAAATAAGTTCAAAGTAAGGGATACAAAAAGATATAGTGTGCTAATGTGAATAAAAATAAAGCTAGAGTAGCTACACTACATCAGAGTAAACAACATAACAGGGATAAAGACAGGCATTTCATAATGATAAAGAGGGTAAATTCATCAGGAGGATATAACAATCTTAAACATTAAGACCTCTAATAGCAGAACTTCAAAATATGTGAATCATAAACAGATGGAACTGCAAGGAGAAGGAGATAAATCCACAATCACAATTAGATATTGTTTATGAATTCTAATAGTTTTTTGTGGGTTACTAAGGTGGTCACTTGATTGACAAGTGTGTAAAGGCAATCCAGTGGATAAAACAGAGATTTTTCCACAAGTGATTCTGGAAAAATGGAACATTTGCATGCAAAAACAAAGCAAAACAAAAACTCCGATCCATTTCTCATACAACATGTACAAAACCAAAAGGGCAGCCCAATGGGCTTCATCAAAATTAAAAATTTTTGCTCTTTGAAAGACAGTGTGAAGAAAAAGAAAAGATAAATCACCAACTGGGTGACAATGTCTTCACATGACATATCTGGTAAGGAACTTGTATCTCAAATATTTAAGGAACTCTCTAGCAACCCAGTGCCTTGAAAAGGGGCAAAAGATTTGAATAGATATTCCTCAAAGAATATATACAAGTGGCAAATAGGCACATGAAAAGATGCTCAATGACATTAGCCATTGAGAAGCGGAAATTTTTAAAAATGAGATACCACTACATAACTACTAAAATGGAAAAAATTTACAAGACTTAGCATACCAAGTATTGATAAGAATGTGGAAGAACTACAACCCTTATACCCTGCTTGTGAGACTAGATCATTGTACAATTACTTTGGAAAACAGTCTGCAGTTTCTTCACAAGTGAAACACACATCTACTATATGATTCAGCTTTACTACTTCTGTGTTTACCTAAGAGAAATGAAGCATGTATGTATACAAAAACTTACAAATAAATGTCATAGCAGCTTTTTTATAAAAGCCAAGTACCAGAGACAATCTAAATGTGTGTTAACATGTTAATGGATATGAAAAAAACGGTATATCCATAAAATGGAATATAGTCAGCAATGAAAAAGAATGAACTATATATGCAACTACATGGACGGACCTCAGAATAATTGCACTGGGTGAAAGAAGTCGGAACAAAAAGAGGACATACTTTATATTACTCAGTTCAAACTACTATAACCAATTACCATAGACTGAGTGGCTTAAGCAGTGAACATTTATTTGTTACAGTTCTGGAGGCTATGAAGTCTAAGATTAAGGCACCATGAGATCTGATGTCTTGAGAGGGTCCATTTACTGATTTGCAGATGGCTGTCTTCATATTTCATCTTCACACAGCAGAAAACAGAGCAGAGTGAGCAAGCCTTCATGTCTCCTCTGATTCAAACATTAATCCCATTATCTAATTACTTCCCAAAAGCCCTGGTTCCCAATACTATCACATTGGGGATTGAGATTTCAACCTATAAATTTTAGGGGAATGCAAACATTTAGTATGGAACATACTATGTAATTCCATTTATAAAATATTCTAGAAAATGTGAACAAATCTATGGTGGCAGAAACCAATCCAAAAGTTCCCTGGGAATAAAGTTAAGGAAGAATAGAATAGAAGACTTACAAAGTGATATGAAGAAATTTAGGGGGTTGATGGATGTCTTCATTATCTTGGCTGGGATGATAATTTCACAGATGTATAAATAGGTGTCATTAAATTATCCACTTTAAGCATGTGTGATTTATTGTAAATTAATATTTTCAACAAAGGTATAAACAAAGTTGGATCCAATTCATTAGAAATAAAAAATTTTGTAATCTTATTATGCAGCACTTTTCTAAGTATGTTACTCAGAACTAATGCCCCACAGATTTTAATAGGTCTTACTGAAAAAGAAGAATCTGTGGTTTAATAATTGAAATAGTCTGGACTAAACTAAACATAGTTAACAGATTTGTTTTTGGCAGGACTTCTGGGAGATTTTTAATATGCCAATATGCATTGTGAAATTTCAATCAGGAAATATTGAGTACTGTATTTCCCTAATTTGATCAGAAACACTTCCAAGATGATTTCGTAGGATTAACATTCCTCAGGCTTTTTATTTGGAAAATGCTGGCAGGAAGACATTGTGATGATTTAACAGTAAATACAGTTGACGTGGAAAGAACTTTGGACTCTCTTTCATGAGCTATTAAAAGTTTTGACTAGACCGAGTGTGGTGGCTCACACCTACAACTCCAGCACTTTGGGAGGCTGAGGTGGGAGGATTGTTTGAGCCTAGGAGTTCAAGATCAGCCTGGACAGTATAGGGAGACCCCATCTCTACAAAGAAAAAACAACAATATGACTTATGATTAGACAATATAACCTTCATATAAATTCAAGCATTCAAGCAAATTGCAAATTTTAGAAAGACTTTAAAAATTTGTTCACTAAATTAGTAACTGATTGCTCTCCAAGGAATGTTTTGCATGGGATATTTTTTCTTTTTTTAATTAATAGACTTTTTTTTTTTTTTTTTTAGCAGTTTTAGGCTTGCAGAAAAAATGAGTGGAAAAGTAAAAAGAGTTCTTATATCTCCTTTCCTCTATTTACTAACATCTTGCATTATTGTAGTAATTTGCTATAATTGATGAGCCAATATAGATATATTATTATTAACTAAAGTTCACAGACTACATTAGAGTTCACTCTGTGTTATACATTCTATGGGTTTGTACAAATACATAATGACATGTGGCTGGGTGCTCGCGTTTGTAATCCCAACACTTTACGAGGTTAAAAAGGGAGGATCTTTTGAGCCCAGGAGTTCAAGACTAGCCTGGGCAACATAGCAAGAACATGTCTTTACAAAAAGAAAAAGAAAGAAAGAAAAGAAAAAGAAAGAAAGAGAGAGAGAAAGAAAGAAAGAGAGAGAGGGGAAAGAAAGAAAGAGAGAGAAAGAAAGAAGAAAGAAAGAAAGAAAGAAAGAGAAAGAAAGAAAGAAAGAAAAAGAAAAGAAAGAAAGAAAGGAAGGAAGAAAGAAAGAAAGAAAGATTAGCCAGGCATGGTGGTGTGCAACTGTAGTCCTAGCTGCTCAGGAGGCTGAAGGAGCAGGATCATCTGAGCCCAGGAGTTTGAGGCTGCAGTGAACTGTAATGGCACCACTGCACTCTAGTCTAGGCAACAGAGTGAGACCCTGTCTCTAAAAAACAAACAAACAAACAAACCAAACCAACAAACAAAATTACATGTGTCCACCATTACAATTTATGTAGAATAGTGTTACTGCCCTAAAAATCTCAGGTATTCCACTGTTTCATTTCTTCCTGCCTCCCACAACCCCTAACCTGTTTCACTGTCTCTGTAGTTTTCCCTTTTCTACCATGTCATATATTTGGAGTCATTCAGTATATAACCTTTCAGATTGGCTTTTTTAATTTAGCAATATACATTTAAGTTTTCTCCATGTTTTTTATGGCGTGCTGGCTTGTTTCCTTTTATTGCTGAATAATATTTCATTATAAAGAGGAATCACAGTTTCTTTATCCATTCATTTATTGAAGGACATGTTGGTGGCTTCCAAGATTTGGCAACTATGAATACGGCTGCTATAAACATTTTTGTGCGGTTTTTGTGCGGAGATAAGTTTTCAACTCATTTGGGTAAATACCAGGAGTGCAACTGCTGGATTGTATGATATAAATATATTTAGTTGTGTAAGAAACTGCCAAATTGTCTTCCAAAGTGGCTGTACCATTTTGCATTTCCACCAGCAATGACTGAGAGTTCTTGTTGTTCCACATTCTTGCTAGCATTTGGTGTTGTCAGTGTTCTGAAGTTTAGGCTTTCTGATAGGTATGTACTGGTGTCTCCTTGTTTTCGTTTGCAATTCTTTAACAACATGTAGTGATAAGCATCTGTTCATAAGCTTTTTGCTTTGTATATCCTCTGTTAAGGTGTCTGTTCATATCTTTTGGCCATTTTTAAATTGGGTTATTTTCTTATTGTTGAATTTTAAGAGCTCTTTATGTGTTTTGGATACTAGTCCTTTATTAGACATGTGTTTTGCAAATATCTTCTCACACTCTTGGCTTATCTTTTCATTCTTTTTAACAGTGTCTTTTGCAGAGCAGAGGTTTTTGATTTAAGTCTAACATCCATTTTTCCTTTCATGAATCATGCTTTTTGTGGAATATCTAAAAAGCCATTGCCAAATTCAAGGTCATCTACATTTTGTCCCATGTTATCTTCAAGGAGTTTTATAGTTTTGAATTTCCATTTAGGTCTAATGATCCATTTTGAATTAAATTTGGGGAAGAGTATAAGGTCTGTAGTTAGATTCAGTTTTTTTCCATGTATATGTCTAGTTATTCCAGCACCATTTGTTGAAATGACTATGTATGCTTTTTCCATTGAATTGCCTTTGCTCCTTTGTCAAAGATCAGTTAAATATATTTGTCTATTTCTGGGCTCTCTATTCCATTTCACTGATATCTTTGTTGATTCTTTTACCAATACCACACTTTCTTGACTACTATAGCTTTATAGTAAGTCTTGAAGGCAGTAGTGTGTCAGTCCTCTCATTTTGTTCTTCTTCAATAATCTGTTAACCATTCTGGGTCTTTTGCTTTACCATATAAATGTTTGAATAAGTCTGTTGATATCCAAATAACTTCCTGGGATTTTTTTTTTTTTGAGACAGGGTCTCACTATCGCCCAGGCTGGAGTGCAGTGGTGTGATCATGATTTACTGCAACCTCTGCCTCCTGGGTTCAGGCAATTCTCCAGCCTCAGCCTCCCAAGTAGCTGAGACCAGAGGCACATGCCACTACACCCAGTTAATTTTTGTATTTTTTTGGTAGAGATGGGGTTTTTCCATGGTGCCCAGGCTGGTCTCAAACTCCTGACCTCAAGCGATCCACCCTACTCAGTCTCCCAAATTGACAGGATTACAGGTATGAGCCAGCACACCCAACCAACTTCCTGGGATTTTGATATTGAACCTGAAGTTCAAGATGGAAAGAACTGGCATCTTGACAATATTGTCTTAAATATGGAATCATTAATTTAATTAATCATGCTAAGTACCATAACTTCCTTCTTGTAGTTTTTAATGTCTTAGTTTCATTCTTTCTCTCTCTACCAAGACTTTTTCCAATATGTTCTTTTTTCCTCCCATCATTTCCCTCTTTTCACTTTAAAACAGGACTCCTCCCCAAAAACTAGACAGATTTCTCATTAAATCAGACAAATGAGAAGGTCAGGAATAAGATGGAGAGCATAGAGTTAGTAAGGATATGAAGGAATGTTGTGGAATGAAAAATATGTGCTCGATTACCTATACAATATATAGCACCTATAGCATCTTGCATAATACCTCGCCAAGGCACTTAGTCAATATTACTTGAATAAATGCATGAGTGTCTTGCAAATATGACATCTTAAACATTAATCAGTGACAAAATAGATGGTATTTTGATGACATAATTACAGTATGATATCTGTGGGTAGATCTATGACTTAGGGATTAGGTTTTCTTCTCACCCAAGAAGTTTTTGATGAGATCTCTTAAAACTTTGCAATGATTTTCTCATTTCAATTAATTATTTTCCTCTGTAATATGCTAAGTATCCATCCTTTTCTTTTACTAAGTGGTAAAGTTGGGCCATACAGGATGATGCTCTTGCAAAAAATCCTAAAGAAAACTTAGAAGTGAGGTAGGAAGGTGCACAACAGATGAAACTTTCCAGCAATGTAAAAAAGGCATCAACCTTTTAGCAGGCACATATATTGAGTTAATAACACAACTAACATCTTAAAATTGTACAGTGCTCTCTATTTTCCAAGGCACTTTTCTCAGACGTAATCTTACCTAATAGTCTCAAAAAACCTGTGAAGGAGAGACTAAGTGATCTGCCCAAAATCACACAAAGTGGCTGGCACTATCTCAAACCTAATTCCCATTTGTTCTTTTCACTACTTCTGAGCCTACAAATTATGTAGATATCACAAAGTCATGCATCTAGTGAATAAGAACTACATATTAAGGGCCCAGATGAAAACGTTAATTTTGAACTATTCTCATATTATTTCCTCTCTTATGCCAAGAAAAGTTACGTGTTTCTCTGTTTGGTTGACAACTAAACTTCTTACAACTTCAAAGTAGTGAAAGAATTGACCATCCTGTGCAATGAAACAGATCAGGACTTGCCTTTCTATTTTTGAGAAGAATGAGGCTTATGTAAATAAGAAATTTTGAGATCTGGAAAAGAAAAAAAGCAGGTATTTCTCCCATATTATTTGTCCTCTCATGATCCTCAACTCTGCACTGAGCTTTACTGCTAGAGTGGATCATGGTTCAAAATTATGGGAAATCCCAACTACAAGAAGTGAAAGGTGCTCAACAAACACGTGTGTATGTACATTTGTATCTGTGTGAATATGCAACATACAGCACTAAGTTCTAATATGGAGAAGGCTATGCTTTTATGCAGAGCAGAAAAAGCCTAGATAGTTGTATATTAACTGTTTAAAGTCAAATGGAGATGAACTATAAAAACATAATGTTTAAGTGCTTTTTTTTTATCTATTTCTTATTGCATTTTAGGTTTTGGGGTACATGTGAAGAACATGCAAGATTGTTGCATAGGTACACACATGGCAGTGTGATTTGCTGCCTTCCTCCCCTTTAAAAAAACAAAGCCAGGTATAAGTTTTAATGCTTTGAGATTGACTTGACTTCTACTTTTTTCACATTATGGAACAAACACAATTGATATCTTTGGGCAAAGTGTTATAAAAATAGTATACTAGTTTTTAGAGAACTGGATGCTAGGCCTGGACCCACTATTAAAAAACATTTTGTAATTAGGTACAGCACCTGATGTTTCTCAGTCTTAGCATCCTCACTTGCAAAATGGTCGGTTGTGACTAAGGTCTTTTTCCTCTCTGATTTTCTGCCATTCTAAATTATTTTTTAAGACCTTCCAGCTAGTAATAGAACCATGCCTGGTGTGCAAAGAACTTTTTCATTAGAGTGTGGTGCTCTCTCCTTCATACCATGCTGAAATTGTGAATTGTGTATATAAATAACATTTTGTGAAACAGAAATACTTGATCTTGAAAGGTTAGATACCAACAATGCAAACTTTTATCTCACATATAAGCAAATGAAGACCCAGAAAGGGCAAGTAATTTTTACTTACTAAGAACATGTGTTTTCTTCTTTTCACACTTATTTTAAATGTTTAAACACCTTCACTACATGCACGTGAATAGGCACTGTGTAGAGATTTATCTTATAGTTGATCCTTTCATTGTAAGTAAATTTAACTTAGTTTTTTCATTGATTTCTTAATATTATGTATTTACTAAAAAACATTTTCAAATAATGAAACAATCACATCAAACGACTGTATTGCACTAAGTTTACAAGGCACTTTTTATATATAGTATCTCATTTTATCTTATAGCAATGCTGAGCTAAGATAGGCACATATAGAGCATCATTTCTATCTTCTACCTCTACTAACACTGAGAAAATGCCTATTCATGACCTTTCAGTATTGCTGGTAAACAAGAGTTATAAAACTAATGCTCCTTGACCTCAGGGAGCTATGTCTCAGATACATAGCTAGACAGAAAGAGAGCAATTCACAGTACATTGAAGGAAACAGTCCTTTGAAATGTCCAGGATGATTTCAGCATAACGGAAAAAGCTCACAACACTTAAATCATAAATATGCTAAATCAATTAAAAATTTTCTGAAAAAAAGGTATGGCCAATTTGCATACAAATTTAGATAGCATTACTTGGATGCCATCTGTTCAGTATCTTGACTTTGACACTAGCACATTTCTTAAGCTTTTTATTAAAGCGTGACATACATAGAAGTTCATAAATAACAAGAGTATAGCTGGATGAGGTTTCACGAGGTGTACAGCTCACGTACCTAGCACCCAAATCAAGAAACAGAACAAATGTAGCGTCCGAGAACTGTACTTCTGTGCCCTCTTCTGGCTATCAGACCCTCCCCAAACAATCACTATCCTGGCTTCATTTTGCCTGTTTTTGAATTTTATGTAAATAGAATAATCCATTAGGTCCTTCTTTTAATCAACATGATATTAATATTTCTGAGCTTCATCTATATTTGTGTGATTGAGTTTGTGTAGTCTCATTGCTGTGTAGTGCTCAATTGCTCTGTAGTTTCAATCTACTTGTCCATTCTAATGTTGATGGGCATTTGGATAGTTCCCAGTTTCTGGCTAGCAGGAATAGTGCTCCTATGAACATTCTTACATATGTATTTTTGTGAATATCTATGCATTTTTTAAACTTGCTGTGTCAGTAGTATGTATGTGTTCATTTCAGCTTTAGTACATAATGAAAAGTGGTTTTTTGAAATGGCATTCCCACCAGCAGCATATGACAGTTCTAGATGTTCTGTATCCTTGCCAGGACCTATTATTACCAAAGTACTTAATGATATTATTTTTATTTTTATTGTATATCTATAGCTTTAAAAAAAAGTTACTTTGAAACAGCGAGCTTTTACATAAAAAGGAAAAAATAAAGTAGGGATTAAGAAAAAATAAAAAGTGAAATAATCTGATTAATCTTTGCAGTACAGCTAGATATGCTAAATCTGTCCTGACTCAAAGAAACTTTTGAGAAAGATGCAAAACATATGGAATCACTCTAAGTATGCTGTCTATATGAGAAAGCACTGAGTAATATAATTGGTTTAATGTGTGAGTCAGAATCAATGTATAATTTTTAGCTGAAGAGTTCTGATACCCAGTTTGGAAGATATGTGAGTTCAGGAGCATGAGGAAAGTTTGGATATTTTGAAGGGTATGGGAAATAATTTTCCTACACTGGGTAAATGAAACTTAGGACGGATTAATTTTTGAGATATTTAGAGTTGGGATTTCTATATAGTTTATAATGTGAAAATAAATGGGGAATATTAGCCTAATAAGCTATCAAATGTTGTTTGTGAATCCAGATGCCAAAAGTCTTTCCGACTTCCCTAACAGAATGCAAACAATGTAATTTACAAAGGAAATCAGTAAAACAAAAGATACATCCACAGTTCACGTTATATTTTGGCTTATAGAAAAATTACAATAATTACGGGTCATTTACATTTGTTTTTTAAATTTAGAAATGATGAAAAGCTGTAGTTGACATAGAATGATTCCTCTCTCAAAGTGGAAAGCCCAGAGGTGTGAAAATCCAAAGAGCTATTTGGTAGTGACGGTGGTAGGAAAACTCATCCTTGCAAACCCAAACCTACTCTTTTCTTTTCTTCTCTCCCTTCCCTTCTTTTCCCTTCCCTTCCGTTCCCTTCCCCCCTCCCCCTCCCCCTCCCTTCCCTTTCTTTTCTTCCTTCTCTCCTTCCCTCCTTCCCTCCTTCCTTCCCTCCCTCCCTCCCTCCCTTCCTTCCTTCCTTCCTTTTGGTTTCTTTCATTTATGTATTAGAGACAGGGTTTCACTCTGTTGCCTAGGCTGGAGTACGGTGGTACAATCATAGCCAACTACAACCTCAAACTCCTGGGCTCAAGCAATCCTCCTGCCTCTGCCCCCTGAGTTGCTAGGACTACAGGCACACACCAACATGCCCAGCTACTTTTTTTTTTTCCTATAGAGATGGGGGTCTTATTATGTTGCCCAGGCTGGTCTCAAAGTCCTGGGCTCAAGCAATCCTCCCACCTCAACCTCTCAAAGTGCTGAGATTACAGGCATAAGCTACTGCCCTCGGCCTTTGCAAACCCTTTCTAACTGGTTCCACCAGGTCTCTTTTCCTCACTATCAGCTGATCTCCAATCACCTTATATCTGGATTGTTACCAACATCAACTTCTCCCTCTCCTACCTACTGCTGTAAAATTTTTCTTTAGAGAAAAACAATTCAAAGATATGCCAATATATTTTGTCACCTAGAAATCACCAACTTCTTTTAGTCATGCATTCTTTTACACACAAAAAAATTGTTGATTCCTATATAGAAAAGCCTGAGGATAACAATATTTTATAATCACCACTGTGATCTGATGAATAAAATGCCTTCATATAAAATTAACATGAAGTTTATAAAATAGCCATTTCTACATATCTCTCCTTATAGATTAAATGTCTGTCTGATGGGAAAGGTTGTATGATATATGACTTCTGAATTTCTTGAGAGGATGAAGATTTAGTGAGCCAAATAAGAAAATCACTCTCCTCCCTTGTGTGTAGAGAAGTGACTCATGTCTGCATCGCATTTAGAGAAGATGGTAAACTCCCAGTGGAAACAAAGCCTTCTATGTATCAATCGTCTTGCAATATCCAATAAAATGATACACATATGAAGTTATATAATGATAATTATCCGATTATTTGTTAAGAAATAAACTTAAAAAGATAACAATAACAGATGACTCTGACTGAATATGTTCAGGATATCAACCACTGTATATGCATTTTTATTTTCACATTTATTGTTAACAATAGCCCTAGATAATGATCCCAAGAGATCTCTATCCCCTAATACAGATGAGGGAGCTGAGGATCTGATAAGGCAACTTGTCCAAGGTCACTTGAACCCAGTTCCATCTGTGTCCTTAGTAACCATGCTTTCTCAAAAGAAAGTGCCCTTGGCAAAATAAAAAAAGGGAAAAAAAAAAGGGAAGAGTGCTATCACAAGAGCTGGCTGATCATCAATGTAAGACATTTTTCAATTTCCACCTCAACCACTGGCCACTGAAAGCACTGCAGTAAATTAGACACCCACTTTGAGGCATTCTCCTGACCACATTACCATGATAACAGAGTTTTTTCTTTTGCCTCCCATCATTTCAGGAAGAAGTCATGTTCTGCAAAGAAAAGCTTTGTTGAAAAGATGTGCAGCACTAGGCTTTCTCAATGAGAATTTGTTGAGAAGGCCAAAAGTGGAGACTACAGCCCAAGTTCTGAGGCTAAACCTGAGGACCTAGATTATGGATTGGCAGGAAGGTTTGCCTTTGCATTCAGAACAACAAATGTTTAACATGCAAAATATAGACAATAAATTCCACAAATGTAGGGGCAGAAGGTGTTACGTACACAATCCACCACAATCTTAAAATGTTAGTCCCCATAACTGGAATTCAGACAAAATTTTATAGCAGTTCAAAAAAGGAAAATACTATTTGTGCAGGTGTTCAACCTTCAAGCATCCTGCTTAGGCACTCCTTTATAATACTGTGCCCATAGGCTCTAGGTCTATTAAGGAAAAGTGATTAAAAGACAGGTTCTTCCCTGAAATTAGGGACTGGGGATCACAGTTGCTGAGGCCTTCTGTCCCATGAGAGAAGACTGGGCAATGAAGCCTCAACTGTTTCACCAAATCACATAATTAGAGTTGTTATTTTACTGATTAATGACGTTTTCCTATTTCCATCAAAGACAGTCAGAAGGAAGTAGAGTTAAACTGCAAGAGGAATGATTAGGTACTCAGGTGAATAAAAAAAGTCCAAAGATTAGTAACTGATGGAAATAGTCACCATTTATTCAGCACTTGCCGTTGGCCCAGGATTATCTAGGAACTTTTTTTTTTTTTTTTTTTTTTTTTTGAGACAGTACCTCGCTGTCACCCAGGCTGGAGTGCAATGGTACAATCTCAGTTCACTGCAACCTCCTGAATCCCATGCTCAAACTATTCTCCTGCCTCAGCCTCCCAAGTAGCTGGGATTACAGGCACCTGACACCATGCCTAGCTAATTTTTGTATTTTTAGTAGAGACGGGGTTTCACTATGTTGGCCAGGCTAGTCTCAAACTCCTGACCTCATGATCCACCCACCTTGGCCTCCCAAAGTGCTGGGATTACAGGCATGAGCCACTGCCTCAGCCTTCTTTCTTTCTTTCTTCTTTCTTTTTCCTTTCTTTCCTTCCTTCCTTTCCTTCCTTCCTTTTTGTCTCTCTCTTTCTCTTTCTCTCTCGCTTTCTTTCTTCTTTCTCTCTCTCTTTCTTTCTTTCTTTCACAGGATCTCCCTCTGTCACCCAGGCTGGGAAGCAGTGGTGTGATCCTACCTCACTGCAGCCTTGACCTTCTGAGCTCAAATGGTCCTCCCACCTCAGCCTCCTAAGGATTGCTTGAACTCAGAAGGCTGGAATTACAAGGACACACCACAACACCTGGGTAATTTTTTTTATTTGCTTTTTTTTTTTTTTTTTTTTTTTGTAGAGATGGGGTTTCACTATTTTGCCAAGGCTGGTCTTGAACTCCTGGCCTCAAGCAATTCTCCCACCTCAGCCTCTGAAAGTGCTGGGATTACAGGCATAAGCTACTGTGCCTGGCCTGTTAGGCACTTTCTAAGACATACGTTAATGCTCATAAGACCTTGCATGAGTAAGTAGTTCTCCTTTATCTGATGAGGACATTGAAACTTGAAACAGTAAGAATTTTGTTCAAGCTCAGACTTGTCACTCAAGTTAGTCATATTCTTTTTACCACAGGACATCTGTCAAGTGGTGGACTTTGGAATCCTGGCTTTATACAAAAATAAAAGCTATTGCATTGAGGCTGGGCATGGTGGCTTACACCTGTAATCCTAGCACTTTGGGAGGCCCAGGCAGGTGAATCACTTGAGCCCAGGAGTTGGAGACCAGCCTGGGCAACATGGTTGAAACCCTGTCTCTAAAAAAAAAAAAAAAAAAAAATTTAGTCATGTGTAGCAGCATGTGCCTGTAGTCCCAGCTCTCAAGAAGCTTAGGTGGGAGGATGGCTTGAGCCTGATAGGCAGAGACTGCAATGAGACAAGATCATGCCACTGCATTCCAGCCTGGGTGACAGAGCCAGAGCTCTGTCTCAAAAAAAAAAAACAAACAAAAAAGAGAAAGAAAAAGAAAAAGAAAAAAAGAAAAGAAAAAAGAAAAAAAATAAATATGTTTGAGAAATACTGAGTTAAACAAAGTTTAAATCAATTTCTTCACTTTTTCAAAATGCCCTGGTAATGTACATTATGAATCCCCAAGGGAGGATTCTAGTGTCTAAGGTCTCACATTTTCCAAAACTGTTTTTTTACAGAACACCATTATTTCTGCTATAACTTAAATCTCTAAAGACTCATATCGTGTAGGACAGAATTTAGGAAAATCTGTACTACACGAATCTGCCTTGAATTCTCCTTCAGTTAAAACCTTCTAAAAAGTAAAACAATTGGTTCACAGAATTACAGATGCATGACAGCTCAAATTTTCAGTGGCTGTGTAATTTCCCACATCCCCAACGTGTCGTAACACATTCCTGGTTTGTCTGAGCTGATGAATATCTGATGGGTGACCAATTCCATGACCACACAATTTTAAAGGTTGGGAAACTCTCTACTTGCTAACCTGTCTCCTTTCCCCTCCAAAGGGGAGGGGACTTTGTTTCCTGAAGTCAATTCTTGCCACCAAAAAACAATGAAACTAGCCCCTTACTACAACTAAGTGTGGCCACAATCTATTGCACTTGATTGTGCAAATTAAAGCCATTCTTCACTAGCTGAAGGTTACAGGTTGTAGCTACTCAATTTCTGGATGCGGTTAGGTGTGAAAAATAGGAGAGTGAGGAAATTCTAGATTAGGATTCTTATCCACACCCCAAGGGCACAATAAATGACTCCTATCCAGTATCACAGTGTCCCAGACCCTCTGTGCTTGGATATCTCTCACACCCTAGTCTTTGCACGCATGAAAGGAAGACTTGGAGTAGTCACAGTGAAGGTAAGAGCATGGCTCCCACACCTATACGAGTATTCCCTCCAGTTGCTTTGTGATGCAGCCTTCAAAAGCAATGCTGACATGAATGATGCCCAGGGATTACGGGAGGATATGTTGCAAAATTGACATGGTTTGCATTATATCGACCCTAACACTGCCAAACAAAAGATGACTGCAGACTCCCTGCTGCACCACACAAACTTTCTTTCTAGTGGTAAAGCGTTTCCCTACAAAAATGGTATACAGATACTCCTCCACTTACTATGGGGCCACATCCCATAAACCCATTGTAAGTTGAAAATACCGTAAGTCAAAAATGCAGTTACTATATCAAAGCTACAGAACATCATAGCTTAGCCTATCCTATCTTTAAATGTGCTCAGAACACTTACAATTAGCCTGCAGTTGGGCAAATCATTTAACACAAAGCCTAGTTTATAATAAAGTGTTGAATAGCTCATGTAATTTATTGAATACTGTACTGAAAGTGAAAAACAAAATGGTTGTATAGGTACCATGGTAAAATCCAAAAATCATAAGTCCAACCATCTTAAGTTGTGATCATCTGTATACTTCATTTATTATTATTATTAATCTTTTTTTCTTTTTTGAGACAGAATCTTGCTCTGTGGCTCCCAGGCTGGAGTTGCTCACTGCAACCTCTACCTACTGAGTTCAAGCAATTCTTAGGCCTCAGCCTCCAAGTAGCTAGGATTACTGATATGTACCAACACGCCCAGCTAATTATTTTTGTGTTTTTAATAGAGACAGGGTTTCGCCATGTTGGCCAGGCTGTTCTCAAACTCCTGGCCTCATGTGATCCACCCACTGTGGCCTCCCAAAGTGCTGGGATTACAGGCATAAGCCACTGCTGTTGGCCTCATCTGTATATTTCCCCCTCTTTGACAATTAGGTAATTCCAGAAAGGAAACAAACAGAGGAAACATAATATGGAAATAATTGATATAGTTAGTTCTTTGAATGGCTGAAGCCTGGAAGGCTGGAAGTATAATCCTATACTTGTCCATAGCAAGTTCCCAGAGGTCAGGAGCTGTCATTTATTTCTCTAATCTTTACAGTTGCCAACCCAGTGATTGGTACCTAGTAGGCACTCAGAAAAGGTGAAAATTAGTAAGTTAATTAGATTACCCCATTTGCTTTATTTAAAATAAAAAAGTAGAAAAATAACTTTAAGAAAGACTCTCACTGATTTCAAATGAGACCTCTTTTTGGATAAAGTTTAGGAATATTCTATAAAATCCAGCATGACTATTAGTGCTGTGGAAATATAATATTCCATTTAAGATTTTTAAGCAGGAATTTAGTAAAAGTGACTTCCTGCCTTAAATACAGAACTTGCCCAAATTATCCTACATCTGTGTTCCTTCTTAGAACTAAAAATGAATTGACACTCTAATTCATGATTATTTCAAAATAAGCAGAGAAAAAAGAAACACACATATATATGCACAGCATCATCCCAAATATACTTCCACGAGGATGTGAAAGGTAAATTTCCAATTCATATTAAACAATATTTCTGACATAGCTGTTCATGGTATTTCAAGTGCAATCTGAGGCCATGAGATTTTAAGCTGGCAACTTCCATGAAGGTCTGCTCATAAGCCCTCTCCCTCTTTATTTAATAAGCAAGGGAACTGTAACCCTGAGGGGTACAATAACAAACTAAGGTGACACAAGAAGTTACTGGGAAATTCAGGATTGAAACCAAGTTTCCTAGTTTCCAGCACAGAACCCCAGGTTGTTTCTCTGCAGAGTTGACCTTCCAGCTTTTCCAGACCCAATCAACTCCACCCCTGTTGACCTGAGGAGCCCCTTCCAATGGATCAAAGAATCAGCCTTATTAGAAACAGGGCATTTTTTGTTGTTGTTTGGGTTTTGTTTTTCCTGCAAACACACTGCTTCATGCCATTTCTTCTTGTGGCTTTGGTTGTAATGCATTTGCCTTTAGCAAACAGAGATCTTATTTCTGTCCACACTGAGCAAGATTACATGGCGACTCTTTGAAAGGGAACCCTGAAAAGGAAGGTTTGCCTGATAACCACATGTGGATAATGAATAGAGTAGTAGCTTTAATAGTGAATTAATTCTTCAAGAATCTCACTTGACGTTCACCAGCCTTTTCTTCTATTATTTAAAGAATCTTTACAGGTTTCACTAAATCATTTATAGAACCTTTCCCATCATGTTTTAGCAGGATAAAATTTCTTAAACAGGCAACTCAACAGAGCTAATCAAATTAGATTTTCTTAAAGGACAGAATAATGAAGTTATGGGAATAAGGAAAAAGCAAAACACTTCATCTAGGACCCAGACTTCAGCTATAGCTGTATTCTTAGTAATAGTTTAGTTGGTGGTGACTTTAATAGTACAGTAACTTACAGAGAATGGTAAGTTGGTGCGTGATGAGAATATTGGGTTTAATGTACCCATTAAACAGGCCTTATTTATTTTATTTACATATTTATTTGGTTTATTTTTGCCACATACTGTGGCTAGTATTTTATCAGAATTGTTTTTGTCAGAATAAAGACAGCCCTAAAATAATCGAAGTAACATTCACTCCTTAGTGAAGAAAAAAGAACTTTTCTTGAATTACAGTATTTCCTGGCACAAAATAAGTTGGTGCTAGGCATATACTTCTTCAGATATATTTTCCATCTCTTCAGGTTTAAAGGAATCAACAGATGGAGGGAAAAAGAGAAGTGTGTGCCAGAAGTCCCCCGAGACATATCAGACCTACATTCACAGCCCTGGAGTCCCTTCCTGTCTGGGAAAGAAGGGTGAGTTTGGCTGATGCAGTGGGACAGGTCTGCTCTGTGTCCGGTCACTTAATGGCCACCAGCTGGGCAGGACTCCGGGGAGCAGTTTATCAGCCATGAAGCTCTTGGGAGCTCTCACCATTGAGAAATGGGCCCTGAGGGAGCAGAGCACTATCAACTCCACCATCTGACTTCTGCTTCCTATTATGACTCCTTTTAGAAGGAGAAATGACTTCCTAGTAGTTGGGCATGATCTAATTTATTGCTTTATTTTCTGACTGTTGAGTTGAATGGGAAAATCCACCATGAGAACACCTCAGCAACACTGAAAGGTCATCTGTCTCATCAAAGTCTGTCCTTTCATAGCACTCCTTCTACCTAGAATTTATCTAATTATTACTTAATAATCCTAGCATTTGGTCTCAGCAGCCTTCTCTGCATGAAGCACCTGTTTTGGCAAAGTTCAAAAGGCCTCTGTGCTCACTAAAAATGATCCATTTGGAGAGGTTCATTTCTGGTAATTACAAAGTTTTTATTTCCATTGTCAGCAAACTCAATTTAAGCATTTGTGAGACATGCACATATATTTTAAGAGTCCAGATCCCCAAGGGTCACTGTGAAGAAATTCTCCAGCAGAATTGCATAATTAGCATTAAAGCAGAAGAATACCTTTTCAATAACAGAGCACATACAATTGTATATTTTTTCTGAGGAATAATGTTAATTTTAATTACTACACATGACTATGGATAGTACTGTGATAACTATCCATATAAAGCTACATTGATTTTAAACACTGATCCTAAACAATAGCCAAAGTTCTAGTTGCATAATAGATCATATGTGTTCAGATGCATTTCTTAATGTTCCTTTAATTCCTAAGACCTTCAATATTTCTATTATATCCATCTTATTATTATTATAAATATATCTAGTTTGACTTTACCTTTTACTCCATCACTCATGTTTATGGTTACTTACACATTTTAACTCATTTTGAAATATGGTGGTCAGCTCTGTATTGTATAGGATGTAGACCCCATGAGGGGTCACTGTGGCACAAAGTTAACTGATTCAGACTTGCAGCTGGACAGGCCTGCAGGCACTTTTTGGCAGAAGTCCTTCTCTGGTCCCTACCACTGCATTAGCACCCTGTGAGGATCCTTGACTAGTTGCCAGCAGTCTAATAAACTACAGGTGCCAGTATGTGGCATACATATTTGGCAATATCTCAGATGAAGGCAGCAAAGCACAGTGGAAGATGGCTTTGAAGTCAGACTCAGGTTTAAATCCTGCTCTGACACTTAATCTGCAAAAAAAAAAAAAAAAAAACCTTGGGCAGGTTATTTTACAGTTCTCTGACTTCCTGAGATAAAATTAATCATATAGAGTTATAGTTGGGTTTAATACGGGTGGCTGTACAGGGCAGTGGTTAAAGACATTGCTTCCTAAGTTCCAGTCCTGCTTTCCCATTTTCTAGTTGTTTCACCTTGGACAAGTTAACATAAATCACTCTAAATCTTGGTTTCTTCATCTGTAATGTGGGGATAATTAATGTTACTTATCACAGTGTTTTGGAAAGACCAAATTTTTTAAATGAAGGAAAACCAGGTTTCACATGGCACATAGTAAGCACTCAGTATTGGCTATTTATCTTTTACAAACATTTATCTTAAGTTCCTAGCATTAGTAGGTGTGCGATACCCTGGAGTCCAGTGTCTCTTTCATGACCCTACGGGGTCTCCGCTCTCTGTTTTCTAACACCAGGAAGACACAATTTCAAGAATAAGAATAACTGCAGAGCTGATGATAGGGATTTATATTTATTAAATGTTTTATAAAATAGAGTCTATTGTTCAACTACATAGGTCTTACTTATTTTTAAGTCTTTAAAATTATTTCCATATTTAAAATATTGAAACCTTAGGCCATGTATTCTGAAAAAAAAGTATACTTCAGTTACTTTCTCTACCTAAATATCTATGTTTATTTTTTACTGAAACAGTTGTAGCTGATATAAACACTTAGCAATCAAGCTACTTCGAAAATGTTTTCTATTTTCATTAAATAGTGTTCATCCTAAAGAGAAATGCTTAATGCCTTCAGCATTACTTTTAGAATAATACATATTTATGATATAATAGTATGCCACTTTTGGAACTTTTTTATATTCATGTTTCTAAAAAATAATATTTACATAATTTTTCCTCAAGCATTTGTGTAATTCTCCAAAGTACATTCTTTGATTTTACATATACATATTCCTTTCATCTTATAATAGCAGATTTGTTTATCTCTTCATTTAATCAGAATATTTTAGGTGAATATTGAAATAATTATTGGCTTTTAAAAAATCATGTAATCAACAGCAGAGTATGAATGAGTATATTTTAAAACTGATGAAATATGATATCCATATTTCATCAGTTTTAAAATATACTCATTCTTTATGCCAAATTTTATATAGATAGCTTTTTTAATTACCTTTGACACATAGTTTAAGTTTATAAATAAAGCTGGCTTGACTCTGCTACCATGTAAAGAAAACTTATCACTAGTTTCTAAACCTTGGAAATATGGAGGATATTTCTATTTACTATGGTACATAATTTATGTATTATATATATTATTTATGCATATGTATACATATACATCACTATATTATATATTAAATTAGCAGCAGGATATGTTATTAATATCTTCAAGCTACTATCTTTTATTCCTTTTTTTTTGAGACAGAGTCTTGCTCTGTCACCAGGCGCCAGGCTGGAGTGCAGTGGCACGAGCTTGGCTCACTGCAGCCTCCGCCACCCCAGTTCAAGCAATGCTCCTGCCTCAGCCTCCCAAATAGCTGGGACTATAGGCGTGCACCACCACGCCCAGCTAATTTTTGTATTTTTTAGTAGAGACGAGGTTTCACCATATTGGCCAGGATGGTCTCGATCTCTGGCCTCGTGATCTGCCTGCCTTGGCCTCCCAAAGTGCTGGGATTACAGGCGTGAGCCACCACGCCCGGCCTCAAGGTACCATCTTTCTCTGATCCATATTCAAATCATCATCTCTTTCCATCCTCCTCCTTCTGCCACCATCACTACTGGACATGATTCTTGTATCGTTCATAGTCCTTCAATAATTATGATAGAAACACTAAGGAATTCTGTGTTTCTGTGCTCTGCATCCCTTCTCATAGTCTCTCTACCCTGCCCTAGCCTCCAACGTTATCCAAACACACACATACACAGCATTTCCTCAAGTCCATGGCTACCATAAGGGTTGCCTTAACCATATTTAAAAATGTATGTGTTGGCCAGGTGTGGTGGCTCACATCTGTAATCTCAGCACTTTGGGAGGTTGAGGTGAGAGGATTGCTTGACTCCAGGAGTTTCAGACCAGCTTGAGCAACATAGTGAGACCCTACCTTTCCAAACACTTTAAAGATTAGCCAGGCATGGTGGTGCACACCCATGGTACCAGCTACTTGGGAGGCTGAGGCACGAGGATTGCTTGAGCCTGGGAGGTCGAGGCTGCTGTGAGATGTTATTGCCCCACTGCACTCCAGCCTGGGCAACAGAGTGAGACCCTTGTCTCAAAAAAAAGCATATGTTATTTTGTGTTGTGTTTGCGCATAGCTAAATTATACATACATAATAAAATATATACATATTAATTTACATACATATGTCTTTTTGGGAGGTCCTAGCAGGAAAGCACAAAGACTTACATACGCTTGACTGAAGAATAATCCTCCTCTATCAGGGAAAGTCATCCTCTTTGAGGATGAGAAGGGAACACCCACCTAGCTGGCCAGATCAGCCGAATCAACACTGGCCATCAATAGGGTGACAGATGTCTCAGCCAGATGACCCTCACATCCACATATACATACATCTTTCTACATGTTCATGTGAAATAATGTAATTGTACAATATACACGCAACTTTGTTTCCTTCTCTTTGGCCAAAAATTGTATTCGTTCCGGATGTTAATGTGGTACTAGAAGAAGCTAAATGCTCTTTCTCAATGACCCCTGCAGCTGGAGAGCAAATTGATGTTGTTCACAGGCACTTTTTTGTGTGCATATTTAGTTGGTGCAATTACTTTTGCACCAACCTAATAGTATTTTCCAGAACATAACTTGGAGCAGAGCAGAAGATAGAAACAGAGGAAGGGCACACACTTTCTTTGGTATTTCTTTATATGTACAGCTTCAGCCTCCATAGATGTTAAGTTTGAATATTTTTCTCCACTGCATTTAGATTATGTCAAAGGGAGTCAAAGTTAATAAACACAGGCTGTGAGAAAGTCAATCTTTTTTTAAACATAAGTGCAGAAACCATTCCCTAGTTCCTGGCTCAGAACCTACCACATAATCAGCACTCAATAAATATAGATTAAGTGACTGACTGGATGAATGAATATAGTGCAATTTTAGTCAAGGTAAAAATGAAAAGTGGAGAGGGAGAAATTGCTCTTCATTTTCACAGATGCATAGCTATGTATTCTGAAGACAGAGAAGAGAATCTGGTAGCCTAGAAATTGACAATCACGAAAAAATGAACTTGACAAGTTTTTCATGAGGGACTCAGCATCACAATCTAGTTACAAAACCCTAGACATAGGCTGAGATCAAACAAAGAAGTTCAGGAGAGATCAGTGACTCTAAATATACTCCTATTCCTTAATCAGTAAGTTTGCAAACCAATGAAAATTTTTGTGCTTAACTGTGGCCTCAGTCTACAGAGAAAGCTCCAGGCTCCACAGAAAATGTGTAAAATATGAGTCTTGTAATGACAGTCTGGTATTATCAATATACCACTGATCACAGTGACCTTACCTTGTATTAATGATTGCTTAGGGTGAACATACTGAAGTTCAATAAAAACATCTTCCGTGCATAAAGATCATTGGAAGCTACTACCACCTTTTTAAAAAGTGTCATTCAGCAATCTAACCTTCTTTGTAGTCTTTCTGGAACTGGGTGGCCACTTAGGACTGTCTGGACACAGGAAGCTTAGGATACAATTGACCAGGCGGCTCCTAAGGATATTGAAATCCAGCTGACCTTCCTGATCTCCATGACTCTGCATTTGCTTAGACTGATGCATTTGCATACATTCCATGCAGCCTACTTTTTTTTCTAACTTGGTAATAAAAACATGGCAAGATGGAAAACACACCACATTCATGCATTTTAATGTCCTAATATTTGTTAACTTGGAATGAAATATAAAATATATCCGGTTTTAGCACCCTAGCAAGCTGAATGCCTTGGCCATCTGTTCATTTCTTGCTTTAACACATCTTAGCCTTTCACTTCTGCTTCTAGTTGTAACTGCCAATTTTATGCTGATGGCACAAATCCTGACACCCTTTTAATGCCACTTTCAGGCCTTCTTCTGACCCTTGGCTCATCTAAAATGATGGCTTAATCTCAATTGCTTTTAAATTTATTTAAAAGCCAAGGGGTTGATCTAAATAAACAGGTATTCTTGAATAATACAATACGATTTTCTTTATCTTACTTCTTGTTTTATTTTTCACATTGGCTACCCAAGTTGATGGTGTGGTCCCCCAGGACTGTATCATTTTTCTTTCATTTCTTACTCTCTCCATTCCATCAGAGCTGAAGCTTTCAATCGCATTATCCTATTGCACCTTATAATTTTCTTTCACACTGCCATGTACTCTGTTTAATTAAATAATTTGTTGACACACTGTGATTTCTGTTTACCCTAGTAAACAGAAAAAAGATAAACAGCCAAGATCATTACATCCAGGGCTTCAGGACTTCCCTATGGTAAAATATTGAAGTAGAGAACGTTTGTCTTTAGCTTTCTCCCACAGGCTTTATCAACTTGGTATCTTCTCTTCTTTCCTTACTTTCCCTCCTCCCCTCCTTCCCAACATACGAAATGATTACCTATTTTGGCTCTTCCCATCCATTCCTGATTTTAAATACATTTCCCCATTACCCTTAAACCTAATTGTAAGTCTATGTCTCTATCTGGCTTAAAAATATAGTAAAATTAGCAAAACCCCAATCCTCCTATTCCCTCTAAAATATTAGTAAATAAGAAAACTATTGGTTCTTAAACACTTGAGCTAGTTCAATCCTGTTGAGAGAAAAACCACTTCTTGAGTGTTAACTGTACTCAAGGAACCATGTAGGTGCTGGAGTGTGGCAAGGGATGAGGCGCCAGTCCCTGAACTCCCAAAGTGTGGAGTCTCGTAAAGAAAACAGACACAGGCCAGACATGGTGGCTCATGCCTGTCATCCCAGGACTTTGGGAGTCCGAGGTAGGCAGATCACCTGAGGTCAGGAGTTTGAGACCAGCCTGGCCAACATGGTCAAACTTCGTCTCTACCAAATAATACAAAAATTAGTTGGGTGTGGTGGTGCGTGCCTGTATTCCTAGCTACCAGGGAGGCTGAGATGGAAGGATTGCTTGAACCCGTGAGGTGGAAGTTGCAGTGAGCTAAAATTGTGCCGCTGCACACCAGCCTGGGCGACAGAGCAAGACTCTGTCTCAAAAAAAAACAGAAAAGAAAAGAAAAAGAAAAACAGACAAATGGGCACTCTCAGCCTCCCTCCCTTTGTCTATCTAGTCTGTTTTCTTTTGAAGTAGGTATTGTTTTATTAAGACTTTAATGAATAGTAATTGTTAACAGTTATGGAGAAAATACTATATGCCAGGGATTAATCTAAATATATGTCATACATTAACTCATCTAATTATCATAAATTACCCTAGTAAGTTGATACGTATACCCTCATTTTATAGATAATAAAACCAAGGCACAGAAAGACTAAATTGCTTTCTCAAAGTTAGACATGAGTGATAAAGCTATAACTCAACTTCAGGCCAGGCGCGGTGGCTCATGCCTGTAATCCCAGCACCTTGGGAGGCAGAGGTAGGTGTATCATTTGCGGTCAGGAGTTCGAGACCAGCCTGGCCAATATGGTAAAACCCTGTCTCTATTTTAATTTTGTATTTTTAAATACAAAATTAGCCAGGTGTGGTGGTGCGTGCCTGTAATCACAGCTACTCAGGAGGCTGAGGCAGGAGAATCACTTGAACCCAGGAGGTGGAGATTGCAGTGAACCAAGATGGCACCACTTCACTCTAGCCTGGGCAATACAGTGAGACTCAGTCTCAAAAAAAAAAAAAGACATAACTCAATTCCATTCTATTTGACTCTAGAACAGTGCTATACAAAAAAACTTTTGAGTGATGGCCAAAATTTTCTGTATTTGTTCTGGTCCAAAACAGGGGCCACTAGTGTGAGCATCTGAAATGAGACTATTGGCAACTGAGGGCGAGTGTTTAATTTTATTTAATCTTTGCTAATTTCAATAGACATAGCTCCTAAACTGCAGGTCTTTTGGTCATTAGACTCTACTCCTCTCCAGGGCACGAGATGGGGTGAAAAAGAAGGAAAAGTCTGGGCAAAAACATCTACTGGGGCTTTCCATCAGAGATGTTGACAGCTGAATAGGCTGTTCTAGAAAATACTTCAACATCTGAAAGAATAAAAGGTGGCATAATTTGTTTGAACTTGAAATTTAAAGAGTGGCACCTCCTACCAGTGACCTCTCATTAAGGCACTTCTACCAACAAAAGGTACAAGTTAGCGTCAGCCTTGTTCTTTCCGACGCTTAAGAGAAATCATGGTAAAGCTCTGTAATTAGACCTTAAGAGTGGAATTTAAATACTACATTTTATTTTAAACACTGTGATTTCCCAGAGACAAACCCAAAATACAAGTTTAAAAAGAAGATAGAAGAAGCTCTTGACATGAGCATAATAAGATTGATAACAATAATATTTATTAAATGTCTGTAAGTCTAGTAGGCAACTTCAATACATATTATATTAAATTATCATTTTGTCCTTACAAGCCTGTAAGATGGGAATTACTGTTTTTGTTTTGTGGATAGAAACATAAAGGCATAGGGAGGTTATGGAGCTTATGCAAGGTCACATGTCATGTAAGTAGTGGAACCGCGATTTGAGCCTTATCAGTCTGGGTCCGAAGTCTATGCTTTCTCCTCTGTATAAATCATCTTTTTGCTAAAACTGCCTCACAGAGCACTGATATCTAGGTGTCCAATTTCAGTCTCCAGTCTCAGCTTCAGTATATGTCACCTGGCTTACATGGTAATACTAGTAGAAAACATTAAGAAGATTACCCAGGAGGTGCTCTATAAACGCTAGTTTTCCTTTGTAGCTCATTTTCAATACCCTGGATCGATCTCCTTGTTACAACATTTCATCCTTATCACTGAAAAATTCTAAAGAGTGCTAGTAGGATCAGGTGTAAATGCCCCAATCTGTCACAGAAGTAATCTCATTCCTCCAATTCACAGAGGTGCATTGAGTGGCCAGTGTCAATGTAAAATCTCCACTGATATCTTGCTGCCTCCCTCACCACCCACAGGCATGGGCAAACCCCTGCCTTATGACCTTCTTGGGTCTTGGAGTTCCCACATTTGCCTCCGCCTATCCAAAGTCCATTTGTCTGACAAAATCCGTATCAAATCACTTCCTCCACGAAGCCCTCCTGACTACTCCAGCACCCACTCTCTCTCTAGGCTAGGTACCTGTCACTAGTTAGGATCCTTGTCACACATGTTTATACTTAACCGTATTTGTGCTATTACCAAGTTCTCTCGTGCACATATTTTTTGACTCTCCCATGAAACCCCAAGATGGTGAAGAGCAGGAATACACTTTAAAAAATCACTTTGAAAGCAACAAAACATATCTGGTATCCATTTTGTAATTTGGGAGTATTACAAAGAGCATATGCAATGACCAGGAGGGTCGGACTGACCACAGCCTCTAGTTTGCCTCTTCTCCTTCAACTGTGATCTTTTCAGGAAGAGTGCATTCCTGATTGATTTTTGTACTTTCCTGAGTGTCTCCAGTGTCTTTTCTAGCATTTTCAAATAGTGAGTATCTATTAGTAATATTTACAGCGAATTGTGTGCCAGGCACTGTAGAAAGTGGTGTTCATGACTCACTTCACTTAATCCTCACAGGCAGGCATAGCGGGTGTATGGTGCCCCGTCCAGATCTCGGAAAAAGTGGGCCTCTCATTCCCTGGCTCCCAGCAGTGTTGTCGGCTGCGTTACCCTCCAGGAATTGCCCTCAGCTGTCACTCAGGATTGTGCTTTCTTCCCTCATTAACTGATTTCAGGATCTAAAGGCCCAGCCCACTTGCCTCAGGTGGGCGACTTTAAAGGGCTCTCCTAGCTCCTAGATGCCATGTGGGATCAGCTGAGGCTTTTGTGAGCACAGCATTCAGTTCAATTCCGCGCTCTACCGAATCCTGCTTCCTTTATTCCCACAGATGTGGATACCAGGGCATCCGCACCAAACTCCCTGCATGCAAATCCCCACCTCAAAGTCTATTTCCCAGGGAGCTCACCTAAACCAGCAGGGGCTACTGGTATCATTATTCCCATGGTACAGATGAGGAAAGAGAGGCTTAGAGAAGTTAAGTAATTTCATCAAATGTAAACACTTGGTGCAAGAGAGATGCAGGGCGGAGCAGATGAGCCAGCCCTGAGCTCTTACCAGTATGTGCTGCTGTAAGAGCCCATGCATGCACAGACTCACACCCTCTGGGTTTCCAAGCATCTCTCAGTACCTTTGGCCCCTTCCTTGGCAGGGAAGCAGGAGTGGACCAAATCTGTGGCATTTGCTCAGGAGAACACAATGGGGTTTAGGAGTTCTAAATATGCCAGAGATAACTCACCACTGGTATCCTTCATCACTATGAATTCACACAGCTCTTATTTCTGAAACACCTCTTAAAAATCCAAGATTATTAAACAATGGGGAAAAAAGATTGAAGTGAAAGTATTTTTTGAAATTATTTGCTACTGAGGATGGTGATCAGTAGTTTTCTATTTAACCTGACTAGACAGAGGAAATCGTTGTAAATGTACTAATGCAATATCTAGGATGAACAGGAAAAACAACTTCCTGGTGATGAAGAAAGATTGTGAATAATTTTTCTTTTTATAGAGATACGGTCTGATTAGGTTACTCAGGCTGGTTTTGAACTCCTAGGCTCAAGAAATCTTCCTCTCTTGGCTTCCCAAAGTGCTGAGATTACGGGCATGAGCCACCACACCTGGCCCTATTGTGAATGATTTTTAAGCACAACTGTTATTGTGGAATCTTTTCCTCTGAATGAAACAGTAGTCACAGAAGTCAGGGCTGGGTGTGGTGGCTCATGCCTGTAATTGGGAGGCCAAGGCAAAGTGATAGCTTCAGGTCAGGAGTTTGAGACCAGCCTGAGCAACATAACAAGACCCCATCTCTACCAAAAAACGTACAAATCCGCCAGGCATGATGGCATGCACCCATAGCCCTAGCTGCTCAGGGAGCTGAGGTGGGAGGATTACTTGAACCTAGGATTTGGAGGCTGCACTCCAGTCTGGGGTAACAGAAGGATACTCTGTCTCTAAAATGATAATAATCATCATCATCACAGAAGGCAACAAAATATTTGGAGGATAATGTAAAATAATGAGAACTTACACTAAGTTCTAGAAACTCTGCATGTGTAGAAGTTCCCCCTCACTCCCTTATTGATGTAGAATAACTGTGTCTGGAGGACTTGGAAAAGTGTCTGGATTGACCGTTTGAGTGGTTTCACAAGGTAAGCAATGGATCCATATCCTCTCAATATTGTGACATCTTAAATAACTAGCCTCTGTAATTAATTTGGAATGAAAAAAGTTGGGTGCAACAATAGGCTTCTCTTTTGATCAAATGTAAACACGTATTGCAAGAGGGATCCAGGGCAGAGTGAATGAGCCAGCCCTACGTCTTCATTTTTCAATTTATCCTGCTCTGTTAGTGTTTATGGGTAGGAAGGAAACATTTATTTTAATCTAACAAATATTTATGTCTTACAATCTAGTAATGGAAGAAGACAAAAAAGATGTGACCTCGAAAAAATGAATACTTAAAATCAGATTTTGCAGGCCAACTATTTTTCTGAGCATATGTGTGTATGTGTGAGAAAAAGAGAGATAGAGGGGGAGAGAAAGATAGATGGAAAGGAAAGATAGACGTTTGTCATAACTGTGTTTCCTAGCTTAATATTTTAATTGAGATATATTCTAGCACAATTCTACAGTAGTTTGGATAAAACACACACCTAATGGCTGGGTGCAGTGGCTCACACCTGTAATCCCAGCATTGTGGGAGGTTGAGGCAGGCAGATCACAAGGTCAAGAGATTGAGCCCATCCTGGTCAACATGGTGAACCCTATCTCTACTAAAAATACAAAAATTAGCTGGGCATGGTGGTGTGCGCCTGTAGTCCCAGCTACTTGGGAGGCTGAGGCAGGAGAATCGCTTAAACTGGGAGGTGGAGGTTGCAGTCCAGCCTGGGCGACAGAACAAGACTCTGTCTCAAAAAAAAAAAAAAAAAAAAAAAAAAAATACACACCTGACAGACATGGGAGATGGTGAAAGGCCTTCTTGGTTAAGTACCTTCTAAGAGGAAAGATTTAGCTGACTCCGAAGCCCAAGTAGAACAGTGCTTGCACTCTACAATATTTGTGCCTATTTTGAATTTACATAAGTTTCTTTAATATCATGTCTTAATTTGTCTTCTTAAAACATTTCACAATATTAAGATCATTTTTTTCCCCTAACTTCAGCCCATGAACTCATTCAACAAGGACTTGTTACCTTCTACATGCCAAGCACTACACAAAAAGGTTGAAGAAAACTTCATTCTAATTATGGTCTAAAATTATAAACCCTAAGCCATTTAACCTCTTCGGATGTCTGTATTCATATCTCCAAATGGCCAGGCATGGTGGCTCACACTTGTAATCCCAGCACTTTGGGAGGCCAAGGCAAGCGGATCACTTGAGCTCAGGAGTTCGAGACCAGTCTGGCCAACATGGTGAAACTCCGTCTCTACCAAAAAACACAGAAATTAGTCGGGCATCATGGCACGCCCCTCTAATCCCAGCTACTCTGGAGGCTGAGAATCTCTTGAACCAGGGAGTTAGAGGTTGCAGTGAGCTGAGATAGTGTCACTGCATTCCAGTTTGGGCAACAGAGTAAGAACCTGTCTTAAAAAAAAAAAAAAAGAAAAGAAAGAAACTTACTTTCTTCTGGGTTTTGTTTTGTTTCTTAACATGAAACCTTCTCAAATTATATTTTTTCCCATTTCTGACAGTCAGAAATATTTTTCTCTCTTAATTCTACAAAAAAAAGTAATACAAACACAATGATCAATGTCAACAGACCAGAGTATTGCCAACCCACAGGGGAGTGCCAGGGTGGCTTCATACAAGCAAGCTCTGCCACACCTACGAGGAGCACCTGCTACTACGGCTGGTGGCTCCCACACAGAAAGACAGGCTCAGTGCTGCCTTATGTAAAAGGCTGACATAAGGTAGGTACACTCAGCAAAATCTAATATTCCAGATTTATCAGAGAAGCCCAACGTATAGGTTTTTCATTTGAAATACACTCACTTAGAAACTTTGGCAACCAATTCAAAAAAGTATAAGAATTTAATTTGGGTCATTATTGTGGAGAACAAACAACATACGGTTGAGGCAGCTTCAGCCTGTGAGTTGTCAGTTTGAGACTTTGGGACTAGGTGATCTCTGAGATCTTTTTCTACTTAAATAGTTCTATGATTTTCATTAGAAGGCCTTGAGGCTTGGATCAGAGTGTCATGAAGCCAATTAAAATCACAGCTGCGACAGCCAGAAGAGACAGTCTCAGTGTTATATGCATCCTGAAAAAAGGACTGTCCTAAAAGAAGCCATTCATTATGTTTAATAAAATAGTTGGTATCAAGAAGCTAGGAAGAAGATCATTAAATCTAAATTATGTGATGATGTGTATTTTTAGGTGCGGATATAACTCTCCAGAGAACTGTAGAATAACAGACCATTGGTATTTGATATTAATATGGATTGAAATAGATACATTTTCTGAAATGGAAAGACCACTTTGGTACATTATTGATCAAATTTTTACATCACCAGCACTTACAGAATCCCACATCAGAGAGAAAGTGCTTCTCCTTGAGAGCACTCACTGGATCATATTTTATTACTGATCCCATTGGTTCAGTAGACACATGGCTTCCATTGTGATATGCATCCACCATTGTGTTAGCTTAAGGCGTCTCAAAGTGAAGACAGGCACCTAGTCGCAGAACCAGAGAATGTAAATTTGTATCTTGGCAAAATGTTTATTAGTTGTGTGGCCTTGGACAAGTTACTTAAAATCTCCAGATTCATTTTTTCACCTGCCAGATGGAAATCGTGAGTATTAATTAAAGCATTACATGTAGAGGCTGGGACAGTGACTCATGCTTGTAATCCTAGCACTTTCAGAGGATCACTGGAGGATCACTGGAGCCCAGGAGTTCAAGACCAGCCTGGGCAACATAGTGAGACCCCATCCCTCTTTCTCTTTCTCTCTCTCCCCTCCATATATATATATACACACACATGTAAAATGCTGACATAAGGTAAGTATACTCAGCAAATGTTGCAAGTGTTGATAAAATGAAAGAATGTAAGTAACCAATTGGTTTTCTTTAGAAGATTCCAGAAAATCTAAGACAGAGTTTCTTATGAGAATATCCTACCACACTAGCGGGTTACACCACAGGTAGGAAAAGGCTGTACCTAGGGTCTGTGCATAGGAAATTACACATAACCCAGAGTTTATCTTATCTCTGCAGCAGCCAACCCATCAAAATCTGAACAAACCCATGGAGGTGTCAGACATACTGAGAAAATTCAAAGATGCTTCTCACATTTCCAGAAACAAAATCCTTTATTATTTGTGCACTTTGTTGCATCTCAAGTCATAACTTAAGCCCAACTAAATAGCCCACTTTATTCTATCACATTATTAGGGCAGAAATTAAAGCAGAATTGATACAGCCAAGGGATAGCAAGGCAGGGCACTCAGGCTGTCCAAGCTCAGATTATGCCAAGAATTCAATGTGGTTTATGAAAATGTCAGAGACTGTCTCTGTTACAGCTACTCTGACCTCATGAGATCCTCTCCATTGACAATTCCATAAGGTCACCCTAGTGACCAGTTTCTAGGCCACCATAATCCTTTAAACAATAGTTAAAACAAGACACAAGAACATTTATCAAGAGTAAAACTCAAGGTCAGGAGGAAATTTTTGGCTGGTGGATCCTGTGACCTTTTTTTTGGTGGTAGAGGAGAGGGAGACTTTCAAAATAAGCAATAATTTAAAACTTCTGATATTCTGAGTATATGCTAATATTTAGAACTTAGTACATTTTTATCTTGGATAGGTGTCCTTCCAGTGCTGATTTTGATTCTTCTAAGATTTGCCTCTAACCTTCAGCCCATTTACAATCTCCCCCAGCCTAAAAGATGGTGTACAGATTGCCTGAGGTAGGGACTAACAGCTGTGTTTTTCTGGCAATTCAAACACTTTGAATATAGGTCTTGGCATTTGAAATGCGAGCCTGCAAACTCTGCACTGAGGTTCTCTGAGAATTTATCAGTTTGTGCTTAGGGACTTTTCAAATGGAAAAAATGAAGTTATTCATGTTTTCACAGGCAGTTCCAAATTCCAAATTGTGTCAAGGGTAAAATGTTTCTGTGTTTGAAAGGCCAAGGCAGAATTACGTAACCCAGAAGAGGACAATATAATGCTACCCAAGGAACAAATTGCAGGGCTTTAAACATTTGCTATTATAATTCTATAAATTTATGCAATAGGAAGTGGTTCTTTCTTGCCCCTTAGGGGAACTGAATTTGGTTTTCATAATAAATGTGCAAGGCTCTGAGAATCACAAATTCAAATAGTTACCATAAAGAAAGAATGTTTTGCTTTATGTGTTTCCACACTTGGGAAGCTGTCTCTCACTTTTGCCAGTGGCATACTGTATGAGTTTTTCCATGTTGTTATAGATAATTGAGATTTGGGCAATTTTTGTCTTTTCTCTTTTAAAACAATTGAGACCTCAGAGTCTGTGAAACTGGACTGCGATACTGGCTCCCGGAATTTATTACGTCTTTCCAGGCCATGTGCTTCTGACCACTCATTTTTTCACTCATGTTTTAAGCTACAGAATGGGATATGGACTACATAATATGAAAACTCAGAGAAGTATGAGTGCATTGTAATTATTGAGAAGTTGTGAATTGTGTAGAATGATTTCTATCTGCAGTAAGAATTTCTCTATTTTAGTTTGTACACAAGTAAGAGTCTCCTACAAAACAATACACTGGTTATACTAGCAATACTAAAGAAACCAATACCAAGTTCTCAGTTAGTTTGAAACTGAGAGTGTTAAGAGGTAAATTCTAAATAAGGATATGATGCGAGATGAAAATATGAATAAATAGAAAGAGGGCCACTGAGAAAAATATCCTGGTCTAGTGGCTTTTAACCCCAAACTCAGTTTTCCCACAACACTTGTGCTGCATTCTGTTTGCAACTATTTTCATTTGGAAACCAAGCAACTGATTTCAAACTATAGGAATATATCTTGGAATATTTTCAAGCAATGGACTTGCTAAGGAATGGTAATTAGTGAAAACACACACACACACACACACACACACAAAGAGAAATCAAGACAGCTATTCTTGTAGGTTCTGTGTGTCAAGATTTCTTTGAAAACTAACATTTTTACAGAAACTCTGGTACACATCATAAACAACCACAGTGAAAGTATAAGATTCTGTAAGAGCTTAAGAACAGAATAATAAAAGACTTAGAACTCAAAGTCTCTCCAGAAGTTTCTTTTATCCAAACAGGACAAATTCAAAATCAAAATTATGTAACCAAATACTTTGTTTTAAGGGTGGGACAAACTGTTTTTATTTAAAGCATATAAAAGCCAATCTAAATTTTATTCAAGATGATATTATTTGTTGTAATATTATCTGTTGTGATTTGTTGGCTTTTTGGTGAGCACAGGTGTGACATGTTCTTCTCTGAAGAGCCTGAAGCTGGAAGATAGTGTTCTTGTTCCATTTCCCATTAGAAGGGCGTATCACCATTCTATCAATCCTGGCAAGAACTTAGCATTTGATATAACAGAGTAATAGGTATAAATCTTGCAAAGGTAAATGTATTAAACAAACAGAAGATATTAGCATATGATTGCCTGAAATGATTATGCCATTCTGCCCACATTTTTATTTCTTTAACTAAAATGACACAAAAGCCATTTATGTTTTTTCCTTGCAGTGTTTTAATTTCAGACCATATTTCTCCACATTGCAATGTTCCAAACAAAGTTCTTTCTTAATCTGGCTTTCTTAGCAAATGAGAAGAAACACTAAAAATTCAGTAATATAGAAAATTCATAGTCTGTAAGAACTGGGTGATTTGGAGTAAATAAGTTTGATCAACTTGTATGTTTTAAAGTTCAATATAGTGCACATAAGTCTGCAGTTATCTGAACAGGTATAAACTTCAGAAGACCTATAATTTTTAATATTCACCAAATTTTTCAATTTAACCATATGTATTTTTATTTACCCAATCAGATAACAGCTTACCAATTAATTCATACTTAATAAGTAAAATTCCTTTCACAATTATGTTTTAAGCCTCTGACATATGCTAGGCAATAGCTAGTCACTAGGATATGAGGGTATCCTAGAATAAATCATTGCTCTCACCAAACCTGTAGTGATCCAGCATAAAAGGTAGGCAATTAAACAAGAAATAACACAGAGGTGTTAAAGGGTGATGACACAAGTGTTTACAGAAGAGCACATGTTCAAAGCATCTAACTTAGTTTAGAGGGGAAAAAGAAAAGCTTATAGGATATGCCACATACAATTATCTCCCTTCTGGGTATTTGCCAGCACCTAAGCTTATGCAATTGTCAGTTGCTGTGTTTATCATCTGTCTGCTCCTGCTTCATGGAAGCTTCTTAAAGACAGTGACAATTTTGTTCACTGCTGTATCTCTAGGACCTAAAGCAAGGTCTGGCACATAACAGGCACTTAATAAGTACCTGCCGACTTAATGACTGACTGGTCAAACAAAAATGGTGCTGGGGAGGTAGCCATCTGAGCCATATTGAGGAGTTCAGACTTCATTACTCAGCCAGCCAAAAGCATGCGGGAGTTTTCAGCAGGGCAATGGTGTAGTCTGATGTAATGTACCACACTAGCTCCACAGACAAAATGGACTGGGCAGAGAAGGGCGAGGCTGCTGGCCTTTAGTCAGGGAGCTATACCAAGTGTGGGTCAAAATTGATGATGGTCTAAAGATCATGATGGTGATAGGGATGGAAAGAAGTGGGCAGATTCAGGAGATGTTTAGAAAGTGTCCATAATTAGATGTGGTGCAGGGAGGAAGGGAATAGCCAAGAAGGTTTCCAGCCTTGGGTCACTGGCTGGTTGGATAACGTTAATATTCACTGAGACAGGAAGCAGTGGAGTGGAGGGGTTTTCTTGGAAAAGATCAAGAGTTTCGTTTTGAGCCTGTGTCCCTTGAGGTGTCTGCATGACACCCAAGTAAAAATTGTCCAATAGATAATCAGATAAACACTATTTAATTTAAAGCTAAGAATGAAGTCTGAAATGCAGATATAAGTTGAACTAACTCAACAGAGAAACTCAGTTGTACCCCAAACTTATTAGGGAGTTACGATAATCAGAACAGAATTTTTTTTCTTTCCGTTTTCACGACACTTGAGTGTCTCACTTGCTAAGCATTAGCTGTTGATGACAACTTCTTGGTGTCAGATTCGTCTTCAAGTTGAAGTACTGAACTGCATTGACAGGGTCCTGACTGAGTGCAATTTCCAAATTTCTTGGCAGCCAAAAGAGGTGAAAAACTCATTACCAAGCCATCTGTCCTGAGATTCTGTCCTGGTTTCTAGGCCAGAGAAATTTGAATAATTTCAAAAAAACTTAAATAGGACACACAAATTAGTGTTCATTCACTATCTGCCCCATATCCTAGTTTCTTGTGCATTAACAAATCTCTCAGAAAGTTGTGCAAGGTGGCAGTATTAGCAAGTAGATACCCTAGATGCAGCCTTCATTTCTGTAGAAAACATAATTTAACAGACGATTGGAACCCTTTCCATTAAGTATGCTACTTTTTGAACATAAGTAACTTTTGTTACTAGTATTATATTTTATTCCCAATTCTATGTTCTACTTTTAATCCTGAAATAAAATATTCATGTACAATAAAATTAAAAGGTAATAATAGCAATGAAATTTATCTAATGGTCAATTTGAATCTCTTGCTTGTTGTAGAGAAACCTTGCTGGATTCAAAATCTTTCCTCCCCCTCTTCTTTTTCTTTCCATTCTCTCTCTCATTCATTCATTCTCTCTCTCTCTCTTCTCTGTCTCTCTCTCTTCCCTACTCCCTGCTTCTCTCTTTTTTTTTCCTTTGTGAACCCAAAAGCATCTGAGACAGGTCTTAAGCAATTTAGAAAGTTTGTTTTGTGAAGGTGAAGGACACATCCATGACACAGGCTTAGGAGGCCTTGACAACATGCACCCAAGGTGGATGGGGTATAGCTTGCTTTTGTACATTTTAGGGAGTCACAAGACATCAATCAATACATGTAAGATTTGCATTAGTTCAATCTGGAAAGGCAGGACAACTTGAAGTGGGGGGTTCCAGGTCATAGGCAGATTCAAAGACTTTTTTTGGTTGGCAATTAATTGGTTGAAAGAGTTATTATCAACAGAAAGGAATGTCTGAGTTACAATAAAAGGTTGTGGAGATCAAGGTTTTATCATGCAGATGAAGCCTCCAGGTAGCACACTCAGAGAGAATAGATTGTGCATATTTCCAATCAGACTTAAAGAGTCTGTTCTAGCAGGAAATAATGAGGCATATCTGGCTCCCCCTTCCCACTGTGGCCTGAACAAATTTTTCAAGTTAACTTTGGAAAGCCCTTGGCCAAGAAGAGGAGTCCATTCAAATGGTGGTATGGGCAGTGTGGGGGCTTAGACTTTTGTTTGTTTGTTTGTTTGTTTACATCTTGTATAATAAAAGAACATGGAATTTCAAGTCAGACAGAACTAGGTTTGAGTCAGGTCTCTACCTTATTTTAATGGAATGGTCTGACCCTATTTTCTGAGTTTCAAATAATAATAATATTGATGATTTAAAATATCACAGGGTGACTATGAGGGTTAGATAAGAAAATACAGACAAAGAACACTGCAGAAAGATGACTCACAGGATGTGTTCCACAAATGTCATGTACATTCCCTTTTCCTCCAATATAAAATGTCATTTATAGTTCCATTTTCCTCCAGCAAGAAGGTTGCTAAATATTAGCATCATGAAACTTGTTGGAAATAGTTCGATTAGTTTCAGTGAGTGGAGGAAGAGAAAACCAGGTGGCAATGGATTCAAAACTAAATGAAAAATAGTGGTTTGTAGATAGCAAGTGAGGCAGCCACACTGTCAAGAGGCAGAAGAGGGTGTAAGAATGGATCGACCACAGGAAGGAGAATCAGAGTCAAGAAACATTTCTTGTTGCTAGTGGTTGATTGCTTCTTTAGGATGGAGAGACTTGAATATGCCCGTAACAAGAGAAGGGGGCTGATAGAGGGCAAGAATATAAGCATGAGAGAGACCAACGATAGAGAAAAGTCCTGAAGGAAATAGAAAAACAGCAGCACTGATAAAAAGTAACTGTTGCTATAAAAACAAATTGCCAACTGAGCACAAGCTCCCTTCGGGCAATGCAAGCAAGACCTTTGGAGACCTGAGATCACTATGATCTTGGACTTCATTCAGACTTTTTCTATTAGCCAGCAGCATCGGGGCCTTCAGTGGATCAGTAGTTCAGGGATAAGGGGTACTATAGGAGTTCCCTGTAAGTAGCTGCCTTCCCCTGTTACCTTAAAAGGCCAGTATTCATTGTGTATCAAGTGATGAAGAGCTATAGAGCTTAGATAAAAGCCTGTTTTGGGGAATACAGACTACAGTTTGAATACAAGCTCCATCATTTATTATTTGCATGATCTTAGGAACATTTTAAAAATTTCCCTAACTTTCTTTAACTCTAAAATAAGAGTAATAGCTTCTGGACACTAGAACTGGAGATAATGTATGCCAGGTAACTAATAATGATTAGCATACAGGAACCACGTTTTTTATTGTGGGGTGTCAGAATACTATAATTTGCTTATTTGCCTGTTATTGAATAGTTCTTTGTTTTCTTTCTTTTCTTTTCATAAACCTTTCAGCACATATAATATAATGTACTTGCAGATATTTAAGCTGTTATCACTATTACTGTTGTTATTCTAGGGTGGTCAAATGAAGAGATTGTCCCAGAATTCTGAATGCGTCCTGAGCCAACAGAATCCTGAAATGCTCCCCCAGAAGAACCCAGGCTTTTGGTGCCACAGACATACGTGATACAAAATTACCATGACACCCAGTTTCAACAATAGAAGGAACATTTGTGTTATAGCTGAGGGCATTCACTCAAACAATCTTTCCTAAGACTTCAGCATCTATTCACTTATTTTCATCATACTTAAAATCAATATGATTCTTCCCCAATGTAATAGTAATTATGACACCAAAAGAAGCACAAACTAGAGAAATGCAGAGGTTAAAAGAGTGTCTAATTTTATTTCACTTAAGAACATTATTACTGTTATTATTATTTAGTAAGTATTGTATTTAGCCAGTAATTTCAACTAGACTAATTTTCGTTATGAATAGATATTTAATATGAAGAAATTGGAATGTCTGAGGCTTACGTCATGAACAGTCTCATTTTTGTGCTGCCTGTCCTCAATCCTGACTTCCTGTTCCAGCAGAAAAGGCAGAATCTAAGATGTATTACATAATTACATTGGATAGTGAAGACTATTTGGAAAGATTTAAAGTAATAAAGCAAAGGTAGGGGTAAGGACAGACCAAATGGACCGATCCTTTGATAAAGTAGAGAAGCACTTCGCAAAACTGAGTGTGCACGTAAGTCATCTGGAGATCTTGTTACAGTACAGATTCTGATTCAGTAGGCCTACAGTGGGGCCTGTGGTTTTGCATTTCTAGCAAGCTTTCATATGCGCTGCTGCTAGTTCCCCTCCCTCCCGCTGACACTGAATACTGAGGAAGAACCTAAAACCCAGTCCTGAGTGGGGGAGGAACATCAACATGTGCCCTCCTTCTTGCTCAGTATCATAGAAAGTGTCTGAAAAATTCAAGCACCAGCCCCTTGCCATTTGGAGTCTCTTATCTTGGAACACAGCAGCTCTGTGACACTCGGATGCTAATAGCTGACTTATACCCATCCGCAAACAGAAGGCATAGGCTATGGAAACACTTTATCTAGGAACCTGACAGACATTGGTCAGATATCCAGAGGAGTAGCAGTAACAAGGTGACATCATCTCCTGATGACACACAACAAAACTAGGACCAGCAATGTAACTGACAGCCTTTCTCAGAACCAGGCAACTGCTACACATGCCCCAGCAGTGAGTCTCAAAGTAGATCTTCTGGGAGAATCATCACAAATCTTTCTCCTGAGATTTCTTTTTCTGATGGGCCCATCAACAGAGAGGTTCTTCTCCACTTTGTCCCAGTAAAACAAACTCAGACTCACAAATTAATTCTACACTAAACATTTATTTTAAAAATAAACAAGAAAAATATGTGAATAAATGAATACATTAGAGATGCCCTAATTTCTTTTAGAATCATTTACTTCAAACACAATGCAAGAATTACAGTGGAAATGCATACTTGCTTTTTTTTTTTAATAAGGCACACTTGCTTTTTTTTTTTTTTTTAATAAGCGGCAAATCTTTAAGGGTGTCCTTTTATTAGAACATTTTCTTTTCTAAAAGCAGTCACCCTTTTGAGCAGTGGAGACAGGCCACTACCTAACTGCTTTCCATTGTCAACGGTAGTACATATCCTATAACGACCTCAGGAAAGACTGGCAAAGTTGTGCAGTGCATGGTGATGCTTACTCAGCAGTGAGCTATCACACATATTTCAGTGTTTTTTTTTTCTTTTAACATTCGAATAGAATATCAGAAGCCTCATATCCTGATTAGTCAGTAAGCATCCTGCTTTAGGCTTGGATGAGCACTAGGCACCCTTTTCCATTGCTGAGTGAGTGATGACTATACCGTGACAGCTGACACCTTCACTAAATCATTATTCTTGGAAACAAGGCAGTTTGTAAATTCAGATGGCAGATTTTGCTGACTGGGTGTTTATATTTGCTACCTTGGGAACGCACTAACATTATTTGAGAACAACTTGTATAAGTAGAGGTATATCTTAAATTTTACAATGGAATAGCAGCTTCTTTTGGGGGTTTGTTGGTGTGTGTGTGTGTGTGTGTGTGTGTGTGTGTGTGTGTGTGTGTGTTTTCAGTTCAGTTTTGCCTTCTGGGTATCTTAATGTAAAATAACTCTTGAAAGAGTTTTTCAGATTTATCTTCTTAAACTCTACTCATCTTCTGGGCTAAAGAGTTGTTGCAATTGCTTCAGAAATTGAAGCACTGATTTATATTTCACAGGTATTTTCAAAGGTGCTGCAGCACAGCGGGACCCACGTCCGCTTATCTTCATTCCCTTGATAAGTAGGAAAGCATCTTGGAGGAGAGGCAGGCACAGGCTGTCACTGGGAAGCTGGAGTTCTTGTTCCCTGTGAGAGTCATTCATCCCTTCACTAACATCACACCTTACTTTAACTACCCAGACAAAAATAGATCTCCACTTGAGCTGGAAAAGCAGTGAGATGAAGAAGTACAGAACTACCAGTCTATATACTTCAGTTCTTTCTGTAAAAATGACTCCCTGCTGGTAAGTAACCTTGGTCAGGTCAGTTGACTTAAGGCTGCAAAGAACTAATTTACTTTTGCTGCCAACCCAGTGAACAAATACTTTTTAATATAATGAAAAACATAGACAAAGAAAATTCAGCAAATTAACTTGAAGCTGATAGGATATCAGGTTAAAACACTACTGATGACATTTGGAAAGGAAGCAAGTACTGAAAAAAGGTACACTTGCTTTTTATTTTTTTCTTAATAAGTGGCAAATCTTGAAAAAATAACAAATTTTAGTTGATAATAGTGTTACTATATCAGTGAACTTTTTGTAAGATGTAACTATTAAAATAACACCAGCAGTTTGACAATTAATTTTCTTCATTACTCTCTCCAATTGTTTTATAGGGATTGCTTTCTTCCAAACTAAATTTTAAACTCTTCAAGAGCAGCAATATCTGTTTCATTCAGGATTTAAGATCAGACCTCTGTGCTACCCATGTGCTCAACATTGGCAGAGGTGGGAAAAAATTCCAGTCTGGCCCCTAAAGAAGTGCTTCATGTGTAATAAGAAAATAAAATGTGCTCTTGAGCTACTGACTTGCTAGCTACTCCGTGTCTGACAGTGGTACAGCTGGGTCAAACCGGAAGTACAGTGGAAAACAGTAGGGCAGATGGAGAAGGTGAGGGCATTGTGTACTCCTATCGCACCTTATGGGTGTTAGCCCTGGTGCTGTGGCAACAACTCATTATCTTGCTGCTCTTAAATCTGAGATCTCACTGGGGTAATTTTTACCTTTCCTTGAGTTTAAATTTCTACTCTTTTGTTTTAACAAAATTGAAGTATCTATATGCAGTGATTCTTGGTATAGCCATTTATTTTATAATTAATAATCCCACTAAAGATTACTATTTACTGAACATGTATTAAATGATGGGTACTCTAAGTTGATCATCCAACTAAATCTACTCAAAAACCCCCTCTGTGGTAACTATTATTAGTCCCAATATAGAGATAAGGAAGTTGGCACATAGAGATACTATGCCTGGAAAATGAAAGAGGAGGTATTTGAAACCAGGTCTGTGTATAAACAGCTGCACTTTCGTAATACAAATGTCTTGAATGTCTGCAATTTATTTTCATCTTGGAAAATGGGCATCTATATGTTTGCCAGGTTCTATAGCTACTTAATAAACTACGTGCAGTGGGCCAGGGAAATTGATGGAGTAATTGTTTGTTCCAGGCGCAGTTAAAATACTACCATAAACGTTGCTTAATGATGACTAAGATGCAGCTGAGTTTTGAGATGTAGTTGCTGCCTTCAATCAACAGAAATACAAACGCAACCTTCTAGGCTGATAGACCCCGTGTGATTTATGAGACAGGAGACAGACTGACTAGACTGCCAAAACTATGTCTTTTGTTCTTTCCTCATGATTTCATCCATAATAGAAATGTAAAAAATTGTCGATGCAGACACCAAAGAGTGAAAAGAAAAGTCACAAACTGGGAGAAAAGACTTGCAATCCACATCACTCACAGAAAGAAATCCTGCAAATTAATTAGAAAAAGACAAAGAACTCAATAGAAAAATGAACAAAAGGCTTGAATAGGCTCTTCACAGAAGGGAAGACACAAATGGCCAATAAAAAAGGAAAAGAGACAGCCTCATTAGAAATCAGGAAGTTGAAAATTAAAACCACAGTGGGCTACCATGTTATATAAACCAGATAGGCAAAACATTATAACTCTAGTGAGAACATGAAGTGTCCCAACACTTTTACAAGGCTGGTGGGTATGTAAATGGGCAAATTTGGAAAGTAATTTAGCATTATCTAGAAAAAACTTTGGCATTATCTAGAAAAGTTGTTTTGCTCCTAGGTATATGCCATAGTGACAATTTTGTCCATATGTACAGGGAGACAAATGGTTCATAGCAATACTATATGTAATAACAACAACAAAAAAAGGATAAAATGAGAAGCAACCCAGATGCAACCTCAATCAACAGATCAAAAGCAAATGGATAAATATATTGTGGTATATCCATGTGATAAAGCAGTGAAAACATATAAAGTATAGCCACATGTAACAATATAAATGAATCTGGAACTAAAGGTAGAATGAAAAAGCTATTGCAGAAGGACACCTAGAAGAAGATTCCATTTATAAAGCTCTTTAGTGTGCAAGACTTTTGCTATCTTTGATAGCAAGGGAACGATAACACAAAATTCAGGTCAGGCCAGGATGGGCTGTGAAGGGACAAAGAGATCCTGGGAGGGCTCTCATAAAACGTCAAGACTAAACACAGTACTCTTTTTATTAAACTTGGTGGCAGGTGGCCAGGTGATCATTGTATAATTATTCTTTCTTTGTGTCTTTTTTTTAATTGTGGTAAAATATACATAACATAAAATTTACCATCTTAACTGTTTTTAAGTGTATAGTGGCACTGATTACATTCACACTGTTGTGCAACCATCATAGTAATACTTGATTAAAAGAATTTATACTGATGTTTGGTGATAATTACAGGATCTTCATATCTTTGGTAAATTTTAGCCAGCTCGCAATCATAAGAAAAGCCTCTGATTTTGGTAAATTTGTACAGTGAGAAACTTGGTTTTTGTCACTGAGAAAAGCATGTTGCATTGGTTTGGGGGATTAGTATAATATTAGAAAAAATGATAAGTTGTGTGATCCCCTGAAGTCATTAGAGAGCAGTAACGCATAACCTTAGGAGAAATACCTAATGTAGATGATGGGGTGATGGATGCAGCAAACCACCACAGCACGTGTATACCTATGTAACAAACCTGCATGTTCTGCACATGTACCCCAGAGCTTAAAGTATAAAAAAAAAAGCAGCAACATATTTTCAATGGCATCTGAAAGTTCAATGCTACTTGGAGTTTAAGGAGTTCTATCTACAACTTATTGGGTCAATTATAAAATTTGTATTTCATCTCTTCTTCTGATTATTTTACATCCCAAAAGTTAAAAAAAAAAAGTATGACACATTTGCATCTGAACATTTTCCAAATATTACATAATCAGAAATGGCAAGTAATTGTTTTATAATGATTTTCATAATACCAACTGTTTATGTGTTCTGTGAAGATCAAGGATAAAACAATAGTTGTGAAACCCACAATGGAGTTATTTCAAGTTTGTCATCAACTCACCCATTTGAGCATTATTGATCTCACCTTTATTGTTAGCACTGGGATTTCAGACCCAAGTTCAGCAGTTTCTTGTTGCAGTTGTTCATTTGCTCTCTGTGCCTGTTGCAGCATGACTCAATCGTTGTTGAAATGCATTTGTAACTCCAGAAACTGAGGGCGGAAAAGGGGAGGAGAGGCTGTGTTAGGCAAGAATGCTGTTTTATAATAAAAGAAGCCATTGAATGCCCAAAGCTGCTTATGTAACACACTCCATTAGGGCCTGCAAAATTCCACCAGAGGATGAAGCCTGATGGGAATTTTCAAGACAGTTCAAATTTCTTTTCTGCCTTCAGGATTTCTTTGCTAAAAGCAATATATTAACTCATAAAAAAAGAAAGTCTGGCAAGACTCCAAAAAAGTGGTTTAATCTGCTACATTTTTGACAATTTATAGCCAATTCATTTTTTAACAAGTTCATTCACTTAATAATTATAACGGATTATCTGGTATGGTTATCTTTTATACAATAGATGTTCCTCATGAAATAATATTTGTTCATATTTTTAAAATCTCAATTTATTTGCAGCGGAGTTCATAAATATTTACAATGTGTGATATTGTGTTACACATTTATTATGGAAGCCTTAGCCAACAATGCACCATGAATAATAACAGCAATAGCCTTTGCTCGTTCTGCTTCTTTAGGAACTTAATTAAAAGTAAGTGCATGACAAAAAAAGGCTGCCTATAGATGATTTGTGACTAACAACATGGCAAAGTAATTTAAGATTGTAAATAATTGTTTCACCATCACAATACCTGAGTATTCTCTGAATACTGAATTCCACAGCAGAAGCTAGTGGAATTCTTTTGACAAATCACCCAGATTTTGGTGTTCTCAGTTGTAAACTGAAATAACACCACCATCAACTCACCTTATTACAGAATGAAATGAAACTCTTAAGTGTAGTATCTAAACCAAATGATAATTTGTTGAGGGCGTTCACTTAAGCTTTTTCTGAAAACTCATCTATAGGGGAATACATACAGCCCCTACTTGATAATGCTGCACACAGCGCTAACTCAAATGTCTGTAAGTCTCTGAAACTAACATGTGTGTGTATATATGTGTGTGTGTTTGCATATCTATATAATGCACCCATACACACATACATATACGTTATATACATACATATGCATATACATATATGGTTGCATATACTTATATGGCTACATATACATGTATATACATATATGGTTATATACATTATACATATACATATATATGGCTCCCCCACACCCCACACAAAAAAAGTATGACACATTTGCATCTGGACATTTTCCAAATATTACATAATTAGAAATGGCAAGTAATTGTTGTATAATGATTTTCATAATACCAACTGTTTTTGTGTTCTTTGAAGAATGAGGATAAAACAACAGGTATGAAACCCACATGCTATAGGTGGTATCTTCTACTCACGCTACCTATGTTTATTCTGAGCTAGAGTATTAGTGCATTGTATTGCAAAGTCATTCTGCCAAAAAGGACTCTACCTCATTTTCCTGAGTTTTGTGGGTTCAAAAACACACATTGTGAATGCACTTGGCTGTGGCTGTTCTTCCTACTATTTATTTTGTGCTATGGTGAGCAGTTTTGACCCATCATGTATGACAAAAAGTCGAAAGGTATGCACATGATACTTAAACTCAAAAAAAGGTGGCAAAGGAGGTAAGCCCACCACAAGATGTCTTTGAGGAAATGACTAAGGAGCTAGAAAGTAGAGATCAGGAAGCCCTTGGTGATTTTTGGTCGTCCTTTGACCTCCCTAAACATCCTAAAACATCACTGCATGCTGGGGGACTGACCTACAAAGGATATTTGTCAATGATGGCGATCTGGAGAGCACCTCCTCCGGGCTCTCCTGGAACTTGCCCACACAGAAGTGACCCAGTCATTTCTGAGAAGGTGTCCCCTGAAACGAACCAACTGTGTTGCATCCAAAAGTTTTCGGTAGACATGGTCTCCCTTGGAAAGTAATTTTTAAAATATAGTTTTTTGATGGGCCAAGAGGTGTTTAAGAAACTGGCTTAATCATATGAGGCCCATTGCAGTGTGAAGAGATGGACTTTCATCACATCTGGTGAAACAGTAAGACTACAATAAAGTTGAACGTACATCAAGAAAGAAAAATAAATATTAAGCTGATCTAAGTTTAAGTCTCAAGCCTAACCTGGCACACTGAATACAAAGTGGAAGCCACTTTTCCTAGGGAGTTGAGAGGCCTAACATGGCAGAAGACAGGGAGTAAACCGGTTGGTAACAATTCATCTGACTCCTGGCACATTTATATACTAAGTAGTGAGTGAATGGATACACATATGGTTCACACTACCCAAGTAAATTTAGCCTTTTAGTAGAAAGTGAAAGCCAATCTTTTTTCCAGGATGTAGGGGAAACGTTACAAAAGTTACACCGGCAGGAAGATTCCACACCAAACATAAACTTATTCCTTTGGATATTAACAAATAAGGAAATATTTAAGCTCTCATAGCTAAGTAATAATATGTAATCAGAAGACAAGGGCTTTTCTTGGAGCTGCTTATTCAGGGGGAAAACTTTATCAGAAACCATAAAGGGTCTTTACTAACTTTTTTTTCTTAATCTTTTTAGTAGGCTTACTTTACATAAAATGAGTACACAGCCATCAATCAAATTGATTCTTGGAAAAGATACTTTGCTTTCAAAGGCTGGGCCTGCTTTCAAAATATTTGTTTAATATTTTCTACAATCATTTTCACCTTCTCATTTCTACATCTCACAAATTAAGAGAGAAAAAATGTGAACTATTTTCCATCCCCTTCCACCTCTCTTATACACACATATATTTGGGGAAAACAGTTAAATAAATACAGTGTAAAGAAATCCTCTTTGCTGTAAATAAAACAGAGTGTTTTAACCCCTATCATTTTACCTGCTCCTACTGAGTCATCAGAGTTTCAAGGCTGGAATATTAAAAGAAGAGGTAGAGGAAGTGGAAAGGACCCAGAAACAGGAACAAATTCATCCTCTAAGAAGTGACCGGTGTCACTCAGAGAGCTGCAGACAGATACAGTGGTCCGTAAGTCACAATCCCTGTCACCATGGAAGTTTTATTCTAAAGGGAGAAAAGCTAAGAAATAAACAATAATTAAGTCAATATAAAATCAGGAATGTTATGAAAGAAACAAATGAGGTCTGATGGATAATCATGGCTGTATTGTGTACTGGGTGTGGAGACCTGCTTTAGACAGCATACTCCTCAAGGTGGAATGAGAAGAAGCTGGCCATAGAAACAGTAGAGAAGCATTTCCTGGGGGAAACCAACCAGCACAATCGATTCTAAGGTGGAAAGAGTGTGAGGGGCAATGAAGGGTTTTGAGCAGAGACCCATAGTGACCAATTTCCTTTCTGCAAAGATTGTGCTGATTAACTTACAGAGAACAGCTGCCAGAGGCCAAGCCAAATGGTAGGGCTCGTTGAAGGCATCTTGGTAAGAGAAGTGGCAGCTGGACACCCGATGGGACAGAGGACAAAGAGGAATGACAAGACGTGACTTGCTGATGGAGTGGGTGTGAGGATGCCCAAGAAAAAAGAAGAATCAACAATGGTTCCCAAGTTCCAACCTTGAGAATTTGGGTGGTGATATGTACGGAGATAAGTAAGACCAGAGACTAAGAAACAGATTTGGAGGAAAGGATAGAGTAATTAAAATCTGGAATTCCATGTAGTGCTCTTTCTATGAATTGGCTCTGTGCATTTACTGTCACAAATGTCAATGAGTAGAAATTCACCTATGAATAACCTTCTCACTGATCCTGTTTGAGCCATGAAATATCTGTTTTATAAAATGAGGACCTTACAAAGCTATTTATGGAAATCATTCATGGAGAATATAATGGGTTTCACTTAATGCAAGCACATTGCAAGGTTCTCAAAGGAAAGTACTGACATGTATGGAAGACTCGTTAATTTATTATCCAGGAATGTGTTGTTGAATGCAGTAGTGCTAAAAATAAGGGGTAGAGATCATGGAATCACCTTAGGTGCACAACAACAGTGAATTGGATCAAGAAAATATGGTACATATATACCATGGAATACTATATAGCCATAAAAAAAGAACAAAATCATGTCCTTTGCAGCAACATGGATATAGCCGGAGGCCATTATCCTAAGTGAATTAACACAGGAACAGAAAACCAAGCATCACATGTTCTCACTTTTACAGGAGAGCTAAACATTATGTACACAAGGACATAAAGATGGGAATGATAGACATTGGGCACTCCAAAAAGGGGAAGAAGGGAAGAATACAGGGGTTGAAAAACTACCTATTGGGTACTATGTTTTGGGTGATGAGTTCAATAAAATCCTAAACCTTAGCATTATGCAATATATCCATGTAACAAACCTGCACATGTATCCCCCTGAATCTGCAATTAAAGAATAAGAATAGAGGTCTAAAATTAGTAACAGCTTCTTTCTCATAAAATGCTTTCTCTAAATATATAGCAAATGATTGTTGCTCTTGTTCATGAATCTTGGCCTAGTTTAAGAGTCTGTAAGCATCAAAGCAAGCAATTTGACAAAGCGCACAATTTGGAAAGTTATTATTGCCTTGTTTGGAGTAAAGCCTGTCATATTATGAGATGAGATTCTTTCTATTTTCTTCAGATTTCTGTGCCATTGGCTTTGGGAAGATTCCTAGAGGTTACACATGGTTTTACTTAGTTTAAGATCTTGTCTAGAGGAAAACTTATTAATTGTACTGCTGTCTCAGGGGTATGCAAGATTACCAACAGAAAGCAAAACATGGCTTTTCATCCATATCAGCTGTTCCATTGCATTGAGGGTTTAATGTTTTATATGAAATAGTATATGAAGTAACAGATACTGCCTGAACTTAATTGTCCCCTGAGGCACCCATCAACCAATCTTCAGAGATTTGAAGTGATGGGATAAATAGTTTGTTCTAGAATATCTCTAGAGAATGAGATTTCCCAATCAGATCAATTCAATAAACATTAAGAGAATGTGTATCACATACCAGAAACTGCTAGAGACCAGTTAATAGCACATGCATAGTGTTTTTGCAAACTGTCTCAAACTATCACTTCTATTTTTTCTAAACAGTAAGTAATGTATATAGGGCACTTAGTGTGTTCCAGTGTTTTAAAGGTGTCACCTGTTTAGTGGTTTCAAGGAGTAACTCAGAGCCAATTATTTTGCTCACAGATTTTTTCACATGCAAGCAACAGGATGACTAATTGGTTTCAGTTGGCCTGAGACTACCCCCACTTTTTTTTATTGAGGTGAAATTTGCATAGCATAAAATTAACCATTTAAAGGGAATGATTTCTTGGCATTTAGTACATTCACAATGTTGGGCAACCACAAACTCTCTCTAGTACCAAAATATTTTTATCATCTTGAAAGAAATCCCCTACCCTGATAAGCAGCAACTCCCTGTTCCTACTTCTCCCAGCCACTGGCAACCCGTATCTGGCTTCTTTCACTTAATGCCTGCACATCGCAAGGTTCTCTAAGGAAAGTACTGATACGTATGGAAGGCTTATTAACTTATTATCCAGGAATGTGTTGTTGAATGCAGCAGTGCTAAAAATAAAGGTAGAGGTCTCCATGGAATCAACATAGGTGCCCATCAACAGCGAATTGGATAAAAAAAAATATATGGTACATATACACCATGGAATACTATACAGCCATTAAAGAAGAACAAAATTGGCCAGGCGTGGTGGCTCACGCCTGTAATCCCAGCACTTTGGGAGGCCGAGGTGGGTGGATCACCTGAGGTTGGGATTTTGAGACCATCCTGACCAACATGGAGAAACCCCGTCTCTACTAAGAATACAAAATTAGCCAGGCATGATGGTGCATGCCTGTGATCCCAGCTACTCAGGAGGCTGAGGCAGGAGAATCACCTGGACCCAGGAGGTGGAGGTTGCAGTGAGCCGAGATCACACCACTGCACTCCAGCCTGGACAACAAGAGTGAAACTCTGCCTCAAAAAAAAAAAAAAAAAAAGAGGAACAAAATTATGTCCTTTGCACAATGTATTGGAGGTTCATCAACATCGTAGCATGTATCAATGCTCCATTTCACTTTACAGCTAAGCAATATTCCATTGCATGTTTATATCACACTTGCTTACTCATTGTCCATGGAAGGACATTGGATTGATTGGATTGTTTCCACCTTTTGTCTATCATAAATAGTGCTTCTATGAACACTCATGTACAAGTATTTGAGTACTCGTTTTTCAGTTCTTTCGGGTATATTCTTAGATGTGTACTTTTTGAGTCTTATTGTACTTTCATGTTTAAGTTTTTGAGGAACCAACTACCAAATTCTTTTCCACAGTGACTGCCCCCTTTAACATTGCCACTAGTAATGTACAAGGGTTCCAATTTTTCCACATCCTTGTCAACATTTGCTACCCTCATGCCCCCTTTCTTAGTTATAGCCAACCTAGTGAGTTGAAGTGGTATCTCTTTGTGGTTTTGAGTTTCATTTTCTTACTGCCTAGTGATGTTGAGCATCTTTTCAGCTGCTAATGGACCATTTGTCTATCTTCTCTGGGGGAAATGTCCTTAACAAGTACTTTGCACGTGTTTTAATAGGATCTGAGGTTGCTGTGGGGATTCAATGCAAAGCACTTAGAACAGTGCTGGGCACAAATATTAACTATATTTCTAAGAAAAAGAGTAAAAATGTATGTGTTATTTTCTGAACTCTAACTCTTTTATACAAAAGTTACTGTTTTTTTTTAAAGCATTGGCTGCTAAGGTTTCCAGTTTTAGCAAGGGCAGTATATTTACCTGGATGAGAAAAGTTGGCGGATTTAGAGGGTTCTGATCCTTTCATACACTGGCCACTGGTTTACATTCAAATTCGTTTAGACAATGACTCAGAACCACCACCCTCCAATTCCCTGATTGCTTCTATAAGAGACTTACTTCTCTGTGTCCAGCTCATAAGGAACAGATGTTCAAATGAAAAAAATAACACCGTAACAATTTCTCCTAATTAGTACCTTGGTGAGCAAACAGAACAAGAAGATTGAACAATCCTAGAAACTAAATTACCCTCTCATCTGTGGGCGACCCTTCTAGCACATCAGGATGAGTCATGAGAGAGCAGAGATGGGACCTGCGGCTCTGCTGTGAATAAATAGGGCTCTCAGTCTTCAAGTCTTTTAAGGCTATAAATCTGACAACTTTAAGAGCGCTTGGCGCTTTCTCTATTTTTTAAAAGCTGATGTTTTCATACCATCTTTCTTCTTACTCTTTTCTGTTTCCCCTTAACACAAAGTGAGATAACTATACTTTTTATACTATGACACAGCAATTCTGTGATTTGTTTTTTTATCAGTGTCTATCAGGGGCAGCATAAGCGTATTTCCAAGTTAAAAGCTAACAAGGTAAACTTCAGGGCAAAAAAGAAAGGTGAGAGGAAGGGAAGAGAGAAACTTCTTTTACCACAAGAAGTTCCCAGGAAAAATCAAACAATACCAAATGATGATTTGGGTTGTTATAACATGAAGTGTGACATTCATTTGAGAATACTACTTTGTTCTGACTTACGGTTTGGCAATCCCTGACAGATAAACTTTAATATCATGAGAACAAACTCCAGCATCTTCACTATTTTGTTTGTATGCTATGATTTCAATATGATTCAGCCTTGTCAATTTGAAGCCCAGGGGCCCAAAATAAATGTACTGTATCACAGAACTACAACATTTCTCTGTCATTAAGAATAATCTATTCTTGAAATAAATTTATTTGAATTCAACTTGAAATCTACAGCCTTAATCACAAATTCTCAGAACTCAAAGAAAACCTAAAGAGTCCACTAGTCTAAGCCAGGCCACCTTCAGAATCCGTTGGGTAGAGGGATTTCAAGCCTAGTCTTAGGATTCTCTAAGGAAAAAAATTTTAGCAAATCTTTCCATAACTTCTTCTGTAGTTTTGACTATACAAGGTGTGCCCAACGCAATAATAAAACATACTCCTATGAACCAATAATTTCACAGTTACATTTTACAAACGGAATTTTCTAGGTTATCTAATATCTTACTTTTCACATAATTTTTTACAAGTTGTTAAAATGAAAATGTTAATTATTTCACTGCCTTTTAATTAACCTCTTTCTTATTTTCTTACTTTCTTTCCTTTAGTGCATTTTAACAGATAATGTAATCTTTCCCCCAAAAAAATTATTTTGGGTTAAGAAATTTCTTGTCTTATACACTCCTAGTGGGAATTTTTTTTAAAAAAGAAATTTATTGTCAAACTGTCTCTTTGCTAATCCTTGATCATTATAGTCTGCAATGTCCTAAAAAGGCCCACATTCATTCTCTGATATAGCGGAAAAAACAAACAAACAAAAAAAAGCGAGGTGCTGTAGTTCATGCCTGTAATCTCAGCACTTTTGGAGGCTGAGGCGGGTGGATTACCTGAGGCAGGAGTTCAAGACCAGCCTGGCCAACATGGTGAAACCCCATTTCCATCTCTACTAAAAATACAAAAATTAGTCAGGCATGGTAGCAGGTGACTGTAATCCCAGCTACTTGGGAGGCTGAGGCAGGAGAATCACTTGAACCTGGGAGGCAGAGGTTGCAGTGAGACGAGATCATGCCACTGCACTCTAGCCTGGGACAAAGCGAGACTCTGTCTCAAAATAAATAAATAAATAAATAAAATTTAAAAATTCAAGTGTACCTGTGGTCCCAGCTAAGCTACTCGGGAGGCTCAGGTTGGAGGATCACTTGAGCCTGGGAAGTTAAGACTGCAGTGACCCATAATCATGCCACTACACTCCAATTTGGATGACAGAATAAGACCCTGTCTCAAAAATAAAAAATAATAAATAATTTAAATTTAAAAAAATGTTTAACACACAGACACACACAAGTGCTTGGTCCAGGGTCATAGCTAGCTGGAATATTTTTGCTGCAGGAACACTAACTGAATCATTCTCTTTTGGAATTATGTACAAATGCAGGTTTATGAAAGTCTGTCTGTTTTGCAGCTCGTTAGACAAACATTCCTTTTCCTCAAGGACTCAAATGTTTTTAGTTCACAAAGAATGTTTATCTTCCTGAGTTTTTTTCACATACTCCTAAAGAGTACATGATGTGTTTTTTAATAGGTATTTATAATACCCCCTATACCAGGCACTGTGTTTAAGAATGGGATACAAAGACAAATAAAACCAGATCTGTTCCTGGTGAGGCCACTATCTTTCAGGAGCCACCAACATGTAACATATTATTTCTGGACAAGTGGCAAGTGCCACAAGGAAGATTTCTGTACAGGGCTGTGGAGGCCAGAGGAATGAAAAGTCAGGGAAGACTTTCCAGAAGAGTCGCTATAATTTTTTAGTTATATGATTATATTACAAAATTTTAAAGTTGTTTTTTAAGAAAATATTCTGCATAAAAGAACAAAAAAAATTTTTTTGATATGAAGTCTGTCTCTGCCACCCAGGCTGGAGTGCAATGGCATGATCTTAGCTCACTGCAACCTCCGCCTCCTGGGTTCAAGCAATTCTCTTGCCTCAGCCTCCCAAGTAGCTGGGATTACAGGTGCCCACCACCAGGCCTGGCTAATTTTTGTATTTTTAGTAGAGACACGGTTTCAGTATGTTGGCCAAACTGGTCTCAAACTCCTGACCTCATGATCCACCCACCTCGGCCTCCCAAAGTGCTGGGATTACAGCCTCCCAAGAAATTTTTTAAGATAGTGTCTATGGCAGAGAATCTGGGAGGGTATGTTAGAGGATAGCAGTGAGAAGGAGGCAAAGTGTTTGTCAATTATGTCACCAAAAAAGGGAAAAGCTTTCCTCTGTAGAATATGTATGCAGATTAGGTGCACACTCACAGGTCAGCTCCAACTCTGCTTACTTTTTTTTCCCAAAACTAGACTAGGCATCATTATCACATGGATGGCTTTGAACAGACAACTTACCTGAAGCCACACTTACAGAGAATGGAGGTCTGGAGGACATCCTGGGATCTCTTTTTTTTTTTAAGCCAGGGTCTCCCTCTGTTGCCCAGGCTGAAGTACAGTGGCAAGGTCTCGGCTCACTGCAGCCTTGACCTCCTAGGCTCAAGCAATCCTCCCACCTCATCTGCCAAGTAGCTGGGACTACAGGCATTCACCATCATACTCAGCTAATTTTTAAATTTTTTATAGAGGCAGGGGTCTCACCGTGTTTCCCATGCTGGTCTTGAAGTCCTGGGCTCTAGCAATCCTCCCGCCTGAGTCTCCCAAAATGCTGAGATTACAGGCCTGAGCCACGGTGCCCAGCCCGGATCTATTTTTAATACAAAATCCCCCAGATGATTGTTTCGTAATTGAACCCTTGCCTTACCTCTGGTTGAACCAGTATTTAGGAATCACCTTCTAAAGCAACGACTTGAATTTTGGTGCAGTTTAGAATAAGTAGGGTCTCCGAGTTCTGTGTCTAGAGCCATTTTCTACGCAATTCTGACACTCACCTACAGTAAGAAACCCTGGTCAAGACAGAATGTGATTAATTTGAGTTTGAGCTCTTTTTAGGTGCCATCTACGTGTATGAGGAACTGGAGTTTCTAAACAAAATAGTAATGTAAATAAAGCCCTCCCATATTTGTTGCAAGTTTTGAAACACAGCAGACATTGTCAGTGCCCCATATTTACTTCCTGGCTTTCAATGTGTTGAGCCTCTTCCAACTGCCAGTATTTGCATCTCCAGCCTGAAGGCTTTTCCCAGAACTGAGGACCAATCTCACCATGTATCTAACAAAATGGAAATGGAGCTGGGTGTAGTAGCTCACACCTGCAATCCCAGCACTTTGGGAGGCCGAGGTGGGAGGGTCACTTGAACATAGGAGTTGGACACAAGCCTGGGCAATACAGTGAGACCTCGTCTCTAGAAAAAATAAAAAATCATCCAGGCTTGGTTGCACACAGCTGTGGTTTCAGCTACTTGGGTTGCTGAGGGTTGCTTGGTCACCCAGGAGGTTTGAGGCTGCAGTGAACTATGATCGTGCCACTGCACTGCAGCCTAGGTGACAGAGCGAGACACCATCTTAGGAAAAGAAAAGAAAAGAAAAAAAGAAATACAAATGGCAGGGAATGAGCAACCTTCAGAAGCAGCCTTCAACCAATGCCTCTCAGGAGTTCATGTATAAGTGTCCCAGTTCCCTTGCCTCCCGACAAGGTAATTCTGAGAAATGTGTTTGCACTGTTTCCTAGAGTTTCCTCACAGGAGTAAGCCCCAGTCACTTACTGTGGCAGCTGGCTTCTTAATACACCTTTTGTTGGCTGCATTCCCTTGCCTGTATAATTTTCCTTCTCCCCTACTGGTGCTTGCTACACCTCCCAAATAAATTTCTTGTACTCAAATTCTTATCTCAGGATCTACTTCTGAAGGGGCCCAAATCCAGAGGCAATGACCCATTAGATACAACAATATCATTAAGTTCAAATAGCATAGCATTTCCCCTCAAAAATAAAACTACAATGCAAACATAATAAATAAAACAGATAAGCCAATTTAACACTATGTTTTATAAGATATGTTGAAAATAGACATTTGTTTCACTGCATGATTTTGATTCCAGAAGCAGTACGTGGTTTGCACACTCTTGCAAGAAAACCACAGGACTGTCAGGAAGGAAGGACAAGTTAGTCATCATTCTAGGTAAAAGGCCAGATATGGGACAGATGGACTGAGGTTTCTACTTTGTAGTAACAAAAATAAATAAATTTATTTAAACTTGTGACCAGTGGGTCAGGTGGAAACCTGAAGAGTGGTACTAGGTTTTTATAAGTATGTAAATATACGTACTGAAAAATCCCAGGGTCCTGCAAAATGTTCCATGTCCAACTGACCCTGAGCTGACTGTAAATGAATGACGGTTCAGTGATGTGCTGGAGCTGGCTCATACCAATCTGTGAGAGCCTGAAAGCCACTTGTAAATTTCAGGAATTTTGCAAGCCAGATTACTTCTCTTCGTGGCTTAAAATAGGTCATAGCAGGAGTATTTACACCACAGAAATGGGCAAACACTATATATCTGAGCTTCCTCCTTCTCCCACTAAGAGCCAGTTGTTAAGCATTTTCCAGCATAACACTGAATCATGAAGTTGTCATGATTCATCCTTTCTATTAATAGTCATCCTTGCTGCAACAAGGAGACCAAGGACTGGGCATAGATGGAGACTCATTCTCCTGAAGCCTTGTAAAATTGTATTCATATGGGCTGGGCACGGTGGCTCATGCCTGTAATCCCAACACTCTGGGAGGCCGAGGCAGGTGGATCACTTAAGGTCAGGAGTTCAAGACCAGCTTGGCCAACATGGTGAAACCTCATCTCTACTAAAAATACAAAAAATTAGCCAGGCGTGGTGGTGGACACCTGTAATTCCAGCTACTCAGGAGGCTGCAGCAGGAGAATCTCTTGAACCTGGGAGGCAGAGGTTGCAGTGAACTGAGATTGCACCATTGCACTCCAGCCTGGGCAACAAGAGCAAAACTTCATCCCCCCCCACAAAAAAAAAATTGTACTCATATGGTATGAGATCATGAAAACTATTGCCCTAGAAAGGTGGTCTTCACTGGGCTTTGCAGATGTACAGGAGTTTGCCTACACAGACAGTTTTAATGGATTTAGTTTCCAGATCTTCAACTTCCAAATATGCTTTCTAAAAACTGAGTTGCCTGATAATGAGACCACCTCTCCACAGTCCCTCTCCCACTTTACAGAAGTAAGGCACACCTTGTCACATAAGTCAGTTCTTACTACTGGGCATTTTCCTGTGGTGTCAAAGCCTCCAAGACCACAAACAAAGGCATACGAGGGAAAGACGGGTTTGGGAAAAGATTCCTTTCATAAACACGTGGGGCTCCTACCTTCCCCTGTTTGACACCTGTATCCCTTAAGGTGAAGCTTGGCATTAAAAAGGAAGGTATTTGAGCTTATTTTATAATCTGTATTCAAAATAACTGGGAAAATATAGATTCATGACAATCATCCTGTTAATTTTAATTGGAGTGCTTTACACTACCCAAAAATTTTAGGTACTTTGGAAAACCTCAGGCTATAAATTTTGCATGCCTTCTTTGCTGTAACACATCAGTGTGCTCTATTTCTTAAGGTAGTTAAAATGCACTTAAACCATATCATGAAATACGTATCCAGTGACAATCTTCATCCTAGTTTATTTTATAAGATGTTCAATATTTTCTACATCCTAGTAACAAAAATAAATAAATTTATTTAAACTTGTGATTAGCACACTTTTAAAATGTCAACTTAAAAATGACTGATATGGTGCAGAGTTTTTGGTTTGTTTGTTTGTTTGTTTTGTTTGTTTTTTGAGATGGAGTCTTGCTCTGTTGCCAGGCTAGAGTGCAGTGGCGCGATTTCGGCTCACTGCAACCTCTGCCTCCCAGGTTCAAGCGATTCTCCTGCCTTAGCCTCCCGAGTAGTTGGAACTACAGGTGCATGCTACCACGTCCAGCTAATTTTTGTTCTTTTAGTAGAGACAGGGTTTCATCACGTAGGCCAGGATGGTCTCCATCTCTTGACCTTGTGATCTACCCACCTCGGCCTTCTAAAGTGCTGGGATTACATGCATGAGCCACCGTGCCCAGCCTGTTTAGCTTTCTTTAGTGGGCACATGAGCAAAGAAGTTTGGCACTGAGGTGGGGCTGCTCTTATAGCCCTCATCTGCAGAGTCTGGCCTTTCATGGGGCATATAAACACTCTTTTAGAATACCCAAAAGTAAAGAAGAAAAAAAAAATCATCTTGAAGAACTAAGTTGTTATTTAGCAACCCTAAGTAATACATTAAAAAGAAAAAAGTTTGTGGAAAAAAACTGAGAAGACAATAGTCTTAATGCATCGTGATATTAAAATATATACATCTGAATATTGACCGTTGTCATTTCATTTAAGAAACTATTAACCAGGGGAAAAAATGAAAAACCTCTGATTTTTATAGTCACTAATCCTAGCCAAGAATATATCTCATTGCTTTGTTTCCCCATATGTTTCTAAAAGTGAGCTTTCCTTAGATCCTATGATCTAAATGTGCCTGATGTAAGTTCTATTATGGAGTCATACCAGATAGTAAATGTCTATGTTATTAATAGCATCAAAGCAATAAATGTGTTCCTGACATAGGCTAACCCTATTTACGAGGCACCTGCACAGTCTTTTAAGAGTTCGTGTTGGTGGAATATGTTGAATTGTTTCTTCTAAAAGCATCTACTAAAAACAGTCCTCTTCTTATTCTTTATTAGGAATTCCAGAAGTTATAGTCTCCTATAAAATCAAAATCACGTGGGGAGCAAAATTTATCTTCTTCCAGAAAGTTTCTCCCAGCATTAAAGATGTTGTATTTGTGGAACTTTGAATTGTTGTGATAGCAACCATCCATGCTGGATTCCAATAGAATTCTCGATTTCAGGGTATCTTGTTTTGGCAACTTGATGACTACATTCAGCCAGGTTGGACGTGGTGGAGGTACATGAAATTTCCTTGATCAAGAAAAGAGAAAATATGTGGGTTTTCTTTTTTTTTTCCATCAAAAACCAGGCAATCTCAGGGGCAGCATTTTATCCAAATAAGTGCAGACATTGCCTGACATTTTTTTGGCATAAACAGTGTAATGAATGGCAAGAAATAAACTCTGTTTTGGTGGAAAGAATCTATTCCTATTATGTTTTCTAGAAACCCGAGGAATAATCTATCTGACAGTTCATCTATTTGTGTACCTGGGGAAATGTATTCAAAAAAATTCTTTTCTCTTGCAAATGTGTGAGGTAGTATTGATTTAACCACCACTTCTTACATTTGAGGCATAAAATCAAATGATTACTAATATACATGAAGAGAAACAAAAGACTTAGAAAATTATTCCTGCTAAATTACTTGAAACAAGCCAAAGGGACCACATTTCAGAGAACAAAGAATAAAAATGATTAAAGATTTTGGTGATGAAAGGAACTACACGTTTGATCCAGAGGAAGACACTTAAATGACAATCATGAAGGGGACAGCCATCAGTTTTGCTTGTTATTCAACGATTAGACACAGTGCAGTAAAGAATGCCCCCAAGACACGGGCACCATGGAGGGCAGTTCCCATTACCACAGCTTCAACAGCCCTCCGCTCGGCAAAAGCAGTTGAAGGGCTGTACTTTCCCCTCCCTCTTCTATTTCCTCCCTTTGTTTTCCTTCTCTCCCTCCCCTCTTGGTTGTTCTCACATTGCCGGTTGCACAGTATTCATTACGCTCCTGAGCCAGCTTGGTTCTATTTACTGAGGAGCCTCCATTCATTGTGGGTATAGACAGAAAACATCTTATTTTGTCCAGTAAGCAATTGCCTCGCAATATTTCTGTGGATCTTCTCCTTTCCTCCTTGCTGATCAACTTCTTAAGAATGCTTTCAGCTATTTTTTGTGATTAAAACAGTCTAATGAGTATTTAAGACATGGTACTATTTGTTTTAAAAACTTCAAGGCCACTGGATTCAAGCATTTTTTTTTTCCTTTTCTGTGCTTGGCTAAGGCAAGCTCACTGTATGTGCCTGTGTGTGGTGGAGACAGAGGGAGGGTACTAGGGAGGAGGTAGGTGTTGATCTGCTTTCACAGACTCCTCTTCTTCCTGTCTCAGATATTGGCTCCTTCAGTGTTAGGGCAGTGAGGAGAAGAAGAGACAGGCCAATCCTTACTTAGCTGGCAAGGTGCGGTTCTCTGTGTTGTTACTGTTGCTCTGTTACTCTGATCTAGAGACACAGATTTGTTGCTGTTTGTGTGTCAGGGGCTCATGCACAGGCCTCCAGGAAAACACATGGGGTTATTTGCAGGGCCAGTCTTCCCACTGCAAGGCTTCTGGACGTGGGTGGTGGGCTCTGGCCAGACCACTCAGCCGTTCTTAGCACCTGCCACCAGGCACCAGCCCTGCAACCTCTTGGTGTAGAGAACTCTTCTTCCAGAAAGTAGCCTCACCCCTTCCCAGAGTATCCTCGCCACTCTTCCATGACTGCCATTCCTCAGGTGGGAGCCCAGCTGCATCTGGGCTGCCTGCTCCCTCAGCCTTTCTTTTCTGAACTTCTCCATTTATATCTCCATGTCCCAGTAGCAGTTAGCACTCAGCAGGTACAATGGGGCATGACTTTCAAAGAGGAAGAGATCCTTTGTTTCTGACTCTGTGTGAAAGAGTCACCCAATCCCCCTGCAGACTTTCTGGGCAATTATCTTAGGATTTTCCTTCCTTGTCTTGGAAGGTGGCAGTATTCTCAGCACTGGTACCTCTCACTACACCATGGGGAGAGGTGGCTGGCTCACCAGCTGGTGTCACTCCAAATGTTGAATGTGAAGTGCATAGTTCCTTTAATCCCCCATTAGGACAGCCGCGAAAATCCCATTTGACATTCTGTTACACACACAATGATCTGGGTAGGTGGCTGAGGCAGCACCTTTGGCCTACTTGAGAGAGAGTCCTGGCCTCTGGTCCCTGCCTCGTTCTGTCCTCCTGACAGATATTTGGCACTCATCAAGCAGCTCATTGGTCCTTGTCAGTCCCAGAACCCTACCTGGTACATGGTACATTTTTTCTTGTAGTCATGAGAAAGAACCAAAATCTCTTACTAACTCAGGTGCTCTAATAACAAGAATATACAAGCGACTGAGGAGGAGAGACCCAGGGACAGAATGTCCACTGACAGTGCAGCTCTTCTTGCCATTTTCCCAAGGATATTTGCATGTATCCCAGGTCATCTCCCCACCCCACCCGCAGCTGTCTCTGTGCATCATTTATTATATTCATCAGAATATTCTGGGATTATTCCCTACCCCTCCCACCTCTGACAAAAGGAAGCAATTGGATTTCCCTGGTTCATGGAACTTCCACGCTTACCTCAAATGCTTATGTTTTTCCCCAGGTAACAGCTTTCTTTCAATTTCATTGACTGTGTCAGATTAACCAGTTCTCAAAGTCTCAAGGCAGAAAGCCTACTGACAATGTTCTAGCCACATCATTTTAAATTGTGCCAGAGTTAAATGTGTTAGAACTATCATTATTACAGAAATCAAAATGTGTACTTTTTTGTTTGTTTGTTAGAGACAGGGTCTCACTTTGTCACCAAGGCTGGAGCACAGTGGCAAGATCACAGTTCACTGCAGCTTCAACCTCTTGGGTTCAAGCAATCCTTCTGCCTCAGCCTCCCAAGTAAATGAGACTACAGGTGTGCACCTCGACACTTGGCTAATTTTTGTATTTTTTCTAGAGACAGGGTTTCACTGTGTTGCCCAGGCTGGTTTCTAACTCCTATAATCAAGCAATCTGCCTGCCTAGGTCTCCCAAAGTGCCAGGATTACAGGCGTGAGCCACTGCATTGGGCCCAAAATATGTATGTTAATGCAAGGCCAACCAGTGACAAAACACAGGCAACTACTCAAGATCCTGTACTTTGGAAACCACAAAAAACACTGGTGTCTGTGTAGCAAGTTAGAAGATACATATTGGCAGAAAAGTGACAATGCAGTAATTGGTGGGAGGTGGGGAGGGAATGACATAAAAACCTGTAATTTCCAACATAAAAATCTTAAACACAGAACCAATCCGTAATTGCTAAAAGTATCACCAAGGAAAAGGGGTAAGACTGTCCCTCCTCTTAGACATACTCTCCAGGGAGTCAGTTTACGACTTCTTTCAGCCTTCTCCCAAGCCCTGCAATGATTATAGCATTGTCCTTAGTGGTTTTACCACCAAGATTCCATCTGGCTTAAGTGTGAACAGGGAAAGGAAAACGGATGAAGAGATGTATTTGCCTGGAAGTAACTTCAAAACTCCCAAATTATAGAAAGGTTATAGATGAGCATCTCAGCAAATATGACTCCAGAACTTTTTCAGTTCTTTGATTCTACAGGCAAGAAGTTTGTCCATGGTCACAGACATACAATGGGAATAAAAGTAAACTTTAAAATGTGTCTCTCCTTTCTCTAAAGATTCATATCATGAATAAGGGAGAAATAGAGCTGCTGAAGAAAACTGTGACCTGGTCTGACCTCCTTTCTAAATAATCCAAATACGATGTCACCCCATTTCTCAATTATATTCTTGTCTACAAAACTCACTGAAGGTTTGTTTATGGCTTTGATTTCTTAATTTGCCTGTCTTTTTTTTTTAATATAAAAAACATTTTAATACACTTTTCTTTTTTTATAAGATGGGGTTTCACTATGACGGCCAGGCTGGTCTTGAACTCCTGACCTCAGGTGATCCACCCACCTCAGCCTCCCAAAGTGCTAGGATTACAGGCATGAGCCACTGTGCCTGGAAATTTGCCTGTCTTGATAACAAATTTCTAGTGCTATAAATCATTGTATTACATAGTATTAATCTGTAACTTGATCTCTTGGTGGCATAAAAAAACTAATCCACTTTTTCCTGATTGAGTATATCAATAATTCCCTTGAGGTAAGTTGTCCTACATAAGAATATTTAGAGAGAAAATATTCCCGAGGAACTCAAAGAACAAGTTTGGGCAAGTCACTCTGCCTTTCTAAATCTTAATATCATCGTACATATGATAGTAATAATGATGCTGTGTTATAACCTAGAATGACTGTCCTAATAATTTTTATTTTATTTTATTTATTTATTTTTGAGACTGAGTCTCGCCCTGTCATGCCCAGGCTGGAGTGCAGTGGCTCACTGAGACCTCTGCCTTCCAGTTTCAAGCAATTCTCCTGCCTCAGCCTCCCAAGTAACTGGGATTACAGGCGCCCACCACCATGCCCGGCAGATGTTTTGTATTTTTAGTAGAGATGGGGTTTCACCATATTGGCCAGGCTGATCTCTAACTCTCAACCTCAGATGATCCACTCTCCTCGGCCTCCCAAAGTGCTGAGATTACAGGCATGAGCCACGCGCCCAGCCCAATAATTTGTAAACTATAAAATCTGATATAAATATTAGTTATCTACAAAATCCAGTACAGGGCTCTGTACTGCTCTACCTCACCCTGTATTATTATTTATTTAATATTCTGGGAATGGAAGGAGACACAGCAGGTAAAATGAACTTGAGAATGACTATCAACTAAGCATTTCCAAATATATGATTGTACACATGGATTGTCACAAGTTTCTTAGAATCATTTCTTAACACTGTCCTTAAAGTGGAGCTGTATTTGAAAGCACTTGACACATTTTAACTATGTTAAGACCTTCCAGCTTCAGAGCATCCTGTAACTCCTGTTATAGAGCTCAGCCATTGCGAAATGGAAGCAAAAAGAATTGGATTTTATGATGCAAAAGTCCTAACAGGAATTAACAGTGTGCTCCAGACACATAACTCTGACTTTTCCAGAGAAGCAGAAGTAAAAATAATATCAAGAAGCGGCTCCATGGAGCCCTTCTGACTCATGACAGCCCCTGGATAACCTCTCCTTATTCACAGCCAGTGTCTTGAAATTAGCCTTGACTCATCCTGCACTCCCTCTCCTGACCTGTTCCCCAAGGCAGTGTTAAAGAATTACATGAATTTCCATTTAACTTTTATAATACCTCTGTGAAGTATTATTTTTCTCATTTTAGAGATGAGGAAATCCTTTTTTTTTCCTTTTTTTCCCAAGACAGAATCTTGCTCTGTCACCTAGGCTGGAACGCAGTAGCACAATCATAGCTCACTGCAACCTTAAACTCCTGGGCTGGAGTGATCCTCCCACCTCAGCCTCCGTAGCAGCCACCATGTCTGGCTACTTTTTTCTTTTTCGTAGAGATGGGGTCTCCTTATGATGCCCAGGCTGGTCTCAAACTCCTGGGCTCAAGCAATTCTCCAGCCTTGGCCTCCCAAAGTGTAAGGATTATAGGTATGAACCACCATGCCTGGCAGAAAATTATTTTTTAATGAGAAAGGAGCAGGGACTGGCACTTATGACAGCCCCTGGATATCCTCACCTTCATTCACAGCCAATGTCTTGAAATTAGCCTTGACCTATCTTACACTCTCTCTCCTGACCTGTTCCCCAGTTACTGAGCCCTTAGCACAGTTCCACTTTCTATCACGGACAGGCTTCTACAGGATTAAATGTAGCGGTTCTTCCCCAGCCAGGTCTGCACTGCTTCTGGCCACTCTGTTAGATGCAGTCGATGGAGGCTATGCCCTTCCAAGCAAATTTAAGGGTAACATTAACCTACTTGTTTATCAGGCTTTTCCCTATTTTTGCACCTACAACTAGGAGAGAAAGAAGAGAAAACATAAAGCAGGTAATTTTTCTGTTGTAGATCAAGTTTTTAAACTGTTTGCTCAAGAGGTACTTCACAGTCCCAGTTTTGAAAGATGGCTGGGATGCCTTCCAGATTTAGTCTGCTTTGTCTCTGCTTAACACTAAATCTCTTCCAAATGGCAACTCCCTCAGGAATATGTGAGCGGCACACACTCTCACTAACATTTGTCAAAGTGTGTTAGCAACTAATGCTTCATTCCCAGTCATATTTTGAAAATTTCCCTGCTGTTAGAGTGAAGGGCTTTTTCCCCCATCTACAACACCCCAATCCTAACAGTCCACAATGCATTTTTGTCTAAGTATCACACCAAGGCCACATCATATTCCTGTGCCCAATAAACTAGAATGTATATAAATAAACAAGTAAGATAAAATATAAAGCCACAGGATCATGGAAATCTAGAATAAAAATTTAGATGGGGTTTGTTTATGCCATAACTCAGCCAGGAGTTCCATTTGCCTAGACATAAGAAATAACATCTTTATATATGGTTGTGTGACAAATTTGCACAAACTGAGAAGCTTATGACAACATTGATTAATTATCTCATGTTTCTGTAGGTCAAAGTCGGGTGGTCTTGGCTGGGTTCTCTACTTACATTCTCACAACACTGAAGTCCAAGTGTCAGCTGGGCTGAGCTCTGTCTGGAGGATTGAGGAAACAATCCACTCCCAAGTACATTCAGGTCATAGACAGAATCCAGTTCCTTGTTACTGTAGAACTGAGGTTTCCATTCCCTTGCAGGCTGTCAGCCAAAGGTCATTCTCAGCTCCTAGAGACCACCGGCATTCCTCATCATGGGCACCTCCTCCATCTTCACGCCAACAACATCCTGTGAAATCCTTCTTGTGTTTCCTACCTCTCTGCCTCCCTCTTCTGCCACCAACAGTAGAAAGCTCTGTGCTTTTAAGGGCTGATGTGATTAGATTAGGCCTACCTGGATAATCTTCCTCTTAGAAAGTTAACTGTGCCATATAACACAGGTTGATGGGACTTAGAGGACATGGAATCTTGGAGGACCATTTAGAATTCTGCCTACACACCTAGCAAGTAGAATACAAAAATTCGCTGGATGTGGTGGTGGGCGCCTATAATCTCAGCTACTTCGGAGGCTACTCAGGAGGCTGAGGCAGGAAGATCACTGAACCCAGGAGGCCAAGGTTGCAGTGAGCCGAGATCGCACCGCTGTACTTCAGCCTGGATGACAGGGCGAGACTCCCTCTCAAAAAAATAAAAACAAAAGTAAAAAATCCTTTTGCTGTATTCTCAAAAGACAAAGGTGTTGTAAGTACCTTTATCTGTAAGTTTTAGCAGCCAGAGCCATTAGAAACGATATTGAGAATCATGTCTAAATCTCTGCACGTGAAAGCTTAAAAGTTAGACTGAATTGGTCTACCATATGCACACCAAAGAGGTGTCTTTTTTTTTTTTTTTTTGAGACAGATTTTTGCTCTTGTTGTCTAGACTGGAGTGCAATAGCCTGATCTTGGCCCACTGCAACCTCTGGCTCCTGGGTTCAGGTGATGCTCCTGCCTCAGCCTCCCAAGTAGCTGGAATTACAGGCATGCACCACCACAGCCAGCTAATTTTGTATTTTTGGAACAGACAGGGTTTCTCCATGTAGGTCAGGATGGTCTTGAACTCCCGACCTCAGATGATCCATTCACCATGGCCTCCCAAAATGCTGGAATTACAGGCATGAGCCATAGCGCCCAGCCAAAGAAGTATCTTTTATTTCATTTTGTGTTTGTCCCCCACCCCGACTTTTATTTTTTTAATTTATTTTTAATTTTGTGGGTACATAGTAAGTGTATATATTTATGGGGCACATGAGATGTTTTGATATATGATGTGAAATAAATACATCATGGCGAATGGAGTATCTATCCTCTCAAGCATTTATCTTTTGAGTAACAATCCAATTACACCCTACGTTATTTTAAAATGTACAATTAAGTTATTGACTGTTGAAACCCTGTTATGCTATCAAATAGTAGGTCTTATTTATTTTATCTCAAAGAAGTATCTTAAAGAAACAAATCGGCATCCTCTGAAGAAGGTACCAATAATACTTTAGTAACTGATTTTTCTTAATACATAATTTTTAAAATATGCTAAAATATCCCATCTTATTCTACAAAAAAAAAAACATGTGTGGCCATAATTGTCCTGCTGACCCCACACCTATAATTTGACAGCCCCTGAATGTCTACCCCCTTCATCCACAGCCAACATCTTGCAGTTAGCCTTGACCCATCTTGGTCTCCCCTCTCCTGGCCTGTACCCCAGTTAGTGAGCCCTTAGCATAGCTCCACCTTCTCTTACCCACAGGAGTCTCCAGGATTAACTGCAGTGGTTCTTCCCCAACCGGGTCTGCACTGCTTCTGGCCATTTTGTAAGCAACCTGTGAGGAGGTCCAGTCCTTAGAGTTTCCCCCTCTCAGCATCAATCTGCCTGTCAAGGAAACCTGCCCTGTGTCCCAGGGATAACTGCTTCTTCCCTGACAAACTTGTAAGTCTTATGAATTCCCCTTGTTTGCCCTCCCATTTTAGTGCATTTTCTTCTTCCATTTAACCATGATTTTAAAAGTATATAATTTATTATTTATTATGCTGATGGCTTATTTGAAATCACTTATGCCTCCTTTTAGTTTGGGTCAATATTATCTCTTAGATTATGCACCTTCACAGGTGGGTAACAAGGTACTGGCAAGTGTTAAAGTGCTTTGAGAAGTATTTGCTCAGGAATGCGAATGATCCTGGTATTCAGATGTTCTGGGTAGATAGTCCCAACTCAATACCTATGTATCACCTGCATGCCAAAACTTTCAAGGTTAAGATGAGCCCAGGTTTATACATGGCCCATGTTGTTGAAAGTTGAGAAGTTGGAAATAAGAATTTTGAGGTGCCTTTTCCGGTATGACTGGAACAAAAGTTGTTCCCAGCCAGTTTCCTGGTAAGTACATCCCCCTGGGTCCTATAGATTCAAGCCCACCTCAGAGGCCAATCTCAACAAGTTATTTTTTTTCTGGCTATTGAATATGAATTTTTCATTTTGATTAGTAATTGATGTATTTGTTCAAGTAAAAGAAAGTCTTCTTCCTTATTCATTGCATTCCCTTTTTTTTAAAGTGTTGCCAGGCGTGGTTGTATGTGACTATAGTCACAACCACTTGGGAGGCTGAGGCAGGAGGATCACTTGATCCTGGGAGGTCGAGGTTGCGGTGAGCTATGATGGCACCACTGCACTCCACCGCACTCCAACATGAGTAACAGAGAGAGACCATGTCCAGAAAAAGTGTTGACCTCTCTTGGCTCTTTAAATTTAAATGCAAACCTTGTGAATTTCCATACTTTGTTTAAAATGGGGGACTTTAATCAAAGTAGAAAACTTTGCTTCAAAAATAAAACTTGAGAATGTAAACATAAGCATATTGTATCCATTTCCTTCGAATGAAAAACATTTCTAAGTGCTGCAATCTTGGCTACAGATTGAAAATTGTCTCTAACATCTTTTAAAATGTTTTGTTTCTTTTCGCTCCATGTCATTAGGTACATTATATTTGATTCCAGATAACAAAATTGAAGCAGGATGACAGCAAGGGAATAATTTTCTGATACTATTTCCAGGATCATCACAATCAACTCTGGGAACCAGTGTGCGGAAGCCCTGTGGGGAGGGAAGGGGTTTTCACTCACCAGTGGTGTCATTCAGACCTTTGCCCTGGACTTCGCCCGGCAAAATCCCTGTCACGTCTTTTTTCCTCCTTCTGGATTCCAATTAAAGCTTTGTAGCCAAAATATGTAGTGACAGATGGCTCATTTCATTGCTATAATGTCAGCCTTTGGGTCTCCGAGGGGATGATTCCAGGAATAGAAAGTGGAGCACATACAGGAGTGGACGTAAAACAGAACCTAAGACAAATAGGGTCCTCTAGTCATCAGTGGAATAGGAAACTTCCCTTCTTAACTCATCTAACAGGGAGCAGCCACTCCTTTCTCTCAATGTGGTAATTTGTGCATAGACTGAGACTTGGGTTCAGTACCTTCTCTGAACCTGAGCAGCTTGGTTTTGAACGTGCTCCTCAATTTTCTCATGAGTAAAATGGGCATCATTATTGTACTTATCTTCTAAAATTCTTGTGGGGTCTAAATAACATCTGAAATGAATTTAGCTAAGTGCCCCTCCCTAGCTAAGCACTAAATAAATGGTAATGCTACTTTCCTCCCATGATTAACTTGGTTTTATATGAAAGAACAATGCATAATGTAACATAAAACAAGAGGCACAGCATAGAAAGCCTACCAATAGAAGTGCTATTTTATTAAAATTCCCAATTCAGATGGGACTTAGACTAAATTAGACTAAAGCCACATTTTATTGTGTTATTATAGAATCACGTGATTTTCCCACTGAAACAGGCCTGAAGAGACAATTAGTTTTTCATTTCACAGTTGAGATCTCTAAAGCTATTAGAGATTGTGGTGTAACCAGAGTTAGATCTAAGAAGATTCCCTGATAAAATTTCCCATGTTGCTCATTAGAATTGGCTCTAATTTTCCATTTTTGTTTGTTTCCCTTTTTGAGAAAACATATAAAGTTTTCCACCACATGCATTTACAAAGCTATAATTTATGAAGGATCCTGTTTTTCTCTAATTTGGTATATCCTGATCTTTTCCCCAGAGGTCTGTATTGGTGCTGCTGTTTTCCAGTTTGTCTTGGCATCAGTGCCTCCCCATTTGGCACCTGACTGAACATAGTTTTACCACCATTATCTAAACAGTACCGCCCCATCTGAATGTATTTCACAACTGCCATCTCCGAGCCATGCCTCTGCCTGGGTCTGCTTTCCATTACGTTACCCATCCATCTGCTCCAAAAAAATGGTGGGTGGGAGTTGCTGCTTTGTGTAGCGTGTTAAAATCTTGACCTTTACTTGGGTTTAGTCACTGTGCATCACTGGATTCCTAACGTTTTTTCTTCAAGATTCTTTCCACACTGAAAGCCACGCAAAGATCATCAGATTCACATTTTCTGAAATATCCTCCTAAGTCTCATCTCCTATGATTTATTTGGGCTTGATGCCAATCATAGTTAATCACTGGGTGCCAGAATCTTTACATACATGACTTTTAATTCTTATAATAGCCCTACGTGTTCCTAAGTGCTATTATCCCTGTTTTATAGATGTAGAAACTGAGAATCAGGGAATTTAAGTGACTTCCCCAAGAGCCCACAGTAAGTGGCTGCCTTTCCCACTAAGCCAAGATGCCCAAGAGGTGCCTTTGAAGGACATAACAGTTGTTCTTAAATGTTGGCATGCATAAAGTTGTCTGGAATTATTAAAAGTATACCCCACAGAAGCTGGGTGCAGAGGCTCACACTTGTAATCCCCACTACTCGGGGGACTGAAGCAGAAGAATCACTTGAGCCCAGGAATTCAAGTCCAACCTGGGCAACATAAAGAGATCCCCCTCTCTTAAGAAAGTACAGTCTAGTTGGGGGGCAAAAAATAAAAAAGTACAGTCTATAGAGCCCATCCCTTATTCCAGGATCTATCCTTCAGATTCTGATTCCATGGGTGGACCCAGGCTCTGTCTCTTCCACACACTATCCTGCAGATTCTGATGAGACCATTTGTGCAGCACACCAGCTCAGGTGAGCCACAGCTGGGCTCTGCATCCCCAGCTATTCACCAGCTCCAACCGAAGCACCACATTTCCTCCCTTCCTTCTGTTAAAGCCGTAAATTAACCAAGTGCTGAGATCTGCTTTTGTAATAAAACCTAAGTTCAATGAGGTTTTCCCAGAATTCAGATTTTGTTGGAAGCAGAAATCTAGCCTGGGGATTGATAGAACTGGTTTCTTTGCCTCTTCCCCTTACTGATTTTTTGTATGTCGTTTGATAAAATAACCTCATTGTGTTTTCACTCTTCTCCTATCTAAAGGGAATGTGAAAATCCATGTCTACTACACACCATAAAAGACCCTAAGGAGGAAAAATGTGTCCATGAGAGTTGTCCGCAAAGCTCCAGGCAGAGATCAAAGTGTGAGTCCTCAGGATCGAATTACTCTCTTCTATGTGTTGGACATGTTGATTTTATTATGGTTGCTATTTACTTCACAAAATGCAAAGGATAATAACACATTTGGTTGGAATTTGTGAGACTTGGACACACTATCTTTCAATGCACAAGTTTTGTACTCTTGGGAGAATTACTTATCGTCTATGTACCTCATCATCTTAGTGTGTGAAATGGGAATAATAACAATAATACTATTGCCAGCTTCATGGGGTTCTGTCACTTAGTGCTTTGCATAAATGAGCTGTAACAAATTGCTCAGCCCACATATTTTCATTCTCAATAACATGGTTTCAAATTATTGACCATTTCAGAATATTCATTCTGAAGTACATGCTATGCCTGCTGCAATATTAGTTGCTACAGAAAACAAACATGCCCGTTGTCCCTGCTCTTAGGAGAGTTACATTGAAGTAGATGAGATGCTCTTACCTGATACCTAAAGCAACTGACTTGGGGGGATTTTTGCAATGTGTAGTTAATGGGGAAGAGCCAGGTATAGAAAAATACATATATGATGTTAGTTTTTAAAATCATGACCAAGTATCCCTTTTTTTTCTTTTAGAGACAAGGTCTCTCTCTGTTACTCAGGCTGTGGAGTGCAGTGGTACAATCATAGCTCACTCCAGCTTCAAGCTCCTTGGGCTTCAGGTGATCCTCCTGCCATCAGTCGTCTGAGTAGCTAGAAGTACAGGTGCACACCACCATACCTGGATAATTTTTTATTTTTGTAGAGACAGGATCTCACTGTGTTGCCCAGGCTGGTCTTAAACACCTGGGCTCAGGTGATCCTCCTGCCCCAGCCTCCCAAGGTGCTGGGATTATAGAGTTGAGCCACTGTGCCCAGTTCCCATATTTTTGTATGTATGTATTATACATACCAATATAAAAATTTGTATAATTTATATTATATATAATGTACTAAATATATGTGTATATATTATACATATATATCATTAATATATGTTGTTTAGAACAGAAAATTAAGGAATGAAGAAAAGGAGAGACGTGAGGAAAAATCACAAGTAAACAGTAGTTCAAAAAATTACAGGACTGTTCATGGTAAAAAATGTATGTGAAATAATTACATTCAAATAAATTAGTATCTGTGTGTGTGTGTATGTACATAAAGCAATGCACGAAAACATAGTCAAATGCTAACAGTGTCTATCTCAAGGTAGTGAGATTTAAGTGATATCAACTCTTTTTCTGTATTATTAGACTTTTCTTTATAATAACAAATGTGATTTGTAATAACTAAAAAATACTTCAGGAAGAGAGACTGTGCCAAATATACGTATTATTGTACATGAAACATCATTTTATCTTTTTAAAATTGTCTCTAACAAGTATGAATTATTTTTGAATGGGAAAAAATGATATTCTTTAAACAGATATTCTCAGTAATCATAAAATGCAGTGGAACGGAGTTATTCTAAATGGAAGGTCAAAGCTCCTTCAGTTATGTAAGTAAAGTGCATAATGAAATTTTTTTGCAAGAAAAAATTGTTACTGAACTCTTTTTCTGCTTCCTTCTTTTCCTTCTGTAGACATTCAATTATGTAATTCCTGAATTTGCTGAATTTCATTTTTAAAAAAACTTTATGATTTTACTTATATTTTTCCTACTCATTATTATTTTCTACAACTCAACATGTCCAAAACTGAACTCATGATTTTCTCTTTCACCTCAACCTACTTCTCTTCCCATCTCCCTTTCAAGAAGAATGTCACCACCATCCTTCAGTCACCCAAACTGTGTATCTGGGAGCCAGATATCTTGCTGTAGTTCTAGGCCCTCTGCAGACAATGAGTCAATCATTTCTGTAGATGTTACATCTTAACATCAGATCTCTCCTTATCACATCTCTTCTTCCCCATAGCTTTTGTCCTCATTGGTCCTACCTAAATTGTAGCAGTTATCTTTAAATCAGCCCCCCAGCTCCACTTTGAAATTTTGATCAAGTAACTCCACAGAAGAATATTCAAACTTCTTCACTTACTATGCAAACAGTGATGAGTTGCCTGCTAGATTCACATCCTTCAAAGAACCAACCTTCTCTAAAATGTGTTATCCTGGGGACTGTCAGTCACAGTATCCTCACTCCCCATCATATTATAAGCCGGACAGTGAGAGAGCTCTCTCTCCATAGGCTCAGTGATTGCTTCAGAGTTCAGAGATGGGCATATGGTAAGAGAAGCATCAAGCATTCTGTCCCAAGTCTTTTCTGCTAGAGTTAGAAGGAGAACCCTCTCTTGCTTTTGGTGGGTAACAGATTAATTTAGCAAACTCCTTTGTAAGACTTACTTCCTTGAACTTTCTGGGAAAGCTCTAGTATGGAAACACAGAGCAAGATAATTATTTTAGTCATCCTATAAATAGGACATAGATTTTCATCCAGTTTAGGAACCAATCCCAGTTCTAGAAAGGTAGCCATGTTATGTGGTGCTGTGTGGTGATTTCTACATTATAAATGTGGTGGCTCCAAAAAAGGGAAGCTATTAATTCCAACTATATTTTCAACTAGGATATAAATGTCTTTAGGTTTTTACACCCTATATTATACAACTGCCATAAAATTGTCTACTTTTCTGTTCTTTATGTTGATTAATAATGTGCATAAAGATTACACATATCTTAAGTATACAGTTCAATGCCTTTTCACAGCTGAATGCAACTTTGCTACTTTATATTTTTCATGTACATAACTAAATACTAAGATATCTAAGGTCAGGACTATCTTTTCACTTTCCAAAACACCTAGCTCAGTCCTAGGCCCAGCAGTAACACTGTCCAATATTGATGTTATTGTCTTTTACTTACCAGACAGGTATTGGGTACCAGAAAGTCATATTGTGTATGACTAGAAAGTACCTGTATATCAAGGTATAAAGGGTATAAAGGTAGAAAGACTACTCTAGCACAAATTCATTTAAAACAATAATTATATTAATATCTAAAAATTATCAAGGGTTTAGAGGTTCTATTATTTCTATTTTAGAGACGAGAAACTGTAATAGAGATTTAAAAATTGACCAAGATCAATTAGCCAAAAATTGAAGAGCAAGACCCTAAGATAAAACTTAATTTCCAAAAATTAACTTAAGCCATGTAGTCTCTCCACTATGATAATTATCTTTTTCTTTGAGACTGAGAAAAAACAGCCATCTTTCTTAAGTCCAAGGAATAGAACATACTTTCTTTAGTAAACATTAGTGATGATTCAGCCTTGGAGGAGGGAAGAAGTTGAAGAAACTGTAGTAGCATTTAAAATTCTGCAAAGAAGACAGGCAAGACCACATGTTATAAGTGACAGACTTGCTTTTTGATTGAAGGCATCTTCCCTTTCTTCCTGCATCCAGATTGCCTCTGCAGCACTGGCTTCTTTTCCATGCTGTTGCTTGTGTGTAATTGCTATAATCGTTAATTTGGGAGCTCTGCCTGATGGGTGGAATGGTACTTGGGAGTGAGTAGCAGCCTGCCTCTTGTCTCTTGAAATGCCTGTCATTTTGTCACAAGGAGATGGATGAGAAAGTGAGATTGTCCTTGAGTTCATTGAGAAGATATCAACCAAAAAACTCACAAAATCACATTTATTTAAATTGTTTAAGGTAACATTTTCAGATTCTTGAATTATATGTTTAAAATAATCCAATATTTTTACTTGGAGACATTTAGTCTGAAAAGCTGTATATACTACTAAGAGAATTTTGGATGGCATCTTTATGTTCTGACTCAGATTGTATTGTCAATATTTCTGTTAAAAAATTAAAAACAAGCAACAGGCATTCAGGATTTGGTAATTAACTTTCTTTGGCTATGTTTTTACTTAACATAGCTAAGGCAAAGAGAATTTTAGGAAAACTTTAAACATAGTCAAAGTGAAGGAAATAATATATATGCTAATTTGATGTCTTTATCATGTAATGCTCTAAATAGTACAATAGAATTGACATATTTGATTCTGAACTAGTAGAGACTACACATGAAGAATATGCAGATTATAAATCTGTAGACAAGGAAGATAAGATAGAATTAAAGAATGATTTTGAAATTCTCTTAAAGTTATGCATCACTTTAGCTTTGAAAGCAAATAGAAATCTAAGTATTTAAAAAATTATCTTTAAAATAAGATTTCCATTTTTTCATTACTAAAAAAAGTATGGCAGTTGTGAAAGACAACATCAATCCATACAGGGGGAGAAACAGGCCTTAACCTTTCAAAAATATCTCTCGGTCTTTCTATCCCAAAACAACTCTGTTTAATGAATGTCTTTCAAACCAAACAGTAGACACACAACAGTCATACCAATCTGTGATTGTTTTAATAATTTGATGATCTGAAGAACAATGAAAAGGTGATAACTCTACTAAGCTATGAGCCCAAAATGCACTGCTTATAGCCCTATAAATTACCAGGAAATTTCTATTTTGCCCCATAACATATTTTCTTAACAAATATTCTTGGCAGACTGGGTAGAGAAGAAGGCAGAATGAGTCTGCAATTCTGTTTAAGACTTGCATGGTGATAAAATTTTGGAGCTTGAAGGGACTTTAGAAGTCATTTCATCTAACTTCCTCATTACTCCAACCCCGCATCTATTAATTCTTAACAATATTAACTAACAGTTTCAAGCATAGACTACATACAAGCACTGTGCTTAAGTGCTTTACATGAATGTGTACTGCTCTATGAAATTGGTGGTATCATTACCTCCATTTAACCCCAAGGCTTTAGCCAAAAGGAGTAAATGAAAAGTAGACCATTCTTTGCAGAAACAAAGCCTAACTTCAAATCATCTCTGAAGTGGAATTAATGTGATCCTTTATCTCTACTGCTTCTGGCCACCTGCCAGTAGCCAAAATTAATCCTCTCTGAGAGAAGATAGCATCTTAGACTTCAAATTGTTTTTACAGTTTTCAAATCAGTGGCTAGCATGTACTCATAAATAACTAGCTATATCAGGAGCCAAAATGACATGACTACAAATCCAAAGAAACAATAGATGATAAAAACAAAGTTCAGGAGAATCAGGCTAATGTTGAAGGAAATAAGATACAGAATTTGAGACTTTGGCAGAGAACTGGAAACTACAAAAGTAAATGGAAATTCTGGAAAATATCACCTTAATGGCGATTATATAGCTGATAAGAGAATTAGAAAACTAATTAGAACACAAGTCAAAAGAAAATATCCAGATAAAGGACAGGCATATAAAAGGGTGAAAATCGAGTAAATAATTTAAGAGACATAGATGATACCATGAAAACTCTAATTCTTGTTATTAAAGTCCTAGAGAGAATAAAAAAAATAGGGTAGAAGCAATATTTAAAGATAAAATGACAGAATTTCCAAACTGACCAGAGACATAAAGATTGAAGAAACTCTATAAAATTCCAAGAAAAACAAATAAAAAGGACAACCCTACAGGTACACAAAAATAAAACCACTGAAATTCAAAGACAAAGAGAAAATCTTAAAAGCAGCCAGAGAAATAAAAAGACAGATTGCCTTTGAAATAGCAACTGCAACAGTGGAATCTACAAGGCAACAGAATATCATTCAAAGACTGAAAGAAAATAACTGTCAACCTATAACCACCAATATGCACTTTAAAAATGAAAAAAAAAGACATTTTTGGACAAACCAAAACAGAAAAATCACAATAAGCAGATTTACTAAATCATAAATATTTTTAAATGTTGTTTAAATAGAATCAGAATAAATAAATTAAGGCTACATGTTTTAATTTCTAGATTAATCACCAAATGAAAGAATAGTAAAAGAATGTATAGCCAGCAAGCTAATGATGGAACAGATAATAAAGAGAGGAAAGAAGAGGTAAAAGAACATGAACAGGCTAGGCACAGTGGCTCCCACGTGTATGTAATCCCACCACTCTGGGAAGCTGAGGTAGGTGAATCACTTGTGCCCAAGAGTTCGAGATCAGCCTGGGCAACACGGTGAGACCTCGTTTCTGGAAACAAACAAACAAACAAACAACAACAACAACAACAACAAAATATATATATATATAAACAAGGTGAGACAAGAAGAAACTAAATATCAAAATGGTGGATTTAAACCCAAAGATAGCGGCAATTACATTAAACATCAATTTACAAAATTTTCAAATTGAAATAGAAAAATTATTAAGAGAAATATTTTAAAATACTACTAAAAATAGCAATATTCTGTTTCCAACATATGCAAAATACAGAAAGGTTGAAAGTAAAGGGATTTAAAATAATACACTATGCAAAACTATTTATCAGGATGCCAACTATGGTATGCTACCTGGTTATTACTCAGAAACTACCTTTCAGTCATAAAATCAACTTCCACTCAATTGGGAGTAATAGAAGAGTGAGAGATCACAAATAACCTCAAATCATAGTTAAACAAAACTAATATAAACAAATCTAGTCTCAGTATAGAACAAAATTCTGTATTAACATAGCATTAAGCAAAACCCAGGTAGGTAAAGACATTCAGTCACAAATTAAAACTGATACCCACAATTTAGCCCACTTCTGCTATTCTGCACAAATAAGAATTACACTACGTAATAATTTTTTAAAGTTTAGAAATAACAAATATCACATAACTTTATGAAAAACTATTAAAGAAGTGATTACTGTAGATGTCACGCTAGTATTTAAGTTTAAGGCAGGAGAAGGAATTATTGTTGAGGAGCACACATGAACAATTTCTGGAGTGCTAGTACTGTTCTATTTCTTTGTCCAGATAGTGGTTTCATGAGTTTTTCAATTATCATAATTTATCAAGCTGTATATATATTTAATATTTTATAAATATTTAATATTTATATAAATACATCATTATATTTTATATTTATATATAAATATTAAATGTCACTATTTTTTAAAAACCACAAGAGCCATTTTCTAGATTATGCTCCTCTTTCAATTAGAGCAGAATGAAATTAGACCAAGAAGAGTCCCAGAGGCACATTCACCACCCCAGCCTGCCCTGCCTGCTGCATTCTCCATCCTTAAGACCATGTGATATCTCAAACCTCATCTTGTTAAAGTCCCAAGATCACATTGATTGGTTTCTATGCATTTCTAAAAATACGTTTCTTTTAATATGCCTTTTTCTCTGATACATAGTAATTTTTACGTTATCCCAAATAGGCACTAAATTTCTTTATCTTTTCTAAACCAGCAAAACCAGGTAAAAGTCCCTATCATGCCCTGAGTAAATTTAGCATTTGCTTAGGCAGAGTGAGCTTTCCATCAAAACAATACTAAGCCATTAAGCAAAGTATTAACAACATGTAGGTAAAGACTATATTGATGGTTATAAGATTGTTTATATTAAAGAAATAATATCGGCTGTTGAACATTCACTGTCCTATGCGTTACACTTATCTGATATCTCACAACAACCTATGCCTTAGGTACAGTTGTTTTCCCAATTTTACAGATAAGGAACTACATTCAATAGGACTTCTCAGTGACACTGCTAGTAGCTTGAAGAAGGAAGATTTGAGCCCAGGTCTTCTTGGCAGTTAAGACATCCTCACACAGAAGGCTGTGCATGACAGTAGTCCACCATGAAGCTATGATGCAGAGAAGGGGAAATAGGGGGCTTTTCTAAAACTTGTGTCTATGAGGATATTACACAGGGAATTTATCTAAATTCTATTATGGAGTAAAGTAAAATAAAAGCTAAAGATCATGGAAAACAGTCTTCCTTCAGGAACAATACTCATGAGGTAATACCCTAGAAACCCCACTAAAGGTCTTGCCTTTCTTTTTCGTTTTAGTTTCCCATCTGTGCTCCTGCAAGCGTGAAATTGAACAGAGAGGAAATATATGTATATTTCCAAACACTCCCATTCCCAACAGACTCAAATTCCTAATCTAAATTCCATCAAATATCTCCTTCTCCAAATTTTTATTTTATTCTTTATTCGGTTCCACTGCTTTCTAAAGCAAAGCAATAAATAGTTCCAAGCCTGCCTTTCAAGTCTCTAAATCTTCTTGTCTTTATTGAATTTCTTCTCACTCTATTCTGATGTTTTCATTTTCATGATCCATCTTACTTTCTATTTTTTTCTGTGGCTGTGAACATTATAAATACTCCTGCCTCTGTCCCTGTGAATGTTATCAATCCTTCTGCCTGCATCATTTTTATTTTTCTGCCCTTCTGACTGGCATTGCTAAATAAACTTCATATTTACATTATAGAAAACATTTATACACTCTTCTCATATATATTTGCCAAAGATATAGTTCTCAATTCATGGATTTATGTGAGGTTGAAATTGTAGTGTTTATTACAGAATACAGATTAATTATGTAGATTCACTGACATTTAATTATATACCTAGCAATGATTTTTTAATCACTAGAAAATGAATTATAACAAATGGCAAATATGCAATAACCTCACATAATCATGAAAATTACAAATATGATAATTTGTGATATTACCATTATCACTTTGATATTGATAAAGGTGGTGGTAATGGTGATGGTTATGATAAAGCTATGAATTAAATATCACTATAATTACATACACATACAGAAATTCCACATCTTCCCAGCTGGTAGTAAATGGAACAAGCCAACACTGATAGTTAGACCGTAGTCAGGCCACTAACAATTATATTTTGCACAAACTCCTGTTTAGTTATTTTGAATTTATTGCATTTCCAAAGGCATTGCCAGATGCCAATCAATACCTAAAGAATAAAAAAGAAGAAAAATAGAACAAATGCCTTGAAAAATTATAAAGTATCAACATAATTTTCTATTGCCAGCTTCTAGAAAGCTGAAAAGCAATTCCCATTATACCATGAATTGTAGATAATCTTGGTTTACATTTTACTTACATAACTGCTTTTGCCAGGTTGTTCCATCATTACCATTTATTATTTATGAAGTGTCAACAGGATTTTAAGACCTTGTCCATATTTGTTGAGTCATGCACTATCTGGATAGGACAAACAAGATGATGCATAAAAACCCGGGAGCGGGTGGGTGTAGTAAGTCCTCAATTTCTTTTTTGTTTCTATGCTACTTTCTTAGAAGATAAAACAAAAGCATCACTGTCCTTCATCAAAGAAAGAAGGGAAGAAAAAGCAGAAAATGTGGCCAAAATCAAGACAAGTAAAAGAAATGGGAAAAATTACCTTAATTCATCCATTATAATTCTAGCTTTAGTAGGAATAAAAAAGGGATATTGTTCTTTTGAGTCTCAGAAAGAAAAAAAAAGAAGACTAAGAAATGAATTTGTGAAGCAAATAATTTAAGAAAATTAATTGAGTAAGAATAGCCAAGGTTTGCTTTGAAGCTTGATCAAATGAATTTTACTAGTGCTCTCTTTTAACAGTAAAAATACTTAATTCATATTCACTTGCCATTAATTTGACCAAACAATTCTGTTGGCCACCTTATGATAAAGACAACTTAAAACAAAATTATGAACTGTTTGGTTCAAATCCTGGCTTTGTCACTTACTAACTGTGTGACCTTGGGTGGTTGAACTAACCTCTCTATGTCTTAGTTTCCTCATCTGCAAAATATGGATAAGAATAATATCTACCCTGTAGAGTGGCTATAAAGATTACATTAGTTAATAAATGAAAAGTATTTAGAACAGTGCCTTCCATATATTAGGCACTATTTAAGTATTTGCTGTTATTTGAAAGTCATTTTCAAAAAGACATTTGGTTGATTTTAACACTCATTTCTGGTTTTAAAAATACTCGTAAAGCTAGGAATGAAAAAAAAGTGTTTTTAACTTGTACCAGTTAAGAAGGTTTCTGGTGGCTAGTGCCTGTAATCCCAGCACTTTGGGAGGCCAAGGAGGAGGATCGCTTGAGCTCAGGAGTTCGAGACCAGCATAGGCAACATGGTGAAACTCCATCTCTACTAAAAATCAAAAAAGTAGCCAGCTGTGGTGGTGGTGCATGCCTGTAGTCTCAGCTACTCAGGAGGTTGACATGGGAGGATTGCTTAAGCCTGAGAGACGGAGGCTGCAATGAGCCATGATCATGCCCCTACACCACTGCATTCCAGCCTTGGCAATGGAGCAAGATCTTGTCTCAAAAAAAAAAAAAAAAATTGCTTCTGGTGGAAAGAAACAGCAAACTATGAGTGGTGGTTTAAGCTATAAAAACATTTTGTGCTTATTTTACAAGAATTTCAGAAGCAGACAGTCTCAGAACTGGGTCAGTGAGCCAAAAATATAACCCAGGACTCAGGGTCATTCTAGCTTTGTGTTCTCACTGTGCTTAGCTGTCTGCTCTTCACTCTCACGCTTTGGTTGCTTACAATCAGAAGGGTTGCCATAGCTCTAGGCATCAAGACTGGAAGTTGGGAACAAAGAATGCCAACGAGGTCTCCACTCACACATGCTCTGATACCTATCCCTTAAGAGGATTCACAGTCTCTCCCCCCATAAGACATGGGCAGACTGTCCTTTAATGGAGGAAGTAAGTAACTGGCTTTCCATCATCTACAGTGGGAGGCCCCAGAACAGCTGTTGGGTTAGCCCACTAGTTGTGTCTGTTACTTTGACAAAGAGAATGTATCAGTAACCAACAACAAATGTAACACATATGGTGAGACACTCGAAGTAGTTTGATTAAAATTCAGAAAAAAATCTGCCTATTCATAACTGTTATTCAATATTTTTATGAAGGTTCTAACCAGTGGCTATCAGCCAAAAAAAAAAAAAACTGATTGAAAATGCAGATTTGAAATTAAGTAAAATTAAAATTCAGTTCCTCAGTCTCACTAGCAACATTTGAAATGCTCAACAGCTACGTGTGGCTAGTGGCTACCATACTGAACAACACAGATAGAAAACATTTGCATTGTCTCAGAAAGTTTGATTTGACAGTGCTGCAGTTGAAGAGACAGTTGTCAGTATCTGTTAACTTTTAAAATGTGAATATTTGTTGAATGAACAACAATCTCTTCTGAAATACACAAGTATACATAAATATGTGTACAAGATGGCAGCATTGTTAGCAGTACTCACAAAACTGGGAATAAGTGCCCATCAACGGAGGGAGTAATTTAATAAATGATAATACATTCATATTACATCATATCATGCAACTATTTAAAAGAATAAGGAGCTTCTGGATAGCTAAATTTATGAAGGTGCCTGGAAGGTGGTGCACTTGGCAAGAGCATGGAAGCTCTGCATTTCTTCTGCCCTATACAACTCTTCCATCATGGTGTTCACTGAGGATAGAATTTTAAAGTATGTGCAAAGCTATAGTTTCACATAAATAAAAATTAAATATCAAGACTGAGTGGGGGAGGCCGGGCATGGTGGCTCATGCTTGTAATCCCAGCACTTTGGGAGACTGAGAAGGGTGGATCACCTGAGGTCAGGAGTTCGAGACCAGCCTGGCCAACATAGTGAAACTCTGTCTCTACTAATAATACAAAAATTAGCTGGGTGTGGTGGCAGGTGCCTATAATCCCAGCTCCTTGGGAGGTTGAGATAGGAAGAAGTGCTAGAACCCTCAAAGCAGAGGTTTCAGTGAGCTGAGATCAGGCCACTACACTCCAGCCTGGGCAACAGACCAAGACTTTGTTTCAAAATAAAAAAGATTGAGTGGGGGAAAAAAAGAGTGACATTGATGTATGTATTCTCTCAAGGTGGGTTGCTTGCCATGGATTGTGGAGTGACTCAGGCAAGTTATGGATCACATGCATAGTTTAATCTCATTTTGATTTTAAATATATTCTATATAATTTATATAAATATGTGTGTATAGATTTGCATATGTTTAGGACCAGGACTAGAGGTTCCTGGGGCACAAAGAGTAAAGCACTCCCTCTTAGTCCCTCCTTAAATTTTACACCCTGGAGTCCTCATTCACAGTACCCTAGTCCCAGCCCTGATATGTTTGCATGCACATATAAAAATGTTTGAAAAGAATTCCATCACACAAAAGTAAAGGAGTATTTGCATTTTGGCCCTATTCATGTCTAGGTTTTTTATTTTATTTTTTTATTTTTGAGACGGAGTCTAGCTCTGTCACCCAGGCTGGAGTGCAGTAGCCTGATCTCAGCTCACTGCAACTTCCACCTCTCGGGTTCAAGTGATTCTCCCGCCTCAGCCTCCTGAGTAGCTGAAATTACAGGTGTGTGTGACCACACCTGGCTAACTTTTGTATTTTAGTACATACAGGGTTTCACCATGTTGACCAGGCTGGTCTTGAACTCCTGACCTCAGGTGATTCACCCGCCTCAGTTTCCCAAAGTGCTGGGATTACTGGTGTGAGCCACTGTGTCCAGACTTAAGTATTTTTTAAGAAGGGTTATAACCTGAAGCAAGTCATTTAATGAGGGCTGTATGGAAAGGACCAATGGAGACTGGGATCCCTTCTTGTAAGCAAAATGTTAATATGTGAACTCCCTTCAATACGTTCACTTCCACATCATTTCTAAGGATCTTCATTTATCTTACTCTTCTCTAATTCTTTGAAAGAGGAAATACTGCCAGCACTCTTACCATATAAATAGTCGTACTTGTTCCTATTTGTATTTTTTTCATGTTGTAGTCTCAGGGTTTATTAGTAATAGCTCTTTCAGATCACAGTTTCTGTATAATTAAATGCAATAAGCTGAGCAAATGTTAATGACTCTTCAAAAACACAGAAAGTGCTCATTTGTTTGGTAAATATTTACAGTAGCTCAAGTCACGGGTCTATGTATCAACACAGCTGCTAATTCTGAAATTTTCTAAATGAATATGAGTGACTTCAATCTTTTTCATTCAAAGTCTCTTTGTATTTCCTTCTAAGAATGTTCATACCCTTGGCTGTGTTTTCTTTTTCGTTGTTTTTAAGCTTTACATGGTTATTTCAAAGAGACTTAATACCTTATTTTTTCAGGAGACCCTCTTTGCTGTATCCTGTTACCGTTAGTAATTAAAGCCAACAATTAGCTCAGCTTTATTTTCATTATGTATACTCTCTATGAAAGGAGTCTGTATCTTAAGATAAAGAGTAGGAAGTGTGCCCAGTGTTTTAGTTCTTTTACTATTTATGTATTATCTCCATATGATGTAAAATATTTCCATTGTGTTTTCTTGTTTTTCAGAGATAGGGCTGATCATTTCCTTTTCTCTTAAAAGCTTTCAAAGCTGCCCATAAAAACCCAACCCATAATTCCACTATTCAGATTCATGATTATAAATTAATGAAAGACTGAAATAAATAAAAAACATATTTCAAAATGTAGATGATCTAGTTTTTCTTTTTCCCAAGGGTAATGTTTAATGGCAAATGTAGTATCTCCAAAAATCCTCTGTTGTGACTCCGGTGTGTCACATGGTCAGTTTACAGAAGAGTGAAATCTTTATCTAAGTCAGCCAGCTGTTTGGTCTCCATGATGCTAAACAATGGGTTTGTTCATTTTTCCTAACGACTTGATTGACTTTGGTAACATGAAAATACTGATAGTTGCTTAGAAATTAAAGGTAAGATGATGCCAATCTATAATTTTAACCAAAGGTTCATTTCAGTCAGGTGTTTGTTATTCCTTTGAAGAATAAACAAGCTAAATTAATATTTTTAAAGTCAAAAACAATTTTTATTACAACTATCAGAGAAAATAAAAATTAAGCTGCATTACATGATGTTGGCTTATAGATTAGCTATACTCCATAGATGATATATTTATTTCATGACAGCTTTTGCAATCTCTGCACTAAGGAAAGAGTTTACAAAACATACACTACTAGATAAAGACAAGCAGGGAAATACAAAGACAGGTGAAAAATGCATGCTAAAAATTACATAAATATCTGTCCCTTGAAAACAGTTGCTCAGAATTTCATGCAATTAAAGCCACCTAAATAATATAATTTCTAGTGCCCACAGTTTATAAATCAACTTTTTTTTTTAAGTAAATTATCTCACCAATCCAGTAACACTTCTTTACTCTTGTTTGTCCCACCTGACTTTCAGTCACATAAATTCAACTCTAAAACAATTGGGGGGTAATTTAGGTATAGATTACTGTGAAGTCAAGATGGACTGGTATGCAACCAGCATTGTTCACAAAATAAATCAATCTTCCCAAGTTTACGGAGAAACATATACAAGTAAATCTCAACTGAAGAAAATCAAATACATAAATGTTCAATTTACAAAACAGGCAACTCCTGCTTTATTTTCTTTGTAGAAGGATCTATTGCCACTCCTTCTAACATAGCTAAAACAGATAATCAGTTATTAAAAAACAGGGAAATTTACAATCAAATTTCCCAAGTTCTAGTGAATATTTTATCTGAAGAACATCTATTCTTGATGGTTGACTGCATTTTCTGTTTTAAAAAGGATCTTCTTAGCTGGGCGCGGTGGCTCACGCCTGTAATCCCAGCACTTTGGGAGGCTGAGGTGGGCAGATCACCTGAGATCAGGAATTCGAGACCAGCCTGACCAATATGGTGAAACCCCATCTTAGAAAAAAAAAAAAAAAAAAAGGATCTTCTTTTATCTTACTCTCCCAAAAAAGTCACACTCCTGCCTAAATTTCTAAGTAAATGTGAAAAATATCTTTACATATGTGGCATTAAAATATGCACTGATTCTTCAAACTTAAAGTATCAAAGAAAATGTTCTTTCTACCAACAGCAAGCCCAAAGAACATTGGTTGTCAATCTTTAGAATGCATGGCACTTTTATAGGACCCCAGAGGGATTTTCCTGAAGAGGTTGCTCCTCTCCTTCAATTTAAAGAAATATTTTAATATTAAATAAACTGGCTCATATTTTAGGTGCATTTTTGTTCATAAGTTTGTCTATATTTTTTGGTTGAACGAAGGGTGAAGTCACTTTTAAGGAAAAGGAAAAAACTATTTCTAAATTGGATTCATTCTATTTCATTCCTGTGATTCTTTTGATTGGACTAAATTGCATGAAAAATGGCATTGATTCAGTTGCTTTTTTTTTTTTTTTTTACTTTTTACTGACTTGAAGCTCAAGGTTTCACTATGGGCCTTAAGAAATTTAAATCTTTTAAGATCCTTAAGCACGTCACTGCTCATTTCCATTATTATAATCCCATAGAAGCATTTATCAATAATCTTTATTAAATATTTTAGATGCTTCCTTCTGGACCTCAGTTCTTTTATATATAAATTTAAAATTAGAAGGTCGAAGAAATAATCTCTACAGGACTAAATTTCTATAATCCTACATAAATTTTGAAATGATCTAATAAAAATATATTCTGCTTCTCGTGCTTTTTAATGTGCATAGTTGGTTTTTTGTTTTTGTTTTTGTTTTTGAAGTGAGATCTTACTCTGTTGCCCAGGCTGAAATGCAATGGCAGGATTGTAGCTCATTGCATCCTCAACTTCCTGGGCTCAGGTGATCCTCCCACTACAGCCTCCAGAGTAGTTGGGACTACAGGTGCATACCACTATACCCGGCTAAGTTTTGAATTCTTTTGTAGAGATGGGATCTTGCATCTTGGGCAACACAGCAAGATCTCTCTATCAAAACAAAACAATTAGGCAGGTGTAGTGGTTCGCACCTGTGGTCCCAGCTACTCAGGAGACTGAGGTGGGAGGATTGCTTGAACTCAGGAGGTTGAAGTTGCAGGGAGCTGAGATTGAACCACTGCATTCTAGCCTGGGCAACAAAATGAGACCCTATTTCAAAAAAAAAAAAAAAACTGAGTGGTCATTACTAATGTGTAATAACATTGCGTCTCTAATGGTCAGTCATTATGCTTTCTGAAGGGATTATTTCCTTGACCAACTTTTGGGTTAGTATATTGATTCTTTACTGAAGGAAATGTATGATATTATGAGAAGTTAGAGTTCCATATAAAACATCATATTTAGAATACTCAGATTTGAGCCCTCAGAAACGATTTAAGTTCCAAGCTTATCACTGCAGTTCAGATGGACTCTCATAAAGGGTACTAGTGAAGGTGGTTTTCTATTGTTCCTCCATAGCATCTCTTGGATTAATTGTCCTTGATCCAGCTGCCCATTAGAATCACCCAGGGAACACTAAAAAAATGCTGATACTAGGGCCCCACCCCCAGAGATTCTGAGTTAATTGGCCTGGGATGAGGCTTATCGTTGGTTTATTATTTAAAGTTCCCAGGTGACTGTAGCAGATTTGAGAGCCAGTGCTCTCTGTGGAATTATAAATGCAAAGACGTGAAATTCTTTTCTCTTTCCTTTGTCCTTTAGTTTCACAATGTAGTCATTTAAGACAGATTATGATATGAACATAATCTCTTTAGTTAAAAATACTTAAATGATTGCATAATGATTCTGTCTTTTCACTTGAGTGATTTGGAGAGGAATGATATAGTAACTCTTACATCTACTATGAAATGGTCTTATAAATTGCACTTGAAAATTATTGAAACTATGTTCACCAGCTAATGAATCTTTTTTTTTTTTTTTTGCTATAAACCAAGAAGACAAGAATTTCTATTTAAGTAATTAATGAGTGTTTTTCACCTTTTCTTGAGAGATGCCTTTTCTGTTTCTAATCAAGCCACCAGTTTCTCAAGAATCCATACCTTAATCTTGCACCACAGTGCCTTATAATGGGCAAAAAGTGAGCTGCTTTTTAATTGTTTTTAACCTTTTTATTTTTATTATTTATTTATTTTTTTTGAGACGGGGTCTGGTTCTGTCACCCAGGCTGGAGTACAGTGGCATGATCACGGGTCACTGCAACTTCCACCTCCTGGGCTCAAGGGATCCTCCCACCCCAGCCTCCCAAGTAGCTGTGACTGCAGGCACATGCCACCACGTCTGGCTAATTTTTGTATTTTTTGTAAAGACAGGGTTTTGCCGTGGTACCCAGGCTTGTTTCAAATTCCTGAGCTCAACCGATCCTCATGCCTCAGCCTCCCAAAGTGCTGGGATTACAGGCATATTTTATTTTCAATGTATGAATAAAACTACCCCATTGGTGGTGGTGAGGGTGGAGGAAGGGGTCATTGATATTCCCTCTCTGCTTCAGAGTGGCTTTCATCTGCTTCTGGAGGCTGCCTAATTCACAAATTATTCTTTCCTCAATTAAACTGTGTTCAATTTAATTTGCCTAAGGTTTTTATTTGAACAAAATGAATGGTTTAATAAAGGCTTGTGCAAAGGCTTAACAATATAAATGGTTTGAAAGCCTTGTGCAAAGTTTATCGGGTTTTTTCTTTTTTTTTTTTTTGAGACAAAGTTTTACTCTGCTGCCAAGGCTGAGTGCAGTGGTACAATCATAGCTCACTGCAGCCTCAAACTGGGTTCAGCAATCCTCCTGCTCTACCTCCCAAATAGCTGGGACTACAGGTTCATGCCACCACACCCTGCTAACTTTTAAATTTTTTTTGTAGAGACGAGGTCTTACTATGTTGCCCAGACTATGTGTAAAGTGCTACAGTCCATCTTAAAAGGATCCTCCCCTGTTACCAGCATAAACATTGTTTTGGAATTTTCTCTTCCTTTTTTTTTTTTTTTTGGTCTTTGATTATTTTAAAATTTTGGGGGGGATATGCAATGCAATTGTATAGTTAAACTTTCCAAAGATAAACAAATAATGAGAGGCATCTGTGACACCCCTGGCCCCAGCCATCCAGCTTCCTGTTCCAGAGGCAACCAGTGTCACCAGCTCCTCCATGCTGAGATTCCTTATGGAGATTTTTTAAATGACAATAAAAATATATGAGGTGCATAATCAAACTCATTATCTTTTATTTTCCTTTTCATAAAAATACAAAGTGTTAGCATACTAGTTTCTGCCATTTCTAGGATGAGTCTGAACTTCACTCTCAGAGACATAATTGTCATCAAGCAGGTCAAAACTTGTCAGATACTCTGCATTTCCCTGACTAAGGCTCCAATATGTGGCCAGATTATGTCCCATTTACTACCATATCTTGAATATTTGCCCATTTTGTAACATATATCAAGAATACATTGTGTGTTTCCTCTCTTAGGTCAATTAAACATCATTTCTCTCTCTTTTACTTATTTGTAAGCAGGTTAGTATATATTTTGTGGATTTTCTTAAAAGTGTATTTTCTTGACATGTAGCACTGTTTCATCTTTCTTACTATCAAATTTTTAATCATTTTTTAGTTACTTGTGTAAGACAAACTATTCCATGATAGCATGTTCACTAAATCTTGGTATTTCCCCTTAGATTATTCAGATATATTCATGTTGCAATGTGTATTCATTTTATTTACAACCCACATGCTTTGTGTTTGCACTGATATTTGAATTTCTAAGTAATATTTTCAGTAACTTCTAATTATTCTCTCATGTGAATCCCTGACAAGCTCCTTCAGTCTTATTTTTCATTCTGTGCCCTATCTGTTCTCTCCCAAAGAAATCATCCTCATGGCTTTATCAAGGAGCTTCTTTTGCTTTCTCTACATGTTCAGTGGTGAGCCCCCTCAAACAGGCCAACTAACATCTGGGAAAACACATTTCTTCTTCCTCATTTTTGCAATATACATGTGACCCCAGCCAAGAGCCAGGATATTAAGTCATGGTTCAGGTATCTAAGCCCATTTCATCAACACTAACTGCATTGTCTGTAGTTCCCTTCCCAGAAGTTTCTCTATCTTTCAAATATCCTACTCCAGTGAAAAAGAAACAATGGAAACACAGCCTATATGCCACTAGTTTCCTGCCTAGAAATGCACAGTCCCTAATGATGTTTCCCCCAACCTTTTGTGTGTCTTATTTCTGTTCAAGAATGCTCAATTTGCTAATTTTCCAGCTTTGTTAATCAATTCATTAATTTATCCAGCAAACATTTATTTAGTACCCAGGACCAGGGTGATTAAAAATTAATTTATTAAAATTTACACTGATTTGTTACTGTATGGCTAGCCTGGCTATAATCTAAATTGATAAGCACCACATAAAAGTATGTTACAAAAGATATTGAAGCAGTGAGGAAGAAGCACATAACGCTTCTGGGTAGCACAGCAGTGGAGGCAAATAAGAAGGCTTACAGAAGAGAAAATGTGGGGCCGGGCACTGTGGCTCGTGCCTGTAATCTCAGCTCTTTGGGAGGCCGAGGTGGGCAGATCACTGGAGGCCAGGAGTTCAAGAACAGCCTGACCAACATGGTGAAACCCTGTTTCTACTAAAAATACAAAAATTAGTCAGGCATGGTGACACATGCTTGTAATTCCAGCTACTCGAGAGGCTGAGACAGGAGAATCACTTGAACCCAGGAGGTGGAGGTTGCAGTGAGCCAAGATCACACCACTGCACTCTAGCCTGGAGACAGAGTGAGATTCTGTCTCAAAAAAAAAGAAAAAAAAAAGAAAAGAAAATGTAGGTGTTGGGGGTGGTGTTTAGAAATAAGTAAAAGCCTGCCAGCAGTCAGGGAGGGAAAGTGCATGCAAACAAACAGGATTTTGTGCAAAAGCATGGAAGTGTGAACACATATGTAAAGTCTAGACTAAGCCAGGCATGGTGGCTCATGTCTGTAATCCCCGTGCTTTGGAGGCCAAGGTGGGAGGATCACTTGAGCCCAAGTGAGCCCAAGGAGTTCAAGGCTGTAGTGAGCTAGGATTGTGCCACAGCCCTCCAGCTTGGGTGACAGAAGAAGACCCTGCCTGTAAAAAGTAAAAGAAAATAAAGTCTAAACTAAGGCAACATTAGTACCAATCAAGCAGTGAAAAAGAGTTGCAAGACAGTTTAGAGTTAGAATTTTAGGATTGGTTGGGCATGGTGGCTCACACCTGTAATCCTAACACTTTGAGAAGCTGAGGCAGGTGGATCACTTGAGGTTGGGAGTTCGAGAACAGACTGACCAACATGGTGAATCCCTGTCTCTACCAAATATATAAAAATTAGCCAGGCATGTGTGCGTGTGCCTGTAAACCCAGCTACTCAGAAGGCTGAGGCAGGAGACTTGCTTGAACCTGGGAGGCAGAGGTAGCAGTGAGCTGAGATTGCACCACTGCACTCTAGCCTGAGGGACAGAGCGAGACCCTGTCTTAAATATATATATATATATATGATTTGTTGACCATTAGGATATAGAAAAGAGAATGGTAAGATTTAAGCATAACTCTGAGTTTGGGGTTATGAGTAGAATGATGGATGTTAAAGCCTGAGATAAAGAATTCAGGAGCTGCGACAGGCTTGGGTGTTGGATTGATGATAATGAAATCAATTTTGCATATATAAATGTTGAAGTAGCTGTAGGCTATTTGAGCAGAGGTGCCCTCTGAGAAGTATTGGTCTGAGCCCAAGGGAAAGGGCCAAATAAAACATAAGTTTGGACAGTTGTTAAGGTCATGGGAGTGAAATTTTCTGTGGATTGAGAGATTCTTGAGAGGTAAGTAAGTGAAATGTCTTAAACATTCTTCCAAATAAAAGGTAGAACTGCAAACAATTTTTTTAATCCATTGATCTGTCTTAATGGGCTAGTAATGGGAAAATATCTGGTAATAGAAATAGAAAACATTAGTAATAGAAATGGAATAACTTGAAAACCTAACAGAAAATAGTAATACAAAAAAATATATATTACAATGTGATCTAAGGTTGTCCCTTGGGTCAAGAACACCAGTTCCAGCACACTTGATGATCATGACCCCAGTTCTGAATCTTTCTTTTCAACCTTTTTTGGCAATGTTCCACCAACGAAATCCTCCCTGGAAATTAGAAGAAGGCTAAAATCAATGTGACATTTCAGACACCACCAGTTGAATTGTCCAAATCATTGTAACCATTCACTAATTTAACACATGGTCTGCAAATTTCAGGTTCTGCCATGGTGGTGAACTAGCAACTGGCGACTGTGGATGGATATTTACATTAGAGATTTATAAATGCCGAAGGAATAACGGCCACAGTGAGACATATGATTCCTTATTACTACTAAGAAACTATTCAAGTTACCTTACAAGTTGATTGCAAAAGTGATTGGTTATTCAACGACTGGAGTTTCTCATTAAGTCCAATGTAAACTAAGAGGTTTAATATGTCCTCAATTCTGTCACTCTGTAAGTTGGAAGTAGTATCACTCTCTTTTTAAATTTTGTAACACAACTATAAAGTGGCCTAATTCAAGAAAATTAAAAAAAAAAATTTTATAGAGTGTTTAAAAATTCCAACATGAAACCAAAACCTATATATGCGAGAAGGAATTCAGGCAAAGTGGAATTGTAAAATGTTGTGTTGAAAGTAAATAGGTCTCTGTTTCATGAGGAAGCACCCTCAGGGGAGGAACTGCTCTGAATGAAGTTTTCCTTGGTTCAATTTGGGCTCTCCAGGAAAATTGTCAGGAGTGTGAGAGAAAGCTAAGTTTTCAGATTTCTTCCACTTCTCTGTCACTTTCAAGAGCAAATTAAACCTGTTGAATAGTTTGGTTATACCATTTCTACCATCACATTCATTTATAGAATGGAAAGACAAGACATTCTAATACAAACTATCTGAAGGCAGTGAGCTTGTTTAATTTAAAATTATAGGCCGGGCGTGGTGGCTCACACCTGTAATCCCAATACTGCGGGAGGCCAAGTTGGGTGGATCACTGGAGGTCAGGAGTTCAAGACCAGCCTGACCAACCTGGAGAAACCCCGTGTCTACTAAAATATACAAAATTAGTTGGGTGTAGCGGTGCATGCCTGTAATCCCAGCTACTTGGGAGGCTGAGGCAGGCAAATCACTTGAACTTGGGAGGCAGTGGTTGCCATGAGCCGAAATTGCAACACTGTACTCCAGCCTGGGCAACAAGAGTGAAACTTCATCTCAAAAAAAAAAAAAAAAAAAAAAGTCACCAGGACCTAGGTCAGCAGTCAATACTCGCTAAGTAAAATGAATGCATTTTTTACCCCTATACCCAACTCCACTTAACTGTCATAGACTTTAACTGTCACAAGTAGAAGCACTTTTGTGACTCCCTTGCAAGACTGCACTGGAATCCCAGGACAACTGACTGGAAGACTTTAAATCAATGCAGCAGTTATTGTTAGATGAGCAATTATTATTCTAGTCTAACTGTCAAGAGGCTACTGTGATACCTTTAGAAGCTTTGGAATTTTGAGGAAAAAAAACATAAATATGCAGATCTAACAAACGTATATGTTGTAAAAATCTTCATTTGAAACACCAGTGGCAATTAGTAAAAGAGTCATAACTAGCAAGTTCTGCTTAATATACTTGCAAGATATATATTTTTTAAAGCAGCTGATCAATTCCCGGCAAAAGAGAGAGCTGACCTAGTTTCTTTTGCCTCGTAGGACTTCAGTCAATTGTTAGCATCTTTATTCCATTTCGGTTTACAATCCAGGACAGTGTTGATGCTTACGTTACAAACCAAACTCCCCTCCTTACTTTCTTTATGTTACTCTCTTTATCTCCTCTAGAGATCATTTATTTATCACTTAACATACATTAGGTCTTGGAAATACAAAGGTGAATAATATTAAGATTCTCTCTTCAAATAACTTACAAACCAATGGAGGAAACCAGCAGTTACAATAATTGCAAAATGCGCTGTTGTTATATATAGGAAAGGCAGGTAACCCTGACTTCTCAAAAGAGGTCGCACCTGGACTGAGTTTCAGCTGACAGGTAGAAGCAAATCAAGAAAGTAGCATGTGCAAAAGCATGAGATCAAGGGAAACCACAGCACATTCAGGAAACTGTACGTGGTTCTTTACAGACAGAAGGAGACATTGCAAAATGAGATGAGCAGACTAGATAAGGTGGGCAGGACCAGGTGAGAGCGTGACAGCTCTGTGCCATTGTTAGGAGTTTGACATTAACTTGAACCATCTGCATTTCTATAAAAGAAAAAGTTCTCTGATAACACAATTGAAAACATATCAAAGGCAAGCAAGCAAGCAGACAGAAAGGTTAGAGGAAGATGTTGTAGTACTTTAGAAAAAAAATACCTAAACTATGGTATTGGCAGAAGGGAAGTTTGGTTAAAGCATCTAAACCAGTTAGGAGATTACCTCAGTCCTCCAAAGAAAAAATGATGTTGTGAACCAAGGGGATGGATTTAAGAGAATTAATCTCTCTTCATTTCTATTCAACATACCAATTGTTCTGAATTTTTCTTTAGAATATAAGATATGTGAATAAAGCCTGTTAGCTTTCTGGTTCCATGGACTGGGAAAATATTGTCTAATGTTACTTTCATTTGTGGTTATCTTAAATTAAGAGCTCTACGTTATGTGCATTTTAAAATGTATCTTTTATCAGCTGCTACCTGGAAGTACATGCTTTAAAATAACATAATGATCAGTCTGATCCCTGGTGAGTCAACTTCTTAAATGGACGAGAAGTTGGTAGAAGAAAGACTTTGAAGAATGATCCTGTTAAAATGTAAGTTCAGTCATCTCACTCTTCCTCAAAATCCTTCTGTTCTTCCTATCATGCTCCGAATAAAAGTCAGTCTTTACAATGACCCACAAGGTCAAGAGCAGACTCCCAACTGTCCCACCTTAATTCTTCAATTCCTTCTACTCTTTCCCGGTCACTCATTTTGGGACAGCCACACTGGTCTCCTTCTGAACCTCAAAGACTCCAGGGAAGCTCGCTTGGACTTTGAGCAGTTGCTCTTCTTGTTTTCCCCCAGTTATTTTCCTGGCTTTCTCCCTCACCTCCCTCAATTCAGGTCTTTTCCTTCCCTTATCACTTTACTAAAAAATAAAATACTGCTCCCACTCTCAGTACTGCCTTCCCAACTTATATTTTTCTACAACACTCACCACAATCTAACAAACTTTCTATTTTGCTTCTCTTGTTTATTTTCTATCCACAACTAGAAAGTAAGTTCCACAAAGGCAGAAAATTTTGATGTTTTGCTGTATCTCTAGTACCTAGAACAGTATCAGGCACATGGTAGAAACTCAGTGACTATTTGCCCAATGAATAAATTGCTATTTCAGTGTGACCATCAGTCATGCAAACATGGTGTTCCAAGACCTCACTGATTGACCAGCAAAATCATTACCATGGAAAGAACCCTGCAGTTAGTTATTGTTTTTTCCACCAGGAAGCCTCTGGCAAAGTCAGATATAGTCTGAACTGTTTCCATCAACACAGACTTTTGTATAAAGCACGATAATTAGGGCATGGTTTCTAAGAATAACTAATTTATAGCCAATCTTCACCTGATCCTTAATGACTTTCAAGCCTCTGTATTAAATTCTTTAGCATAACAGAGAATCTGTGCTTATTCAAAACTTCAACTTTCAATTATATCTGGTATCAACAAAATGCTCTTTGTCCATTATCATAGAAAAAGATTTTTGCTGAGTGATTCCATTGCCTTCAGCTTTATGGTTAAACATCTTCAAGGCTTCACTTGAAGGTGACCATGGCAGCCAAAGCAATCACCACAATTAACAAAACCAAATTACTGAGTAATGTTTCTAAACACTGTTTTCATGGTCTTAAGTTTTGGAAGGTTTATATTGCTACTTGAATTTGTTACACATAAATGATTGCTCATTGTTTTCAGAAATCAATTATTACAGACATAGATTGACTTTAAAAGAACAAGTTTACCTTCACCTTCCTCACCAATTCCACCCTCTTCCCCACAGTAACAAAAGTTAGCAGTTTGGCATGTATTTTTTATACCTCTTTCTATCCATTTACACAAAAATGCACATGTAGAGTTTTAGTATTGGAAGATTAAAAATTTACATGAATATTTGGTACTCTCTTTACAATGTGCATTGAACATTTTCCACATGAGTACATACTGAGTTCAGTGATCATATGTTCAGGTTTATCCTATTTTTCTGAATTAATTATGCCATCTTTCACTATTAAAAGTAACTTCATTTGGACAATAAACTCTATGGTCCCCTAATAGAAAGTTATTTGATTAATGAATTAATAGCAGTCTATAAAACCATAATTTGTGTAACCATTGCCTTGTAAATGAATATTCAGATACAGCCTTTTTTGGTATCATGATTAAGACTGCAAGGAACATTGATATACATATATATTTGTGCATGTGTCTGAATAGAATTATAAGATAAATTCTATAAGTCCAATCGTGAGGTTAAAGGATACATACATTTAAATTTTTAATATACCGTCAAGTTGTTCTCTAAAAAGCCACATTGGGTTTTTCTGGGTTTTTTTTTTTTTTTTTTTTTTTTTTTTTTTTTGAGATGGAGTCTCACTGTTGTTGCCCAGGCTGGAGTGCAGTGGCACAATCTAGGCTCACTGCAACCTCTGCCTCCTGGGTTCAAGCAGTTCTCCTGCCTCAGCCTCCTGAGTAGCTGGGATTATAGGTGCTCACCACCACGCCCGGCTCAGTTTTGTATTTCTTTTTTTTTTTTTTAGTAGAGACGGGGTTTCACCATGTTGGCCAGGCTGGTCTTGAACTACCAACCTCAGGTGATCTGCCCACTTCGGCCTCCCAAACTGCTGGGATTACAGGTGTGAGCCACTGTGCCTAGCCCATATTGTTTTATACTTCCATCAATAGTAGCTATGTTCCCATAACCTCACAACTAACTTGGGCACTATACTTTTTTTTTTTTTTTTTTTTTGCCAATTCAATGGGAAACATATTATTTTATTTTTGCTTAAATTTTTATTTCACTGATTACAATTCAGATTGAGCATTTTTTCATGCAACAGTATATTTTGCCTATTTTACAGTGGTTGTTCTTAGGTATTATTTGTGTTTAATGTAATATGTGTACGTTATAAATATTTTCTCACAATATCTCACTCTATTTTCCCAATAATATGGAAAACAAATGTACCAATTCCACAGCTGCTGCACTCAATTTTTATATTCTCAAAAAAATGTTTAAAATACATATAACCCAAAGCATAATGTCCAATTTTCTTATCTTCCAGTGTGTGTGTGTGTGTGTGTGTGTGTGTGTGTGTATATCCAAACCATACAGAAGTATTATGATCAATGGACAGATATGGTCTGCCATGGAATATGTTGTGAGTCATTTTATTTCTATATAATATTTCCTCAAACTTTTTTCAAAAATCAATATTTAATTATAATTTTGAGTACAACAAACAAATATGGATGCCTGTGAATCACTCTAGCTTTTGTGCATAAAATCTCATTTCTTTAGAGAAAGCAAAGCTTAATCAGATTGTTTTGTATTTTTCCCACTTTGACTACATTTCCTAATTTTGTCAGGGTTGAGTTAACCTTTCCCTAGAGGTCACAATGGATTGCATGTATGTCATCCTAGCATGGAACACCTGCCGTGTTAGTCATCTCATTTTTTCAGTAATTCATGAAGAAATTGAGATAACAAGCTTTTTCAACTGGAGAATATGTTTAATAATTTCCAGAGGGACAGAGCATGAACAATAAAGATTTTTTTCAATATTCGGTAGGCAGAGACCAAACACTCTCTCATGTGAATACATGCTCACACCAGTTGCCACTGTTGGTTGTCAAATAATTTTTCTTTTTTGGTTGTATGAAAAAGTTATCTAATGAGATATTGTCTTTTCTCTGAATAAACCACACTGTCTAATAATTAATTAAAATTAGAAATAAAAATAGGCATTAGCAGCAGGAACTCTGGTTAAGAAGACAGTCTTTATCTTTTCGATGTAATAGGCTTTTTATATTCTCAAAATCCTATTGCAACTAATAACAGGCATTATTTCAATATTTTCATTTCCATATTTTCAGTATGACCTGATTAATGTCTAACAAGGCCTCTTCATTTCCACACACCACCCCTTTTAACCGGTAACACAAAGGCTAAACCTGGGCTGTTCAAATGATAACCATGGAAAAATAACTGGAAATAATTGATCTCTCCCTAGTTAGGGTCTGCTTAATAAGCTGTGGGAAATTAGCTCAATTGAACTTGCAGGCCTATCTAATTTATCTTTGTATGTGTACAGATAAATTCTCAAACAAAACTTTAAAGGTATTAGGTGAATATTCTTTTTACCTACACCCAGTCCACACCCCTGTCCACTTTGCATAAAGATCACCTGCACTGATTTATGACATTCTTCATAGTGTCAAGACTCTCCACAGGAATTCACTAATGACAGTGTAGGACTAAGGAATAAAACTTGGTTTTTCAGCCATTTGACTCTGTGCAATTGTGGTAATTCCCTCTGCTCAGATTCCAGTTGTAATTATTACATTAGATGAGATTGGAAAAGCAATATCTTGCTGTCTCATTCCTCTGAGTATTTCAAAGCATTGTCACCATAGCAGGAGCTGTGAATGGTAATCATGGTTCGTCTTTAAAGGATTGGAGTAAAAATGCTTAAAAAGCAAAAGACCGTTTTCTTAATCCCTTAGAGTAATAAAGCATTAATCACATCCAACCCCACCCCGAACCCCAGTCTGATAGAACTCAGCTTGTTTTTGCCAGATTTTATCATTATTTCTAGAATGTGTTTCCTGAAAAATAAAAAAATAAAAAATCATTCACAGACTTTTAACCTAGATATTGATTTGAGAGTTTTTAATAGTCTGTAATGAAGATAAAAATTTGGCATCCTTGACTGGTTTTCTCCATCACCGTTTATTAACAGCTGAATATTAGATTTGGATCCAGTAAATCGAATGTTTTTTTTTTTTTTTTTCTATATGCCATCTGCTGATGCTGAGAAAGAGAATGTTCTAATTCTGCCCTTTATTTATGACAATGTATAAGCCTATTAATCATTTAGGGAAATCTGCTCACCATCACTGCCTACAGTGAACTGTTGCAAGCTTTAGAACTGGAGAAAATAGATTAAATTAAATTTCAATTCTGCTCCTTATTAATTATGTGACCCAGGCAACTTGCCTCCAGTCTCCAAGTCTCATAAAAATGGAGATAATGATACTTAGCTCATAAATTACTATGATAATAAAATGTTAAATGTTCAGCAGAGTGCCTGGCACTTTTTTAGCATTCAAAACAATGATGTTATTATTATTATGTCTTTTCTTTGGTGGATTATTTTATATTAATGAAGGTAGCATTATCTCTCTCAAAACTATGGTAGAAATTTAACTCTCAAACCAATCTGCACCTATAAATTAGGAGAAAACTTAAAGTCCAATTGGCCAGGCATCTTTTGTAATGACTACTTTTATGCACATTACCAGTGAAAGCACATGTAGGTATATCCCTTCTGAAGAGCAGTTTGGCAAAATATGCCAAAAGTCTTAACTATGCCGAGTGTGGTGGCTCGTGCCTGGAATCCCAGTACTTTGGGATGCAAAGGCAGGCAGATATCCTGAGGTCGGGAGTTTGAGACCAGCCTGACCAACATAGAGAAACACCATCTCTACTAAAAATACAAAAAATTAGCCGGGCATGGTGGTGCATCCCTATAATCCCAGCTACTCAGAAGGCTGAGGCAGGAGAATCACTTGAATCTGGGAGGTGGAGGTTTCGGTGAGCCGAGATTGCACCGTTGCACTCCACCCTGGGCAACACAAGAGAAACTCCATCTCAAAAAAAAAAAAAAAAAAAAGTCTTGAATATGTTCACATGCTTCAGGTCAGTATTTTTTTTTTTCCTAATAATGTATTCTAAGGTTTTAATTATAAAGATGTTCATTGAATAATTACATATAATAATACCAAAAAACAGAATCAACTTGTAAATTCATTCGTTATGAATTATGGCTTACAAATAGTCACAACAGGCCAGGCACAGTGGCCTACACCTGTAATCCCAGCACTCTGTGAGGCCAAGGACAGAGATGGCTTGAGCCCAGGAGTTCAGCCTGGGCAACATGGTGAAACCCCATCTGTATACAAAAAATACAAAAATTAGCCAGGTATGCTGGTGCACACCTGTAGTCCCAGCTACTTGGGAGGCTGAGGCAGAAGGATGGCTTCAACCTGGGAAGTCAAGGCTTCGGTGAGCTGAGATCACACCACTGCACTCCAACCTGGGCGACAGAGTAAGTCACTGTCTCAAAAATAAATAAATAAATAAAGGGACAATAGAAGTACAATGAAGGCCACACATGGTGACTCACACCTGTAATCCCAGCAATTTGAGAAGCTGAGGGGGGAGGATTGTTTGAGCCCAAGAGTTCAAGACAAGCCTGGGTAACACAGTGAGATCTCATCTCTACAAAACATGTAAAAATTAGCTAAGTGTGGTGGTGCATGCCTGTAGTCCCACCTACTTGGGAGGTGGGAGGATCACTTGAGCCCAAGAGGTAGAGATTGCAGTGAGCTGAAATCACTGCACTCCAGCTCAGACAACAGAGTAAGACTCTGTCTCAAAAACAAAAATGTACAATGAAAACTCTAGATAGTATATAAAAAATAAATGTAAGAAGGCTTTCTTTTCTTTCTTTTTTTTTTTTTTCACATTGGACATTTGTACAAAGAAGGCTTTCAAAGATGGAAAGAAGAAGGCAGCCTGGCCTGGGCCTGAGGAAGATATGGCTGTGAGTTTCCTGGTTTTCTTTTTGCTGGAGAGGCAGTAATTTCTAAGTGCCAGTGGGATAGACAAAAAAAAAAAAAAAAGCCCCAAGAAGAGCCAGTTCTCTCTAACCAAAGAACAAAGAAAAGGATAGCCTAGGAAGACAGGAAATGTTGATATAATAGCCTCTCCTACCCCTAGCCAAGCTCCACAGAAGAATGTGCAGCCCCACCGCCAACCCTGTCAGCAAAGTCTGAGTGGGGATTAGTGGGGATTATAGATCTTGCCCAGCTGTAACAAGGCACAGTGCTCTAGACCAGCGGAGGCAAGACTTGCATTGCTGCCTGACAGAGACAATCCACCTTTCTCACAGTGTCAGGAGAGATCACAGGGGCATCTGGACTTTCATTCCCACTTGAAGGTAATGAGGTGCCCCTTCACCTCCCCATTGGGGTTGTGTCAGGGGAGGCTGAGTGAACTTCTACTTCCACTTAATGGGAACAAGGCAGTTCCTCGCCACAGCAGTGTTGGTGGAGACCAAGTGCAGAGCAATAATGCCTGAGAGGCACATCCTCTCCCTCTGGCCAGGGTGATGTCATGGTAGCCTAGTGGGAAGCCTGATTCCTCTTTCAATGATCAGTTACGAAAGCCCTACCTTCAGGGTGACAACAGAGAGTGAAGGGGGAATCCAGACTTGCATCACCACCTGTCATTAAGGAAGCAGCTTCCCAACACTTCCCCTGCCAGAACAATGTCAGATAAAAATCTCCTAAACCAGAAGATTTAAGTAAGATCCAGAGTCTTGTGCATAATACTCTAAACATCTACGACACAATTAAGTTACTTGCCATACCAAGAAGCAGGAAGATGTCAACTTGAGTCAGAAAAAACCATGAACAGATGCAATACTGAGATAATGTGGATGTTGTAGTTATCTGATAAGGATTTTATAGCAGCCATCATAAAAATGCTTCAGCAAGTATGATCACGCTTGAAACAAATGAAGCAGAAAGTCTCGGCAAAAAAAAAGGATGTTCTAAAAAAGAACCAAATGGAAATTTTAGAACTGAAAAATGCTGTAACCAAAAGAGAAAACAAAAGAAAAACTTAATAAATGCATTCAACAGAAGAATGAAAAGAAAAGAATCAATAAACTTGAAAATAGAACAATAGTAATAGCCCAATCTAAACAATAGAAAATACACTTTAAAAAAAAATGAACAGAGCCTTAGGAAACTATGGAGCTATAACAAAAGAATTAAATTTATGTCACTAAAGTCCCAGAAAAGAGGAGAAAGAGATCAGGGCTTAATTTTCTTTTTTCCCCCAAGACAGAGTCTGGGTGCTGTCACCCAGGTTGGAGTGCAGTGGCACGATCTCTGTTCACTGCAATCTCTGCCTCCCCAGTCTTAAGCAACCACTCCTCTTCAGCCTCGCAAATAGCTGGGACCACAGGTGTGTACCACCACATCTGACTTTTTTTTTTTATAGAAATGGGGTCTTGTCATGTTGCACAGACTAGTCTCAAACTCCTGAGCTCAAGTGATCCACCCACATTGGCCTCCCAATGTGCTGGGATTACAGGCACGAGTCCCCACAACCAGCCTTAAAATTTCTTTTTTTTTTTAAAGACGGAGTTTCACCATATTGGTCAGGCTGGTCTTGAACTCGTGATCTGCCCCCCTCAGCCTCCCAAAGTGCTAGGATTACAGGCATGAGCCACCGCACCCGGCAAGCCTTAAAATTTCTAAAGATGAAAATACGTGCATATTGAAGAAGCAGAGCAGGTTCCAAATAGAAACTCAGACAAATCTACATCCAGACATATCATCAAACTTCTGAAAACTAAAGATGAAGAAAAAATCTTAAGAGCAACAAGAGACAAATGACACCTTACCTTTGGGAAAAAACTATTCAAATGACAGCAGGGAGAGAGATCCAAGATGGCCGATTAGCAGCAGCTCAGGATTGTAGCTCCCACTGAAAGTGCAGAGAGTGAGTGGACGCCACATTTTCAGACAAATTTTCATAGCCCACGGACCAAGAGATTCTTGGCGGAGGAGCCCCACGGGTCGCCAGCGCGACCCTTTTGGAGGGCGCGGCCGTTTTGCAGGCGCCCCAACGCGGTGGTTCTCAGTCCGGAGTATACGGGACTGAGTGCCCTTTTGGTTGGCGTTGGAGCTCCGGGAAAGCAGAGTCTCCCATTCAGCTGATTAAAAAGCGGACTGAAGTGGGGAACCAGACCGGGAGATTCCCGGGCAGAAAAGCGCCACGAATCTTAACGCTGCCTGTTTCAGCCGGCGTAGTGGGTCGCCGCAGGGGAAGGCTGGTACCCCACTCCACAAAAAAATAAAAATAAAAACAGCGGTTGGAACTGCTGAAGATTGAGAGTTTCACAGCAAGTGCAGCTGAACCCGGGAAGGTCCAGCTCTGTGGGGGGAGGGGCATCCGCCAAAGGAAAATTAAGAAATAGAGGAAACTTTATCACCAGCAAGCTGGACGTCCACTCAGAGACCTAGTCTGAAGGTCAGCAATTACACAGACGACAGGTGGATAAATCCACGAAGATGGGAAGAAACCAGCGCAGAAAGGCTGAAAACACCCAAAATCAGAATGCCTCTCCTCCTACAGAGGATTGCAGTGCCTCATCACCAATTGAACAAGGCTTGATAGAAAATGAATGTGAGGAATCAACAGAATCAGGCTTCAGAAGGTGGATAATGAGAAACTTCTGTGAGCTAAAAGAACATGTTCTAGCCCAATGCAAGGAAACCAAGAACCTTGAAAAAAGGTTTCACGAAATGTTCATGAGAATGGACAATTTAAAGAGGAAAATAAGTGAATTAATGGAGCTGAAAAACACAATACGAGAACTTCGAGAAGTATGCACAAGTTTTAACAGTCGAATTGATCAAGCAGAAGAAAGGATTTCAGAGGTCGAAGACCAACTTAACGAAATAAAACGAGAAGACAAGATTAGAGAAAAAAGGGTGAAAAGGAATGAGCAAAGTCTCCAAGAAATATGGGACTATGTGAAAAGACCTAATCTACGTTTGATAGATGTACCTGAATGTGACGAAGAGAATGAATCCAAGCTGGAAAATATTTTTCAGGATATTATCCAGGAAAACTTTCCTAACCTAGCAAGGCAAGACAATACCCAACTCCAGGTAATACAGAGAACACCACAAAGATATTCCTCAAAAGAGCAACCCCAAGGCACATAATCATTAGATTCATCAGGGTTGAAACGAAGGAAAAAATACTACGGGCGGCCAGAGAGAAAGTCATGTTACCCACAAGGGGAAGCCTATCGGACTCACAGCTGATCTCTCAGCAGAAACCCTACACGCCAGAAGAGAGTGGGGGCCAATATTCAACATCCTTAAAGAAAAGAACTTTCAACCCAGAATTTCATATCCAGCCAAACTAAGTTTCATAAGTGAAGGAAAAGTAAAATTTTTTGCAAACAAGCAAGTACTCAGAGATTTCATTACCACCAGGCCTGCTTTACAAGAGCTTCTGAAGGAGGCACTATGTATAGAGGGGAACAACCAGTATCAGCCACTTCAAAGGACCTGTCAGTAAGCTGCATCCAGATCCATCTTACATGCAAGGATATACAGAGACTCAAAACAAAGGGATGGAGGAAGATTTGCCAACCAAATGGAGAGCAAAAAAAAAAAAAAAAAAAGCAGTAGTTGAAATTCTCATCTCTGATAAAATAGACTTTAAAGTAATAGAAACCAAAAGAAATAAGAGGGACATTGTATAATGGTAGAGGGATCAATGTAATGGGAAGAGCTAACGACCCTAAGTCTATGCGCACCCAATATAGGAGCACCCAGATACATAGGGCAACTTCTTGGTGACTTACAAAGAGACTTGGACTCCCACACAATAATAGTGGGAGACTTTAACATTACATTGTCAATATTGGACAAATTAATGAGACAGAAGGTTAAGAAGGACACCCAGGACTTGAACTTAAACCTCAAACAAGTAAACTTAATAAACATTTACAGAACTCTCTACTCCAAATCCACAAAATATACATTTTTTTTCAGTAACACATCACATTTATTCTAAAAGTGACCACATGGTTGGGAATAAATCACTCCCTAGCAATTGCATAGCATTTCATAGGTTTAAATGAAATATTGGTTGGCTGTTTGTTTGTTATTTTCCTCCCTTATTCCTTCCTGTCTCCATTGTATAACACAATTATTAGTATAAAAAAAGCTTTTAATATCCATTTGTAGACTGCATTCTAGCCTGGGCAATAGAGCAAGATTCCCGTTCTCTCTTCCTTTTTTTTCTTCTTCTCTTTTCTCTTTAATTTCATTCTTTTTTTCTTCCTTTTTTCTCTTTTTCTAAAAAAAAAAAAAAAAGACAGAACTGGATAAGACAGAACAAGGCAGGGAGGGCTCCCTCAACTCAGGCATGCTTTGTTCCCTGAGGGAGGTAAATTTCCTTTTGCTATCCAGGGAAGGGACTCACTCCTAGATACTGCCTTCCACCAGAAGTTTTTTTGGAAATATCAACTGCCTTCTCCCATAGTCATTTTTAATTCTTAAAAAAATGCATAAAAAAAAAAAGACATATGACCTGGTAGAAATAGCATAGATTTCAGATGCAAACCAGATCTGGGTTCAAATCCCACAAGTTTACTTATTCATAGTTTTTTTTTTTTTTCTGAACATCTATTAAAAAAAAAAATGACAGGGAATGTCTCATCCAAAATTATAAAGGCTGGAAGGACTTGGCGCAATATTTTTCAAGTGTAAAAATAAAAAACAGTCAACCCAGAAATCTATATCCAGCAAAAAGACCCTTCAGAACTGAAGCGAAAATTCAAGACATTATCAGATCAAGGAAAACAAGGAGAGTTTGTTAGCTACAGACTTACCCTAAAAGAATGGCTGAAGATATTTCCAAAACAAACAATAAATAATAAAAGAAGGAATTTCAACAACATGAAAAAGGGAAAACAACAGAAAGAGTAAAAAGATGGGTAAACAATAGATTTTTCTTCATTTCTCTAACTTGTGTTTGTTGAAACAAAAATGGTAATTTTTTATTTCAAAAAAATACACAAAATATATGTATGTAAAATAGGCAAAACTCATCCTATGAAGACAATATTACTCTATACCAAAACTCAGCCAAAATATTAAAAGAAAACTAGAAATCAATCTCTCTGATGAATGCAGAAACAAAACCATTAACAAAATACTAGCAAACTAAATCTAGCAACATATGAAAAGGATTATATACCACCACATGCTAGGAATTCAAGAGTGGTGGTCTAACATAAGAAAAACTATTGTGGTAATATACCATATTAATAGACTAAAGGAAAAAAACACATTATCATCTCATATGGATACATACAAAGTGTTTGACAAAACTTCACACTGTTTTATGCTAAAAACACTCAACAAACTAGGAATAGAAGGGAGCTTCCTCAAAGTGATCTAAGAAAATCCCACAGTCAATATCTTACTGAATGATGAAAGACAATGCTTTTCACCTAACATCAGGAACAAGACAAGCATGTCCACTCTCACTCATTCTCTTCAATATTGTACTGGATATTCTAGAGAGAGAACTTAGTCAAGAAAAGGCATTAGTTAAAGGAATACAAATTTAAGAGAAAGAAACAAAACTACAGATCTAAAAATGTAATGTAATTCTTATTAAAAATCTGAGCTGGATTTTTTTTTTTTTTTTTTTTTGCAGAAATTAACAAACTGATCCTTAAATTCATGTGGAGGCCGGGTGCAGTGGCTCACACCTGTATTCCCAGCACTATGGGAGGCCAAGGGGTGTGTATCACTTGAGGCCAGGAGTTTGAGACCAGCCTGACCAACATGGCAAAACCCCATCTCTACTGAAAAATACAAACATTATCCGGGAGTGGTGGCACATGCCTGTAGTCTCAGTTACTCAGGAGGCTGAGGTGGGAGGATCGCTTGAACCTGGTAGGTGGAGGTTGCAGTAAGCCGAGATCATGCCACTGCACTCCAACCTGGGCCACAAGCAAGACCCTGTCTCAAATATATATATATATATGGAAATGCAAGGACCCAGAATTGCTAAAACAATCTTGCAAAAAAAATAAAGTTGGAGGACTCAAACTTTCTAATGTTGAAACTTACTGCAAGGCTACATTAATCGACTGTGTAGTACTGACATAAAGATAGACACCTAGATCAATGGAAAAGAGTTCAGAGTCCAGAATAAATTTATAGTCAACCGTTTTTTGGCAAGATAATAAAGGCAATTAATGGGGAAGAGCAGTCCTTTCAAAAGATAGTGCTAAACAGTCAGATACCTACTTGGAAAGAAGGAAGTTGGACCCCTTCCTTACACCAGACTCGAAAATTAACCCGAAACGGATCATGAACCTAAATGTAAGAGCTACAACAATAAAACTCTCTGAAGAAAACATAGGAGTAAATATTCATAACTTTGGGTTGGGCAAAGACTTTTTACACATGACACCAAAAACACGTGTGACAAAATAAATAAATAGAAATTCATCAAAATTAAAAACTTCGGTGCTACAATCCACATATACCATACAAGAAAGTGAAAAGACAATCCACAGAATTGGTGAAAATATTAGCAAATCATATATCTGATAAGGGATTTGGCTCCAGAATACACACACACACACACACACACGCATGTGTATGGTATATGTGTGTATATGTATATACATATCTCTTATAACTTAGTAACAGAAAGATAAATAACCCAGTTTCTTTTTCTTTTTTTTTTTTTTTTTGAGACAGTTTTACTCTCGTTGCCCAGTCTGGAGTGCAATGGCTCAATCTTGGCTATAATGGTTATAATGGTTCTTTGTCTTTACACTTTTGTATTCCATCTAAAATTACCACAGTGAGTAGGAACATTTTAACCAAAAATAAAATTTTTAAAACAAAAATAACAACTACGGTACTTTATTATTTTAAAACAAAAGTAGTAACTATAGTACTTTTTATTAATTTAGTTAATAGCAAATTAGTCTGTTTCATCTGTCTACATTCATTTGCAAGTTTTCTTTTACTTTTCTCTGTCTTTATCTTCTTCTATCTTTTTACTTGAGGAGTCCCAAGACTGATACTCACTTTGGCATTTCTTTCTCATTTTTCACACAGCATCTGCTAAGGTAAAAACTGTTATAACTTACTGGACGATTGACTTTAGTATATTGATTCTGAAGATTTTGGACTCTATATATGCATTTAAGGATAGCATTTCCATCTCTACAAAGTGGAATCTAGAACCAGATCCAACAATAGACCACTTAGAAAATATACTTTTTTCTATTATATTGAATTTCAAATGTTTTCATTTATACGATTTGTACAAAATGTTAGATTGGAAGCCAAAAAAAAAAAAAGTTTTGAGAGCATAGACGATCCGTCAACCAATTTCTCTATTTTAAAGACATAGTTGAGGTAATTAGCTATCAAATAATCTGAGAGATAGAAATTTAGATTTAAAATAGTCATAATGGTAACAATAGCTAACATTAGTGAGTATCTGCTGTATGTCAGGCATGGATCCAAGCACTTTATGTTTATTGCTCATTGAATTATCCCAATAATCCTAAGAGATAAGAGCTATTGTTAGCCTCCTTTTGTTGTTGCTGTTGTTGTTTTTGTTATAGGATCTTGCTCTGTCGCCCAGGCTGGAGTACAGTGGTGCAATCTCAACTCATTGCAACCTCCGCCTCCTGGGCTCAAGTGATCCTCCCACCTCAGACTCCCAAGTAGCTGGGACTACAGGCTTGTGCCAACACACTAGACTAATTTTTCTATTTTTTGTAGAGACAGAGTTTTGTGATGTTGCCCAGGCTGGTCTCAAACTCCTGGACTTAAGCAATCCACCATGTCAGCCTTCCAAACTGCTAAGATTACAGGCATGAACCACCATGCCCAGCCCATTATCCTCCTTTTATAGATTTTGAAACAGAATCTTAAAATTTTATGCTCACTTAATTTAAGTTTACAAAGCTAATAAATCAGACAAAGATTCAAATCCAGATTTGTCTGACTCCAGAGACAGAACTTTAAACCATAAAGCTTAGAGCACTGGGTTTGTGGGAAAAAAAAAATAATAATAAACCATAAAACTATACATTTTCATTTTTCCATGACACGTTTTTGAAAATCATACAGTTCAATCAATTCTCTTCCTCCTGGAATAAAGCTGATTAAAGATTTAGAGAAGTTGATGAGTTATAATGAGTTACAAAACAAGGGGTACTTTCTCTCTCTCTCTCTTTTTTTTTTGCAAATGAAAAATGAGGTATTTGGGAGAGACACTTTTTTTAAGCTTCATGACTTTGGTGATTTGGGAATAGAAACAGTAATTCTACCTCATTCCAATCCCTTAAGTAAACTCAGCCATTTCGCTGAGACACCCTGGTCCCTCCTGAAGTGACCCCGGGATCTGTATTACAGTTTCGGAATTCCTCATCAGTATCCACCCTGCTTAGAGCTCTGTTCTCCTGATGCCAACATCCCCCACTTTTTTTTTTTGGTTCTTAGCAAACTCTTTCTCTTTGTGGAGCATTTTCCTTGGTGACTAAACTTAGACTCTGGCACACAAGAGAATCTGTCCCCTGGCTTTATATGCTAATACTTTGGAAAAATGATGCCTCATTAGCCTCCCAACTCTGCTCTCTATGGATCCCACCTTCACCCAACTGCTACCCCTCCATCCCCACCCTCACACACACACAGCAGTGAGAAAGATCTGACAAGAGGGAGAATACCATGTCCATGGAAGCAGATAATGTGCTTCTCTCTGGCAATGCCTAGCCATGTCACATTTCTAGAAACTTAGCCACTCATCAGCATAAATCTTAGAAAGAAGGACCTAAAAGAATTGTCAGTCTGGTAGGGCACGGTGGCTCACAACTGTAATCCCAGCACATCGGGAGGCTGAGGTGGGTGGATCACCAGGTCAGGAGTTCAAGACCAGCCTGACCAAGATGGTGAAACCTCGTCTCTACTAAAAATACACAAATTAGCTGGGTGCGGTGGCAGGTGCCTGTAATCCCAGCACTTTGGAAGGCCAAGGCAGGTTGATCACAAGGTCAAGAGTTTAAGACCAGCCTGACCAAGATGGTGAAACCTTGTCTCTACTAAAAATACAAAAATTAGCTGGGTGCGGTGGCAGGTGCCTGTAATCCCAACTACTTGGGAGGCTGAGGCAGGAGAATCGCTTGAGCCCAGGTGGCAGAGGTTGCAGTGAGCCGAGATCACGCCACTGCATTCCAGCCTGGGTGACAGAGTGAGACTCCACCTAAAAAAAAAACCTCTGGGGTGGAAGTCCAGGGATATCACAGAACACAAAGTTGTCTTCAAAAATCGTCACAGCCCGCCATGGTATCTCAAACCTATAATCTCAACATTTTGGGAGGCCAAGGAGAGTGGATGATCACAAGGTCAGGAGATTGAGACCATCCTGGCTAACACGGTGAAACCCCATCTGTAGTAAATATACAAAAAATTAGCTGGCATGGTGGCTTAAGCCTGTAGTCCCAGCTACTCAGAGGGCTGAGGCAGAAGAATTGCTTGAACCCAGGAGGCAGAGGTTGCAGTGAGACAAGACTGGCACCATTGCACTCCAGCCTGGGTGACAAGAGTGAAACTCCACCCCCCAAAACAACAACAACAACAAAAAGCCAGTCACACTCTGCATATTTATCGGAGAAAAAAATCTCAGGGAAGAAATTCTTAAACTTCTCTGCATCACCCATTTCAAGGTCTGATCATGTGTTTTTCAGGAGGAGTACTCAAAAGTAAGGCAGTTTCAAATGAAGACACCAGGGGAAAAAATGTGAAGTGATTATAAGCAGTGGAAATAAAATTTAGGATTTGTTGGCAGTGTTTATTGAAGAAGAAGGAGGAGAAGGAGTAGGAAGAAAGAGAAGGAAGGAATGAGGGAAGGAGAAGAGGTAGGAAAGAGTTTATAAGTCTGGTGGGGAAGAAATGAATGCTTTGTCAAAAACATTTCAGATGCCGAAATTCTATTATTGTTTCTAGCTAACTAGAATGTTCTCCCTTCCCTTTTTGATGGATTATTTTCTTCTCATTCTTCAAATCTCACTTCCTCCTTCAGACTTCATTGATCAGTGCTTTCCTTCGCTGACATCCCTTCAGTGATATTTATGGTCGATTTATAGCCTTTGATTTTTGTCTAAATTTCAGCAATTGCTCACTCCCCACCCTGACTGGCTTCTTCCAGCACAGCTCCTAACACCCCTCACCCTGCTCACAAACACTCATCAAGTCCAAACCAGCCTGGCAGGTAAGGCCTTCCATAATTTGGCTTCAGCCCATGATTCCAAACAACCTTATTTTCAGCTCTTCACTTCTTATTAATAACCATATGGCAGTGACCTTACGTTTTGATGGCTAACAGCAATGCTCACACATTCAGGTCACAAGCACGTGTCTTGCTATTAGGAGATTTGTAAAGGAAACAGCAGAAGCAGTCCCTCCCCAGAAAAATGCACGGTCTAATGGAGGTGAAATTAACTTCAACAATAAACTTAAGAGTCATATTGAAGATGCACTTGCACTGACTCAGACACTCTCTGCAGAGAATCTGAAGAAGAAAGAGCAGGAGCGTCAAGGCATAAAGCACTCAAGAGTTGACTTCAGAGGCTGTCACTAAATAATAGGCAATGTTGTTCACTAAGCCTTGTACCAAAACTGATGGGGTCAAGGGTCATCCAAATACAACTTTATTCTTTAACAATTCTCTTTAATCTTGTCCACCTGAGGCTAGACAAATGTACCCTCTTCTTAAAGAAACAGATTTGGGGCTGGGTGCAGTGGCTCACGCCTGTAATCCCAGCACTTTGGGAGGCCAAGGCAGGTGGATCACGGAGTCAGGAGTTTGAGACCAGTCTGGCCAAGATGGTGAAATCCCATCTCTACTAAAAATACAAGAATCCCAGCTATTCGGGAGGCTGAGGCAGGGGAATTGCTTGAACCCAGGAGGTGGAGGTTGCAGTGAGCCGAGATTGCGCTGTTGCATTCTAGCCTGGGCAACAGAGACCCATCTATCTCAAAAAAACAAAAAAAAAAAGAAAAAAAGAAGAAGAACAAAGAAAGAGATTTGGATAGACAGGGAAACAGGGAATAGGATGTTTTGATTCTGCTGAACTCAGTTGCTTCGTTATGAAATCAGCCTGCAATAGGCTTTCAAAAGGCTTTCCAAGTGGCTTTGAAATAATAGGGGGAGTGAGTGGCCCATAAAGCAACATTTGACTGAACTGTGAGAGGACTCGATCACCAAAGACATTGCCGGATCTGTTATCTGACTAGTCAGTCAAGGAAATTTACTTTGATGAACATAAATGGACATTTTTCACAATGATCATTATTTACAGATGCAAGTGCTATGTGAAATACAGTACTTAAACTCAGCTGTAATTTAACACTACCTATTTCCATAATGAGTGTTCAAAAGGATGAATCAATAGACCCTCCAAGAGAACATGTAATAGCTTTTAAGAATATAGGAGTGCCTTCAATTATTTGAATTAAAATCAAAATTGAGGAATAAAAATTATAACTTTTCTGTCTCTGTAGGGTTGGCAGTAAATCACCAAAGAATATACGCAATTTCATTCGTTTGTATAAACAAGACAAGACATTATATCTGTTTTGAAAATAATAATGCAAAAAAGGAAATATATGAACTTGTTTTTCATTCAAATATACATATATACTTGTAACATGAGAAACTGACTATTGGCGTGGCTTGTTTTACACTGAAAATAACCCAGGAAACCCCTATGCCAATATAACTTGTGAACTCAAAATATCTGAGACAGGTCTAAGTCAATTTAGAAAGTTTGGTTAAGAACACACCCATAACACAGCCTCAGGAGGTCCTGACGACCAGTGCCCAAGGTGGTCAGAGCACAGCTTGCTTTTTAGGGAGATATAATATATCAGTCAATATATGTAAGATTACATTGGTTCTATCTGGAAGGGTGGCAGGCAGCAGCTTCTAGATCATAGGTAGATTTAAAATTTTTCTGATGTCCATTGGTTGAAAGACTTATTATCAGTAGAAAGGAATGTCTAGGTTAAGATAAGGGATTGTGGAATGGTGGCTCAAGCCTGTAATCCCAGCACTTTGGGAGGCCAAGGTGGGTAGATCACCTGAGGTCAGGAGTTCAAGACCAGCCTGACCAACATGGCGAAACCCTGTCTCTACTAAAAATACAAAAAAATTAACTGAGCATGGTGGCAGGCACCTGTAATTGCAGCTACGTGGGAGGCTGAGGCAGGAGAATCACTTGAACCCGGGAGGCAGAGGTTGCAGTGAGCCGAGAACACACTATTTGGCCGGGCGTGGTGGCTCATATCTGTAATCCAAGCACTTTGGAGGCCAAGGCAGGTGGATCACCTGAGGTCGGGAGTTCAAGACCAGCCTGACCAACATGGTGAAACCCCGTCTTTAAAAAAAAAAAAGGGATTGTGGAGACCTAGGTTTTATCATGGCGGTAAAGCTTCCAAGTAGCAGGCTTCTGAGAGAATGGACTGTAAATGTTTTTTATCAGACTTAAGGCCTGCATTGATATTAATGTTGGAGGGGTATAATGAGACATGTCCAACCCCCCACTTCCCATCATGGCCTGAGCCAGTCTCTCAGGTGACATTTTTTGAGTGCCCTGGTGGAGGAGGAAGTTCATTCAGATGGTTGTGGGGGTTTTTGAATTTTATTTTTGGTTGACAAACTCATTCTAACCCCTAAATATTAGATTATTTTGAGATTTTAAATTATTTGTTGTCACATAGGTTAAAAAATAGTTGTTTAAACTAAACATTTGTGTGTGTGGACACAATCATTTGCGTGTGTAGACACAATAATCACTCTCATCATCATATGATTTTACATTTTTTTTAAGCAGGCATTTTCTACTCATACACAAGCTAACAAAGAGAGGTATCCCTACAACTCATGTAGATGGCAGTAATGACTGAATTTCATCCCTTTTATTCTAGACTCTTCTGACAGAGCGTGTGCAATGATGTGATTTTATTTAATATTTCCCCTTCCTGGGCCCATAGATAACCATGACTTAAAAGCATGGATTCATGTTTTTCCTGGAAATTTTCTAAGCATAATTTCAAAGCGTAGCAAAGAAAACACACCATTACCGTTGCCACAGTTTTAGTGATCATCTCTTGAGACATTAATCACATTCTGCTTTGTGTCACTATTATTTTCTTTAAACACAGGCAGGTTGTGCCTTGTTCATCTTTCTATCTTCCACAGTGCTTAGCTATGCACATTATAGGTACTTGCCAAATATTTGTTGAGTGACCGACCAAATAAATGAATAACTAATGATTGCAGCCATACTTGTATTCAGAAGAAAAGAGTGGAACAAACCCAGTTGTTTGCCTTTCCTTGATGGAATAAAAAACTAGATTCTAATGGAGCAGTTTGGATTTCAGCAAAACTAACCAAGGTCCTTCTCAATTAACTTTACTCTCAATCACAAATTAAAAAAAGAAAAAATATGAATGCCCCTCTGAAATTTCTTAGAAGTCTTTTTATAATTCTGATGAAGAATAAATGACTTACAGAGTTTGGGGGGTTTTCAGAGTTGAAAGTTTGGGGGAGGGTTGCTTTGACATTGAAGTACATTCTCCAATTCCTTCCCTTCTTTATGGACACACACACACACACATCAGATGTTACATCTCAAGAAGTTTTTGGGTACCCCCTGAGTTAAGGCTGGCCTATAAATACTGACACTTCCCTAGGGTTTTGTCTTTGGCTTGCATTTCTTCCTAGTCTTCGTGTTCTCATTGAGTGATGCTATTCACTTCCATGGTTTTAACCTTCATCCATATGCTTAGAACTTCTAAATCATTACCCCTAAAAACAACATGTCTCAAGCTTCAAATTTATATATTCAGCTGCCTAGTAAATCTCTATTTCTGGACATTCTTTAATTTCCTACATTCAGAACTTTCATCATTATTATTATTTTGTAAAGACAGGATCTCTGTATGTTGCCTAGGCTGGTCTCCAACTTCTGGGCTCAAGTGATCCTCCTGCCACAGACTCCCAAAATGCGGGGATTACAGGTGTGAGCCACCACACCTGGCCAAGTTAAAACGTTCAAAATCTCACGTCCCCACTGTTTCACACCAAAAACAAAACAAAACAAAACAAAAAGACAAAACATCTTCTTTCAATTATTAGCATTTCCATCTATCTAGTCATATAAGACAAAAACCTGGGGTTGTTTTCTAAGCTTGGGGTCAGAAAACTATAACGCATGGATCTGTTTTTATAAATGAAGTTTTATTAGAACACGGCACCACCCATTTGTTTTGTCAATGGCTTCTCTCACCTACTGCAATGGTAGAATTGAGTTCAACTAAGGCCAAAGGGCCCAGCCTAAAATATTTACTATTTAACCCTTGTCAAAAAGTAGGTTGTCAATCCCTGTTTTAGAGCATTCCTTCTCTCCTCTATTTTTCCCTTCTAGATAGTTCTCAAATTCATCCCTGTCATCTCTTGAATTTTGGCTCCGATCATCTTTCACCTGGACTATTGAAACAAACTCAACCCCATCACTCACTTGCCACCCAAGTGATAACACCTAAAACACATCTTGATTGCTATATACTGTTGGGGGCAATTCTTCATTTGCCTGTAATATTTCTGCATCTTTTGTGAGCAGAGATACTGACAGCTTTTGTTTTTTCAAGACTGCTTTTTCAAGAATATTTTATACAAAAATATGTCTTCCTTCAGAAAAAAGAGCAGACCTGTTTGCTGTCTGCTATAACAAAGATAATATATCCTTCCAAGGCAAAGATTGGGCAGATTTGCATGCATCTTTCTTACTAAATATTGCCAAATCCTAAGCTCAGGGTTTCTTGGCTGTAATACAAACCCACTGCATGCACAACATCTACCTGGACCCACCTTCCTGTGGCCCCCTTTAGAACTCAGAGAACAAGATAAACCAACGTAGACATGAAGCTCATGCTGCCTATTGTGCCATGAGTAACAGAGTCTTTTGTCTCTGATTCAGGAGTCTTGTGTCTTCTACAAGCATTTGTGAAACTATAGCAGCCTAACTTGTTAGCTTGCAAGCAGGTTAAAAATCTCAGACTCTTCACAGTTCTTGACAATCGCCTCAATCTTATTTCTCTTCATCATCTATAGACCGAAGTCTGTGGTCTTTAGCCTGGGATATAAGGTTGTCAGTGACCTGAGTACACCTTTTCCTGTAGCCACATCTTCTGCCATTCCCTCTCCCCCATAATATTCACTCATAATTCATAGCTGTCAATAACTCTCCAATTAGCACATCCTATTCTGTGTCTTCCCACCTTTGCTCATACTGAATTGTTTTCTAATCTCCCTAAACAAATTTCTGCTTTTTCTCTGCCCCATCCCAGCCTTCCTTGGCCTATGATCTCCTTTTTATATGTCAAACCTAGTTCAGGCATTATCTTCATCCAAACTGGCCAAACTCACCGCTCTTTCTCTCTAGGTTCCTAGAGCAACAGGAGAACAACGCAACCATAGCCTTTGCCATGTTTTTGGAAGTGTCCATTTGTGTGCCTGTCCCATCCATCAGACTTTGAATTCCTAGCATAAAAAGACAGTATCTGCTTCATGTTGGTGCCCCCAGCGACTCATTCAATGTCAGCCAATGGGGATGCTCAGGAAATTGTCATTTAATCGACCTGAATTGAAGTACACTAAACTGATGCAGTAGCTCTAAGGCCTTTAATTATCACTTGGGAGAAATAAAAAATTATTTTTACTCATATTTGGTTTTTTTGTTTTGAAATGGAGTCTTGTTCTTTCATCTAGGTTAGAGTGCAATGGCATGATTTTGGCTCACTGCAACCTCTGCCTCCTGGAGTCAAGCGATTCTCCTGACTTAGCCTCCTGAGTAACTGGAACTACAGGCACACGTCACCACGCCCAGCGAATTTTTGTATGTTTAGTAGAGATGGCGTTTCGCCATGTTGACCAGGCTGGTCTCGATCTCCTGACTTCAAGTAATCTGCCCGTCTTGGCCTCCCAAAGTGATGGGATTACTGGCATGAGACACTGCGCCTGGCCTTTATTTTTACTGGGGAGATTTCTTTCTTTTAAAACACTATTTTTCCATTTAAAGTATGATTCATTAAGTCTCAAGACGTTCCAGAGAAGGTAAGAAATATCAAACTCCAGAGGTTTGGTATTTTCCAAATGTAGTTATGTTCTCCAAACTGTATTGGGTTTGCCAAATGATTCCTGATATCAGTAACTGAAAGCAGTCCAATTATTTAACACTATGCACTTGAGAAATATACTAAATAGGCTGAGCGTGGTGGCTTAAATCTGTAATCCCAACACTTTGGAGGCTGAGGAGAGTGGATCACCTGAGGTCAGGAGTTTGAGACCAGACTGACCAACATGGTGAAACCCTGTCTCTATTAAAAATACAAAAATTAGATGGGCGTGGTGGCAGGCATCTGTAATCCCAGCTACTTGGGAGGCTGAGAAGAGAATCACTTGAACCCAGGAGGAGGAGGTTGCAATGAGCCAGTATTGTGCCATTGCACTCCAGCCTGGGCAACAGAGCAAAGTTCCATCTCAGAAAAAAAAAAAAAAAAAAAAAAAAAAAAAATAAATATATATATATATATATATATGGCATGTTCTACCTTTAGTTCTTCTCTTTTTTTGGAAACAAAGTCTTGCTGTGTTACCCAGGTTGTAGTGGCAATCTCAGCTCACTGCAACTTCTGCCTCCTGGATTCAAGCAATTCTCCTGCCTCAGCCTCCCAAGTAGCTGGGATTACAACGCAAGCCACCACCTCAGACTAATTTTTGTATTTTTAATACAGATGGGTTTTCACCATGTTGACTAGGCTAGTCGAGAACTCCCGACCTCAAGTGATCCACCCACCTTGGCCTCCCAAAGTGCTGGGATTACAGGCGTGAGCCATTGCACTTGGCCTCTACCTTTACTTCAAGCTACATTAGAAAACCAAAAATCTTCCCCCTCCCTAGTTCAAATACAGAGCAGAGCCTTAGATTAAATACAGATCCATATTGAACTAAGACAACCAGTTCACAAAAACAAGTTCATTCTTTTCTGAATGTTTGACTTACCAGTGGAAAGTGTAAGGGGTCAAACTACACAAACATAATCCATCATATGCTACTAAATTAATGACTCCAGAAATACACATTTAGACTTCACAAGTGGTAGTGGTTCTAGAACTTGAAATATCTTATTGAAACATTTAGCTATTAATAAGAAAAATGGAAAATGTTTACTGTGAGAATATGTTTCTCATTGTCTTGTGAATACTTTAGTATTGGATAGGAAGTCTAAAGCTTTCTAATCTCTTTTGTATTCTTATAAAAATCTATGGCTTGGCCGGGTGCGGTGGCTCACGCCTGTAATCCTAGCACTTTGAGAGGCTGAGGTGGGTGGATAACCTGAGGTCAGGAATTCAAGACCAGCCTGGCCATCATGGTGAAACCCCATCTTTATTTAAAAAAAAAAAAGAAAAATCTTATGGTTAGCATATTGTTGGGGTTCAGAAACCAATGCCCCAAAATATGGAGCTTTGACATGTTGAACTGGAGAAGGCTTAAGATCTCTTTGACCTCCCCTTTCCCCCGATACTGTCTCTCCCAAAGCACAGGATGAAGTTGAAGTTCTTTTATTTACCTAAGATCCAGACCCCTCAACAGAAACAATTGCTTTTTCTTCTCTTTCCTATAAGACCAAGAATGTAACCACCCCTGACCAGACCCTGCCATAAGATAGTGTATAAATTAATCCCTGTGGCCTAAACCATTCATTCTTCCTAGTAATCTTCCCAATAGAATTTCTGTTCTCCCCCCTTCTATAAGCTGCTTTGCCAGGATGGTATATAAACTTCTGAAATATCTTGGGGGATGAGTAATCACTTTGTGGTTTTCCCTTGTACACACATTAATTACATTTCTATGCCTTTTCTCCAATTAATTCACCTTTTGTGAGTTAATTTTTCAGTGAAACTTCAGAGGGCAAAAGAGTTTTCCCTTGACCCTACAATATCTTTTTAAGACAGCAGACTTTCAAGCCTATGTCAAAAAACAGTTTATAGATGATTTCAAAGGGTATTGACAATAACACACACATACACACAACATGTCTTTGTCTATTTCCTCAGAATAAAATACTATGAAAACAAAAATTCAGGATCTTGAAAACTAATCCGTGCACTCAACATCAAAATTCTAAAGGTACAGATGCTCAGTAGGGAAATATGTTCAAGACAGTTAGAAAGTAGCTTTCCAATGTTGACAATGCAAAATTATCACAATATTTGCAGAAGAGAATTGCAACAAAAGACTTGGGTATTTAATTCATTAGCTTTAATTTCTCCCCGAATATCAAGGGGATTAAATTAATTTGCATCAGACTTTGATGTTAATCCTGAGGAATTTATTAACCCCGTTCTAGCATTGCTTTAGAAGTACTTTCTTTTCTTCTACATATTCTGAGATTTTAACCACTCAGGTACCAGGAAGGTTCAGCAGAACCTCAATGTAAAATCACCAGTCATTCAGGCTTGGGTCCCTGAGACAGCTGCAGTCAGATTCAATGTGGGACATCCCAGGCACCTGCTGTGCTGATAGTTTGGAGGAGTGCGAAGTCTTATACCAATGGGATGAGGTTTCCTTGTGTGCTGGTATTTAATTGGGCATGGCCAACTCTGCTAAGTATGAGTAAATAACAGGCAAGATATAATAGCTGTCAGATGCATTCGAACCAGAGCAAGTCCATCTTGAATAGGGGCTGGGTAAAATAAGGCTGAGACCTACTGGACTGTATTCCCAGGAGGCCAGGCATTCTAAATCACAGGATGAGATAGGAGGCTAGCACAAGATACAGGTCATAAAGACATTGCTGATAAACAGCAGGCAGTACAGAAGCAGGCTAAAACCCACCAAAATCAAGATGATGACAGAAATAACCTCTGTCTCTTTACTGATCATTCTTTGCTAATTATAATGCATTAACATGCTGAAAGACACTCCCACCAGTGCCATGCCAGTTTACAAATGACATGGCAACATCAGGAAGTAACCTATGCGGTCAGAAAAAGGGAGGGCAATACCTCAGTTCCATGTTTTGTCCACTCCTTTCCCAGAAAACTCATGCATAATCCACCCCTTGTTTATCATTTAATCAAGAAATAACTATAAGTATCCTTAGTTGAACAGCCCAGGCCACTGCTCTGCCTAAGGAGTTGCCATTCTTTTATTCTTTTACTTTTTTTTTTTTAAAGACGGGGTTTCACCATGTTGATCTGGCTGGTCTTGAACTCCCAACCTCAGGTGATCCTCCCACCTTGGCCTCCAAAGTGCTTGGATTACAAGTGTGAGCCACCACGCCCGGCCCCTATTCCTTTACTTTCTTTATAAACTTATGTTCACTTTATGAATTTGCCTCAAATGCTGTCTTGCATAAGCTCCAAGAACCCTCTCTTGGGGTCTGGATGGAGATCCTTTCTGGTAACAATATTTACAGCATTCAAACATTTACTATATGAAAGTTTGTGTTTTACTGGCTCAAATATGCTTATTAGAATGGTGACGCAGAAGTGGGCCGTCTGGAGCAGCCATTGCCATTACCCTGGCTGCAGCAGAAAGGCGAGGGAAGTGGCAGCAGGAGTGGCTGCAAGAGCAGCAATGGCAGAGGTGGGTCCCCTGTGCCCATCCCCGAGGCAGCCAACTGAACCACCCCGTTCTTGCGCAGGAGGGGCAAGACCCACCCCCAGGCCCAGAGCCTCCCCGACTCTGGAGTCCAGGCCCTGCATCTGCTCTAGCCCGCTGCTGCAGGGTAGGCACGGGGAGGAGGTGGAGCTAGGCCTGGGGCAGTGCAGCGCTCCTTGAAGTTAGTGGGAGCTACGGACAAGCAGGAGCGCCTGCAATGCCTGCCTCCCTGAAGCCACTGTGGTGGGGCCCCGGCCGAGCTGCCTGCCTGAGGGGGGAGCAGCGCAGTCAGGCACAGAAGGGTACGCAGAAAGGGGCCCAGGAGGACCTGATGCCCCCAACCTAGGCTGCAAGGAGGCGTGTCCTGCTGGGGCTGCCTGCAGGCTCCACAGGAAGCAGGCTCCATCTCTACAGTCTGCACCTTCCGGGCCTGGGAAGGTCCCCAATGCCTCTGCAGGCGCGAATGTCTGTTCCCACTGCCTGGCCTCTTCCTGCTCCCAGAACCCGCTCCGATCTCAGAGCAAGCAGGGTTGGCGATGAGCCTGGGCACTGCGGCAACCTGGCCAGGTGGGCACACACTCAGGGCAGCACTGACACGCCAGCCCCATCTGGACTTTATGGGCGCCAACGAGCACGGGGTTGGGGGAAGCCAACGGGGTGCTGAGGGGCAGACTGCTGCTGGCCTGCAGGTGCCTAGTGGCAGAGCAACCTGGGTACTATGGATGGCTGCAGGAGGCAGGCTCCTGGGCAGAAGGGGGAGGGGTCTCCCATGAGTCCCTTCAGGACAAGGAGGGCCTGACGGCTGGGGGCTGGGCTGCCAGTCCCGCAGACCAGAGTGGGAATTTGTGGCGCCCTTTCCAGGACTGCCCATGGCCGCCCATGGACCAATAGGAGCTCGGTTCCTCCTCTCTGAGGTCCATAAAAGCCCCAGGTTCAGCCAGAGCTAGACAAATGATGGGACGAGCAGCTGCAGAAGGAGCTATCCTCTCTGCTGGAAGCTGAACACTTGTTGGAATGACCTACCTGCAGAGAAAACCTACCCTCTCTGCTAGGAGCTGAACACTCGCAGGACACCCTGGCTGCGGAAAGGAGCTGCCCCATCCCCCGCCCCCGGCCGTTGGTCTCCTCTGAGTTGTTCTCTCTTGATAAAGCTCCTCTTCATCTTTCTCATCCTTCACTTGTCTATGTACCTCATACTTCCTGGTTGCAGGACAAGAACTCAGCATCCGCTGAATGGTGAGGCTAAAAGAGCTGCAACACAGGCTGGGGCAGTGGTTCACGCCTGTAATCCCAGCACTTTGGGAGGCAGAGGCGGGCAGATCACCTGAGGTTGGGAGTTCGATGCTAACATAGAGAAATCCCATCTCTACTAAAAATACAAAATTAGCTGGGTGTGGTGGTGCATGCCTGTAATCCCAGCGACTCGGGTGGCTGAGGCAGGAGAATTGCTTGAACCCAGAAGGCGGAGGTTGCAGGTGAGCCCATATCGCGCCACTGCACTTCAGCCCGGGCAACAAGAGCGAAACTTCATCTAAAAAGAAGGCCGGGTGCTGTGGCTCACGCCAGTAATCCCAGCACTTTGGGAGGCTAGGGCGCGTAGATCACGAGGTCAGGAGATCAAGACCATCCTGGCCAAGATGGTGAAACCCCGTCTCTACGAAAAATATAAAAATTAGCTGGGCGTGGTGGCACTTGCCTGTAATCCGAGCTGCTTGGAAGGCTGAGAGGCAGGGGAATCACTTAAAACGGAGTGGGAAGTTGCAGTGAGCCGAGATCATGCCACTGCACTCCAGCCGGGCCACAGAGCGAGACTCTGTCTCAAAAAATTAAAATTAAAAAAAAAAGAGCTGTAACACAACCACAGCTGAAACAGGCCCCTTGCTTGCCACGTTGCAGGCACAGAGGAGAAAGAGCTGCGGCCCTTTGGTGAGCCCAGACCTGACAGCTCCCTGAGCCAGGGCTGTGACTCCCTTTTGGGGCCCTGCAATTCCTGGCATCTTCAAGCTTCCAGGTGCCACTGTGTTCTCTGGTGCCAGTCAGGGAAGCTGCTTGTGGTGCACCTGGTTCAGACATAGCCTCACCAAGAGCCAGTGCCCATGCCAGCACATGGAGCCCCCTACTTCATGGCAGCAGCTGGCATGTCTGACTGACTACGCAGTGGCCAGGCCCCACGCTCACTCTCACACCCCTTGCTGCTCCACAACTGACTTGCAGTCTCCCCTGGAGGTATGGGATCCAGGCCAGTAGGGTGAGCTGAGTGAAGCCTGCCAGGCTGAGTGGGCAGAACGAGCCCAGCGGGCCTGAGCAAAACTAGGGCAAATGTGCCACCAGCCACAAGTTTCTGGCCAGAAAAGTGACACCTCAAAGATCCCATAACAATAGACTTTAAAAATCAGGCAGTATCTGCTTACAAAAGGGTGGTGGCAATTGAAAAATCTGTAGTTTATTTTGGCGATTACTATCCCCCTCCCCAGCTACCTCCTTTGTTTCAAGAAGAATGACCATTTTTAAGACAAAAGCTCTGGGGCCCCAGCACGGTGGCTCTGTAATCCCAGCACTTTGGGAGACCAAGGTGGGTAGATCACCTGAGGTCAGAAGTTTGAGACTAGCCTGGCCAATTTGGCGAAACACTGTCTCTACTAAAAATACAAAAAATTAGACAAGTGTGGTGGTGGGTATCTATAGTCCCAGCTACTCGGGAGACTGAGGCAGGAGAATCATTTGAACCCAAGAGGCGGAGGTTGCAGTAAGCCAAGATCGTACCACTGCACTCTCCAGCCTGGGCAACAGAGTGAGACTCTGTCTCAAACAAACAAACAAAAAAAAGCTCTGGGTTTGCAGGATGCCTAATATAAAATGTTATTTTAATGATTGCTTATCATTTCTACTATCTCACAGACATTATTTTCTCACTAATTTCTGATTCATCACGGTTTATTTTTCTCACTGCAAGAATTATACCATATTGCACATTATGTTTTCAGTATGTTGATGTTTTTCACAGTTTTACTTTACAGATTCATTTTACTTTTAGATTCATATTGTAGTTGCATCCTTTAGTACTGATTGACATTACAGCATTTTCTCCGGGGCCGATAAAAGCACATGCCTGTTGTCATGCCTCCAAATGTTCTCCTTTGAAATGAGTCCATCTTCTAAAGAAGAGATTTTAATGACAAGACTAATTCCAAATCAAGGTTTTAAAGACTTGCACAAGACAAGTCAGAAACTAGAAAACTATTCTATTTTCTGATAGAGCTACAGATATTACAATTTTGTCTTTATTTCTATCTACATTTTATGACAAAGGAAACATGAATATAAATGAGCCCCTGCTTCTTTCTTTTTTTTTTTTTCAGACAAAGTCTCACTCTGTCATCCAGACTGGAGTGCAATGGTGCAATCATAGCTCACTGCAGGCCCAAACTTTGGGCTCAAGTAATCCTCTCACCTCAGCCTCCCTAGTAGCTGGGACTGCAGGTATGTGCCACCATATCCAGCTAGTTTTTTGTGTGTTTTTATTTATTTGTTTTAATGTTTTTGTAGAGACAAGGTCTCACTATGTTGCCTTAGTTGGCCCTTTACTTTTTAGAAGAAAAATAGTGGTTGTCTATGATTAAAGACCATGCTTTAATTTAAACCTGAAAAAATCTAAACTTATAACTCCTAAATTAAAAATCCCAGCAAGGACTAAAGTCTGATTTTTTATCTTGCCCAAATTCCTATCTAAGAGGTCTGGGGAGTCATGCCCTACAAACCATGAATTCTCATCAGATGGCTTTTATTTAACACTGTATATCATTACCTTTTTTCCAATCTGACTCTGGCATAACATTATGAGATGAGGAAGAAAATAAAAATATTTTATCCGAAAATATGTTTCTTTGCCATATTTTGAAATGACCCTGCAAAGCGGTTCTTTTTGAGGGAAAATTTACATCTATAAAGAATCTCTATTAACGTAGCTAGATCTTTTTCTTCCAGACGCTCCCAATTCTAAAGAGATTAACTAAGATCTGAATAGGAAACATTTGTCATCTATTAAGAATTCAAAAGAACTTTGGTCTCCACAATCTTAACCTGAACATTCCCTTTCTATCAGTCTCAGGTCTTTAGACAAACTCAATCAATTGTCAACCAGAAAATGTTTAAATTCACCTATAGCCTGGACATCCCCAACCTGCACCCCCACCCACCCACATTGAGTTGTCCCACATTTCTGTACCAAACCAATGTATTTCTTAAATGTATTTGATTGATGTCTCATGCCTCACTGAAATGTATAAAATCAAGCTACCAAGCTGCGCCCCAACCACCTTGGACACATGTTCTCAGGACCTCTTGAGGACTGTGTTACAGGCCATGATCACTCATGTTTGGCTCAGAATAAGTCTCTTCAAATATTTTAGAGTGCAACTCTATTTTTATAATTTTATTTACAAAAATAGAGTAAATAAATGTAAATAAATTTATAAAAATAGAGTTAACCATAGCTGGTGTCAAAATTGCTGGAAACATTAAAAAGCAGCAAAATAACATTTGCCCTCTTAATACAAGGGTCTTAGTCCAGGTCTTGTCATCAAATCACTGAATCTATTTATCCAAATATATCTGTCCACATTCTTCACTAAATGCATTTAGTCTAAGCCACTCATAATTCTGACATAGTTTATGTCTGCATATTAGATTACTCTGCTGTACTGTTAAAAATTCAGCTTCAGTAAAATGGGACTGGATGATTTTTAATCTTATATTTTCAAACTTTCTATGTTCTAGAATTCCCGATGTAAACAGATATCATGTTCAATGGTTTTACAAGCCTAAAAATCTGGCATTCTTTCTTAAATCATAATCACTTCTGCAGTAATAACTGTGGCCTTTTACTGTTATCTACACAGAAAATACAGCTCAGTATTTGGATGGGAGACAGCACAATTTATGACAGATACAAACAAATTGAAAGAGAAATACTAGCAACTTTCTAAGGAGCAGAAACTTTCTAACGCCCTGTTTTTATTAAATTGAAAGTGATATGAGCTAATGAAAGCAGCATCTCTAGGTGTGACATGGCTATGGAGACCCAAGATATAAAAAGAGGAAAATAAGAAGTCTTTTCTACTAAGCTACAATATGAAGAGATATCAGTACTTTCAAAAGAATATAAACTTCTAGAGGAACATAGGATCTCATGGTGTCCTCATAGGAAGTCTTTAGGAAAGAAGAAAAAAGAAAGCTACCAATATCCTAGCCATACCTCAGGCTCCTTGCTGTTATGTACACAGGAGATTCAACTGAACAGAAGGATGAGTGAGAGAGTAGAGGTTTTCAAATGTGCCTACATTAGTTTGAGAAATTTCACAGTGAAATTCATCATCCATATTTATGTATCATATTCACAGTTTTCTTATAAATACACACAGTAAGTCCTCACTTAACATTGTCAACAGGTTCTTGGAAACTGCGAATTGAATCGAAATGGCAAATAAACCATTTTTGCCATCGGCTAATTGACATAAACAAGAGTTAAGTTCCTATGGCATATTTCTGATATAGGGGCTAAGGGAAAACTTCCCTTTCACCCTCTGAAGTTTGACTAAAATAAACCAGTTGACAAAAGGCAGATTAATGGGAGAAATGGCATATAACTACATGTACGGGAGAGAACCACACAGTGATTACCCCCCCACCACCCCAACCAATGGGGTACAAAATCTTGGATAGCCTTTTTTCAGTGGAGAGTAATATAGGTAATTCTACTGATGGGTAATAAATGATTACTAGGTAGAATGAATGGATCAGAGAACAGAGATTAACTTGTAAATGATTATTTTTCGAAATTGAATGAGCCAGATATTATCTTGTGAAAGGATTCATTCAGGTGTTGTTCAATTCTTCAGTCTTCTTTTCTGCAGTAGATAAGGAGACAACAGGGAGGGGAAAGTAAAACAATTGTTCTCATTGATGGATCCATCATGTCTTTATGTAGATAGAAGAAAATTCTCTCCCAGTGTCTACAGATTTTTTTTTTTTTTTTTTTTTTTTTTTTTATGAGATGGAATCTTGCTCTGTCACCTAGGCTGGAGTGTAATGGTGTGATCTCGGCTCACTGCAACCTCCGCTTCCCAGGTTCAAGCGTCTCTCCTGCCACAGCCTTCAGAGTAGCTGGGATTACAGGCGCCCACCACTGTGTCCAGCTAATTTTGGTATTTTTAGTAGAGATGGGGTTTCACCATGTTGACCAGACTGGTTTTGAACTCTTGACCCAGGAGATCCACCCTCCTCAGCCTCCCAAAGTGCTGGGATTACATGCATGAGCCATGGCGCCCAGTCGTGTCTACTGATCTTTCAAGGGACTTCAATTCAAAATTCACTTTACACTAGGGAGCAATATTTTGAGATGAAATAATTTTTATTTCTTTCATTGGTCACAAAAACATCACCAAACTTCTAAATAAAGACCACAAACTTCTAATATTAAACATTGAAATAAAAGTGATATTATTTGTAAACCCAAAAGTATCTGAGACAGTTCTCAATCAATTTAAAAGTTTATTTTTCCAAAGTTAAGGAAATGTCTGGGAGACAGGTCTGTGGCTTTCTTCAAAAATGGTTTTGAGGGCTTCCATATTTAAAGAGGACTTCAGAGTTTTCCTAGCAGGATGGAGGGGAAAAAGGGAGAGTATGGTCACATTACTGAATCCACATGTTGCAAGAGATAAGGAACAGGTAGGAAAATAGTTAACTATGTATTCCCTCAGTAAATGGACACTTTACATAAGAGAAAGTGAACATAGAGTAGCTGCCTATGCAGATATTTAACCTTTTATCTGTAGCTCTCTGCTTAGGAACAAAAGAAAAGGCAGCTTCTTGCATAACTCAGCTTTCAGCTTGATTCTTTTTCTTTTGGCATAGTGAGTTGGGGTTTCCAGTTTTTATTTTCCTTTCACACATTTAAGAAAGATTAATAAAAACAAGTAAGAAAATTATTTACATGTTCTTGTTGTAACATAAAACATAAAAACAACAACAAGATAATTATTTACCCAATTTATTGTGTATCTGTGAGTAATTTCAATAATGGTGGTGGCTTAAATCAAGGAATAAAAGTTTGCAGAGCAAAAATTCCAAGGAGCCCCTCCTCTCACCAAATAGTTCAAAAACAAACAATAACCAATCTGGTGGGGTAACTGAGTACTTTCACCCTACATCATTTATTATTATGCATTTGTATGGTTATTGGATACTTCACACATTTTCATTTTACAAAAATTTATATTCATTCATTCATTACTTTTCCAACCTGCTTATTTCAGTTTAGTGTCTCAGGTGGCCAGAGCCTATCCTGGCAGCTCAGGGTATAAGTCAGGAACCAGCCCTGGATAGGACATCATTCTGTCATAAGGCACACTCACACAGACCCACACTAACTCACACTGGGACAATCTAGACACGAAATTCACCTCATATGCATGTCTTTGGCATGCAGGAAGAAACCTGAGTAACCAGAGAAAACCCACATACACATGGGGGAGAACATGCAAACTCCACACAGTGTCTCTAACTGGGAAGGAAGAAGCAATTTTTCCCTCATCAACAATATAATGAAAGGACATCACTCAAGGACGTGATACACATTCACACATTCTCCCAGATATACACCAAACTCTTAATGGTGACTATTTCTGAGGAGTCACATTGTAGAGAATGGGATGATGGAGGAATTTTACTTTTTAATTTGCATACTTCTGTATTGCTTATTTTTATGTGCATATATTGCTTTTATTAATTTATTCATTCATTTATTCATTTGAGACAGGGTCTCACTCTGTCACCCAGTCTGGAGTGCAGTGGCACAATCACCACTCTCTACAGTCTTAACTTCCTAGGCTCAAACGATTCTCCCACTTCAGCCTCCCAGGTGGCTGAGACTACAGGTGTGTGCCACCATGCCCAGATAATTTTTTGTAATTTTTGTAGAGATGAGGTTTTGTTATGTTGCCCAGGCTGGTCTTGAACTCCTTGAGCTCAAGGATCCTCCCATCTTGGCCTCCCAAAGTGCTGGGATTATAGGCCTGAAATACTGTGCCCAGCCTGAGTTACTTTTAAATATATCTGTTTCCTTTGTATGTTACAAACAGAAACTATGATATATCCTATAACTTTAAAAAAAAAAAAAAGCCTGGAAGCGGTGGCTCACGCCTGTAATCCCAACACTTTGGGAGGCCGAGGGGGCGGATCACGAGGTCAAGAGATCGAGACCATCCTGGCCAACATGGTGAAACCCCATCTCTACTAAAAATACAAAAATTAGCCGGGCGTGGTGGCACACGCCTTTGGTCCCAGCTACTCAGGAGGCTGAGGCGGAAGAATCGCTTGAACCCAGGAGGCAGAGGTTACAGTGAGCCAGGATTGTGACACTGCACTCCAGCCTGGCGACAGAGCAAGACTCCGTCTCAAAAAAAAAGGAAAGGAAAAAAAAAAAACCATCTTGGCCATCCATGCTAAGAATTAATTTATGATTTTCTATGTCCTTGTGGCACATTTAATAGCTAAAATATCTTTATTTCAGTAATTTCAGTAATTTTCTCTAGAACAGATCATTTTCTTTATTTTTTTCTCCTATAGGCCAACCATGAGCAAGGAATTAGAACAAATCATTTCAACATGAAATCCCAATGTAACATGGACAAGTAGTATATTTTTCCTAGTGTTATTGCTCTTTTATAATTAATATAAATGCAGCCCAGTACTTAATCACTGCCTACCAGGGAACATATCACAATACGTGGTTTACCAGTTTCCCTAAGAGTGTGCCATAGGCAGGAACCTGGAGAACTTCTTTCACTATCCATATTTGCATTTCCCAGTAGGACACATATGATGGAAAATATGAGGGGTCTTCAAAAAGTTTATGGAATGTATGTATTATGAAGAAACTATCCATGGATTTTATAAATTTTTTGAAACAAAGTAAACTTCCACTAACGTGTTATAACATGTCTAAACAGAATCTAGTTTGAGGCATTAAGAAAGATAAGATGTCAGTTTGAAAAGAGCTCCCATCAGAGCAGCATGGATTCTACTAAAATTGAAGCAAGGACAAACATCAAATATACAGTGAAGCTTGGAGGAAGAATGGGGAAATCATTCATCCTTTACAAAAATATGGGGACAGTGCCCCCCAAAAATCAGCATTTTTCAAATAGATAACCCCTTTTTTGTTTTTGTTTTGAGACAGGGTCTTGCTCTGTCACCCAGGCTAGAGTACAGTGGTACAATTAGGCTTCACTGCAGTCTCAAACTCCTGGGCTCAAGCAATCCTCCTACCTCAGCCCCCCAAGTAGCTGGGACTACAGGTGCATGGCACCACGCCCAGCTAGTTTTTGTATTTCTTTGTAGAGACAGGGTTTTGCCATGCTGTTCAGGCTGGTCTCGAATTCCTAGGCTCAAGCAATCCTCTGGCCTCAGCCTCCTAAAGGGCTGGGATTACAGGTGTGAGCCACAACACATGACCCAATAATTCATTTCAAGAGACAAGAGATCACACCATTGCACTCCAGCCTGGGCAATAGGAGTGAAATCCTGTCTCAGAAAAAAAAAAAAAAAAAAAAAAAAGATTGAAGGAAAACAAGTGCAAAATGGGGATTCAGTGTCACAGGTATGCTGCTCTTTTATATATAAATATACATATATATTTATATATACATACATTGGCCGGGCTTGGTGGCTCACACCTGTAATCCCAGCTCTCTTGGCAGGCTGAGGTGGGTGAATCACAAGGTCAGGAGATCAAGACCATCCTGGCCAACATGGTGAAACTCTGTCTCTACTAAAATACAAAAATTAGCCGGGCATGGAGTGGCGTGTGCCTGTAATCCCAGCTACTCAGGAGGCTGGGGCAGGAATCGCTTGAACCCCAGAGGCGGAGGTTGCAGTGAGCCAAGATCATACCACTGCACTCCAGCCCGGTGACAGAGCGAAACTCCATCTCAAAAAAAAAAAAAAAAGAAAAGAAAGAAAGGAAAATTCCAGACAATTAATGTAGTCAGAAATTAGGAACACAAAAATGATTGAGATATGGTTTCTGCCTTCAAGGAACTGACAGTCTAGTGCATGAGACAGAAACATAAATAGTCACAGTAAAAGGTGATGATGACAGCAGTAATTCAGTGTGATTAAAGAACCATGGGAAGAGGAAGAGAAGGTCCCTGACTCTGCTTAGAGGTCAGGGAAGTTGGTGAATTAGCAGATCAACAGACTGTGGCAGAAAATGGAACAGCTGTGGAACAGCATGACAGTGTGTGAAAGACGGGCACATTTGTTGAAATGAATGTTCGGTATGGCTGAGTGCAAGAAACTGGTGGAGACAAGAGATGACACGAGACAGGTAAGATTGAGTTCAAATTGCATAGGACTTTGCCACATTAGGGAATTTGAAATGTTTCTGCTAAGTGATGAGAGAGCTTACCGAAGAGCTTTAAGCAGGCCAAGCAATATGAACTATTGTGTATTATAAGCTGGTAGGAGAGAAAAGGGTGGTCTGGAGGAAGCAACTCAAGAGTCAAGAAGACCAGTAATGAGGCCACTGTACCAGGTCACGTATGATGGAAATGACCAAAGCAGCAAAGATGAGCATGAAAGGGGGAGACAGATTTTAAAGAAAACTAAAATAATTCATAGAATATGATTATACTGATGAGTGAGAGGAGCTGAATGGGAAGAAGCAGTAAAATTATCATCCAGATTTCTGAATTGGTGTCTGGATTGATGCTGTTAGAATTGAAATGCAGGACCTATAACAAGAAAGTCTTTGAGTTAAAATATAATGAGTTGAGTCCTGAGATACCTGTGTGACATCCAAAAATAAAAATATCCTAGTAGCCAGTGCAATATGCATGGGTAGGGCCAGGGGCTGGGTAGGATTTGGAGATAGATACTCAACGGATAGTAGTTAAAGCAGAATGAACAGAGAGAAAAGGGACTGAGAACAGAACCCTGGAGATTACATGTGTCAGGGGTACAGAAGTAGAGAGTGTGTGGACCAGCCAATGAGAAAAATGACAGGGAGAAATAGCCAGGGAAAAGTAGGAAGATTATTGAGTGGCACTGAGCCTAGCCTGCAACGGAAAGCTTTTAATTTTGTAGGGAGTATATCCATAGATTTGTATGAGTTTATATAGCAATTTAGGTGACCCATAAGGATGGGTGGATTGAACCATGATGGGGAGTTTGCTGTACATGTAAGTCAGGAGAAAGCAATGTCAAGACATTTGAGGGAGCTAGAGAGAGAGCTGTTGAATTTAGATTGTGTAAGGAAGGATGCTGAAGAAATCAGGTGTTCTAGGGATAAGTGAAGAAGCTGGAGCTCTTGATGATGTTGAAAAGCAAGTATTGTGGTAAAGGCATGAAAGAACTGTAAACATAGGCAATTGTGGTCAGATATTGAAATCTGGAATTTAAGATTCCAGAGGCCAGCGGTAATCCCAGCACTTTGGGAGGCCGAGGTGGGTGGATCCGGAGGTCAGGAGATCAAGACCATCCTGGCTAACATGGTGAAACTTCGTCTGTATTAAAATACAAAAAATTAGTCAGGTGTGGTGGCACATGCCTGTAGTCCCAGCTACTCAGGAGGCTGTGGGAGGAGAATCACTTGAACCTGGGAGGCAGAGGTTGCAGTGAGCTGAGATCACACCACTGCACACCAGCCTGGGCAACAAGAGCGAAACGCCACCTAAAAAAAAAAAAAAAAAAAGGAAGATTCCAGAGGCTTATCTGTTCCAGAGAGTGACAAGGTTTAGGGCCTGGCTTTTTAAGTGCAGCAGAGCTAAAGATCATTAGAGTAGGAAAGGTCTGTAAGCTCCCATAGCACAGAATCATAACTTGAATGTGCATTACATATTTCCTAGCAGTGCAAAGCACAGATGGATTTTCTTTTTGTTGTACAAACAATATGACTACATTTTGGAAAACAGAGGGGGAGAATTACTCATATTCCCACCACCTACACAACTCATGCTCTCAGTTGATGTAGCTCCTTCCACATGATGTATATAGCTGCATCCATAACCTACATAGGATCATCTATTCTTTTATTTTATTTATTTCTTTAGTTAGTTTTTGATATGGAGTCTCACTCTTGTTGCCCAGACTAGAGTGCAATGGCACAATCTCGGCTCACTGCAACCTTTGCCTCCCAGGTTCAAGTGATTCTCCTGTCTCAGCCTCCTAAGCAGCTGGGATTACAGGCATGTGCCACCATGCCTGGCTGATTTTTTTTTTTTTTTTTCTGAGATGGAATTTCACTCTTGTTGCCCAGGCTGGAGTGCAATGGTGCAATCTCGGCTAACTGCAACCTCCGGCTCCTGGGTTCAAGCAATTCTCCTGCCTCAGCCTCCCGAGTAGCTGGGACTACAGGCATGTGCCACCATGCCCAGCTAATTTTTGTATTTTTAGTAGAGACGGGGTTTCACCATGCTGGTCAGGCTGGTCTCGAACTCCCGACCTCAGGTGATCTGCCCACCTTGGCCTCCCAAAGTACTGGGATTACAGGCATGAGCCATCGTGCCTGGCTTATTATTTTACCTTAAATTAACATTATAATGTAAGCATTTTCCTTGTTATAATGAAACTGCCTTTGCAAATTTGTACAGTAAAAGAAATCTGACATAGTGGACTCCATCTTGCTTCTGATCTCCACACTGTTCTTGGTCATTCCTGGGTATGGTCCAAGCTAACTTTAGAAGGAATTTAGTTTATAGTTTAACCTTAAAGCAAGGGTTATAATAGCCCTTCCCAAAAGTAAACCATTTTTGTAAAACTAATGAAAGACCACAAGGTTAAAATTATGTAAGGGGCTTGAACTCTGCTAAAATGTAGATATAGTTTGCGTAATCCCTTACTGCTCAGGAGTCATGTGGCTAGAGGTCACAAGATTTGTGATTTCCTTAATTGCTCCTATTAATAACATCACTATTGTAGAACCTAAGATTGGTTTTTTGCAAGATGTTTTTCAGACTGACTTCACCTGGACTTATGACTCATGACTCAATCGATCCTGTGGTCCCACCCAGAAGCAGACTCAGTGCACCAGGACCATTTTCCACACCCTGTGATTTCAGCCCCTACCAATCAGCAGCACCCATTCCCTAGGACCCTGCTCACCAAATCACCCATAAACACCCCTAACTTCTGAGCCTTCAGGGAGACTGATTTGTGTGGTAACTCCAGTTCTCTTGTATGGAATGGCCTCATTTCAATTAAAAATTTTCTCTTTCTCTACTGCAGTGCCATGATTTCAGTGGATTTATTTTGTCTGTGTAGTGGGCAGGAAGAACCTGTAGATAGTTGCAATAATATAACTTTTATGATTAATTGCTGGGTTCTTGATAAGTGGAGATTTTTTCGTTGTTGTTGTTGTTTTTTTTCTTGAGGCAAAGTCTCACTCTGTCACCCAGGCTAGAGTGTAGTGGCCCAATCTCAGCTCACTGCAACCTCCACCTCCAGGTTCAAGGGATTCTCCTGCCCCAGCCTACCAAGTAACTGGAATTACAGGTGTCCACCACCATGCCCAGCTAATTTCTGTATTCTTAGTAGAGATGGGATCTTGCCATTTTGGCCAGGCTGGTCTCAATCTGGCCAGTGATCCACCCTCTTGGCCTCCCAAAGTATCAGGATTACAGGTGTGAGCCACTGCACCCAGCCATTTTGATAAGTATTTTATTTCATTTTATTATTTTTTGAGATGGAGTCTTGCTCTGCTCCCTAGTCTGGAGTGTAGTAGTGCAATCTCAGCTTACTGCAGCCTCTGCCCCCAGGCTCAAATGATTCTCCTGCCTCAGCCTCCCGAGTAGCTGGGATTGCAGGTGCATGCACCCACACCCGGCTAATTTTTGCATTTTCAATAGAGACGGGGTTTTACCATGTTGGCCAGCCTGGTCTCAAACTCCTGACCTCAGGTGATCCACCCGCCTCAGCCTCCCAAAGTACTGAGATTACAGGTGTGAGCCACCACACCCTGCTGACAAGTATTTTAAACAACAATTTTGGAATACTTTCTATCACAGATGAAAATCCTCATTTTTGCAAAACTAAAGAAGAACATGTGAAACTTCAACCAAATTATCAGGAATAAATAGAGACATCACTCATTTTTGTCCCACTGTTAGAGAACCATCATCTTCTGACTTCTTTTATCTTGATGTTGTGTATGTTGCTCTTATCTTCTTTACTAACTGCATTCCTCTATCCTTTGAAGTTAGGAGTATTATAAAGTTGTTTGGAGTACAAATCAAGGTCTGTAGCTGGTACGTGCAACGATGACACTAGATCAGTGTTCCTGTCTCTCCCTTCACTCCCTCAACCCCCAAGACCTGGAGCCTCCCCTTAGAAGAGTGCTGAGAAGCTACTCTGTATATCCTTACACCAGCCACAAGATAAGACAGTTTTAAATTTTCATTCAGTTCTCATTTCTCTAGCTGTGGTCAAAGAACATCTCTTGTCTTTTTCTGGGTTGGAAAGATTTAAGTTTGCTAAAAGACTGGCTGATTAAGTGGAACAATCATTCATTTTATCCTACTGCTAAACCCTGCAGTCTTCTCTAGCAAGAATGAATTCAAAAACATACAAAGAAAGATTCTCATTTTTCAAGTTAGAATTAAAGCTGCAATAAAATTTGCAAAAATCAAAACATATACTTAGGAATCTTTCTTTTTCTTTTCTTTTCTTTCTCTTTTTTTTTTTTTTTTTTTGAGACACGGTCTCACTTTGTTGCCCAGAATGGAGTACAGTGGTGTGATCTTGGCTCACTGCAACCTCTGCTTCCTGGGTTCACACGATTCTCCTACCTCAGCCTCCCAAGTAGCTGGGATTACAGGTGTGCGCTACCACGCCCAGCTAATGTTTGTATTATTAGCAGGTTGACCCAGCTGGTCTAGAACTCCTGACCTCAAGTGATCTCCCTGCCTCAGCCTCCCAAAGTTCTGCAATTACAGGCGTGAGCCACTGCTCCTGGTACACTTAGGAATCTTTTTTTTTTTTTTTTTTTTTCCTGAGACAGAGTCTCCCTCTGTCGCCAGGCTGGAGTGTAGTGGTGCAATCTCAGCTCACTGCAACTTCCGCCTCCCAGGTGCAAGTGATTTTCCTGCCTCAGCCTCCTGAGTAGCTGGGACTACAGGTGCGCACCACCACACCCAGCTAATTTTCATATTTTTAGTAGAGACAGGGTTTTACCATGTTCACCAAGATGGTCTCGATCTCTTGACCTTGTGATTCGCCTACCTCGGCCTCCCAAAATGCTGGGATTACAGGTGTGAGCCACTGCACCTGGCCCTGGAATCTTGAACACGTTTTTGATGGTTAGCACTGTGCTAATAAGAGCCAATAAAAACAGATCTTGATCTGTGATCTAGAGAATTTCAAAAATGTTATTTGAAACACTTAAAGGCCTATCAATTAATCATAAAGGGTATATGTATTAATGTCATAAGTATTTTGAAAAAATACTTATAATGTTAAGTTGAAAGGATAATCACACATAAGCTGTGGTTACAGCTGTGAACATTATGTGGAAGGCAACAACCAACTGAGAACATGAGTTGTGTAGGTGGTGGGAATGTGAGTAATTCTCCCCCTTTATTTTCTAAAATGTAGTTGTATTGTTTGTACCACAAAAAGAAAATCCATCTGTGTTTGGCACTGCTAGGAAGTATGTAATGCACATTCAAGATATGATTCTGTGCTATGGGAGTTTATAGATCTTTCCAATCTAATGACCTTCAGCTCTGCTGCACTTAGAGAGCCAGGCCCTAACCTTGTCACTCTCCGGAACAGCTAAGCCTCTGGAATTTTAAATTCCGTATTTCATCCTCAGATGAGAGCTGTCAATTTCTTTCATTGTTTTATGCCTTTACCACAATACTTGCCTTCTTTTTTTTTGAGACGGAGTCTCACTCTGTCTCCCAGGCTGGAATGCAGTGGCGTGATCTCGGCTCACTGCAACCTCTGCCTCCCAAATCAAGCAATTCTCCTGTCTCAGCCTCCCGAGTAGCTGGGACTACAGGCACATGCCACAGCATCCAGCTAATTTTTTGTATTTTTAGTAGAGACGGGGTTTCACTGTGTTAGCCAGGATGCTTGATCTCCTGACCTCGTGATCCACCTGCTTCGGACTCCCAAAGTGCTGGGATTACAGGCGTGAGCCACCACGCCCAGCCAATACTTGTCTTCTAACAACATCAAGAGCAGTAATTCCTTAGTCTCCAGACTACTGTGACTTCAGCTCACAGTCTTATTTAGTCTAGAATACCTGATTTCTCCTACCTGGACATCTCCAGATCCTTGACTTATCAATCCCATCTAGGATGACTGATATAATTCCTTTTCATATTTCCTTGTCTCAATTCCAAATCATTGATTTGGATGCATAATATTGAGAAATGCGTTATATTGGGAGAACATCTAATCTTGTGAGTATAGCAAGAGAACCCCATTAACAGGCAACATAAATGACTATTTGTGGAAGAGATTGGCAGTTGCCTATCCTATATTCTTCTTCATTCTTCCTCACTAATCAAATCCAATTTTCTTTAGTTTGACAATATGCTCTCTAAAGATTACACTGATCAGATTCCCTTACAAAAAGGTGACCAACAAGAAGTATGCAGTGGTCAGGTGGGTAGGTTTTCCAGAAAGCTCTTTAAAGGGAGCTGACTCATCTGTGCTCTTCTTGCTGTTTCCCCTTTCTTCCCGCTTCATGTCTTTAGCTGAGGTGTGATGGCTGGAGCTTCAGCAGCAATTTTACAACTAAAAGGAAACCTTAAGTAGGTCCCTGACTGCTGAGAATAGTGGGGTAAAAACCTAGATGCAGCCTGGGGACATTGACGATGTTGCATAATTACTACACAGCTCTGGGCTTCTTGCTTGCAGACTATTTTTTTAATGTGAAAGAAAATAACCTCTATGTTTTTAAAGTCACTCTTAATCAGGTAATTGTTACTAACAATTTAGTGATTTCTAATAGACACAACACTTGGTTCACGTATTCACTACCAAGTATTTGCTGAATGCTTATCATGAGTTTGGCATTATGTTCTGAGACTGAGTAAAAACAGAAGAAGTATAAGAATAGTTTTGGAGTACAAATAAATCTCTATTTCTTCTATTAGGAAAAGGATTTTTTTTGTTGTTGTTGTGTTTTGTTTTTTGAGATAAAGTCTCATGCTGTTGCTCAGGCTGGAGTGCAGTGGCACAATCTAGGCTCACTGCAACCTCCGCCTCACAAGTGCAAGCGATTCTACTGCCTCAGCCTCCCGAGTAGCTGGGATTACAGGTGCCTGCCATGTTGGCCAGGCTGGTATTGAACTCTTGGCCTCAAGGGATCCACCTGCCTCAGCTTCCCAAACTGCTGGGGATTACAGGTGTGAGCCACCATGCCTGGTTTAAGAAAAGGTATGTTTTTTAAAAATCATGATGAAGTTCATGGTCATCCATTTTTTTTTCATTTACTAAAATATATAGGCAATAAGCACTATGGGCTATCAAAGATGACAAAGGTAGGAGGTGGGATGTAATGATTGAGAAATAAGGTGACAAGACTTGAGTTGAACCTGAAAGGAAGGAAAAAAATGGGAAAAGTTAAACCATTTCTTCTCATACTGGGAGGAAAATCATGCACAATGAATCAGAGAGAAAAATAAAAAGCTTGATGGATGTAGTGGCTCATGCCTCTAATCCCATAACTTTGGCAGGCCAAGGCAGCAGATCACTTGAAGCCAGGAGTTCAAGACCAGCCTGGTCAACATAGTGAGATCCCATCTCTACAAAAAAAATTTAAAATTTTTTTCAGGGTATGTTGGTACACACCTGTAGTCCCAGCTACTTGGGAGGTGGGAGGATCCCTTGAGCTTAGGAGGTCAAGGCTACAGTGAGTCAAGATCATGCCACTGCACTCCAGCCTGGGCAATACAGTGAGTCTCTCTCTCTCTCCGTCTCTTTTACCTGCAGTTTCTTTGGTTATGGGACACCTTGTCTCTTAAAAATAAATAAATAAAATAAACCTTAAGTTTAGGAGATACTAAGGCCTGCAGCCTGGCTGGACTCATTCTGTTGCGAGTCCTTAAGTAAGACAGGCAGTCTCTCTGTTCTGGAGGTACCCCCTTTCAAAAACACCACATGTTAGGCCAAGTGCAGTGGCTCACACCTGTAATCCCAACATTTTGGGAGGCCAAAGCAGGTGGATCACTTGAGGTCAGGAGTTCCAGAAGAGCCTGGCCAGTGTGGTGAAACCTTATCTCTACTAAAAATACAAAAATTAGCGAGTTGTGGTGGGGCATGCTTGTAGTACCAGCTATTCAGGAGGCCGAGGCAGTAGAATTGCTTGAACCCCGGGGGTGGAGGTTGCAGTGGGCCGAGATTGTGCCATTGCAGTCCAGCCTGGGTAACAGAGCAAGACTCTGTCTCAAAAACAAGGAACAAAAGCAAAACAAAACAAAACAAAACAAAAAACATGTACTTATAGCATGCTTGGAGACCGTCAGCTGAACTCTGTACAAAGAAACCCTCCAGTGACCCTGGAGGGTTTTTTTGTTTGTTTTTTTTTAAGACGGAGTTTCGCTCTTGTTGTCCAGACTGGAGTGCAATGGCGTGATCTCAGCTCACCGCAACCTCCACCTCCCGGGTTGAAGCAATTCTCCTGCTTCAGCCTCCCGAGTAGCTGGGATTACAGGCATGCGCCAGAACACCTTGCTAGTTTTGTATTTTTAGCAGAGACGGGGTTTCTCCATGTTGGTCAGGCTGGTCTTGAACTCCCAACCTCAGGTGATTCACCTGCCTTTGTCTCCCAAAGTGCTGGGATTACAGGTGTGAGCCACTGTGCCCAGCCTGGAGTTTTATTATCACAAAACATCAACCTTTCTTCATAAGAATGTTATCAGAATAACAACTTTATGTGAGATAAATGTTTCCCAGCCCTTTGTCTTCATTTCCCAAGTTGTCTGCCAATGCCTACGGCCCTTATGCTGAATCAAATCTTTGTGTGATGTGTGCTTTTCTGGGTTCCTCTTGACACGGTGGGAAGGGCCTGTGGCTTCCTTTGCTCAGTAAGCATGTCTTACTGTGTTTTTGTCCTGCTGTGCTCTATCCATGAATGTATCATGTTGTCATATTACAAAGTTTTGTTGTAATAGTTTACCAAACAATGTCATAAACAAATCTTCCTATGGTCACCATTCAGAAAGCTACACTGGTTATTTAGTCATTTAAGTTACTCAAGGACTATATTTAACCATATGTGTACCACTGATGTAAGACATCAAAAAAAAAAAAAAAAACCTGACTACAGTAAAAATCATTTCTATTTCTCCCTTTTTCCTCCAGTTCAGATCTTAACATTTCTGAGCCTACAGTTAACTGGCCCTTCTTCAGTCTTTTCCCATAACTCAGTTCTTCTCTCCATGAGTCTTTTCTTTTCTATTCTTTTTTTGAAATGGAGTCTTGCTCTGTCACCCAGGCTGGAGAGCAATGGTGCAATCTCAGTTCACTGCAACCTCCGCTTCCCAGGTTCAAGCGATTCTCCTGACTTAGCCTCCTGAGTAGCTGGAATTACAGGCGTCCATCACCACACCCCTAATTTTTGTATTTTTAGTAGAGATGGGGTTTCACCATGTTGGCCAGGCTGGTCTCGAACTCCTGACCTCAGGCATTCCACCTGCCTCAGCCTCCCAGAGTGTTGGGATTATAGGGGTGAGCCATTCGGCCTCACTGTGAGTCTTTAATTTCCATGCATTTCTCTGATTTCTTCTACAATCACTTAGTATTTCAGCATAAGGCTAAACTTTCAGCAACTTAATGCCTTCTTGAGTAAAGGCCTTAGCCTGCACATACACCCTGAGCCTGTTTTGATTTTGACAACCTGACTTCATTTTCTAAAACTTAGTTCTGTTTCAGAAGAAAAAAATCACAGACTATATGCTAAGCATGTCAGAGACCAAATTTACATAACCTGTGGAAGTAAGTTCTTTGGGAAGGCTCTTGGGAAATAGGAGAGAACACATTTTTATCCATTCTTGCTCCAAGATAAGGACTTATTGCCCTTGTCGCTGCTTTGTTTTTGCTCCCAACCTAGGAGTTGGTGGCAAAGATTAGGGTCCTTCTCTAAAGCAAAGGTGTCAAAGCCAAACCTTTTCACCATGAGGACCAATCCTTTAGGTAACGGCATTCTCTTTAGACAGTTCCATTAAAATAATAGCATGAAAGGGTCTTAAATCTTTGGATTACCAGCTTTAAGTTCACCAGCTTTCACTTTAGGTGTGGTACAAAAATCCTATAAAGAACATTTAACGGTAAGTGTATTTCAGTTTGGACCATGACATTATGCAATTGTACATCACATGTTCTTACTCCAGATCTTGCAACAGAAGAAAAGTTAACTATTGTATTATAATTGTAGCCCAGACCAGTTGTGAGAGGAAAATTTACCACTTCTACCAGGAAGATTAGAGGCTGTTCCTAGCAAGGCAAAAACCAGTTATTAAAGAAGTTTTCTTGTTAGAGACTGTGTGTGTTACTGTGGATGTGTAAGCAATGAGTGCCTGCCATCCCACACAGTATACACAAAGTGGACTGCAGGAGAATGCGAGCAGGACAGAAGAAAAGTCCTATTTATATACACGTAAACTCGTTTTCCTGCCTTTCGGGGCTAACGTCTGCCCCAAGATTCCCCAAATGAAACTCAAGGAGCTTCGAACCCCTTTTCAAATATTTTCACGAAGTCAGCCAGGCGCAGTGGCTCATGCCAGTAATCCCAGCACTTTGGGAGGCCGAGGCAGGTGGATCACAAGGTCAGGAGCTCAAGACCATCCTGGCCAACATGGTGAAACGCTGTCTCTACTAAAAATACAAAAATTAGTTGGGCATGGCAGGCACCTGTAATTCTAGCTATTTGGGAGGCTGAGGCAGGAGAATCATTTGAACCAGGTAGTCGGAGGTTGCAGCGAGGCGAGATGGTGCCACCACACTCCAGCCTGGGCAACAGAGCAAGACTCCATCTCAAAAACAAACAAACAGAAAACAACAACAAAAAAAACAAATCAAATATTTTCACAAAGTCTATATGGATTTGGGATGTGGACAGAGTGCTTAAATGTTCTTGTTCTATCACTTACTGCCTGTGGGTCATGAGCAATTCACTGAAACTCTTTGAACAATTTCCTCATCTATAAAACAGGGTGAATAATACCTACTATGCAGGGTTATCAGGTTGTTTAGCAATGATATGCATTAAGTGTCTGGTGTGTAGGAGGCTTGTAATACATGATCAGTGTTGCTATAAATATAATATATCTTCATGTTTCTCCCAAAACACATACACACACAAACATGGCTGGGGGTGTGGAGAATAGAGGGAGAGGGAGAGACAGGCAGACGGAGAGAGAATGATGCAATAAGTCTATGCTGTTGAGTAAGACAAGGCCTATAGAAACATGTTTTTATTGCTTTCTCATTTCACCATTTCAGGTATAATATAGAACTTCCCTGAGCTACGGTTTTTATATCAAGAGTCAGCTTCCATTCCAAGGGACATATTAATATCTAAGAGAATGAACAAGATGTTCTTCAAGGGAGGGAGAGAGAGCAAGCAATTGCCCCTTAGTCATATCCTCATTGAGGCGCTGACCAGTCTGAATCCACCTAGCTGGGCCACCCAGGCAAATTTTTGCAAGAGCCTTGGTAATCCAGCCATAGAATGAAAAGTAGTGGGGTGTGGAAGGGGAGACAACAGGTGAACGCTTCCTTCCATTCATTCCAAGGCAGAGAAACATTGCAGAGAAACAAAGTAGGGACCCCCTTTCTTAAAAAACTCTCTTCCATGCCTCTCATTTCACCCTGACTTTGAAGGTCTACAGTAGATATATAGTGCACTGTCCAGATGCCCTCTTTATGGCTAAGGTTCTTTTTAAATTTTATTTATTTAGAGACAGAATCTCTCTCTGTCGCCCAGACTGGAGTACAGTGATGGAATCGTAGATCACTGCAGCCTCGAATTCCTGGACTAAAGGGATCCTGTCACCTCAGCCTCCTGAGTAGCTGGGACCAGAGGCACACACCATAATGCCTGGCTAACTTTTTTATTTTTCTTTTTGTAGAGATGGGGGCCTTGCTATGTTGCTTAAGCTAGGGCTGAAGTTCTTACTCCCTTCAATGCCAGGAGAGTTGCCTCCTGATGACTCACCACTAACTCCTTCCTCAAGAATTGCTCTCAGTCGAAGGGAGCTGCCTTGCTCTCCTAGGGCAGCCAGCATCCAGTGACTCCTTGAGATGAGGGTACAAACACCCTGCACCCTTGCCTCAATTCAGGATGGGCCATTCCAGATCTAGAGCTCCCCAAGGGATCTGCTGAGGCCTCCACTGCAACAGTATCATGGTTCAGGCAGCTCCTCTGAATGGATGCTGGCTCTTCCTTCTTCCTCTGCTCCTTAATAGATGTTCTTGAGAGCTCTCTCTGGTTAATTTCCTGTATACAAATCTCCATCTCAGAGCCTATGTCAAGGAAACAGCCTACAACAGTAGCCTTGAACAATAACGAGCAGAGTCTGGTAGGTGGTGGTGAAGCTCATGAGAGTCCACTAATCCTGTGCTGAGCTGCTCAGGAAGACCTGGAGGGGACAGGTGTGCTGGGAAACCTGCATAGAGGCAGCCCAGTGAATGGGTTAAGTAGCTGGGCTCTGGAGCTGACTGCCTATGTAAAACCTCTGCCACTTGTTAGTTATATGATCTTGAGCAAATCCCTTAATCACTGTGTGAGTTAGTGTCCTCCTCTCTAAACTGAGCATAATAATAGGACCTACCTCATAAGTTTATTGGGAGGATTATCTGAGTCAATATGTGTAAAGCGCTTAGATTGGTTTTGTTGCATGGTATACACTCAGTAATGATAGCTATCATGAAACATTTGGATAATTCATGTGAGTATCTGTTATTTGGGAATACCCAGGTTATCAGAGCACTTAAATTCATTGTACATTTTAATGTCAATTGTTCAAGAGAGTGAATTCCTTGAGGGCAAAGGTAATATAGTTAATAATTAGATGAACACATTCATAAATTTATACACTTCTATGTGTATAAATGTACATGTGTATGTAGAATATGTGTATGTGTCAAGCTGTCTACATCTGTATTTCTGCAAGGATATCACAGAGAAACAGAGATTGTAATGACCCTGGACAGAGTAGCTGAAAAGAAAGAGCATTGCTCTATTGAGCTATCCAGGGATCTATCTGCACTCTCCTCTCTGCCTCTGATCTTTCATATTGAGAAGGCTTCTCTCTAGAAAATAAAGGGACACATTAGAAGACAGGACCTTGGCATTGGCCTGAACAACTTTGGCCATTGCTTAAAGATGTACCACAGAGACAAAAGATTAGTCTGCTTTTTTGGTGCCTGGAATTGACAGGGTTAATAACGTTTTTGATTTGCAGAGTAGTAACTCTGGCGTGTTATACTTGTGAAAGGATCAGAACAAAGACAATAATGTCTGCCCAGTGTTAAAATGTAATCTCTTTTATATTTATATTTTTATTTATTTATTTTTTTGAGATGGAGTCTTGCCGTGTCTCCCAGGCTGGAGTGCAGTGGTGTGATCTCAGCTCACTGCCACCTCTGCCTCCTGGGTTCAGGTGATTCTCCTGCCTCAGCCTCCCAAGGAGCTGGGATTACAAGCACCTGTCACCACGCCCAGCTAATTTTTGCATTTTTAGTAAAGACAAGGTTTCACCATGTTGGCCAGGCTGGTCTCAGACTCCTGACCTCAAGTGATCTACCCACCTCAGCCTCCCAAAGTTTTGAGATTACAGGAACGAGTCACCATGCCTGGCCTAATCTTTTTTTAAAATATGAAATTTACTTAAAGCACCCTGCAGTCAACAAGTTGGTGCATGAGCATGAGCTAATAATTTCCAAAAAATGTTCATCCACTAAAAAAAATATTGTAGCCCTTTATACATAGCATAGTCAGTGATTTTTTTTTTTAACCATCTAGAAAGACACTATAGTAACGTCATAAAAATTTAAAGTTGGAAAATACCTTAAAAGGCATGTAGTTTAATCTCCCTCACTTTATAAATGAAGAAACTGAGGCTTGAAAAGATTAAGTGACTTGCCCAAAGTCATATAAAAATGTTTAATATTTTGTGAAGTTCTAAAGATCAAGCAGAAACCAGACAAATAAATACTCAAATACTTAACTGCTTGTATATATCTTAAGCAATGCAATTTAAAGTAGGACTGTGGTAAGTCCAAGGGGAATCTGAGTTTACATTGGTCTGCAAGATGCAAAAAAGGAACCTAGCTCTAGGTCTTGAAACACTAACCAAGGGTTTTGCATTGTGTATTTCTGGACTACATGTACATAGAAAGCACAGTGGGGATAAACACCAGTCATTGTTCACTTCGAACAATTCAGAATCCCTCCGTAAGATAGTTGAAAAACTAGCTTGGGAAATTACAATGGCATGAGCATTGTTATCCGATACAAGGAATAACAGCAATAATAAACATTAGTAGGGTGCTTTAAAGATTACAAAATATTTTCAAACACAACCCTTTTTGTTGTTCTGATAGAAAACCACCAGATAACTAGGCTTCTTGTTGTTATTACTACTACTATGTCCAAATGAAGAGACATAGATTGACTAAGAGAACTTCTCCAGGTCACACATCTTGGTCCAGGAAATAACACACAGCTCTCACTCCAAGCTCTGGATAGATTTTTCCTATTCAAAGATGCTCATCCCCAACAGTAACCAGCGTGGTGCTCCCTGCTGAACTCTTATCCTAGTGGTTGGGTAGGCAAGGCAGGTAAGGAATGAAGTCTGAAATGTGAACCACTTACTTCACATAAATAGATAACTTCTCTGCCCAGAACAAAGTCACTCATTATCAAAAAAAGTTTTTTTTTTTTTTTTTTTTTTTAGAGAGAGGGTCTCTCTCTGTCACCCAGACTGGAGTGTAATGGTGCAATCATTGCTCACTGTAGCCTCAGCCTACTGGGCTCAAGTGATCCTCCTGCCTGCATGTAGTAGCTGGGACCACAGGCATATGCTACCACACTTGGCTAATATTACAATCCTTTGTAGAGACAGGATCCCTATGTTGCCCAGGATCCTCTCAAACACCTGGACTCAAGCGATCCTCTTGCCTCAGCCTCCCAGTATGCTGGGGTTATAGGCCTGAGCCACTGCACTCAGCCTGAAAGTTTTTTTTATGGGTGTGTGTGAAGAACCAAGTTTGAGATTCCTTAGAGACTACCTAATTTAAGTAATTTGGCTGTAAGCATTCAGTGTGTCCCTATGGAACTTTTGTGCTCTTATGCTTAATAAATTCAGCTTTTGTTTTTTGTGAGAAGGCACTCAGACTCTTTCCTCAAGATCTTTCTTGAACAGAGAACTCTTCTTCAGTACACAAAAGTGAAGGAATTTGGAGTAAGGGGTAGGAAAACTGAATAGTGATCCCCTTAGAATTCTGAGTAGGAAAACAGAATTTTATCAGCTGTAATTGTTTTCATGACTCAACTTCCTTGTGCCCCACCCTAAATCCCATGGACACTTACTGTTTTTACTGTTTGACCTAAGCGTGGACCTATGTGAAGAGGCAGCCATGACAGCAGTCTTCAATCATGGCTTTTCACAACCTCGTAAATGCACAGGCAGCTGAAAATAAGAGCTCAAAGACAACCTAGAAAGGACGTTATGTTTGCCTAAATGTGTGTCAAGGTGTATAAGGCATATACCAAAGAAAGGCTATGATTATCACATCCACCCTGTAAAGCCATTTTCATTTTTTAAGCTTTGCATTCAAGGACCCACAGAGAAGATCAAACCTGACTTTGTTAATAGGATAAGCTCAGCGCTTAAATGTCTTATGTGATTTGGGGAAGTATATATTTGGTTACTGCTATGTGGATCTCACATTTGTTCCAGTTTGATTTGTAAGAACTATTCTTCTTTTTCTTTTTTTCTTTTTTCGAGAAGCTATTCTTAAATTGTTCTACTTATTAGGTATTCTGATCTCTAGGGTGTCCATTTATGGCGTGCCAGAGGGGAGCATAACATTAGGAGCAGATTTTTCTTCGAGCCAAGTGAGAAAACGGCATGAAGTTTTTAAACAGAACTTTGAATGCACTCCAATCTGGAACACATAATTACTTCATGCTGACTGAAATCAAGAAGAAGTAAATATGTGACTATACTCACAGATATAATTACAAATTACAACCTGTGCCTCATCATTGCCATCTACTTAAAGATACTCTTTGCTGGGTTTCTTAAAATAGCTCCTTACTTCTGTAATTTAATGAAATTTTGAGTAAAATGTAATACTATGGCTTCCTAGGCAGCTTATGATGGCTGGTGACATTGATTGGAACTTGAGGAAAATTTCTAATGCCAGTAAATTTTTTATAGACACACACACAAAAAATAGTCTTTCCTCCTTTTTTTCTCCTTTCTTATTTGGTTCATTTTCCTTTTAAAAATGTAGGAACAAAAAAAAAAAATAAAAGAAAAAATAAATAAAAATAAAAACATAGGAACAGTCTACAGTAACTCCTAGCTTCCTTTTCAGAAGTGTGACTGAATGTTGAATTCATTATTTTATAGATGTTGCTTGAATTATTTTTACCTAAATGTGTGATAACCAATGTTTGTAAAAAAAAAAGTCCATCGGCCACTTTCCTATCCTGTAGTTCAGCTTCTGAGACACTGCCTCAGATTTTCCCTATGCAACTGTTGCCTTTTCACCTGAAAAAAAATCACATCATTTGTGAATTTGAGATTTTCATTCATTTATAAAGACTTTAAGTAGACCCACTTCTAATATTCTAATACTGATCCTAGGTAATCCCATTATTGGCACGTCTATATTATTTAGAAAATGTTCTTTTTTGTTGTTTTTGTTTAGAATTCCAAGCTAGTCTTTTTTTTTTTTTTTTTTTTTTGAGACGGAGTCTTGCTGTGTCACCTAGGCTGGAGTGCAGTGGCACCATCTCAGCTCGCTGCAACCTCTGTCCCCCAGGTTAAAGTGATTCTCCTGCCTCAGCCTCCCAAGTAGCTGGTATTACAGGCATGTGCCACCACGCCCGGCTAATTTTTGTATTTTTAGTAGAGATGGGGTTTCACCATGTGGGCCAGCCTGGTTTTGATCTCCTGACCTCAGGTTATCTGCCTGCCTCAGCCTCCCAAAGTGCTGGGAGGCGTGAGCTGCTGCCCCGGCCCAAGCTAGTCTTTTATCCATGGTAGTATTTGCTCTCTAATCCCCTGATACTGATAACTTAAAAAAAAATCTTCCTCAAAGAGTTTACCCTAACCAAATGCTTATTGTCTATTAAAGGAAAGAAAGCTTTCCCCCCAGTGAATTACGTTACTTGGTCAGTGAGTCCCTATGTAATCTTGGTTTCCATCAGCTTTCGAGGTATGGAAATGAAACACTGTAGGCTGTAGTTTCCATTGTCTTCTGTGTAACCTTGCCAATGAATGGAAGCCATTTTGGAAATCTGTCCAAAATGCTGTGGCACAGGACTGTGAGTAGAAAACCTTTTCCTCCCTTTCCGCCACGGTACACTCACCCTTACCCTGCAGTATCCAGGTCAAATTTTCTCTGTGAAGTTTCCGTGATTTATCCTATTCTTATTTGAGAATTTACAATTCTATTTGCTTGAACAAAAAAAAAAAATCAAGTATTTTGGAGAATAAGTGACCAGGAATACTTTATTCTCTGAGTCAAAAGGAATAGAAAACTGGATGGATGAGCTTAGAAAGACTTTTTAAGGGTTATAGGCAGAATAAGAGTTTTGTTGGACAGTCATGACCTCATTGTAGTGGCTTTGGAATCAGACAAGTCTAATGTAGACTCAGATGGATACAAATTTAATTACTTACATAGGTATAGGGCAATCCATGTACTCTATTCTTCTTGAGTGAACTTTGGTAGTTTGTGTATCTTTAGAAATCTGTTAACTTCATATAAGTTGTTCATAATATACCTCTGTGATCCTTTAAATGTTGGTGTTGATGAAAACCAAGATTAAGAATAGAGTCATTGAATGCCTAAGAAACATAATTTGTTGGATCTGGAATGAGTTTCCCTTTTTCTTTTATAATATTGGTCATTAATATTTTCTCTCTTCTTTTTCTCCTGTTTGGTCTGGCTAAAGTTTTATGACTTTTATTGATTTTTTAAAGAACAAGTTTTTAGTTTCATTGATTTTCTCCATTGTGTTTCTGTTGACTCTTTATTGATTTTTGTGTTTATCTTCATTATTTCCTTCCTACTGCTAATTTTCCATTAAATTTGTTCTTTTTTTTCTAGTTTTTAAAGACAGTTGAATTAAGATACTTATTTTCTAATATACACATTTAGTGTTATAAATTTCTCAGTGCATTGGCTTAATTCCACTAATTTTTTTTTTTCATAAATTGTTCTTTTTTTTTTTTTTAATTGCATTTTAGGTTTGGGGGTACATGTGAAGAACATGGAAGATTGTTGCATAGGTACACACATGGCAGTGTGATTTGCTGCCTTCCTCCCCCATCACCTATATCTGGCATTACTCCCCATGCCATCCCTCCCCCAACTCCCCACCCCCCCACTATCCCTCCCCTTTTTCCCCCGCCACAGACCCCAGTGTGTGATACTCCCCTCCCTGTGTCCATGTGTTCCCATTGTTCAACACCCGCCTATGAGTGAGAACATGTGGTGTTTGATTTTCTGTTCCTGTGTCAGTTTGCTGAGAATGATGGTTTCCAGGTTCATCCATGTCCCTACAAAGGACACGAACTCATCGTTTTTGATGGCTGCATAATATTCCATGGTGTATATGTGCCACATTTTCCCTGTCCAGTCTATCATCGATGGGCATTTGGGTTGGTTCCAGGTCTTTGCTATTGTAAACTGTGCTGCAATGAACATTCGTGTGCATGTGTCCTTATAGTAGAACGATTTATAGTCTTTTGGATATATACCCAGTAAAGGGATTGCTGGATCAAATGGAATTTCTATTTCTAGGTCCTTGAGGAATTGCCACACCGTCTTCCACAATGGTTGAACTAATTTACACTCCCACCAACAGTGTAAAAGCGTTCCTATTTCTCCACATCCTCTCCAGCATCTGTTGTCTCCAGATTTTTTAATGATCGCCATTCTAACTGGTGTGAGATGGTATCTCAATGTAGTTTTGATTTGCATTTCTCTAATGACCAGTGATGATGAGCATTTTTTCATATGTTTGTTGGCTTCATGTATGTCTTCTTTTGTAAAGTGTCTGTTCATATCCTTCGCCCACTTTTGAATGGGCTTGTTTGTTTTTTTCTTGTAAATGTGTTTCAGTTCTTTGTAGATTCTGGTTATCAGCCCTTTGTCAGATGGGTAGACTGCAAAAATTTTTTCCCATTCTGTTGGTTGCCGATTCACTCTAATGACTGTTTCTTTTGCTGTGCAGAAGCTATGGAGTTTGATTAGGTCCCATTTGTCTATTTTGGCTTTTGTTGCCACTGCTTTTGGTGTTTTGGTCATGAAGTCCTTGCCTACACCTATGTCCTGAATGGTTTTGCCTAGATTTTCTTCTAGGATTTTTATGGTGTTAGGTCTTATGTTTAAGTCTTTAATCCATCTGGAGTTAATTTTAGTGTAAGGTGTCAGGAAGGGGTCCAGCTTCTGCTTTCTGCACGTGACTAGCCAGTTTTCCCAACACCATTTATTAAACAGGGACTCGCTTCCACATTGTTTGTTTTTGTCAGGTTTGTCAAAGATCAGGTGGTTGTAGATGTGTTGTGTTGCGTTGGAGGTCTCTGTCCTGTTCCATTGGTCTATATCTCTGTTTTGGTACCAGTACCATGCTGTTTTGATTACTGTAGCTTTGTAGTATAATTTGAAGTCCGGGAGTGTGATGCCTCCAGCTTTGTTCTTTTTGCTTAGAATTGACTTGGCTATGCGGGCTCTCTTTTGGTTCCATATGAAGTTTAAGGTGGTTTTTTCCAGTTCTTCAAAGAAGGTCATTGGTAGCTTGATAGGGATAGCATTGAATCTGTAAATTACTTTGGGCAGTATGGCCATTTTGACAATATTGATTCTTCCTAGCCATGAACATGGAATATTTCTCCATCTGTTTGTGTCCTCTCTTATTTCATTGAGCAGTGGTTTGTAATTCTCCTTGAAGAGGTCCTTTACGTTCCTTGTTAGTTGTATTCCTAGGTATTTTATTCTCTTTGTAGCGATTGTGAATGGCAGTTGGTTCTTGATTTGGCTGTCTTTAAGTCTGTTATTGGTGTATAGGAATGCTTGTGATTTTTGCACATTGATTTTATATCCTGAGACTTTGCTGAAGTTGCTTATCAGTTTCAGGAGATTTTGGGCTGAGACGATGGGGTTTTCTAGATATACAATCATATCGTCTGCAAATAGAGACAATTTGACTTCCTCCTTTCCTATTTGAATACCCTTTATTTCTTTTTCTTGCCTGATTGCTCTGGCTAGAACTTCCAGTACTATATTGAATAGGAGTGGTGAGAGAGGACATCCTTGTCTAGTGCCAGATTTCAAAGGGAATGCTTCTAGTTTTTGCCCATTCAGTATGATATTGGCTGTTGGTTTGTCATAAATAGCTTTTATCATTTTGAGATACGTTCCATCAATACCTAGTTTATTGAGAGTTTTTAGCATAAAGGGCTGTTGAATTTTGTCAAAGGCCTTCTCTGCATCAATTGAGATTATCATGTGGTTTTTGTCTTTGGTTCTGTTTATGTGGTGGATTATGTTTATAGATTTGCGTATGTTGAACCAGCCTTGCATCCCTGGGATGAAGCCTACTTGATCATGGTGGATAAGCTTTTTGATGTGCTGTTGCAATCGGTTTGCCAGTATTTTATTGAAGATTTTTGCATCTATGTTCATCATGGATATTGGCCTGAAGTGTTCTTTTCTTGCTGAGTCTCTGCCAGGTTTTGGTATCAGGATGATGTTGGTCTCATAAAATGATTTAGGAAGGATTCCCCTCTCTTTGGATTGTTTGGAATAGTTTCAGAAGGAATGGTACCAGCTCCTCTTTGTATGTCTGGTAGAATTCGGCTGTGAACCCATCTGGACCTGGGCTTTTTTGGGTGGTAGGCTCTTAATTGCTGCCTCAACTTCAGACCTTGTTATTGGTCTATTCAGGGTTTCGACTTCTTCCTGGTTTAGGCTTGGGAGGATGCATGTGTCCAGGAATTTATCCATTTCTTCCAGGTTTACTAGTTTATGTGCATAGAGTCGTTTGTAATAATCTCTGATGATGGTTTGAATTTCTGTGGAATCTGTGGTGATATCCCCTTTATCGTTTTTTATTGCATTTATTTGATTATTTTCTCTTTTCTTTTTTATTAATCTGGCTAGTGGTCTGTCTATTTTGTTGACCTTTTCAAAAAACCAGCTCCTGGATTTGTTGATTTTTTGAAGAGTTTTTCGTGTCTCTATCTCCTTCAGTTCTGCTCTGATCTTAGTTATTTCTTGTCTTCTGCTAGGTTTTGAGTTTTTTTGATCTTGCTCCTCTAGCTCTTTCAATTTTGATGATAGGGTGTCAATTTTAGATCTCTCCTTGCTTCTCATGTGGGCATTTATTGCTATATACTTTCCTCTAGAGACTGCTTTAAATGTGTCCCAGAGATTCTGGTATGTTGTGTCTTCGTTCTCGTTGGTTTCAAAGAACATCTTCATTTCTGCCTTCATTTCATTGTTTATTCAGTCAATATTCAAGAGCCAGTTGTTCAGTTTCCATGAAGCTGTGTGGTTCTGAGTCAGTTTCTGAGTTCTGAGTTCTAACTTGATTGCACTGTGGTCTGAGAGACTGTTTGTTATGATTTCTGTTCTTTTGCATTTGCTGAGGAGTGATTTACTTCCAATTATGTGGTCAATTTTAGAGTAGGTGCGATGTGGTGCTGAGAAGAATGTATATTCTGTGGATTTGGGGTGGAGAGTTCTGTAAATGTCTATTAGGTTTGCTTGATCCAGGTGTGAGTTCAAGTCCTGGATATCCTTGTTAATTTTCTGTCTTGTTGATCTGTCTAACATTGACAACGGGGTGTTCAAGTCTCCCACTATTATTGTGTGGGAATCTAAGTCTCTTTGTAAGTCATTGAGAACTTGCCTTATGTATCTGGGTGCTCCTGTATTGGGTGCGTATATATTTATGATCGTTAGCTCTTCTTGTTGCATTGATCCTTTTACCATTATGTAATGTCCTTCTTTGTCTCTTTTGATCTTTGTTGGTTTAAAGTCTATTTTATCAGAGATGAGAATTGCAACTCCTGCTTTTTTTTGCTCTCCATTTTCTTGGTAAATCTTCCTCCATCCCTTTATTTTGAGCCTTTGTGTATCTCTGCATGTGAGATGGGTTTCCTGGATACAGCACACAGACGGGTTTTGGCTTTTTATCCAGTTTGCCAGTCTATGTCTTTTAATTGGGGCATTTAGTCCATTTACATTTAGGGTTAATATTGTTATGTGTGAATTTGATCCTGCCATTTTGATGCTAGGTGGCTGTTTTGCCTGTTAGTTGATGCAGTTTCTTCATTGTGTTGATGGTCTTTACTGTTTGGTATGTTTTTGGAGTGGCTGGTACTGGTTGTTCCTTTCTATGTTTAGTGCCTCTTTCAGGAGCTCTTGTAAAGCAGGCCTGGTGGTGATGAAATCTCTGAGTACTTGCTTGTTTGCAAAGGATTTTATTTTTCCTTCACTTATGAAGCTCAGTTTGGCTGGATATGAAATTCTGGGTTGAAAGTTCTTTTCTTTAAGGATGTTGAATATTGGCCCCCCACTCTCTTCTGGCTTGTAGGGTTTCTGCTGAGAGATCTGCTGTGAGTCTGATGGGCTTCCCTTTGTGGGTAACCCGACCTTTCTCTCTGGCTGCCCTTAGCATTTTCTCCTTCATTTCAACCCTGGTGAATCTGACGATTATGTGCCTTGGGGTTGCTCTTCTTGAGGAATATCTTTGTGGTGTTCTCTGTATTTCCTGGACTTGAATATTGGCCTGCTTTCCTATGTTGGGGAAGTTCTCCTGGATAATATCCTGAAGAGTATTTTCCAGCTTGGATTCATTCTCTCCTTCACATTCAGGTACACCTATCAAACGTAGATTAGGTCTTTTCACATAGTCCCATATTTCTTGGAGACTTTGTTCATTCCTTTTTACCCTTTTTTCTCTACTCTTTCCTTCTCGTTTTATTTCATTGAGTTGATCTTCGACCTCTGATATCCTTTCTTCTGCTTGGTCAATTCAGCTGTTGAAACTTGTGTATGCTTCGCAAAGTTCTTGTGTTGTGTTTTTCAGCTACATCAATTCACTTACATTCCTCTCTAAGTTGGTTATTCTCATTAGCATTTCGTCAAATCTTTTTTCAAGGTTCTTAGTTTGTTTGCATTGGGTTAGAACATGTTCTTTTAGCTCACAGAAGTTTCTTACTACCCACCTTCTGAAGCTTGATTCAGTCATTTCATCACACTCATTGTCCATCCAGCCTTGTTCCCTTGCTGGTGAGGAGTTGTGATCCCTTGTAGGAGGAGAGGCGTTCTGGTTTCGGGTGTTTACCTCCTTTTTGCGCTGGTTTCTTCCCCATCTTTGTGGATTTATCTATGTGTGGTCTTTGTGGTTGGTGATTTTCAGATGGGGTCTCTCAGTGGACGTGCCCGTTTGTTGATGATGAAGTTATTTATTTCTGTTTCTTAGTTTTCCTTCTAACAGTCTGGCCCCTCTGCTGTAGGACTGCTGAGGTCCACTCCCAGCCCTGCTTGCCTGGGGGGATCACCTGCAGCAGCTGCAGAACAGTAACGGTTGCTGCCAGTCTCTTCTTCTGCTATCTTTGTCCCAGAAGAATACCCGCCAGATGTCAGTCTGAGCAATCCTTTGTGAGGTGACTCGTTGGATATGTGGGGGATCAGGGAGCTGCTTGAGGAGACAGAGTTTCCTTTATAGGAGCTCAAGTGCTGAGCTGTGAGCTCCGTTGTTCATTCAGAGTTGCTGGGCAGGTACGTTTAAGTCTGCTGCAGCAGAACTCATAAACCCCTTTTTCCCCAGGTGCTCTGTCCCGGGGAGTTAGGGCTTTATTTATGAGTTTCCCTGGTGCTGCTGCCTTTTTCTCAGGGCTGCCTTGCCCAGCGATGAGGCAGCCTAGTCACTGTTTGCCTACAGAGGCTTTGCTGAGCTGCTGTGGGCTCCGCCCAGCTGCCGTATGAACTTCCCCTGCAGTCCTGTTTATACCGGTGTAGTGAGAACTGCCTCAGCAATGGCAAACTACCTCTGTAGCGGCAGACTGCCTCAGTAATGGCGGACGCCCCTCCCCCACAGAGCTGGGCCGTCCCGGGCTCAGCTGTGTTTGCTGTGAAACTCTCGATCCAGAGAGTTTCCGATGGCTGTTTTTTTGTGGGGGGTGGGACCAGCCAAGCCTGATCACCTGGCTCCCTGCCTCAGAGTCTCCCAGGTGTTCCAGCCGCCTGTTGAAAAGGCGCCGGGATCTGTGTGATTTCCCGTGCGGTGACCCACTGCGCCGGCTGAAACCGCGGGCGCGGAGATTCGTGGCGTTTTTTTGCCCGGGAAATCTCCTGGCCTGGCTGCCTGTTTCAGTCCCCTTTTTTAATCAGATGAATGGGCGGCTCTGCCTTCCCGGAGCTCCAATTGCCAGCTAAAACGGCACCCGGACCCACGTATTTTGTATGGGGAACCGCTGCGCCGGGACGCCGCCCAAAACAGCAGCGCGGGCGAAACAGTCGCGCCGGCAAAAACTGCTGCGCCGGCCAAACCAGCCGCGCTGGCGACCCGTGGGGCTTCTCCCCCTGGGAATCTCCTGGTCTGTGGGCAATAAAAATCTGTCTGGCAATGCGGCGTCCACTCACCCTCCGCGCTTTCACTGGGGAGCTGCAATCCTCAGCTGCTCCTAATCGGCCATCTTGGATCCCGACGATTCCACTAATTTTTAATATATTATATGTTCATTTTTATTTAGTTAAAAATATTTTCTTTTTTTGGCTAGGTATGGTGGCTCATACCTGTAGTCCCAGCACTTTGGGAGGCTGAGGTGGGCAGATCATGAGGCCAGAGATCGAGACCATCCTGGCTAACATGGTGAAACTCCGTCTTTACTAAAAATATAAAAAAAAATAGCTGGGCATGGTGGCTCACATCTGTAGTCCCAGCTACTCAAGAGGCTGAGGTAGGAGAATCTCTTGAGCCCGTGAGGCAGAGGTTGCAGTGAGTGGGGATCGTGCCACTGCATTCCAGCCTGGTGACAGAGTGAGACTTCTTTTAACTTTTATTTTAGGTTGAGGGGTATATATGCAGATTTCTTATATAGGTAAACTCATGTCACAGGGATTTGAGGTACAGATTATTTTGTCACCCAGGTACTAAGACTAGTACTCAATAGTTATTTTTTCTGCTCCTCACCCTCCTTTCATCCTTCACTCTCTGGGAGGCCCCAGTGTCTGTTGTTCCCCTCTTTGGGTCCATGTGTTCTCATCATTTAGCTTCCAGTTATAAATGAGAACATGCAGTATTTGGCCTTTTGTTCCTGCATTGGTTTGCTGTGGATAATGGCCTTTGGCTCCATCCATGTTCCTGCAAAGGACATGATCTCATTCTTTTTTATGGTTGCAGAGTATTTCATGGTGTGTATGTATCACATGAATATGCACATGCATGTATCTTTATGACAATAAGATTTATATTCCTTTGTGCATATATCCAGTAATGGGATTGCTGGGTCAAATGGTAGTTTAGTTTTTAGCTCTTTGAAAGAATCATCACACTGCCTTCCACAATCAATGGTTGAACTATTTACAGTCCCACCAACAATGTATAAGTTTTTACTTTTCTCCATAACCTCACCAACCCCATCTGTTATTTTTTGACTTTTTAATAATAGCCATTTTGACTAGTATGAGATGGTATCTTACATGGTTTTGATTTGCATTTCTCTAATGATCACTGATATTGAGCTTTGTTTCATATGCTTGTTGATTGTATATATATCTTCCTTTGCCCACTTCTTAATAGGTTTGTGGATTTTTTTGTAATTTTTTTTTTCTTGAAACAGAGTCACTCTCTGTCACCCAGGCTGGAGTGCAGTGGCACGATCTTGGCTGCAACCTCTGCCTCCTGGGTTCAAGCGATTCTCCTGCCTCAGCCTCCTGAGTAGCTGGGATTACAGGTGCACAACACCATGTGCAGCTAATATTTTGTATTTTAGTAGAGATGAGGTTTTACCATGTTGCCAAGGCTGGTCCCAAACTCCTGAGTTCAGACAGTCCACCGGCCTCAGCCTCCCAAAGTGCTGGGATTACAGGCGTGAGCCACTGCACCCAGCCTTTTCTTTTTCTTTCTTTTTTTTTTTTTGAGACAGAGTTTTGCTCTCATTGTCCAGGCTGGAGTTCAATAGTGTGATCTTGGCTCACTGCAACCTCCACCTCCTGGGTTCAAGCGATTCTCCTGTCTCAGCCTCCTGAGTAACTGGGATTACAGGCCTGTGTTACCATGCACAGCTATTTTTGTATTTTTAATAGAGACAGGGTTTTACCATGTTGGTCAGGCTGGTCTTGAACTCCCGACCTCAGGTGATCCACCAGCCTCGGCCTTTTAAAGTGCTGGGATGATTGCAGGCATAAGCCACTATACCTGGCCTTAGCATTTTCTTATAAATTTGTTTAAGTTCCTTATAGATACTGGATATTAGTCCTTTGTTAGATACAGAATTTGCAAAAATTTTCTCCCATTATGTAGGTTATCTGTTTGCTCTCATAGTTCTTTTGCTGTGCAGCTTTTTCGTTTAATTACATCCCATTTGTCAATTTTTATAGATGCTTTTGGTGTCTTTATCATGAAATCTATGCCAGTTCCTGTGTCCAGAATGGTATTACCTCAGTTGTCCTCCAGGGTTTTTACAGTTTATAGTTTACATTTAAGTCTTTAATTCATCTTGAGTTGATTTTTGTATATGGTGTAAGGAAGGGGTCCAGTTTCAATCTTCTGCATATGGCTAGCCAGTTATCCCAACACTTTTTATTGAACAGGGAGTCTTTTTCTCATTGCTTGTTTTTGTCAGCTTTGTCAAAGATCAGATGGTTGTAGGGGTGCGGCCTTATTTCTGGGCTCTCTCATTCTGTTCCATTGGTCTATGTGTCTGTTTTTGTACCAGTACCATGCTGCTTTGGTTACTGTAGCCCTGTAGTATAGTTAGTTTAAAACATTTTCTAATATTTGTTGTGATTTCTTCTTTGACCTATAGATTATTTAGAATGTGTTGTTTAATTTCTGAATATCTGAGGATTTTCCAGATAATTTTGTTATTGATTTACTTAATTCTTTACCTGGTACTGAGTTTGAAGTTGTGTCTTTGATACTGCTCTCTAGCTGTAATGATGGGTCCTTATTGGTATTTGATCCCTGAAATGTGCCCTCCAGCTTCATTCCCCACCTTCTTGCCCTTCAGTAGTCCTCATGGGACTCATCTGCAAGTGCTCACTCTCTATCTTCTACCTGATCTGATACAGAAACTATGGTAAATTTAATAGAAAATCAAATTAAGGTAAATTAAAAGACTCTCAAAGTGCATTAAGTGTTTGGCAGGGATTAGCTAAATAGATTCAGTAATGCACACAGTATTGTGAATTTCTCCAGAAATGCTCTGTAACTGAGGAATAGGACACTGATGATGTTTTACTTAAACTCAACAATTAACAGCGTTGGTAGGACCCCAATGTAAAGGACCTTCAGTTGTTAGTAAGACTCTGACATAATCCAACATGTCTTTCAAAATTATCTTTCAATTTTTTCCATTCGCTTCTCAGTGCAGGGATCAAGTGATTTTTTTCCCCCTTTTGAGACAGAGTCATGCTCTGTCACCCAGGCTGGAGTGCTGGAGTGTCGTGGCACGATCTTGGCTCACTGCAACCTCCGCCTCCCAGGTTCAAGCGATTCTCCTGCCTCAGCCTCCCAAGAAGCTGGTATTACAGGTGATGGCCACCACCCCTGGCTAGTTTTTGTATTTTTAGTAGAGACGAGGTTTCACCATGTTGGCCAACGTGGTCTCAAACTCCTAACCTCACATGATCCACCCACCTCAGCCTTCTAAAGTGCTGGGATTACAGGCATGAGCCACAGTCCCTGGCCTGGATCAAGTGATTTATGTGAACTAGATACACTATTTGATGCTGAAGTTATGACAGGAAATATTATTAAGTTCAGTAATCCCCATTCTTCATCAGTGATTGCAATCATGCCTGTCATTGGCAAGACCATAGCATCCAGATAAAACCAATTTATTATTTACAATTACAATACAACCTTATTTATTTCTCAACTTTTCAAAACTTAAATTCATGTTATTAAAGTCTTAGACATAAAAATTGTAAGAAAACAGGTTTTTATAGAGTCCTTAGTTTTTAGAGATTTATACTGAATATCTGTAGATAAAATGATATTTTAGTGAAAATCTAAATGCCGTTATTTTTATTGAAAGAGAATATATTGGAAAATTGTAAAAAGTCATCTAATATGAAGAGCACATGAGACTGGGCTCAGTGGCTCATGCCTGTAAATCCCAGCACTTTGGGAGCACAAAGCGGGCAAATTGCTTGAGTCCAGGAGTTCAAGACCAGTCTGGGCAACACAGCAAAACCCTGTCTCTACTAAAAATACAAAAAATAAAATAAAATAGTGGTTGTGCCTATAGTCCCAGCTACTCGGGAGGCTGAGGTGGTAGAATCACCTGAGCTCAGGAAGTCAATGCTGCAGTGAGCCAAGATTGCACCACTGCACTTCAATCTGGGCAACCAGAGTAAGACCCTGTCTCCAAACAAAAAAGAGCACACGATGGTATTTTTAAATATATTCAACATGTATAAAAGAGCTTAAACACATGGGATCTCATATCTATATCCACTATATATATTCTTTAGATAAGTCATATAAAGATGCACACACAAACCAACTCACAAACACTTCTCATAGTTTGAGGAAAGTCATGTTTGGTCTTTAGGAAAGCCATGTCCTATAAAATATATCCTCTTGAATGCATCTGGAGCAAATCACTAATAATCAAGGGATATATTTAAACAGGTACTTAAAACTCTGATTTACAGGCCAAGCTGGGGCCTACATTACATTAGCTCCCTCTATATTTCTGACTTCATCACTGGATAATAATTCCTCTTCTCAAAGGGCCTGGTAAAAGGGAAACTACACTAGACCTGACTAATAAATCAGAGTTGTATCTATATGTACAAATGTAAAGGGCAACTTCTGAGCTGAACTTTGTCTCTGTCTAGGTCAGAAAGCACAGGATCCTGATTCATTTGTAAAATTAATATTTACTTTTTAAATACTGTCCACTTACCAATATAAATATAGCATTAACCGTATTTACAGGGTTTAAACTGGCACAGTTCATTTCTGCAAAATCTGATAGTACAAAAATGTTGGCGCTGGGTATTCCCATGAATACTTTTGTGGTAATACTTTTTTTTTTTTTTTTGAGGCAGGGTCTCTGTTTATTGCCCAGATTGGAAGGCAGTGGCGCCATCCCAGCTCACTGCACTCTGCCTCCTAGGTTCAAGCAAGCCTCCCACCTCAGCCTCTTGAGAAGCTGGGACTACAGGCATGTGCTACCATGTCTGGATAATTTTTGTGTTCTGTTGCTGTTTTGGGGATACAGTTTTGCTCTGTTACTCAGGCTGGAGTACAGTGGTGTGATCCCAGCTCACTGCAACCTCCACCTTCCTAGGGTATAAGTCATTCTCCTGCCTCAGCCTCCTGAATAGCTGGCATTAAAGGCACCTGCTGCCATGCCCGGCTAATTTTTGTATTTTTAGCAGTGACAGGGTTTAGCCATGTTGGCCATGCTGGTCTCAAACTCCTGGCCTCAAGTGATCCACCAGCCTCGGCCTTGGCCTCCTCAAGTGCTGGGATTACAGGCATGAGCCACCGTGCTCAGCCTAATTTTATGTTTTTAGTAGAGACAGGGTTTCACCCCATTTCCCTAGCTGGCAAGTAATACATTTTTAAAATCAGTAAATTAACTTGTAATGCTGTAGAAGGTGACCAATCAATTTTACTACAGATTCAAATTATTTGTCCACATAGGAGATTAAAAATAATTTAAACATATAATTTCCTTTTTTGGATTAATGTTATGAAGCTATCTGGCCTCACTAACTGAAAGAATATTGATTACATTTTGTTAAAAACTTCTGGACCTCTTAAATAAGTTTCATAATCATAAAATGTATTCTTGAGATAAAATCAGACTCCACTTTATGATCAACATGACTTAGGAAATTTGGCTGAACTAGAAAGAAAAAAGTCAAGGCAGAGAAGAAAAAGAAAACAAGCATAAGGGCAGGGGTTGAGATTTTAACTCTGAAGAAGGATAAAATCCAGTCCCATAATCAAAACTTGTGATGTTTCTTATCAACATCACAGAAAGATCAAATGAAAAAAAAGCTTGCATTGCTAGCCATCTGTCCATAGTCTGTGTGTTGCTGCTGCTCCAAGGAAAAAGAAAGACATCCTAGGTTAATCAGAGAAGTAGTGAGTTTATCATCAGTGACGTTGTCACTAACGTTCTTTAGTGAAGCCTCCTGCAGTCTAAGATAGCGAGATGAAAGTTAGAGATTCGGCATGATGAGAGTGTGAATTGATCAGGACCTTGGATGCCATGCTTAGCATTTTGGCTTTTTTGTTGTTTGGTTTGTTTTGTTCCATTCTGCAAACTAAGAGCTACAATTCCATTTCAATCTTAACAGGAACTGGAGAATATTGATCACTATAGTGTCCCAGATTTTTAAATGATGCTGGAAATATCACTTGGAACAATGGTTGAGAAAGAAAAATAACAATAAAGTTTGCTTTGTCTAACAGTTGACTGACAATAATAGTCTACATATGTATGTCTATAAATATTATTGCACATCTTGCAGCTCTTTATTTTTTTGAGACAGGGTCTTGCTCTGTTGCCCAGGCTGGAGTACAGTGGTGCAATCACAGTTGACTGCAGCCTGGGTTTCTTAGGCTCAGGCAATCCTCCCACCTCAGCCTCCTGAGTAGCTGGGACCACAGGCATACACCACAATGCCTGGTTAATTTTTAAATTTTTTTTGTAGAGATGAGCTCTCACTATGTTACCCCAGTGGGCCTAGAGCTCCTAGGCTCAAGCAAACCTCCCACCTTGGCCTCCCAAAGTGCTGGGATTACAGGAGTACACCAATGTGGTTGGCCAGCTCTTTCTTCTTGAGTATAACCCAGGCATGGAAATAGGTCGACCCACGACCATGGGTACTAAAACATCTGGCCAAATGACATAAAATGTAGATTGCATGATATCTGTTGCTGGGACTGATGACAGTGATCCAGCTTTCTCATTAGCAAGAGCAGCCCCAGGAGGGGCCCAGTGTCCCCAGTGATCCCCATGCCTGTGGGTTCTGCTCGCAAGGTTTACCTGCCCTGGCTCTGTGGGATCTCCAGAGGCTCTCAAGAGAGACCCATGGGTTCTGCTGTCCACCTGCACAGGGATCCAGTGACTCCAATGACCCCACTACTGGTCCCAACTGTTTGTCTAGGGATTTACTAATTTCTCCCTTCATCCAAACCAAATGTGAAAAATCTCTTTGACTTTTATTTTAGCTTCAGCAAAAAGCTTACAACAAAATATTTAGACAAGCAGTGAATCTAAAAACAAAACTTCATTCAGATTACTGTTCTACCTGTAACTTATAATGGCCTTTGAGTAAGTTACTTCACTTTTCATTTGAATATTTGATGAGTATTTGCCAAGAGCCTACTGCGTCAAACATGCTTAGGCAACAGATATGCAAAGAAAAATGAAAAGCAACTCTAGTTCTCAAAGTGCTCTCAATGGGCAGAGAAGACAGATGTGCACACCAGTGTTCACAGTGCTGAGTGGCACAGATTGCTAAAGAAAGAAATGAACGAGAGGGCCATGTGGCACAGACTGAGAGGGTAAGGGTGGGCTTCTAGGAGGAAGCAAGTCTTAGGTAAGCCCTGAAGACTGAGTAGGAGACAGTCAATCTAAGGGGAAGGAGGGCAGAGAGGGAGAAAAGGGTAAAATGATTGAAAGGGTAAAATGAAAGAAGAAAATGTTATCCCAGCATGCGGCTTGACCCAGCTCAAAGAATTGTCATAAGAATATAAATGCTATTAATTAGCTTCTAAAGTCAAACTGTAGATAAAAGTATTATTGTTGGTTTCAGCATAAAATAGTTAATAACATTTAACCCATATACAGGAAAATCCTTTTATCTACCCTACAACCTAGTAATTTCATTCCTAGATATTTACCCAAGACCAATGAAAATATGTCCACACAGAGTCCACAACAAAGATGTTCTTAGCCACTTTATTCATAGTAGCCCAAAGTGGAAACAACTTAAATGTCTATTAATAATAAAATGCATAGGCCGGGCGTGGTGGCTCATGCCTGTAATCCAAGCACTTTGGAGGACAAGGCGGGTGGATCACCTGAGGTCGGGAGTTCAAGACCAGCCTGACCAACATGGTGAAACTCCATCTAAAAAAATAAAAATAAAAAATAAAATAAAATAAAATGCATAAACAAATCGTGTATATTTATCCAATGTAATGCTCTTCAGTGATACAAAGGAATAAACTTTAATACATGTAATATGGATGAATTTCAAGACATAATACTGAGAAAAAAAGCCAGATTTACACAAAAAAGAATACTGTGATCATATTTATAAAAATGTGTAATTTTAGAAGAGGAAAATCTATTCCATGATGAAAAAGGTCAGATAAAATTATTGCCACTGATCTGGGCAGGGAACTGACTAGGAAGTCACACAGGAGACATTTCTGTGATGAAAACAATCATTTTGTGATGAAAATGATAGTGATGTGGGTTACGAAGGTGTATGCATTGGTCAAAATGCATTGAGTTGCATGTTCCAGATTTGTGGCTTTCACTGTATGTATTTGAACTAAAAAAACTGAAGCATTAAATTTTGTAAGTTTGCTTTCTTTCAGAGGCATAAGTTAGCCATTTATGAAGCTGCCTCCTATGTATTCCAGATTTCTTCCTGTTGAAGAATAGAGTAACAAATATGAGAAGGAAGAATACAGAACTGTGCTGTCCAGTAAGGTAGCCCTTGGCCACATGTGGCTGTTGAACACTTGAAATGTGACTAGACCAAATTAAACAGATGTTATGCTTTTTGGGTTTTTTTGTTTTTTAGACAGTGTTGCTCTGTCGCCCAGGCTGGAGTACAGTGGAGCAATCTCGGTTCACTACAACGTCCACCTCCTAGGTTCAAGTGATTCTCGTGTTTCAGCCTCCCAAGTAGCTGGGATTACAGGTGTGTGCCACCACGCCCAGCTAATTTTTGTATTTTCAGTAGAGACGGGGTCTTACCATGTTGGCGAGGCTGGTCTCAAACTCCTGGACTCAAGTGACCCACCCACATTGGCCTCCCAAAGCGCTGGGATTACAGACATGAGCCACTGTGACTGGCCTGAAGATAGGCTTTCAAGTGTCAAATATACATTGGATTAGGAAGGCTTAGTGTAAAAAGTGTTAAATATTTTGTTAACTTTTTTGTATTGATTACATGTCAAAATGATAAAGTTGGATATATTGTATCAGATATATTATTTAAATGGATTTTAATTGTTTCCTTTTATAAACATGGCAACTGGAAAGTTTACAATTACATATGTAATTCATATTCGTGTCCAGTGGACAGTGCTGGACTGTAATGTAGCTTGCGGTGTTGGTCTGGAATTGAAGATATCATATTCGAATATGTAAACCCAGAGTTCTTTTTCTATTTTTCCCTGTAAGGGCCTGGACACGATGACATAGCAGTAGCAATGAGCACACTGAGCACCCCAGATCTTTGCAGCATTCTCCACTAAATGGAAATATAGTTGCTGGGGGAGATGGCTGATTTCAGGATAGGGTCAGGGAAAGTACAGGATGAGCCTGGAGCTTCCTATTTCCCCAAGAAAGTAAAGAAATGACCAGCCGGGCACAGTGGCTCACACCTGTAATCCCAGCACTTCGGGAGGCCGAGGCGGGCAGAACAGCTGAGGTTGGGAGTTCGAGCAGCCTAACCAATAGGGAGAAACCCTGCCTCTACTGAAAATACAAAATTAGCTAGGCATGGTGGTGCATGCCTGTAATCCCAGCTACTCGGGAGGCTGAGGTAGGAGAATCGCTTGAATCCAGGAGGCAGAGGTTGCAGTGAGCCGAGATCATGCCATTGCACTTCAGTCTAGGAAACAAAAATGAAACTCCATCTCAAAAAAAAACTGGCCAAAAAAATATGACAGCATGTGTCAAAATGACACAAAGACCCATCTTTAACAGTCTCCCACTGGCCAAATCTAGGGCAAGTTGAGCATCAAAATAAATGATGATAGTAATGGATTATAACTTATTACACTGAATAAAATAAGAATCCATGAGTCAATAGTCATATAAATAAATAGATGAGAAGGATAAGTGCTTCCTTGAAGTAGAATGCAATGAATAAATAAGGAAAAGAATTATAGAGATAGAAAATCATCAGTCGTCATGAAAATTAGTAAGTAAAAGTTTGATGAGAAACAAGATTATCTAGTCTCAAAGTATCTCCCTAAATATTAATTACAAAGAGAAAATTTCTTTAGTTTAGAAGTATAATTTTTAAAGTTTTATAGTTAATAACATTTATCCCATATATAAGAAAATCCTATATACAAGTAGAAAAATTATCAAAACAAACCCAGAACTAATTATGTAATCTTACTGCCTTTGTGTTTTTAAATATCACTAAGAGGATTCAAAGTCTCCCTTTTTCCCTAGTCTGATGCAGGAATAACCTAAGTTTGGCTCATGAATCATCATTAGAGTCATTCAAATTCTTTTTAGAAAATATTTGTTAAGACACGGGAGGCAGAAAGCCTTGATACTCCTAGGAAGTTGGTAGCTGTGGGTGCAATTAAAAATATTATTTGCAAAACCAATTAGCAAATCTTATCAGGATAGGCAAGAAGAAAAACAATAGGAAAATACACTGTTATTTTTCATAGTTATACTCGTTATTGTTATACTTTAAAACCATACTTTTAAGTAGTGTCAGAAAAATCTTTTGTAAACCCTGCACTGACACTTCTTAAAATACTTCATGTAATTTAAAAAATCTCTAATATTGGCCGGGCGCGGTGGCTCACACCTGTAATCCCAGCACTTTGGGAAGCCGAGGTGGGCGGATCACAAGGTCAGGAGTTCGAGACCAGCCTGGCCAGCATGGTGAAACCCTGTCTCTATTAAAAATACAAAAATTAGCTGGGCGCAGTGGTGGGTGCCTGTAATCTCAGCTATTCGGGAGCCTGAGGCAGGAGAATCACTTGAACCCGGGAAGCGGAGGTTGCGGTGAGCGGAGAACACACCACTGCACTCCAGCCTGGCGACAGAGCAAGACTCTGTCAAAAAAAAAAAAAAAAAAAAACTCTAATATATCATAAAGGTAAAAAAATGGGGATAGGGCAAAAATAGGAAATTACCTATAAAATTTGATATTCTATTCTTAAAAAGACTCAAATGGCAGAAAAGTTGTTTATTGCCCATCTGCATAATTTCTACATTAAAAAATAGTGCCATTACCTGTGTATGTATTTTGAGGCAGAACAATTTAAATCAAGTAACAAATTGTCAGCAATTAGATGACATTTAGCCCAAAACTTTACATTTCAGTCATATTCCAAAAGCTCTTTAATTGAAAACAAGAGGATCAGTGAATTTATTAGTTTATTAGTGAATTTATTTATTATTTATATATTTGTTTATAAGATAATCTCTTTTCAAAAGATTTAAGTTGCTTATGACGGAGGGAATATAGGTTATTCAAAACAGAATATAAAAACCTTCCATGTTAGGTCCATGGCAGATTTGTATGTCAAGAGGAAGGCCTGCTTTCCAGAGTTTTCTGAAAAAGCAAAAGAATGTCATAGAATTGAAAGTTGGCCGGGCATGGTGGCTCACGCCTATAATCCCGGCACTACAGGAGGCTGAGATGGGCAGATTACCTGAGGTCAGGAGTTGGAGACCAGCCTGGCCAACATGGTGAAATCCCCCTCTCTACTAAAAACACAAAAATTACCCGGGCGCTATAGTGGGTGCCTCTAATCCCAGCTACTCGGGAGGCTGAGGCGGGAGAATCACTTGAACTCAGGAGGTGGAGGTTGCAGTGAGCTGAGATAGCACCGTTGCACTCCAGCCACTGCACTCCAGCCTAGGACCCAGAGTGAGACTCTATCTCAAAAAACAAAAAAAAAAGTGAAAGCCAAACACTTGGTGGTTGACTCCTAGGGAGCTTAGAAAGTCAAAAGGAAGCTTCTTTATGAGAGAGTTAAATGCTATCATAAGGAATGCTGGTAGGAGTGTAGGAATAAATTTTGAATAAATAAAATGGCAAGAAAAACTGGAAAGAGATTAGGATTATTTGAACCTCAAAACTGACATTTGTCATCAGCATCAAAAGAGTCCCACATCTATCACTGTCCAAAATTTGCCTTCACTAAAATAGTTTGTGAGGACAGTGAAATAATGTATTTCAAAGGTTCCCTCACCCTCAGAAGAACAAGAAATAACACATTGTCCTGACTTTTTAGTAAACCTGGCAGCATCTCTAATGAGGACATAATCATCAGATTTATTTGATTATCAAACCCTTCAGAGCTGCAAATAATTTATTGTGATCTTTTTATTTGTCTTCTGCATATATTGAAAAGAAGAAAATGCTACTTTTTTGGTGGAAACTAGCAAGAAATTTGGTTAAAGAAAGAACAGCAAAATCAACTATAGGTATCTGCAATGACTATTTTAAAAATGTGATTACCTTTTGGTTTTTTAGCAGCTTAAAACATTATGTGTAATGAAAATTTGGATAAAGAAAAAGAGATAATGTAAACATGTCAACTCAGCATTGTCAGAATCGTTATGACTGTTTCAAATCTGCATTGAGCTTCCTATGGGCACAGACAATTATAAAGATTTATTGGGCTGGGCGCGGTGACTCACACCTGTAATCCCAGCACTTTGGGAGGCCATGGTAGGCAGATTACCTGAGGTCAGGGGTTCGAGACCAGCCTGGCTAACATGGTAAAACCCCATCTCTACTAAAAACACAAAAATTAGCTGGGTGGCACATTCCTGTAATCCCAGCTACTTGGGAGGCTGAGGCAGGAGAATAGCTTGAACCCAGAAGGCAGAGGTTGCAGTGAGCAGAGACTGTGCCATTGCACTCCAGCCTGGGGCGACAGAGCGAGAATTCATTCCCCGCCCCCCAAAAAAAAGAGAAAAGAAAAAGAAAATATTCTACTTCTTCAGAAAAGGAGGGCTTTCCCTGATTTTAAATTTGAAAAGATATTTCTCATGCAGAGGAAAGAATACTACATAATGTAACATAATATATATTATCCTTAAGTGGATTTTTATTGCTAATGTCAATATGATTGTCTAAGGACAAGCACATGATATTAATGTACAGTTCAGTGAAGGTATGTCTGGGGGTTATGGAATGTCCATTAACTATCCAGCTTTCCTGTGCTCTAGGAATACTACTATGGAAAACACATTATGCTCTATAAGGTACACCTAAGTGAATATATTTTTTCATTTGATTATATGATGTGATATAAGCATAGTCAATAGAATCAATTGCCATGAAATTCACTGATTAGTTTGTTGGATAAACTTAGAGATAAAGACTCTGAATGTTGAAAAAGATGTTAGAAATCTTCTGGTCCAGTAATGACTAACTGATTGCAGTCAATATCATAAAAGGCATTTCTGACAATCAGTGTAGGAACTTGGTTTGTATGCCATGACAGACAGTAGGATCACTCTGTCACAAAGCCATCTGTTCTACCACTGAAGATAAATTTTTTTTTGTTATGCTGAAAACTACTGGACTGTAATTTCCACCAGCTTTTAAAGTCGGTCTCGCAGATCAATTGAACAACACTTCAAATATCAGATGACATCTTTCATTCCACTTCTGCCTTATTTTACTAAGCTAAACATCTTCAGTTTATGTTATTAATTCATCTAAATGATGATAATACTACTTAAAAGTCAGTTAACACTTTAAATTTTTTCAGTGCTTCATGTACATTATCTCATTTTGCACTTATAATAAATCTCTGAATGGTATATAACAGGTATTTAAAAACTTAACTTGCTCAAGATCATACCACTGGTTTATGGCAGAATGCAGACTAGAAGCTTGATCTCTTCACTTTCTTCCTATCTTTGTTTTTAAATAAGAATTTATAAACTAGACTGAACAATAAAAGTAGTGAATATTTAGGAGAGGGAAATTTTGAAGGCATTCCACTAATACTTAGAAAACATCAGGAAGGCACATTTATGGTAACATACATTTCTGAATGTTTCCAAGTGTCAAGAATGAATGAATGAATGAATGAATGAATTTATTTATTTATTTGTTTGTTTGAGATAGCGTCTCACTCTGTCACCCAGGCTGGAGTGCAGTGGCACAATTCCCTGCAACCTCTGCCTCCTGGGTTCAAGCGATTCTCCTGCTTCAGCCTCCCAAAGTGCTGGGATTATAGGCATGACCCATTGTGCCTGGCCTAAGAATTTCATATATGTGTTTACAACTTCAAGAGGAGATACTAAGTTTCTCTTCTCTTTTCATCGAAAAGTTTTGACCAAACTATAGCTTTGGGTTCAGGTCCAGATTTGAGTTGAAGTTCATATTTTCTGATCATCTCAACTGTAAGATAATATACTCAATAAACCCTCCTGGCTTGCTAAATAAAATTAGAATTTTTTGAGTAATTTTTGTTGTTGTTGAGACAGGGCCTTGCTCTGTTGCCCAGGCTGGAGTGCAGTAGCATGATCTTAGCTCACTGCAGTCTCAACCTCCTGGGTCCAAGCAATCCTCCCAACTCAGCCTCCCAAGTAGCTAGAACTACAGGCATGCACCTTCATGCCCAGCTAATTTTGTTTTATGTAGATATGAGATCTCACTCTTGCCCAGGCTGGTCTCAAACTCCAGGACTCAAACAATCCTCTGCCAAGGCCTCCCAAAGTGTTGGGATTACAGGCGTGAGCTACCACAATGGCCTCTTCAAGTAACCTTTTTTTTTTTTTTTAGTAAGTGTGAAGGCTCTAAAACTTCTGGTGTGTCATTCAATTCAACCATTTTCCTGCTACTTCGCCTATATCTGTCTTCGTCCACTCTTATTCACTGAGTTCCTGGGCATCTTCTGGTTCATCTTCTCTGTTCTTGGTAAAGAATATCTGAATTCAAACATTTTTCCTTACACTATAACAACAGCAACAAAAGCCCACTATAAATGTAAAACTTCATCTGTTGGAATAAAATCTTTAGAACTAAATATAAAGCACTCAAGAAGCAGCAGTAGTTAATGGTATGTAATTAAAATATCAGCTTTAAAATGTACCTCCAGGGACATTTTAACAAAGTCCAATTTAAAGAATTTTCACCGTGCCAAGGAGGTACTCTATTGAGCCTGAGTAGATTGAAAAATCAACTGGCGAGAGCTCGCCAAGAGGTACAGCCTACCCTGCATGCCATTGTAAGTGGAACTCCTGGAGCACAATCCGGAACAGTCACGGCAAGCCTGCAGGAGACTGCAAAGCCTCTCAACTTCTACAGGGCCAGGAGCACAAACCTTTGATGATGGGATGCACCAGGACTCATGGCAGGCTGGACCAGGGGAAATATTAGCCTGATCGCACACCTGTTTAAACAGAAGCGTTCTGCTCTTTCGTTTTCTTTTTCCTTTCATGAATGTGTTCAAATACCAATTTGAGCCATGTTCCTAAGGAATAAACTAACAGACATAAGCATATAGAAAATGAAAACTAGTCATTATGCCCTCTGACTACAAAATATTCACAATTAAAGAGGAAGCACAGGCCAAGTGTGGTGGCTCACGCATGGAATCCCCACTTTGGGAGGCTGAGGCGGGTGGATCACCTGAGGTCAGGAGTTCAAGACCAGCCTGGCCAACATGGTGAAACACTGTCTCTACTAAAAATACACAAATTAGCTGGGCGTGGTGTCACATGCCTGTAATCCCAGCTACTTGAGAAGCCAAGGCAGGAGAATCCCTTGAACCAGGGAGGTGGAAGTTGCAGTGAACCAAGATCGCGCCATTGCACTCCAGCCTGGGCAACAGAGCAAGACTCCTTCTCAGAAAAAAAAGAAAAAAAAAAGAGGAAGCATACTGAGAAGCCATGTATAAAATGTAGACCAACCAGCCTCTACTTGGGACATTGACCCAGCCACCAGCCAGGCCCATTTTCAATGTTCAGTCTTGCAAGCAATGAACACTTGTTGAGCACCAGATAGTCAAGTTACCATGCTACTGAAACAGCATGTGGTTCTTTCATCAGCATCTTCCTAGTAAAGAATTCTCATTTTTAAAAATACCACTCCCAGCTGGGCATAGTGGCTCATGCCTGTAATCCCAACGTTTTGGAATGCTGAGGTGGGAGGATCGCTTGAGCCTCGGAGGTCAAGGCTGCAGTCAGCCGAGATCGTGCCAGTGTACTACAGCCTAGGTAACAGGGAGAGACCTTGTCTCAAAAAACAAAACAAAACAAAAAAGAGCAAAAGAGAAGAAATTTTAAAAACAAAATAGGCCGGGCACGGTGGCTCACGTCTGTAATCTCAGCAATTTGAGAGGCCGAGGCAGGTGCATTACTTGAGGTCAGGAGTTCGGACCAGCCTGGCCAATATGGTGAAACTTCATCTGTACTAAAAATACAAAAAAATTACCTGGGTGTGGCGGCAGGTGCGTGTAATCCCAACTACTTTGGAGGCTGAGGCAGGAGAATCACTTGAACTCAGGAGGCAGAGGTTGCAGTGAGCCGAGATTGCACCACTACACTCCAGCCTGGGGAACAGAGTAAGACTGCCTCAAAAAAATAAAAAATAAAAATAAATACATAATAAAATAAAATAATTACCATTCCCCATTCCTCAATCTCAGGTGTGTTTTCCTTCTAGAGCAACAGAATCATTGAAAGAAAGGAGGTTTTAGAGTGAAGCAGCCTGCTTTTAACTTAGATTCTCCCACCTATAAGGTTTTCATTCCCAGCTCCTGATGTTTCTTTGTATCTGGAGACCTCAGTTAGTGTAACATTTCTGGCTTCTTCACTCTCTTACCACTCTGCTTCAAGAAATGAGGAGTTATTCAGGTTATTTGAGAACATCAGGTACATTTGAGAACAGTCAGTAGGGCTTACAGAGCTCAGCCCTTGTCATACTCTCCTTGCTTGAGGAATGGCCACAATAAAGCAGATGTTCAGTCGAGCACAGTGGCTCACTCCTGTCATCTCAGCACTTTGGGAGGCCACAGCAGGCTGATCACCTGAGGTCAGGAGTTTGAGATCAGCCTGGCCAACATGGTGAAACTCCGTCTCTATCAAAAATATAAAAATTAGCCAGGTGTGGTGGCACACGCCTGTAGTTCCAGCAACTCAGGAGGCTGAGGCAGGAGAATTGCTTGAACCTGGGAGGTTGTGGTGAGCCGAAATTGTGCCACTGCACTCCAGTCTAGGTGACAGAGTGAGACTCTGTCTCAAAAAAAAAAAAAAAAAAAAAAAAAAGGCAGATGTTCATATCTTCTCTTCCACGCTCGAAATTGTATAAAGGGAGGACTCCACAGGAGGAATCGTGTGTCATCTGGCTGGGACTGATGGATAAGTCTGCCTATTTCTGAGATACACAATTAGGAAGCTCACAGTTGTTGCAATCCTAAGCCTTATTATCCCTTCCAGGCTTAATCAGTAGTAAGTACTGTATGGTGTTTTGATCTCCATCTGTCCTATTTCTTGTCTTTCTCTTACTGGCTTACAACTCAAGACCCCTTTTTAACTGTGTTGACCTCAGAAAGTTATTTTACTATAGCCATCATTTCCAATCATATTTGTGAAGTGTTTGTGCATCTTCTGGTTCCTCTTCTGTATGTTATCAATATTTTATCAACCTGGCAAGGTTGGTAATATAAAGTGTCTAGCACAAGGCTTGGCATTCAATTAAAATTTACCTTTTCTATTATTTTAGTGATCGCTCCATTATCCTAGTTTCTTCTTCCCTTTAGTTCCCTCCAATAAATTTTCTTCTATCTCTCCTCACTGTCTTCAACACTTTCTTATTAAATACTTCTGTTTCCAGATATTGCTCTAAGTCAATGGTTCTTAAAGTGTGGTTCCAGAACCAGCAGCATCAACATTTTCTGAGAACTTAGAAGTGGAAATTCTTGGCCAGGCATGGTAGCTCATGCCTGTAATCTTAGCACTTTGCGGGGCCGGTGTGAAAGGACGGTTTGAGCTCAGGAGTTTGAGATCAGCCTGGGCAACACAGTGAGACCCCATCTCATATTAAAAAATAAAAAATAAAAAGAAATGGAAATTCTCATGCCCCACCCCAGATCTACTGTATCAGATACTCTGGGAGTCGAACTCAGAAATCTGTGGTTTAAAAAGCCCTCCAGGTGATTCTGATATAAGTTCAAGTGTGAGAGCCAGAGAACTAAATCATTCAGTTTCTGTTCACATCCATGGTTTGTCTCTACCCCGTAAATTTTCTTTTCATGACTTAGTCTCTTCTATGATTACTAACCATTTTATTTGGTAACATTATCAATTGTTTCATAACTCAAAACCCACCATCCCCCATCTCCATCCCAAACTGACTGCTGGCTGGGTTCACATCCATAATCCTTTTGTTTGTTTTTTGAGATGGAGTCTCATTCTGTCACCCAGGCTGAAGTGTAGTCGCATGATCTTGGCTCATTGCAATCTTCGCCTCCAGGGTTCAAACGATTCTCCTGCCTCAGCCTCCAGAGTAGCTGGGACTACAGGCACCCACCACCACACCCAACTAATTTTTGTATTTTTAGTAGAAATGAGGTTTTGACATATTAGCCAGGCTGGTCTTGAACTCCTGACCTCAAGTGATCCATTTGCCTCTAACTCCCAAAATGCTAGAATTACAGGTGTGAGCCATCACGTCTGACCTCACATCTGTAATCCTAACACTTTGGGAGGCAAAGGCGAGTGAGTCACTAGAACTCAAGAACTTGAGATGAGCCTGGGCAATATACCGAGACTCTTGTCTATACCAAAAAAAAAAAAAAAAAAAAGCCAGGCATGGTGGTACGTGCCTGTAGTCTCAGCTGCTTGGGAGACTGAGATGGGAAGATCATTTGAGCCCAGGAGGTTGGGCCTCCAGTAAGCCATGATCATGCCATTGCACTCCAGCCTAGGTAACAGCGTGAGACACTGTCTCATAAAACAAACAAGGCTGCTATTTGGCCCTGAAATAATTTTAAATTAGGATCTACAGATCTCTTTTATACAAATTTTTTCACTCCATTATTATGATATCTAATTAACTGAAAATTCGGACAACTTAGTTTGTTTTAATTTAGTTTACCAGGTGTTCATTTTCACAGCCATTGTATAACACAAACCACTCACAAATCTATAAATCTTTGCTCTGTGTTTTGTTTTGAATGAGTAAATAGAACAACCTCCTATCACAGGACACTATAGGTAGCACTGAAAAACATTGGTTTTCACAGCACTGATTCCCTAACAACTTGAAAAGCATCAAGCAATTCAATTATCCTAAAATTGTCATCCAATTTGTTTCACTGCAGGAGAGCTAGTATGCTTATGTCTTGAAGACTAGGAAATTAGCTGCTTTCTGGAATAAGCGAATTTTTTCCTTCCCAATTTTGCTGAGTCTATAAAATAAATATTTAAGAACAGTAGGGATTGGAAGGGTTAGGGCAAGGGGAAGGAAGACAAGAGGTGAAATGGGTTCTGAGAAAACAAAGATGTTTTTCATTTCAAAGGACTCCAAAAAATCACTAGTTATTCAATGTGCTGAGTGTACTCTTACATGATATTGCAGTAAACGTTCACTTATACCTAGGTACTTCAAATGATTGAACACTTCATGTATTTATTAACTTCCTACCATTCCCCAAATGTTTATGAAAAATTAATTTTCAATCAATAAAATGTATAGACATTCATGACTCTGCTATAAATTAATAGGAATGTGTAACATTTTGGGGAAGTGTCCTTCTTATGCCATTCACTATGAGGCATTTTCTAGGGTAGCAAGTCATTCACTTAAATTGTAATGAAAAGCATTTAGTTTTTATTAGTGTGTAGGCGTCTTGTTCTCAAGGGAGTATTTCACAGCTATTATTCATTCAATCTCAGTTTCCCTGGGAGGGAGGGAAAGGGGCCCCAGTGAGCCAAAGTCAATGAGTTGAGTCATTGTTCAGCTCCATTTCAAAGGACTGCTCAGTTTCAACTAACCCCTTAGGTTCAATTCAAGATTCCTGGCAAAGGCTTTCCTTTGTGATTTATTACCATTAACAACAGCAGACATTGCCTGTCTATTCTCTGTCTTCCACCTGCAGGACGTTGGGAGGATCCCTGGAAGCTTCCTCAGGAGCAACAGCCTCCCAGGGTCAAGCAGACATGCCCAGAGTGGCATCTTTCGATTACTTCTGAGATCCCACAGAAGCTACCAAAATGGCCAGCCTTGTATCTTATGATCAATACTCCAAGATTTTAAGTTTGGTGGTGGTGATGATGATCCTTTCTGATTTTATCTTCATTAATTTCTATCTTTTGTATACCCCTTCCCCTTAAAGAAGTGGCACTTTGGCCTCATGGATTGGAATATGGTGGCACAATTATAGCTCACAGCAGCCTCAAACTCCTGGGCTCAAGCAATTCTCCAACATCCTGAGTCTCTAGGACTGCAGGTGCACACCACTATGCCTGGCTCTTCAATCTTTATTCTAATCCTAGCTAATCACGTTCTTTCGTTTCCCTTGCTCCACAAAGGATTCTGGAGTCCAGGACATGTTCTGTTCTGTTCTTTTTTCTCTCTTTTTACACTATCAGCTCAAGTCTGTCCTTCCTTCCTTCCTTCCCTTCTCTTTCTTTTCTTTTCCTTTCTTTCTTTCTTCCTTTCTTTCCTTGTCTCTCTCTGTTGCCCAGGCTGGAGTGGAGTGGAGTGGTACGCTATCAGCTCCCTGCAACCTCCATCTCCCAGACTCAAGTGATTCTCATGCCTCAGCCCCCAAGTAGCTGGGATTACAGGTGTGTGCCAATACGCCCAGCTAATTTTTGTCATTTTTTGTAGAGAGAGATTTTTGCCATATTTCCCAGGCTGGTCTTGAACTCCTGGTCCCAAGTGATCTGCCCACCTCAGACTCCCAAAGTGCTGGAGTTACAGTCATGAGCCACCGCACCTGGCAGGACAAGTTATTTCGACACTGTCTTCTTGAACCCTCATTCCATCCTTTAACTTTACTTGACACTTCCACATTAATTACAACCACTGACCATTTCAATTTTCTTTTCCATCTGCACACCTAAACATCCAGATTTCAGGGAAAAGCTACGAAAGCATGTTAACTGCTTTTCCTCATCAGTCTTTTCATACTCTCCAGTGCGTCCTGTGCAGCTTCCTGCAGGATGGCACGCCTCATCTTACTCCTGGCTCTTACTCTATGCAGGTGGCCTTGCCACTTACTGCCATTACACCTTTCCTGCATTCCCCCCTCAGGTTTTCTTGGTACGTTCACCCTTTTCCTTCATTTTCCTTCGGAGGGAGTGATATCGCTGGCAACTTGGTCATCTCGTCAACGTTTTCTCCATTTATTTCCCTCACCTTTACTCTGCTCTGTCTCTTCATCTCCATTTCCTGAATGCCTTTGCTAGGCCAATAAACACTCTCAGTACTCTCTTACGAAAAGCAACAAACAAGTAAGCAAACAAAAGTCAATTTCCCTTGGTTTTGTAATCCCCACAGATTATTATCTTCCTAGTTTCCTTTCCAGGGTTAAACCTGTTCACTCCCGAACCTTTTGAAAACTGGCTAATGCGCCACTGTTTCAGAGAAATGGAAACATTCTCAGAGACGACAAATGACCTCTAACCACTGCCAAATCCAATGAACCAAAAAAGTATTCAATTTACCTGATCTCTCTGAGATGTCTGCTTTTATGCATCAGTTCATCTGGAACTCACCCCTGGCTTGGCTTTTGGGAACCTATCATGCTCTTCTGGTGCCTTCTCTATGCTTCCTTCCTCTCTCCTCTCCCGTCTTCTCAGAAGACATCTCCCACCAGGTGTTTTCTCCAGACCTCTGTTCTCTCATCTCTTCCTTGACTTCATCGACTCCCACATTTTAAACTGTTGCTTTTGTGAATAATTCAAAATCTAAATTCTAACTGCCGATTGGACATTTCCACCTTGGATATTCTAGAGAAAGGACTGTTAAACTTTATCTATGAAGAACAGTTAGTAAATCTTTTGGGCTCTGAAGGCCCTGTGGTCTCTGTCAGGGCACTGCTATTTGATTTTTTTTTTTTTTTTAATTGAGACGGGGTCTAGCTATGTTGTCCAGGCTGGTCTCAAACTCCTGGGCTCCAGTGATCTATCTGTCTCAGCCTCCCAAAGTGCTGGGGTTACAGGCATGAGCCACTGTGCTTGCCAACTGTGCTCAGCCTGATATTTGAATTTCATATAATTTTCATGTACCACAAAATAGTCTTACCTGAATTTTTTTAAAAAACTTTAAAAATGCAAAATCAAAAAAAAAAAAAATCATAGAAGATGAACCAAAAAAAAAAAAATGCAAAATTCATTCTTAGCTCTTGAAAACATATGGTAGGGTGGATTTGGCCCTCAGGTGGTTTGCAGACCCCTGTTCTATAGATTCCCACAGTACCCATGCTCCTCAGCCATTTATTCCTCCCTCCCCGCTGGGATTTTGCTTTCTCTTTAGATCTATCTATCTATCTATCTATCTATCTATCTATCTATCTAGAGGCAGGTTCTCACTATGTTGCCTAGGCTGGTCTTGAACTCCTAGCTTCAAACAATCATCCCACCTTGGCTTTCCAAAGTGCTGGAATTACAGGCATGAGCCATCACGCCCAGCCTCTTTTTATTTTAAAACACTTGTGTTTTGTGTTATTTCCTACAGGTACAGATTTATCTAAAGTAAACTTGGGGAAAACAAGTATGAGTACAGTATATCCATTTTCAGATAAGGACAATGAGACTCAGCCTGGGATTTGTCAAGGAGTTAAGTCATACTGAAGCCAGCATTATAACTCAATTTTCTGGACTTTTTGGCCCAAGACTCTAGATAGACTGCCACACAGTAGTGAAATGCCTATAATGTGTTGCTTATATATTTCAACACAAAAGAGAGAAATCATTAGAAAACTCATCAAGGTTCTTTTCAAATCCAAAATCCATCTCATCTTGCACCCCGCCTGCTACCCATGCACTCTCTTGTCATTCTGATGCCTGGTTATGGTGCTTCTGTTTAGCTTAGTCAGGCAGCCAGGAGTGGGTGGAAGAGGGGGAGACAATGTTTACTAAGGCACAAAGTCTCACAGACGTCAGTTTAAGACTACAGTAGAAAGCTTCATATGAGTAATGAAGATCTAGTTAACAATTACCATAATCATTCTGGTGCAGGAAGAGAGTTATAGTCCATTATTTAAAAAAAAGTTACAATGAGTTTGCTATGAGCTCCAAATATGTTAAACAAGAATGAATTATTTTCCGGTAGCACATTTTATCCTTTTAAATGTATTTTCTCAGAACTCATTCAGAATTCTGAGTTCTGCTAAGAAGATAGTAATATTCACTTCTTTTTCATAAGGTGATTAAGGCTACGGATTCCTCTGTAACCCCTTTCCCTATCTCTTAAATTTTAGAACTGTGAGAAATGAATTCATCTTGACTTCACTCAAAGCCTGAAGGTTTGTGTTTTAGCCATGGGCCAATTTGGCACTGTGTATTTTAACTTTCATACTTTATATTATTTTAATACATATTTTGATTAAATAACTTTATAAAAAACCTTAAACTTCAGATGATATTTTGCTTTGTGAGGAAAAACAAAGCAAACCAACAAACGTACAAACAAAAATATTCAAGAGTTTGTAAGAAGTACCATTAGGTACGATATCAACTGTGGAAATAATAAACAAATCATGAACAGGTATGATTCTACCCTTATCCCAATTTACACTTCTTTTTAAAACATTTAATGATGTTAACTTTGTTTTACGCTTTGTTATTACCAAGTGACCCATGAAGAGTTTTGTTTCTTGAGAGGGCAGTTCATCATAAACAGAATTTGGTCCTAATTAAAATGGGATTATCACAGGATACTAGATCCAAGAAATGTGTTTCTGAGGTGAGTATTCTGTTACTCATTTTCCTTTAATAGACATAACGAAGGCCAGAACAAATTGCCCCTTTCGTATAACAGCTCTTTGGGAAATATGTCTGGCTTAAGTAAATGTTTATGTTTGAATGGAAGATTAAATTAGCCTTATAAATGTATTTTTATTTATTTATTTATTTTTTGAGACAGAGTCTCACTCTGTCACCAGGCTGGAATGCAGTGGCGCAATCTTAGCTCACTACAACCTCTGCCTCCTAGGTTCAAGCGATTCTTCCGCCTCAGCCTCTTGAGTAGCTGGGATTACAGGCACGTGCCACCATGCCCAGCTAATTTTTGTATTTTTAGTAGAGACAGAGTTTCACCATTTTGGCCAGGATGGTCTCAATCTCTTGACCTTGTGATCCACCCACCTGGGCCTCCCAAAGTGCTGGGACTATAGGCATAAGCCACTGCACCCAGCCAGCCTTATAGATTTCTTAATTTATAGAGAAATTCATAATCAAAATCAAAGTAAAATAGTTACAAATGTCTAGATCTTTATTTTCTGAAGAAAATTACTTTTTCTTTTCTAAATTACTTTTGTTTATATATTTTGATTTTTCAGTATATTGGGGTAAAATAGTTTCCAACAATATACTATACAATATACTATTGTCATAGTATTAGAGTAGGCTAAGCTGCTGTACGAAGAGAGCCCTAAAAATTCAGTGGCTCAAAGAACAGCTGAGTTTATTGGTATCCCAGGTAACAACCCAGGTAAGTGTCTCAGCGTGGTGGGCAGCTCTGCACCCATCAATCACTGGAGACTAGGCTGGGAGCAGCTCTGCCACCAACAGTCAGCTTCCAGTATGCTCTCGCCATGGGCATTCCAGCTGTCTGAATGGGGAAAAGAGGGAATCCTTGGCCAGGGGTTTCCTCTCATGTAGATGAGGCAGAAGTTCCTCAAGTCTGCTATACTCATATTCAATTGGCAAATGTCCAGTCACATGGCCACACCTCACTACAAGGGAGACTGGATAATAGAGTCTTTCACGTGGCCAGGAAAAGGGGAACAACAAAAATAGTGGAAAGCTGTGGTCTCCATATACTCTTTAATTATGAAAAATTATAAATAATTAGCAACATGCATTGCAAGGTCTCTGATGCAGTTTGGATCTCTGACCCCACCCAAATCTCATGTTGAATTGTAATTCCCAATGTTGGGGGGAGGAACCTGGCGCAAGGTTACTGGATCATAGGGGTGGATTTCCCCCTTGCTGTTCTCATGATAGTGAGTTCTCATGAGATCTGATGGTTTAAAAGTGTGTAGCATTTCCCTCTTTGCTCTCTTTCTCCTGCTCCACCATGTGAGATTGTGCCTGCTTCCCTTTCGCCTTCTGCCATGATTGTAAGTTTCCTGAGGCCTCCCCAGCCTTCAGTACAGCCTGTGGAACTGTGAGGCAGTTAAGCCTTTTCCAGAAATTACCCAGTCTCAGGTATGTCTTTATAGCTATGAAAACAGATTAATATAGTCTCTAAGAATGTTATACAAACACAATAAAATATAAGAAATGAAAGGTTAATTTTTTTCTATTACAAACATATTTAACAAGGTAAAAACCAAGGCAGTCCTCTCTGATTTTATGTTACCACATCAAAAAGATTTTTGTTACCAAACACACAGAGGAAATAGCCAACTTAAAATAAATCATGTTCTAAAAGCTGGATGTTCATTTTCTCTTTGAAACAATGTTCTAAAAATGGCCAGGTTCCAAAATTATTTCAAGAGGACTTATTTATTTTGTGTGTTACATCAGCAATGAAAAGCAATGGAAGACAATACTGTACTGTGGCATTCAAAATGGAAAAATTGTTAACTAGAAAAAAGTTTAAAGTACTTTTTTTTTTGAGACAGGTTCTCATTTTGTTGTTCAGGCTGGAGTGCAGTGGCATAATCACAGCTCACTGCGACCTCGACCTCTCAGGCTCAAGCAATTCTCCCACATCAGAATTCCAAACAGCTGGAACTTCAGTTATGCACCACCATGCCCAGGTTTGTTTTTTTTTTTTTAATTTTTGGTAGAGATGGGCTAAAGCAATCCTCCTGCTTAGGCCTCCCAAAGTGCTGGGATTTCAGGTCTGAGTCACCATGCCTGGCCATAAAGTACATTTTAAATAAGGAAATTAAGTACAACTAGAGAAGTGTATGGTGTGGAGCAGGGCATAGGAAATGAAGGCTTCAATATAAAGTAAATTCTTAAAAGCACTGTGGCAGTGAACACACACCAAAATGCATGATTTTGCTGTTTCCTCCTTCAAGGTTGATCACAAGCAAAATTCATAGCTTATCGGCTGTGTATTACAGATAGATTTAGGGAACAAAATGGGAGAGAGAAAATAATGAATGGAAGTGGAGGAGGAGAGGATTCTAGAAGAAAACAGGAAAGAGCTGGGAGGCAGCAGAAAGGAGGAAAAGGCTTCCAAGTATAAGTCTCTATGTCCACATGTGCATGTAAAGAAAGCGGTGGCAGAGGGAGGACAAGATTGAGGGTTAGGACAAGGGACAAAGACTGACTCATATATGATCTCTTAGAGGAAAGGAGGAGAGCAATTTGGAACTGAGTTTTCCCTGGCCCAACCATCAGGAATTCGTTTAGTGCCTGCAGTGCAGGTCTTGGGCCGGGGGGGTGGGGCAGTGTTAAAGTGACCATGTGTAGAGAAAGAATGTTCACGTGCTGAGAGGAATTCAGGGAGAGGCTGACTTCTATTTCATTTTTTTTTTACTTGGCACAAGGAAAGTTCATGGTTTAAAATTAAGAGAAGGATAACATCTTAAAATGCAAACTAAAAGAATCTTCATGGCAGAAGATTCTTAAACTAGCCTAGCACAAACAAAAAGATACTACCTCTGCACAGGATCCTGATGAATATGCCCAGCCTCCTTGCATCTTTCAAGTACACATTTGTTTCTTTATTTCTAGCTGTTCTATTTCAGTTCAACTTAAAAATTCCCCTATGGCTTATAACAAGACTTCTGATGATGCCTGATGTTGAGTAAAATGGCAATTTGGAGCAGTCTGATCCAGGGGTGAGCCCTGTGTTTTAAACACAGTGGAGGGCTATTCCCTAGGAATCTGACTGACTGCTCACAGCTCATGGACTGCAAAGCTCACCAATGGATACTGGGTTTTCTAGCTTGACAACTGCATGTACTATAGTCAGACACATATGACATTTGTGTTGCTCTAAAATGGCCTTGAATTGCTTTTAAAGCAGTACTTGGTTTAACGGTGGTACAAGCAATAATAACCCATCACCATGGGTATCAAGAGCCCAGACTGTAAAGCCCAAACATGAAACAAAGATTTCTTAAACTTTTGAAAATGACAGTCCCCTTTGAAAATGAACATAAATTGTCACATTGGCTGCAAACTATTTAATCAAATGTTTTCTGTGGTTTCAGAAAATACAAAGACAACCCCAAACATGCCAGCACAATTTCTCTCACCAATTTCTTTTATTCCAGCTTATTGCAACATTATTTCTCAGAAATAAAAGTTGACAAACAAGGGATAGAAGTGGTATCAAGTTTAATGAAAACAAATGTCAGTACAGAAGGTTTAAAAAAATTGTATTCTGTTTCAAATCTTAACTCTGACCCTAATTAGCTGCATTATCTTGAGCGGGTCACCAGATGTGTAGATTTGATTCCTCAACTAGAAAATGAAGGGATTGGATGATGATAGAAGCTCTAGGACCCCTTCCAGCTCAACAGGCTGTGATGCTAATTTTTCCGCTTAAGTTGTGCCATGACAGGGACCTTTCTTGGCAGTCTGTGTTTGCTTGGGATGGAGTATCCTGCTTCAGGCCTATGCAAATCTGCCCTGAACAGGTATCTTACTGTTGCTCTGGTCCCTCTGCTAGAGGCTGCTTGGATGGGGGTAAGTCCAGGCAAATTTTGCACCCAGCTCTAAAGACTTTTTGAAAAGCTGCCATATGACTCTTAAAAGGTTTTCCCATATGTTCTGGCTACCCTAAGCCAACTTTACAGAAAAACACAAACAGACACTCGAAGTCAACACCAAGAAACCCTTTGAACATTACTCTTTTGCTCAGCCCCTGCCCTGCCACGCAGAACTCTTTCAGAACAATAAAGCCAAGTCGGACTCAGACTCTGAATAAAACATTAATTTTTTTTTAACAATAACACATCAGAGACCTGGTTTATCAGTATTTTTAATTTATTGTTTGCAGTAATAACCTCTGAGTAAGAATATTTATCAGCAGAAGGAAGAAAAACCAAAAACAAACAAGTGCATGAATGAAACATTTCTGTTTGCCCACCTGGGGACTAACAGCCACATCTAATGTTAACACTCATCTCAGAATCACCACCAGAACATCTAGTCTCCTTTTTTCCTGCTCCTGAGAGGCTGGGTTTCTGGTCACACAAACTCCTTGTCCCACCGTAAGAAAGCATCTCACCAAAAGACCAGGCTTCTCCCAACCTGCAACTTCTGGTTCCTGTAGACAGACTAAGGCTAGTAGCTGACATGAACTGAGGCCTACTCTATCTCAAATACAGTTAATCCTTCAACCACATTTTTTGGAAAATACTCATTATCATTATTCCCTTTTACACATACAGATGCTGGGGGTCTAAATAGATTAAATAAACTGCCTCATGTCAGCACCAGCATCACCACTATAGACAGATGCTGATGTCACACAACTCACAACTTGCCTGGAGCCATCTCTGGTGCTCTATTCTCCTGCCCTCAAGGATAGAGTTAGGGTAGCCAGGATGAAAAAGGGATTTAAAAAGTAACAAACAGCATCTTCTAATGTCCTTGTTTTTCATTCCCAAAGATTCTGTCCTTTAGAGAATTGTCTTGTTCAGGCTCAGGTCTCTGAAGACAGCTCTGAAAAGTGGATTAATTTGCTTTTCATTTATGTAACAAAGACTCACTCAAGCCTCTCTCATGCACAGTGAGTACTGAACTGGCTATAAAAGAGCAGGTTTGAAAGAAAGAGAAAATAACTCCCAGATGTTGTCCATATCCTAGAATGATAATAATCCAGTGCCTAGCAGCCTTTCAAACCTCTGCCACGCCTGTTTACCTTCCAGTACATCTCTTTGGCTTACTTTCTGCTTATTAAGAAATATTTTTACTAAATTTTTTTCTAAAAACCTTTTAAAATATATACATATTTAATTAGTATACTTCAAGTTCTGGGATACATGTGAAGAATGTGCAGCTTTGTTACATAGGTGTACATGTGCCATGGTGGTTTGCTGCACCCAGCAACCCATCATCTATATTAGGTATTTCTCCTAATGCTATCCCTCCCCTTCCTCCTAACCCCCGTCAGGCCCCAGTGTGTGATGTTCCCCTCCCTGTGTCCATGTGTCCTCATTGTAAAAATCCTTTTTTATCTCCTTATTTGCTCCTGCATAACATGACCAGACAGCATTGGACCCCTTCCCCACAAGGCCCTCATAGTAAAATGACTATTGCTCTTACATTACAAAAGAGAAAGGGGAGACTGGCATGCTAATCTATCTTTAATTTCAGATACTTGGATTCTCATAAATAGTGTTTTTGTTGTAACCAGCCCTTCCCAAGGGAATATCAAGTGCTAAAATTAAAAAAACAGAACTAAAAAACATCTCTGCCCTAAGGGGAAGAAAAAAATTTCCTTTTCCTCATTTTACTCTCTGAAACTATAGCGTGGATACTTCTGATGGGTTTTTGGGACAAACAAAGACCATGTAGTTGATTCACCTGAATTTCATGGGAGTGCCTAGAAGCTGTCCTGGCAGGTGCTGCGTGAAGGTTTTGGTTCAGTGACGAAGTGGAGGAGGTGGACAGGAAGCTCCAGAGGTGAGATGGGAGCTTGGTATACCTCTAGCCCTTCCCTCCCCCAGGGCCTTCACCAGCTCCAGACCTTCTGCTGAAGATACCATTTTAGAGTAATGGGAGATACAGTGACAACAGAATGGGTGGGTGTGGGGCAAGAGTGACAAGATATTGGCTACTGTGGGCTCTGAAGAAACAGAGGAAAATCATATTTTTTTTCTTTTTTCCCCCCCCTCTGGGAAAGGAAAAAAATTCCCTTACTCCAAGGCTGGGGTAGAATTGAATGACTCCAAGAACTACTGATATAGGAATGAGAAATACTACCACTTTGGCTGGGATCAGAGCTTGATATTGTAAATCGGGTAAGCAAGGAACCTGGGGTGGGCGCCAGCAGCACAGTCTGCATGGGCACCGTGTGGCATGGTGGAAGGCAGTGGGCGAGCTAGTTAAGACACTTACTGTCATTATCTCATCCCTACCACCTTCCAAGAGAAATCTTTCCCTTCCTGTTGCTCTTCCATCTGTGGAGAGCCCACGCCTTTTTAAGCTTTAACCTCTTGCCCCCTGCTACCTCCCTCATTCCCCCTCTCCCTAGAGACCATCCTCAAAAAGACATTTGCACAAGAATCCCTGTCTCAGGCTCCTCTTACAGGGAATCTGACCTAGGACACATGCTTGTTCACGTTTATTAGAGGGCCTTTTTTGTCACCAGAGCCATCAGATACATCTCTGGGTAAACCAAGGGTGAGATGAGAAGCACCTTGATGGGACCCTCAAACCAAACTTTTACATACAAACCAGCTCAACTGATAATATGCCTAATATCTGCTCTCTTGTTGACACTAACCACATTCTATCAGATCTGAGATGAAGATTTATTCATTCAGTCCAAGGTAAATTTTTTCTCACAACAGAATATGAAGTATACTTATTAAAAAGTAGTAGCTACATAGCATTTATTATTAACACATTTGTTAGAATTATTTAAAATGTGGCTGGATGATTCCAAATTATCTTGTAATAATTATTCTTGTTATGATAGTACAAATGTCACATTTAAAAATCAGTTCCTGGGTGTGTGTTTGTTTTCCTCCATGAACTATAAACTCTGCTATTGAGGATGGTTGGGTCTCTGATAAGGAGGCTCTGATTAATCTAGCAGGGTTTTCAAACAGATCATATTTCTAGTTTGCAACTAATAAAAATATAATTAAATACATGAAGGAAAAGTAGAACATAATTTAATCTTCTGCTATGATTCAGAAGTCATGTCAGGGTCATCATTATAAACCTCAATTACAGTATTGCAGCAATGTAGTGAGATTGGTGAGTGGCATTCAGGTTGAAAGAAAGCCAGATAGACCAGATTTTATTGCATGTATTTACAAAGATGGAACACCATAACATCTGGTACCTCATTCACTGTTTTTCCTTCAATATTCTTATCCTGTATAGGTTCTTGTAGAGTCCCCATACTTAATCTCAGCTGACTAAGTCCATTCTTATAGCCTACAATAAAAGAATCATGACTTTTTAATTTCCATGGACTTATCCTTTCAAATTACTTCCACATAAAGAAGGATCCAATCATAGTTTAAATCCCATTTCTTAATATTTCAATGTATTCTCTTTGGTATAATCTGTTGTATTTTCCATTTATAGTTTATGCTTTCTCTGCTATATTTTATTAACAAAATATACTCATTATCACCTTCCTGACCCATGAGATTATTTGAGTGTCTTTTAAGGGGTTGTTTATGATTTGGTAACTAAACACTTACTTTTTTTTTTATGAAGAAACTATCATTACATAAATATCTTCCTATAGATCTGAGAACTGTTTGCTGTCTCTAAAAAGATCATTTGTGTTGGTCAAATAAATCACAATATTTATAGAAGTCTGCAGTGTTTCAGTACGTGAACAGAATTTTCATTAGGAATGGGAAAGAATACTATATTTACTTGGTTAACATATACACTGAAGAGGAGAAGTAATATGATTTATTTGATTTATTTTTCTTTTTCCATCCAAATTATTAGTAATAGTGGCTGAATGTTAAGATAGGCTGAAGAACTCTAAGTGACTCCATTTTACAAATTGAAGAAGTGAGTAAACATTAGAATGAATCCAATTAAACAAGAGAGGCTGGGCACAGTGGCTCACATCTGTAATCCCAGCACTTTGAGAGGCCAAAGTGGGTGGATCACCGGAGGTCAGGAGTTCGAGACCAGCCTGGTCAACATGCTGAAACCCTGTCTCCACTAAAAATACAAAAAATTGGCCAGGCCTGGTGGCAGGCACCTGTAATCCCAGCTACTCTAAAGGCTGAGGCAGGAGAATCACTTGAATGCAGGAGGTGGAGTTTGCAGTGAGCTGAGATCGCACCATTGGACTCTAGCCTGGGCAACAAGAGCGAAACTCCATCTCAAAACAAACAAACAAATAAACAAAAAAAACCCAGTAAAACAGGAGAAAATATACATTATTTTCTTCTCAAAAATAGGAAGAAAACTATATGAAAGCAAAATATATAAATTATTATTGTAAGAGTTCCCCTAATCAATATTACTTCAGTTTCTTCCTACCATAGACCTTAACGGTTTATATGATTTCCTGTTTATTTTTTTTCTTTTTTAGAGAGGGGGTTTCACCATGTTAGCCAGGATGATCTCGATCTCCTGATCTCGTGATCCGCCCACCTTGGCCTCCCAAAGTACTGGGATTACAGGCGTGAGTCACCTCGCCCAGTCAATTTCCTATGTTTAATATAATATAACTCGTCTCTTATTAAAAAAATCAAGACCATAATCTATCTTTCAACATGCATCATTTCACTGCAAAGAAAAATGATCCAGAATATGGTTTGGTTACAGTTCAGTATGTATGGAGAAACCTTCAGGGTGAACTTAAACTATCTAAAGAGGCAGTTTTAGGTTAAACTTAATTTAACAATTCCCCCTTTTAGCAAGCCTCTCGATTTTTAGAAATTGACCAAAACTTTAGGCACTGATGTCACTCTGTCACCAATCTCAAATCCTACTGGGAAGTAGCAGAACTTTAGGTTTAATAAGGTGGGAACAAGGACTTTAGGTTACTTTTTTATAAGGGTTAGAGCAGAGGGGGACTTCATTATTGTGTTGGAATCTGTCTTCAGAATAAAAAAAACTGGTCAGTTTTGGAATCTATCTGCCTCCCTTAAGTTTCAATTTGATTATGTTGCATTTAGCATGAGAGACTCCATTTTGGTTTGTTCTGGCCTATTGGGGTCTGGTGCATGAGTTTAGTCCAAAACAATGGCCTCGCAAAATTTTGTTGAATAAGTCTCCCTTTCAGTCAGGTTCTCACAGAGGTGAGAGTGTGACCAAAACGTAGGGATTCAGCACTACTCTCAGGTACTTATCTCAGCACAATGTTTCCTCATGATCATGTATTTCTTAGAGACTTTGTTATTCCAGTAGAAGAGAAACCATCTGACATTTTATGGATGGCTGCATGCAAACATTTAAAACTTTTCAGAGAATACAGTATACCAGGGAGATTACTATTACGCCTATCAAGAGGATAATACCAAGAGTTTAGAATATGCTCCTTAGCCAGGGTCCTCATGAACCAAACCAACTAAAATCAAATAGATCAAAGTCTGAGCCAGATAAAGGGTCTACTCATTTCAAACAAGCAGTCTGTTCACTAATCTTTTACAATTGAGTCTCTATAATACCTGATGTATTCCTTTACATACAAGAAGTCATGTCAGTAGCTACACAGATTCTTCCTTGTTTTGTCAGCAGGCAATCTAGAGCAATTCTATTATCCAGTACAAGTTTAGCAAGCAAATTCAAAGAAGTCTGCTGTGCAACTATAGCCTTTGTAGTAGAATCTGCTACAGAGCCTATTATGAGGGATCAATTTCTTTTTTTTTTTTTTGAGATGGAGTCTTGCTGTGCCACCCAGCCTGGAATGCAGTGGCATGATCTTGGCTCACTGCAACCTCCACCTCCCAGGTTCAAGTGATTCTCCCGTCTCAGTCTCCGGAGTAGCTGGGATTACAGGTATGCGCCACCATGCCTGGCTAATTTTTGTATTTTTAGTAGAGATGGGGTTTTGCCATGTTGGTCAGGCTGGTTTTGAACTCCTGACCTCAGGTGATCCACCTGCCTTGACCTCCCAAAGTGCTAGGATTATAGGCCTGAGCCACCGTGCCCAGCCAAGGTATCAATTTCTAATACTGCCTCCTTTTCTCCACACCATGGAAAAAGACCCAACAAATGATGCCCATCTAGAAGACTGAAGGTCTCCCGATAGTGTTTTCTTCAACCTATGATGTAGGTTAACAGGAGTGGACCAGTGTTCTGTTTCTGAATTATTATGGAGAAACGAAGGTAACATTAAAATTTCTAACCCATATTGGCCCTTTATCTTCCACCCATCAAGGCCTAAGTTTGCCCACGTATAAGGTTGACAGCAAAATCCTCCACAAATAAAAGTATACCTATGGGTGCACACAAGACCCCTTTTCCAATTCTATTGTTCATAGAAGCATAAGCAAGAAAAAATTAAGAGGTATGAGTCTCATGACAGCAGAGAAGTCTTGATTTGTGATCCTGGGAAAGCTGTCCATGACTATGGTGCTGTCTGCTTCTGGGGGAAAACGTCTCTGGTCAGCTTTACCTTAAAGTCTCCAATAGATACACAGATCCAAGAGTCTAGAGGTACCCTTCTGAGTTGTGAGATTATGGACCCATAACTCAAAGCCTCAAAGTTTTGCTACAGTATGGGCATTAAGGGCAGTCTTTCTCTGATACTATTTTTAGAAGACAGTCTCCAGATTCTAGATCATGAAGGGTTTGATTGTTCTCACTTAGTGGATCAGGTCAAGCTTCCTTTACCTGGTGAAAATACATACTGACATAATACATTAAAGCCTCATAGCATTTAGTCATATCAGAGTTTAGGAGCAGAAGATACATGAGGTTTTAATACTAGGGGAACAGACTTTCCAGGGACTATTTTGTTGTCTTCCATTAGAAGCAGATCTGCAACATGTTTGACTATGACAATCCAGTCAATTCAGTTAGCTTTGCCTAATGCTGTGGTACCTAAAAAAACGTTCTTTGTTTTATAACTTGTCCAATCAAACAAGTACCTTTACTGCTAGAGATTTCTCCAGGAATGCCCCATGGGGGAAAACACATTTCCTACTAACCTTTTAGCTACTGTTACACAGCATCAGCTTCTTGCATGGGAAAGCTTCTATATAACCAGAAAACATGCACTGAAAATGGCAACTGAATGAAATCTCTCTCTATATATTCAAATAGCCCACTGGGTAGCAGAAATGTACCTGAAGTTTTGAAACCAAACATTGGTCATAAACCACTTTCATAATTTAGAACAGTCACTACACCAATGTGTATATTTTAAATTTGGATTGTTTTCTCTCTTCAATAACTCATAAAGTTCAGAGCTTTTAATAATGGAAGCTTTAAGGGCTCAGGAAGACCCAAGCAGCCATCTAGGCTTTCCATGAATCTATGATTAACACCAGATTTAAGTATCAATTCTGTTTCTCCAAATCAGGTGCACAGCCCTGTTTATTAAATGTGTCATCATAGGCAATTTGACTAGGATCATGGAGTTCATTCAAACTGTACATCTTAATGGTTTCAGTGCTGACTGATTTAGCATGAAAATCTCTGGCAGAGTATTTCTTTGGTATTCAATTAATTCTTCTCCTGCTTGGATTAACAGTTTCATAAACCAGTCAGTCTCTTCATGAGTTCCAGGAATTCTTACACAGTCCAAATGATATGATCCTAAAGCTATCAGCAACATGCATTCAAGAGTTCTTTCCATCCTTGCCATGAATCTCCTTGAAGGCACAGTTCTCTAGGGTTTTACTTGCTTATAAAGAGTTTTCAGAATTGCATCAAAATTAGACAACTGACTGTAGAAATGACTTAAAATGGTCATGATTAAAGACATAATTGACAAGAAAGTTTATTTCTGTGGCCTATGATTTTTTGTTTTGTTGTTGGGTTTTTTTGTTGTTTGCTTTTTGTGAGACAGGGTCTCCTTCTATTGTCCAGGCTGAAGTACAGTGGCACAATCACACTCACTGCAGCCTCAACCTCTCAACTTCCTGGACTCAAGTGATCCTCCTGCTTCAGCCTCCCCAGCAGCTGGGAACATAGGTGTGCAACACCATGCCTGGCTAATTAAAAAAAAAATCTATAGAGATGGGGTCTCTCTATCTTGTCCAGGCTGATCTCAAACTCCTGGGCTCATGCAATCCTCCTAGCTTGGCCTCCCAAAGTGTGGGGATTACAGGCATGAGCCACTGCCCCTGGCCAGCCTATAATAATTTAACATAATTGTAATTACGACTAATAACATATAGCAAGACATAATATAATTTTAGGAATCTCATACAATTTTGAAATACAAAAGAATGTATCATTAAAAATGTAACTCGAAGAAAGTTAAACATCATTTCTTATTTGACAATGCTTCCCATAAAATTTAATATATCAAATAATCCTGTTTATTATCTCTGTTTTGGATGCTGCAAGGGCCCTCTGTAACATTCCAAAGTTGGTTTCAGGTCAAAAAGACTTAATTTTGAACTTGAAATTTAATTTTGGAAAGCCTGTCAAACACATCAAAGTTTAAAACACTTATCTAAAATAGGAACACGGGTCACTGTAAAATTGTCATTCATTTAGCCAAAGTGATAATTAAAAGGTTTTAAAAAGCAAAAACCTTTATCCTTTGATAGAAAGGAGAATCCGTTTAAATAATCAAAAGACCTACCAAAGACAGCAAGAGGCAGAATTAAGACAGAATTGGTCTCTCCTCTCTTCTCTCTCTTGATGGTTTATGTAAAAGGTGAAAAAAAATCTTTTACTAATTCTTATTAACACTACATGAGAATCTTATGCAAAAGAAAACCAATTTTACTTTTATATTAATGTATTACAAACACTAATGTCAATTTTAATAAAACCTTAGAAACAAATCCATTCAATCTCAGTCAGCTTTTGACCATACAAGATTTCCATAAACCTTTTATAATCTGACAACATTTTTTCTTCTATTTTTCCAACTTCCTATATTTAGTTTTATCTATGCCTTTTTTATTCCTTCCATTTCAAACAAGCTTTAGTAACTTCACAACATTTTTTCAACAAACTTTTTTTTTTTTTTTTTGGAGAAGGAGTCTCACTCTGTTGCCCAGGCTGGAATTCAGTGGCGCTATCTCAGCTCACTGCAACCTCTGCCTCCTGGGTTCAAGAGGTTCTTCTGCCTCAGTTTCCCGAATAACCGGAATTGCAGACCCACGCTACCACACCCGGTTTTTTTTTTGGGGGGCTGGGTTTTGAGAAGAAGTCTCACTCTGTTGTCCAGGCTGCAGTATAATGGCGCAATCTCGGCTGACTGCAACCTGCACTTCCTGGGTTCAAGCAGTTCTCCTGCCTCAGCCTCCTAGTAGCTGGAATTACAGGTGTGTGCCACCACGCCTGGCTAATGTTTGCATGTTTAGTAGAGACGGGTTTCACCATGTTGGCCAGGCTGGTCTCAAACTCCTGACCTTGTGATCCCCCCACCTCGGCCTCCCAAAGTGTAGGATTACAGGCATGAACCACTGCACCCAGCCAATGCATCTTTTTATGTCTTTACCACTTTCCTCACCAAAAACGTATCTTGCTTTTTTTAAAAATAAACTTCATATGCAGAACTGTTAACCTTATTTTTTTGTGAAAATCTCGAAGTAAGTAATTTTGAACTGTTTTATGTTAAGTTTTTTGGGTTTGTTTTTGAGACAGGGTCTCATTCTGTTGCCCAGGCTAGAATGCAGTGGCACAGTCACAGCTCACTGCAGCCTGGACCTCCTGGGCTCCAGCAATCCTCCAATCTCAGCTTCCTCAGTAGCAGGGACAGGCATGTGCCACCACTCCTGGCTAATTTTCTGCATTTTTTGTAGAGATGGAATTTTACCATATTGCCCAGGGTGGTCCTGAAATCCTAGGCTCAAATGATTCACCTGCCTTGGCTTCCCAAAGTGCTAGGATTACAGGCATGAGCCACCACACCTGGCCCATAAGTATTTATAGATGAAAATCGTTTCATAAAATTTTTAGAAAGATATGTTTCCTCAATTTTTTGTTTATTAACAGATCTGAATATAACTAGCTTTTCTATGCCATGCAAAAATAAGATGCCAACATATATGAAATTAAACTTATGTTTAATAATGTTTCAGAATTTTAACTTACTTAGAAATGACTCGGTTATTTCATAATCATCTATTACTTATTGTAATATAACACGATTTTAAGATTTAAAATTACTTAAAATAATTTAGAAACTAATACAGGTATACTCCCTAATGTCTTCCCTAGAAGTTCTGGGTTCTGAGTACTCACATGGTACCTAGGACAGCTACGAGGACTGGGCCATTCTGAATTTTGATATTATGCTCTAGGTATACAACTCAGGACAGAGTATAGAGCTTTAAAGAAGATGCCTGTTGGATCTAATCATTCCCAGAATGGCCAGGAAGAAGGGGTGACTCTTGGGCATGACTCTGCCTTGCAGTTGCTGGTCTAGGCAGTGAGGACATGACTCTAAGCCTCAACATGGCCACCTGTCCAGACTCCAGAAGCTCAAAACCAAAGACAAGCTCACAGGCCAGTCACAGTGGCTCACACCTATAATCCCAGCACTTTGGGAGGCTGAGGCAGGTGGATCACCTGAGGTCAAGAGTTCAAGACCAGCCTGGCCAACATAGTGAAACCCCATCTCTACTAAAAGTATAAAAATTAGCCAGGTGTGGTGGTGGGTGCCTGCAATCCCAGCTACTCAGAAGGCTGAGGCAGGAGAATTGCTTGAACCTGGGAGGCAGAGGTTGTAGTGAGCTGAGACTGCACCACTGCACTCCAGCCTGGGTGACAAGAGTGAGATTCCATCTCAAAACAAAACAAACAACAACAACAACAGACATTTTACTTGCTCACAGTAAAATGTGTGCAAGACTTCGGAGTGCAAATCAAGTAAGTGTTAAAAATATTACAGAATCAAGTCTAGGAATGGTGGCTCATGCCTGTAACCAGCACTCTGAGAGGTTGAGGTGGGAGGATCTCTTGAGGCCACAGCTCAAGACCAGCCTGGGAAACAGTGAGATTTTGTCTCAAAAAAAAAAAAAAAAAAAAAAGCTGAGTGTGGTAGCATGTGCCTGTGGTCCCAGCTACATGGGAAACTGAGGTGGGGAGGGTTGCTTGAGCCCAGGAGGCTCAAGATTGCAGTAAGATGTGATTATACTACTGTACTCCAGCCTGGGTGACACAGGAAAACTTTGTCTCTAAAACACTGCAAAATTAGCAGTTTTGTGACCTTAAAACAAGTATCAGAGATAGCAAAGACCTGTCTGACCAGTAGGCTAAAGCAAAAATGCCTGAATTATATTTAACTGACAATTCTGAAGCTATTTCTGTAATTGCCTGATGGGTTCTTCTGCTCGAAGCCCAGACAAAATCAATTCATTGAAACCATGGCATTGCAGTAGAGAAAAGTTTAACTGACGTGAGGCCAGCCCATACAGGAGGACTGGAGTTATCATTCAAATCCATCTCCCTGAAGGCTGGGAGGCTAGGGTTTTTATGGACAATTTGGTGTGCAGGGGCCTAGGGAATGGATACTGCTGCTTGGTTGGAGATGAAATCATAGGGATTTGGAAAATAGTCCTCAGGCCCTGAGTCTATAATACTTCCAGCTAGGGCCTTAGGACCAGGTGAGTCATGAGTTACGGGTCTGGGTGGGGTCAGTCTGAAAAACATCTCAAAAAAACCATCTTAGTTTCTACAATAGAATGTTATCTATAGGGGCAATCAGGGAAGTCGCAAATCTGGTGACCTCTGGCCATATGACTCCTGATCAGTATGAGGTTATAGAAATTACGCCTACATGTTAGCAGAGTTCAGACCCTTCCATAATCCTATCCTTGTGGCCTTTACTTAGTCTTACAAAGGCGGTTTTGGTCCCTGAGCAAGGAAGGGATTAGTTTTAGGGAGGGACTATTATCCTTGCTTTCACGTTAAACTATCAACTAAAATCCTCAGTTAGCTTGGTCTATGAAATGACTAAAGACAGTTTAGGGGTCAGAAGCAAGACAGAATTGACTATGTCAGATTTTTCTTACTGTCATAATTTTGCAAAGGTGGTTTCAATTCTATTTTATTTTGCTAACAATCTAAATGCTATCTTTAGTTACCAAATATTATCACATGCACATAATACACATAGACATACAGACACAAAGACAGAAGCAGATCTTATAACCTTCATAAACAATTCCCATTTGCTGGCTTTCAAATAGTCTCTTTTCCTCATTTAGACTATCAGTCTTCCAAATACCTGATTCATTCCCCTAAGCAATCCTAAATCTGTACTTCTAAAGGGATGACTCCTAGGTAGAACAAGGTGACAAATTTATATCTCAAAAGCACAGAGCTGAGACTTCCGGCCTAAATACTGTACCATCGGTCCCCAAACCAAGAGAGAAAAGTGTAGGTAAAGACCCAGTTAAGACAAGATGGCAAGGAAAAGCACCTTAAATAATGGTAAGATTTATGTTAATTTAAATCAGTGGTAAAGTGTCTAGTGACCCAGTTATCCTCTTCTCAGTGCAGATGCCCTTACAAATGGCGAGTTCCTTTATAAATTTCATTTACAAAAGGGTTTTAAAGTAGCCAGCTAAATGCCAGAAAGGTATATTTTGGAGACTGATTTAGTTCAATGGGTGGCCTTCTTAACTTAGCTACTGTTCTTTGCTAAAGTTACTGAGTTCTGGGCAGAGCTCATTACTGAACTGGGCAAAGAAAGCATTTTCTTTGCCTGGACTCAGCATGGATAGCTGTAACAAAGAAGCAAGCTTACTTTAACTAAGGGCCTGTATTTCTATTTTCTTTTTTTTTTTCTGAGACAGTCTCACTCTGTCGCCCAGGCTGGAGTGCATGGCGTGACCATAACTCATTGTAATCTTGAACTCCTGGGTTCAAGCAATCCTCCTCCTTCAGCCTCCCTCGAGGCTAGAACTACAGGCATGCACCATCATGCTCGGCTTTTATTTTCATTTTTTGTAGGGAGGGGCCTTACTATGTTGCTTGGACTGGTCTTGAACTTCTAGCCTCAAGTGATCCTTCCATCTTGGCTTACAGGTATGAGCCATCACACGTTCTACGTTCTATAAACACTTTATCCAGCTTTCCTTTCTCTTTCAGGGCAGGACAGTAACAATGACAAAAGGTTAGAAGACCTAATTTTTCTGATCAATTACTCACTTAAGCTTTTTATTTGCCTTTTACAAAGAATCTTTTAAAACAATCTGTAAAAATGTTAAAATCTTTTTAGAAGCTTCTGAACCTTAACAGGCATTCCTGGATGATACTAAATTGGGATACTTCATTTTTAAATGCACTTCTTAAAGTGCAGAGTTGTTCATTTGGGATGTTCCACCATAACTTTAAATTACTTTTAGTAAGATTTCACCATTTCTGTGTTTGCTGCTTCTAGGGCCTATTCCTTATACAGATATAGGTAGGTGTAGCTAGAAGGTAGAGTAGTCCGTTCCTCAGAAATTAAAGATCCCATTTTTATGTTGAATCTTGTCTTTGGCTCTCAGATCCCCTTGACTAACTTAGCTAATGATTTTTCCCTACCGAAGCACACAATAAAAAGAAACAAAGGGGATAGAACACAGAAATCCTTGTGAGTTTCTTAGAGCTAGAGTTTATACCTCTGCAGTATTGCTATTAAAATATTTACTGGTGGTTTCTGTCTGACCCAGTCAGATACCCGGGGCATCTAACTGGATCCAAGCCAGTTAATTATCAGATCCAATCAAATCCTGGACCCAGTCCAATGTCTATTGACTTCTAAACCCAGCTAAGATACATTTGCTCAAGCAAGCTCGAATAGATAAAAACAGCAATGTATGTAGCTTCAGAATCTGAGAGAGAATGAAGCCACAATCCCCAGTTGCTGCAAGAGAGCAGTGGACACTGAGACAGCGGGCCCAGCAGGTACCTCGTTTGGTTGCTCAGTGCTCCTGGGGGTCACTGGGAGCTCTACTTTGGGGTCCATTTCTGACACCATCTGCTAAAAGGAAAACTTTAGACAAATTAAATTTAACAGAGCTCAACTGAACAAAGAACAACTTGTGAATCAGACCCCTGAACCAGGATAGCTTTGGAGTGACTCCAGTGGTGCTGAATGGTTGGAGAGAATTTATGGACAGAAAAAGGAAAGTAACCTAAGAAAACAGAAGTGAGGTCCAGAAACAGCTGAACTGGTTACACCATGACATTTCCCTTATTTGAGCATGGTTTGAACAAGTAGGCCACCTCTGACTGGTTGAAACTTGGTGACTGGTACAAGAGTAGGTTACAATCTGTTTAATCATGAGGTTATAGTTCACTATGTATGGAGAACTTTTAGTTTGACTGGAAATACGTAAGGAGGCAGCTTTAGTCTAAATTTAACACTTGGAAGCTGTAAGTAGTTTATTATGGGTGAAACACAGAACTAGGGAAGAAGTGGGGCAGCGGTGGAAAGACAGGTGAGTCTAGGTAATAAAGAACCTTATGTTACATTCACAAGTCCATAATTTATTCCTGCCAGCACCACATACCTATTTATTTAAAAATTTTTATTTCCATTGCCCCACTAAACTTCCTCATGAAGGAATTTTCTAAGACTTTGCCCTTGATGAATTCTGATTGACTGACAAACCCTTTTTAAAATTTTCTTATTTTTATTGTTTCCCTTTCCTATGGTCCTGACACCATTCCTTTCTGAGTACAAGCGTCTTGGCTGGCCTAGAATATAGTCACAACTGTGTTACATGGACTTTACTGAATATGGAACAACTGTCTTTCTAGCATTTCATCTGTACTGGTCCATTTGCATTGCTATAAAGGCAATTTATAATTCACAGTTATTATGGCTCACAGTTCTGCAGGCAGTATAGGAAGCATGGGACGGGCATCTGCTCCTGGTGAGGCCACAGGGAGCTTCCAATTATGATGAAAGGCAAAGGCAGAGTTCGCATATCACTTGGCAAGAGCAGGAGCAAGAGAGAGAGGAGGAAAATTCCAGACTCTTTTTTTTTAAATTAATTAATTAATTAATTAATTTTTTGAAGACAGGGTTTCACCATGTTGGTCAGGCTGGTCTCGAACTCCTGACCTCGTGATCCACCCGCCTTGGCCTCCCAAAGTGCTGGGATTACAGACGTGAGCCACCACACCCGACAAATCTCAGACTCTTAAACATCCAGATCTTCCGTGAACTCATTACTGCAGGGCACGCACCAAGCCTTACAGGGAGAGATCCGCCCCATCACCCAAACACCTTCCACTAGGTCCACCTCCAACATTGGCAGTCACGTTTCAACATGAAATTTGGAGGGGAAAAACATCCAAACGATATCACCATCTTACAGATCGGCGTTCCCTGGTGGGTTGTTTGGAAAATGCTGGTCTAGACACATTTCTCAAACTTGGCAATATGATTCCACTGGACATTAAAAATGAGTTGCCAGGTATCTCAAGATAAAGGGATTTATCCCCAGGAGCTGCAGACATAAGCTAGGTTTTCTTAGAGTGTTAACATCTTGGTTTCAGTTACATGGGTCACCAGATGATACAGATTTAGCTGAGGTAATAAATCACTGCTTCAGCAACCTTAACAGTCAAGTCAGTTATACAACGATGATTTGACAAATAATGAGGTCACCTGTCATTTCCTCCCATAAGTAATTCAATTGCATTTAGTTCATAATATACACGGCTAGAAAAGCATCTAAATCAATTCCTACTAGAGAGAGAGATGTCCCCATCAGCATGAAGCAAAAGTTACAAAGAAAGAGGGGGGGAAGATGCTATGCAGTTGGCCTTGAACATAGAGGAAGGGACTACAAGCCAAGGGATGCAGGTGGCATCTAGAGGCTGAAAAGGGCAAGGAAATGGATTCTCCCTGGGATCCTCCAGAAGGAACACAGCCCATACTTTGATTTTAGATTTATGACCTCCAGATCTGTAAGATGACAAATACACCTCTTGATACAGCCCCCTCCTGTTCATTCCCACTGCTCTCCAGATTAGACTCTCCCTTTGGATTTGTCTCTTTTTCTGAATCCATCCTCATAAGTTGTTTTCTTAAAAATCACATCATACTATGTCAGAGGGTTTGAAGTGCATGAATACTCACTGACTCTAGTTAGGCTCCTTTCTGGAATATCATTAGAAACCAGAAGTAAGGGTTGTTTACAAATCCCACCAAGGACATTTTGTGTGATCTCAGGAAGGCTTACTAGGGATGTGATTCTGGCTAAAAAAGCCTAAAACAAATTGTACTATACTCTGAAGAAATAATGCATTAACCAAATGGGCTAGGTAGGGTAGAGATTTTTCTGTGTTTATCCAGCACTGGATGGAGGCAAATTCACTGACTTTGGCAGCCACCAAAGTAAGATTGAGGTAAGATTGGAGGTGAGGATACCTCACCAGGTGCCTGGATTTTCAGCAAAGGTTTCTCCTAAATAGTGGATATTGTTATCCAATCAGGAAGTTCCGTTCTGGTTTAAATACTCATCATGTAAGAGTTGGTTGTCAGGAGTCAGTCAACTTGCTTACCTCTAGATGTGATAACACTGAGGTCCAGATCCTCCTGGTGATGAACACAGACTGAATTAAGTCATCTACTTGGTCAGATCCTGAATCCTGGTCCAACGATAATCACACTCTTGCCTGCTATCACTCACCTCTGCTTCAAGACCTACACAAAAGATGAGTACCACAGAGAAAGAGGAAAAAAAAAATTTTTTTTTTTTTTTGAGACGGAGTTTCGCTCTTGTTGCCCAGGCTGGAGTGCAATGACACGATCTTGGTTCACTGCAATCTCCGCCTCCCGGGTTCAAGCGATTCTCCTGCCTCAGCCTCCCCCAGTAGCTGGGATTACAGGCATGCCCCACCACGCCCGGCAAATTTTGTATTTTTAGTAGAGACGGGGTTTCTCCGTTGGTCAGGCTGGTCTGAAACTCCGGACCTCAGGTGATCCACCCGCCTCCGCTTTCTAAATTGTTGGGATTACAGGCGTCAGCCACCGCCCGGGCCCAAAGAAGGAAAGTTCTAAGAAGGAGAGGTCAACATTGGCAAATGCCTCAAAGGGCACAAGATGGGGATTAAATTTTTCCATAAGATTTGGCAATTAAGCAATGGCTGATGTTGTTCAGTGGAGTGAAAGGCTGACAAGGGAAATGAGAGGTTAGGAAACATTCACCTTAAGGCTAGGCAACTCCTTTTCTAGTAGGGTTAAGGGAGGATCCATGCCCTACAGGTTGGCTTTCAAATACTGTTCCCTTAGGTTTTGCATTTGAATCACAGAGAACTTTCTCCTCTCCAAATGTTGATCTGACAAATTTAAGTCTTAACATCGCTCTCTCCTCAGTCCATCTGCAGGTCAAGGAACTAATGAAGTGGGGGAGTAACCAAAGGTCAAAAAACAAGAGGAAGAAACAAAGGGCCAAAAAAACTCCCAAACCTTAAATCAGGTTCTGAGTCAGATACGCTGTAACAAATTCTGCTTCAAGTTTAATATTCTTGTTTTGATGATATTTAATAAAAGAAAAAAAAAAGCAAGTGTCTGGAAAACTAAAGGGGGGGCATTTTAACTAGAATGCTTTCTTGTACCTCATACACTATCTGCACCCCATCGCCCTCCAAATTCATAGCTGTTGCGCAGTTGGGGTGTGTGTGAGCACAAAATCCAAAGGTTAAATTCTGTCCAGTGCCTTGAGTAATTGCATGCCACACACAAAGAATAGTGGAATAGTGAAAACATACACATCTGTATTTCCATATGAAGGCACTGTTTCCTTTCTTGATTATCTGCTATTTTTAAAAGGGTTGGGAGTGGGGCGGGGGGGGGGGGAAGGGGGAGGAAGGTGGGGGATGAGGCGTTTTTCTGAATCCGAGCCCAGCTCTTTCTAAACTTCTGTTACTCACGTCCGTTTGATTCATTTGCTGTGTTCTTTCTCTCTTTTTTTCGTCTCCTGCCTCTGTCATTGCCTGCTGCTAAGAGGGACGCTGAATCACTGCCACTGCAGATGAAAAGCAATTCAAACCCAGTCCTTGCAGAGGGATGGAAGGGCTCTTTTAAATTAAAAAAAATTTTTTTTTCCCTCTGTGGAAAAAAGGCTCCTACTTTCCGGGTGACCGCAGAGGGCAGTTTGACAAGTCTCAGCCCCCGGGCGATGGAAGATTTTGCCCGTGGGGGGCGTCACGAGGCACCGGTCATCTCCCCGCGCCCGGCTTGCGGGTCCTCAGGCCTCCGTGCGTCGCGGGCCGGGCGGCGGCTGGGATGCGTCGCTGGCCTGGCAAGCGTGGCCCGGTGGGCCCGAGGGTCGCGCCGCGCTCCCCGCAGCTTTAAAAGCTCCCACAATGCAGCGCTGGCGTCCCAGTTCCGTTACGAGGTCTCTCCCGGCGCCGGCGAGCGGGCGAGGCGCGGGCGGGGGGCGGGGGAGCGGCGGCTGAAACCCGAGCGCCTGGCCGAGGGGGGGCGCCCCCGCGCCGCTTCTCGCGCGCTCAGCCGCGGCCCGGCGAAGGGGCGGAGCCGCCCGGCCGCCCGGCCCGGCCCGGCCCCCAGCCCGGCCCCCCAGCCCAGAGGCACCGGCCGCGGGAGCGAGCGGGCCGCCGAGTCCTCTGCCCGCGCTCGCCCTGAGCCCCGCGCCGCGCCCCGCTCCGCTCAGCGTCCGCCGCGCAGCTCCTCGCTTAGCCTCGCCGAGCGTCGACCGCTCGCTGCTGCGGAGGCGGTGGCTCTGGGGGCAGCTCCCACGGCGTCTCTGCCGCTGGGCGAGCGCTCGCGCACCGCGGCACCCCAGCCAGGGCGTCCACACTCACCTAGCGCGGGCCGGGAGGTGCGCGGAGAGGGCGCGCCGGGGAGCCGGGGCCTCCCGCCGGTGCGGAGCGCGCGGCGCGGGGAGCGCCGGGGTGTGCGGCTTGGGGACCGGCGCTGGGCGGCCGCGGAGCTCCGGGTGCCGCCGCGTCCCCAGCGCCCCTGTCGGCCCCGCCGGGCGGCCTGCGGGGGCGGCGCAGTTGCGAAACTGAGTAAGTCTAACTTTACTCCGCGGCGGAGGCGGCGATCCGGGCTGCGCTGGGGACCTCGCCCGCCCCGCCTGCAGCCTCGGGGCTGCCCTCCGCCCCGTCGCCCCTCTCTTCGCACCTTGGGTCCCTCGTCCGTTCCGCCCCCACCCTGCCCGCCGCGGGCTCCCGCTCCCTCTGCGTTCACCTTTCCCTGGTGTGTCACCCTTTGCGCCTCTCCCCGCGGCACACAAGAAGCTGACTGAAAAGTAGGAGCTTGGTCGTTGCTTTCCTGCTTCCTCTCAGTGTCCTTGGCAAGGGAGTTTAGAGGCCACTTTTGTTTCGAAGGGAATTTTATGTCTGGCTTTTAAAATGTTTGTTGCCTCCGGATGGAAATGGGATGCTTGCTTGCCAGGTGGCGGTTTGGTGAATGCTTATTTTCTCCTCTGAAAAAAATGATTGGTTTATAGGTTTTTAAATTTCATTTGAACTATTAACCATCTGCGTTCTTATTCCCCCTTGTCGCCAGTCCCTTTGGGGAGGGAAGTCCACAAGAGGGGACGTTCAGAGTAATTCTGTCTTGCAAACTAGAAACTTTGAGAGGGTAAATTGCACAAACCCTGAAGATTCAACTTGAAGGGATGCGAGCTTTGAATGTGGGTCCTGGTGCGGCACTGGGTTATAAAGTATGAGTACCTGGGTTCGGAAACCAGTGTTGCGTTGTTATTTTAGCATCATAGAGCCGCCTGGTGTTGCTAAACCACTACTTTCCCGGCATCAAATGGCATCTTGAGCAGTGCGACGTAGAATATATAATTGCGGGTCAGTATTGCTCCTGATCTTTAGGGATTTAGAAGCGAAATAAATGCAAAGCACGTTTCATAGCTAACTTAACCTGTCAGGTTAGTCCTGTCTGGTTAGCATTAAAGCATTGCATTAAAAAAAAATCCTCTAGCCCTGTGACAGCAGGGACGAACATTTATGGATTTTCCAGTAGATTGTGGCTCAGCAATTCATTAGATCTGCTTTGTTCCCCAGGAAGCATTTTTAAATATGGATAAATCTCTGCTTTTCTCTCCATTAGATTAACCACTCATTCTGGTAGGGGGCCCCAGGTAGTTTTTATTTTCTTTTTTGCCTTTCATCTTGGAGTTGCCAGGAGTTACGATCATGTTATGAAGGAAGAGAAAATGAAAAGCTTTCTTAATGGGTTTTCGACATCCCATCCTTTGCCTGAGTGAGGCAGTAGTGAATGCCAGCCAGCTCTCTGCAGGGAGAGGTGCAGGGTAGACGCAAGAATCAGAACGCAGGAGACAGCACTATCATTCAGGGAAGTGGTTTGTGTGAGTTTTACCTTTTAGCGGGCATACCAGTGGTACTTTTAATTTGATTTATCTCCATGCGGAAGTCTCCCAAAACCATAAAATTACACATGACCATCCTCCATTTGAAGAAGACTGAACATAGTTTGATGATTATTCTATTGAAGGATCAAATGCCACAAAATATGATTTGTAATACATATGATAAAACCTTTCAAAAATCTCCCCCTTCCTTATTTTTTCCTCAAGAGTCTCCAGGGGGTATTTTCTGTAATGGATACAATTGGTAGTTATGCATTGAGTTCTTTCTAGGTGTCTTAATCAAACCTTATTTCTGGGCTTTAGTAGCTAAGGGGTGCATTAGATGGCCCTGAGAGGGAGCAAATCATGGGGCTGTGCAGGTAGGTAGGTAGGGAAGGCATTGCACTTTGCAGAAGTGTCAGTGTGCTTCAGGCAAGAGCAGTTACAAAGAACAGAGAGTGTTTTAAGTTGTTTATAGGATGCATGCTTCCTGAATTTGGCATTTGGTTTAGATATTTGGGAATTACAGATTTAAAATTCGACATGGTTGTATAATTTGTTTTGCCTTCTATTTATTTATTTTTTAAGGTTGCAACCTTTTAATCTGAATCTTCAGTGCTTGGCTCTTGTAGCCTTCTATACGTGGTGACTTATGTCAGTTATTGACCTGGCTGCCTTGTGTTTTGAGAAATGATTAGTTCTTGAGGGTTTCTGACTCATTAATTGATCTGTTTTATATTGATGTATATAATGACTTGGAAGTAAAAATATTGTTTTCTGCGGAATATTGTTGCCTTTTTCTTATGGTTAATTCCTGGCATAATGACTGCTCGTTTATTGTAAAACATTAAGATCTTAGATCTCTTGCTAGTGTTCAAAACATTACAAAACTCTTTGCAGGTTAAAGTGGAGTGGGTAGGGAGTTGGATAGAAAAACATGCATCATAAAGATTCTGATTAAAAAAATAATGTAATATCTGTTTACTCTTCTTTGATGCTAACTTGCTCCAACCCTAAATGGGCTTAAAAATTCAAAGCATAGAGAGAGTTTCCAAGTATTCTGTATAGTGGAAAGAATGTTAACCCCCACTGCCAGCCAGCCTTCAGTTGCACTTGTGACTTTGTCACTCCCAAGGTGAGTGAGCTTGGCCATGACACTTTAGTCTCTGTGATCTACAGTTTGATTTCTGGAAAATGGGGTTACTACTGCTAAAAGGGATGCTGTGATGAGTAGAACATCCAGTATGTATTAAATGTGCTTGGATATCAGCCAATAAATGGCAACATGTCAAACTCCTTCAGAATTGAGCTCTTGATCGCTCAGACTTGCAGACTGTTCCTCCTCCATTTTTCATCTCATCCCCCCCAAGGAGTAGCTCACTCCACTCTCTCTTCTACTCTCTTAGCCCCAGCAAACCAGTTCATCACAAAGTCCTGCTGTCCATTTTTATTGCAAAATCTCTTTCAAACCAGTGTGATTTTCAGTCCCCACTATTCCACTGTTGTAATTCAAGCCACCGTACTGTATTATCTTTCCTTGGGGTGGTGCCTCCTGCACACACTCTGTACCTCTTCCAGTCTGTTTCCTACCAGCAGCCTGAAAAAAGAAAAAAAAAAAAAGTCATTTGCTGTTTTAAAGTTTTCAAGGCTCTCAGGAAACACATTTATTTACTTTTGGGATAAGATACCAAATCCTCGACATTACTTCAGGGTCCTGCATGACTTGGCCCCTACTTCCACCTGCATCTCTTGCTGTCATCTTGGCCAGTTCTCCAGCAGACTAGCCTCAGGTCTGTGACTCATGCTGTTGGTCTCCTTATTTTAGGATCATCTCTTGAGTAACTTCCCATCCTTGGGTGCTAGCTCAAATATCCTTTCTCACAAAGGTCTTCTCTGATAAGGCCACGCTTATCCTTATATGAATTAGAGGCCCTTTATTTTCTCCCCTCATAGCACAATTATTTTTTCCTTCTTAATATTTACAGTTATATATTATTTAATCACTTAGGGTTCTTCTCTTGCCCTTGAGGTTAATATGAAGTTAATAATACCTGATTTATTCACTAGTGCTTGGTATATGTAGTAAGTGCTCAATAAATATGCTGAAATAATGAGTAAGATCATAATATCAGTTTGTGTCTTTATGTCTTTTTTGAGATGGGGTCTCACTGTGTTGCCCAGATTGGTCTCGAACACCTTGCCCCAAGTGATCCTCCTGCCTCAGCCTCCTGAGTAGTGTGGACTACAGGCATGTGCCACCTTGCCGGGTTTCTGTGTTTGTATCTTGATTGCTTTCTTTATCACTGTGAAATTTGCTTTTCATGATAGAAAACCCAGACCCACACTTCCGTATTCCTTCTTTGCTGGTTATATGTGTAATATGAAATGGCTTTTGCAAATATCAGGTAAAAATGCATTTGGGCTCTCTAAAGGAGTCATAGTAATAAATTGAGACACCTTTTAATTAGTGTTACCCTTGTGACTTTCTCGTACATAATCCTTTTTCTAAGTACATCATTAAAATAATTATCTTTTTTACCAGCACAGGATTACTGAAAAGAAAAAAAAAAATCTTACTGTGCCTCACTATTTTACACAGTGTCACATGATAACACGTTAATCAGCTGCTGTCAGTTGCTGGTGCTAGACATCAAAGGAAGGTTGGGAGCTGGGCAGTGGGCGGGGGGGGCGCGGATGGAGGCAGCAAACCACATTACCAGGTGTGTACCTATGCAACAATCCTGCATGATCTGTACCTGTACCCCAGAACCTAAAGTACAATAAAGAAAAAAAAAGACAAACGAGAGTTAGAGTTCTAAGGATGCTCAGTGCTGTTCCGCTGTTGATGTGACTGGCATGGTAACTAGACATCATTGAACCATCCACTTAAGGGAGAGGAGGAAGTTTTTTTAAAAAGTGGGAGCCACCTAAAAGTCTGGAAGTTCTTTTCTTCTCTCTCACTAAAGCATTCCTTGTTTTAGCCAGAAAGTCTCATGACCTTCCAAGGCCAAGGAAGGCTTACAGCTTCGAGTATTTTTGTCATGTGGTTGCTCTTTACAAAATACTAGCTCTTTACAAAATGTGGTTGCTCTTTACAAAATACTTCCTCTACCTCTGAAGTACTTATGTCTGTTACTGATGTTTGTAATCTCTATTTCTTAATTCTGTGTTTTTCTCTTGATTTTTTTTAAGGACTTTAGTATTCCTTAAGAATTATTCCCTGATACCTTTAGAATGTGGTTCTGGTTCTTTCATAGTTTTGTACCTTGTAGAGCACTGAGTGTGCAGGAGCACTTTGGAGCTGGTTTGAGTCCTTCAGAATGTACCCCTCTGTACTCCACCTTGGGGGTTCCCAAACTGACACCTTTGAGTGGTCTCGACCCTGAGCTTTCCCAAGCCTGGGTGCTCTTGGGTTGGGAGAGCAAGGAGGAGGAAAGCAGCATTTTTAAGCCCCTGTTAGGTGTTCTCATAGATGAGGGGGTGAGTAGTTTACATGGTCAGAATTGGAAAAGTGAGGCTTTCTTTCCATACATTTGCTTCACTCAAAAAAATTGTCCCTTTTGTTCCCACATTTCCACACCCCTGATTTTCTAGTCAGGAAGGCATGAGAAGAGAGAGATGCCCCTGCTAACCAGACTCTTACCCTGATGCTTATTTAGACCTGATTTTAAAAAATGTTGGGAGCAAGGGCTGAGAGGGACACACCATGTGATTTGCCTTGTGCAGGGCGTCTGTGCCCGCAGGACATTCGCATCACGAGTAGCCGCCACTGTGGAGGAGAGGAAAGTTATGGTTGGGAATCCTTGTTACTTTTTTTTCCGTCATGTATATATGTCCGCTGGTTATTTGGGTAACCTTGAACAAGTTCCCTAGAGCTTTTTTAACCCCAATAATATTTATTTCCCATTTATTTTACATCCTTGCTATAGGATTTAGAAGACTATTCTTAGCAAATTTTTTTATCACATTCAGCTACATCACAAAATATTACAGTGAACTGTAGGGCTGTCCAAATTATTATTATTATTATTATTATTTTGAGATAAAGTCTCACTCTGTTGCCCAAGCTGGAGTGTGGTGGCGTGATCTCGTCTCACTGCAGCGTCCGCCTCCCAGGTTCATGTGATTCTCCTGTCTCAGCTGAGTAGTTGGGACTACAGGCATGTGCCACCACGCCCAGCTAATTTTTTGTGTGTGTAGTAGAGATGAGGTTTCCCCGTGTTAGCCAGGATGGTCTCGATCTCCTGACCTCTTGATCTGCCTGCTTTAGCCTCCCAAAGTACTGGGATTATAGGAGTAGTGAGCCACCATTCCCTGTCAAAAATATTTTCTTACTCATTAGCGTATGTTTTACTCTTTGTTTTGGAAAGAAATCAGATGTAAATGCAGGTTGTAACAGGAGGAGAGTTGTGATAATTTGCCACCAGGTTTTATTTATGTGGGTAATATATTTTGTCACTGTTGTTATATTTTGTCACTGTTGTTAGCTATCATTGGCTTGTGAGTGCTAAATCATGTTTATCCTTCTAGTAATTTACTACTTGAAAATAACTTAAGACTAAATTATTCTTCCAGATACAAGTACATATGTTTAAAAGAAATTAGGGTTCTCTTAATGGATAGATACCGGGGCAGAAAGCAAGATTTTGCCCTTATTTTAGCTTAAAATATTTGAATGGATTTATAATCTATGAAACTCTACTATAGAAATACCATTGATTTTTACTTTCAACATTACAAAATATCCCTAATCTATTTAGATTAGGGATATTTTGTAATGTTGAAAGTAAAATTTGGCCATTTCTACAGGAAGTTCTAATACCTGATATATTAAATGTCAGAAAATCTTACAGTAGTTTGTTTGTGCTGTATTTTTCTTTTCTTTTTTTTTTTTTAGTGTATAATGACTTCCTTCCTTTTTATTTCTTTTTAAACACAGCTTTATTGAGATATCATTGACACACAATAAACCGCACATACCTAGCCGTACAATTTTGTGAGATTTGATCTGTGTATACACATGAAATCATTCCCACAATGAAGAGAATGAACTTACCCATCACCCTCCCAAATTTCTTTGATTTCTTTTCTTTTTTTTTCTTTCTTTTTTTTTTTTTGAGACTGAGTCTTGCTCTGTTGGCCAGGCTGGAGTGCAATGGCATGTTCTGGGCTCACTGTAATGTCTGCCGCCCAGGTTCAGGCAATTCTGCCTCGTTTTCCAAGTAGCCGGGACTACAGGCTTGTACCACCATGCCTGACTAATTTTTATATTTTTAGTAGAGACTGGGTTTCGCCATGTTGGCCAGGCTAATCTCCTGACCGCAAATGATCTGCCCACCTCGGCCTCCCAGAGTACTGGGGTTACAGGCGTGAGCCACCATGCCCTGCCCCAAATTTTCCCGTTCTTGGTAACTTCTTTTCCTTCCGTTCTCCCCTTTCCTCTAAACCACTGGTCTACTTTCTGTTACTATAGAGTAGTTCAGATTTTCTAGGATTTTAGATTAATGAAATTATGCAGTATGTACTTTTGTTGTTGTTGTTGTTGTTGTTGTTGAGGCTTCTTAAACTCAGAATAATTATTTGGAGATTCATTCACGTTGATGTATGTAGTAGTAGTTTATTCCTTTTCATTGCTGAGTAGTTTTCCATAGTGTGAGTATACAGCAACTCATTTATCTACCTATTAATGAACACTAGGATTGTTGATAATTTTTGGCTATTACAAATAAAGCTGTTATGAATACTTGCATGCAAATATTGTATGGACATATACTTTCATTTATCTTGGGTAAGTACCCAGGAGTAGAATGGCTGAATCATATGGTAGGTGTATGCTTAGCTTTTTAAGAAACTGTCAAGCTGTTTTCCCAAATGATTGTACCATTTTACATTCTTACCCACACCAGGTAAATATGCTGCTTTCTTTGCTTCCTTGTCAACACTTGCCATAGTTGGTCTTTATTAGTCATTTGTGGTATTTTGTTTTAGACTTTTTAAATTTTTATTAATTTTAAAGACAGGGTCTAACTCTGTTGCCCAGGCTGGAGTATAGTGTTACATAGCTTGCAATTACCTAGGACTACAGGCATGTGCCACCATGCCCAGCTGGTTTTAAAAATATTTTGTAGAGATGAGGTCTTGCTATGTTGGCCAGGCTGGTCTTGAACTCCTGGCCTCAGGCAGTCCTCCCACCTCAGCCTCCTAGTGGTCAGATCTCAGGCATGAGCCATATGTCCAGCCATCATAGTGGTTTTAATTTGCATTTCCCTAACAACTAGTGATGTTAAGTATCTTTTTATGTGTTTTTTGTGCTATCTTTGTGTCTTTGGTGAAGTGTCTGTTCAAGTCTTTTGCTGGTGTTTTTATTGGGTTATTTTCTTATTGTTAATTTTTGAGAATTCTTATATATTTTGAATACAAGTGTTTCATAAAATACATGCTTTGCAAAGGATTTCTCCCAGTTTGGGTCTTGTCTTTTTATTTTCTTAACAGTGACTTTTGAAAAGCAGAAGGTTTTAATTTTGATGAAGTTTAACTTACAAATTTGTTTTTTATAGATTGTGCTTTGAGGTGGTATTTAAGAAATCTTTGCCTAGCCTAAGGTCATAAAGATTTTCTCCTGTGTTTTCTTCTACAAGTGTTATGTAGTTTTAGGTTTTAGATTTAGATCTGGTATGCATTTTGTATTTCTTATATGGTGTGAGTTATGGATGGAAGTTAATTGCCTGCATATGGAAATTCAGTTGTTCCAACACTGTTGAAAAGACTATTCTTTCTCCACTGAATTGCCTTTGCACCTTTGTCAAAAATCAGTTGTCTGTTAAATCCTTTTTTATTGTATCAGTTGATATATACATCATATCATACAGTATTGATATTGTATCACAGCTGGATAACCAACTAAATGAAAAGCAGCTATCTCCAAGACAGTACTTGATAATGTGTTTTTGTCATGTTTAATCACATTTCTAGTTTCCTTACAATAGCCTTCCTGGAAGGCTTTTCTAATCACACATTCCTTCTCCCTCTTTTCCTTTCTCTTTTTGTTATTTGCTGTCTGTTACAATAATAACATCTGGTGATAAGGGCACATACATACCTTGCCCCTTTTAACTAATCTCAAATACACTTTTTGTTATCTTTTCTATTGATAATTATATTAGTTTTCTTTTGTTGAAAATCTCTCAACCTAGATCATTCGCTTCATTTTAATTTTTCTAGTCTTGATTATGTGTTTCTTCCCCTATTGTATTCTGCTGGGTAACGGCATGATTTGGAAAGAATGCCCACTTAAGTTAAAGCCTGACTACACAGGTGTAGCCTTGGAAAGGTTTGTGAGCCTTACCAAGCCTCAAGTTTCTAATATCTAAATGGGGCCACTGATTCTTCCCTGTGGGTTGTTTTGAAATAAAGATGTTTATGTATGTCCACATATGGAAACAAATGGATATGAAGTACCTCAGTGGAGAATTAGTGCCTTCCCCTTACCCAACTCCATGAGGTCTGAATAAGTATTCTGTTTGAACTGGGAGGCAGGACAGACCTCAGTGCTATCTGGGGAGGACAGGCACTGACCCTCTGCAGTCTGTCCAGGCAAGTGGTTCTGAAGAGAACTGGAGTTGGAGACAACCCCGTCTGTTTAAATCATGCAAGGGTGAGAGAAGAGCTCCTCACCGCGCACACCAAGGAGCCAGCTGTCTTCAGGGCCCTTCTCTATCAGTAATTCATTCTCTCTCCTGAATTCAGTCTCGCTTTTCCTTGACTTCTTGCCCTGGGCCTGGAAACAATGTGTTCCAAGTCCATTGACCCTGCTGCTGCTTCTAGCTGCCTCCTTTTCTCAGGCAGCTTCTTCCAGGGGTTGTCTGTGCTTATTGCTTCTGTTACTTCACCTATCAACTCATTCCCCAGCCAGGTACCATTTTTTTAGAAACATTTCATGCCACAGGCATCCATATCTTAATTGCCTAAACCAGTGGAAACTTTTCAGCCTTCATATAACTGAAGTTGTTTGCAGCGTGTTCACACTGTTGGGCTGTCCCCCTCCATCTTGAAACTTTGCTTCCTTGGCATCACTCTTTCTTTGTTCATTCAAAGCTGAACTGCACACCTTTCCATGAATGAGGATATAGCAGGAGTAAAACACACAAAGCTCCTGTTTGCATGGAGAGCACATGCTACTGGGGGAGACATATAATAATTGAACAAGTATTTTCACCTTATTTATATGATGATAAATGCTTTAGAGAAAAAAAGGTGGGGGGGATTGAAAATGCTATGGGTGGTAGTGGAGGTGTTATTTGATATTGGATGGATAGGAAGCCCTTGCTAATGTGAACACATTTGAGCGGAGAACTTAATGAAGGAGTCAGCTCTCTAGCTGGCTGGAGGAACAGTGCTCCAGTAGAGGATACAGTGCAGAGGCCCTGGAACTGGTGCTCACAGGTGTGCCACATCCCAGCGGCCAGGCGGGTAAGGCCGGAGGGAGCAAAGGGCTGGAGATGAGGCAGAGGAGGTAGTGGGGGTCCCTATACCCCTGGCTTTATTGGCTATGACAAGGATCTTGGTTTTGACTCTGAATGAGAAGACAGTTGAGGGTCTTGAATAGCGGAATGAATAAACTCGAGTAATCTCACCCATCACCCACCTTCAATGTTTTTACTCCAACCTTTACGGTGCTGAATGTCCAAGTCTGTGCTCCTGCAGTGCTCTGTGCCCTGAGTTACGGGCCCCTGCCCACTGAACCATGTGTCAGTTTCTCGGGATCAGTGAATCACCTAACTTCCTCCTTGATTTCCTGCAGCCTGGGTAGAAGGCAGGAGCGCAGACTCGGGAGCTGGCTACAGTGGTAAAAACCCAACCCTCTACATGCTCGCTGTAGGACCATGGATTAATTTCATACCTTCTCTGTGCCTTATTGGTAAAATGGGAGATAGTAATAATACCTGTCTTACAGTGACATGAGGATTAGATGAATTAATATTTGTGAAGAACAGAGCATGGCAGATAGTATTATAAAAGTGTTTGTTAAATAGAATTAGTAAAATTGAAAAGGGGCACTCCACTGCCATATTGAAAGTGTTTGCCAAGGGGAAATAAGGAAGGAAGTAGAAAGACCAGTTAGGAGATAATTGCAACAATTCGTGCAACGGATGGCTTAGATGAGGTGCTGATTGTGGAGGTGGGAAGGGAAGAGAAGGGTCACATCCTGGATATATTTTGGAGGGGGGTGGCTCGAGAATTGGATCTGCTTTTCTTTTCATCTTGGATCTTTCCAAGTTTTCTTTGCTGCCTTGTCCTCTCCCTCTTGAACAGGGGTTCTCCAATGGGGTGGTGCCATTCCGGAATATGTGGGGGCATTTTTTGGTTGCCACAGAGACTGGAGATATGGGTATTTCTGGCATTTAGTGGCTAGGGGCTGGGCCAGGGGTCCTCAGCATCCTACCTGGTGAAGACTTGTTCCTCGTAATGTGCCAGTGGCATCCTGGATGAGAAATGCTGCTTTAGACTGTTATTTCCCCTGACCTCCCACTCACTTCCTGTCCCTGTACCCCTCTACCCTCGCCCACCTGCTTCCTCAAGATGTTTTAACCTACCGTCCCCATGTGGGCAGCAGGGAGCCCACAAGCTTCCTGATATTTTTTCTCAAACGTTCATGTGTTTTTACACCCTTTCTCTTTCGTTCCTTTCCCTGCCCCCCCTTTTTTTGGTGAGAGGTTGCAGAATTTTTCATCAAATTCTGAAAGGAATTCACATGCTAAGAATGTAAGAATTTCTGTTATGAGTGATCTCACCCATCACCCACCTTCATTGTTTTTACTGCAACCTTTATGATGCTACACGTCCAAATCTGTGCTCCTGCAGTGCTCTGTGCCCTGAGTTCCGGGCCCCTGCCCACTGAACCATGTGTCGGGATCAGTGCATCACCTAACTTCCTCCTTCATTTCCTGCCGGGTGTTGTGGGACCATCATCCATCTTACTCCTAATATTGTCTTTCCTGTGTCACCTTGCTTTGAGTAATTCATCTAGTTCTTCTGATTTTACCTCCAGGACAGCTGAGGAAATTTTCTCCATTTTCCATCATTCACTGCCCTGATTTATCATCTCTCATTTAGACTGTTTCCTCTTAACTGGTTTCCTGGCCTGAAATCCATCCTCCGTGTTTCCAGATGAGCTCTTAGACACAGAAATCTCACTGTGTCACTGACCTGCCAAAAGCCCAACTCTCAGTGCCAGTAGGATTGAGTTCAGACTCTGTTATGGTACACAGGACCTCTGACATCTGGCTCTGGTCTCACACCCTGGGCTGGCCACATGGCTGTCCTGCCTCACTGCTTGTCTGCGCTCCCATCCCTTGACCCTTCTCAGGCGCTGGGCACCAACTGCCAGCAGGACTACATTAATAAGACTTCCTATGCATTGATGCTGAAACATCTTAACATGCTATTTGATGACATGAAGAAATGGTTCATCCTCTTTTTTGCCTGCCAGAATACTTGGTAACACTACAACCAGCCTGGCTGTCACTTTCACCTGCGGAAGGAGTTCACTCCCTTAGGAGATGATTATGCCTTCCTTCTATACCATATGCATACATAGTTCTTATTCCTTTGCTGTAATTTTAGAGTCTAAAATTTACCTCTGCTTCAAACAGGTAAGCTTCTGAGAGGCTCTTCTTAAGCTCATTTATGCACGAGTTTCAAGTAACTAAGGTCTTGAAGCTTGTAGTCCTCGATGCAGTTCAAGGAATGCAAGTTGGTTCTTTGAAGCTCTATAACTGGTTATGTCCTTGCTGCTGGATGTTCTAGGGGTATCTTTTTCTAAAATGGAGCAACTTTGTCTGCATTAAAAATCTCCTGAAGCAAATGGCTTCTTAATGATTTTTGTGGGGCCCTGGGGAGCCTCTCAGTAGCCAGTAGCTCTTGATATCCAAGTTCACCCCTTACCTCTTGAATTGTAGGAGCCTTGGTTGTGCACAGCCTTTCTGTTGTAGAACAATTTTCTGGCCTCTGAACTAACATTGGGCCAAGTTCCCACCGTTGGCACTGATCATCATGTTGCACATTCAGAATGGAAAAACTTCTGATGATCTCTCTTCTGTGTTCTGGTTAGTCATTAATGCTTGTATTTTATCCTTTGCCCTTCAGGGATCTTCCCAGTTTTCATTCCATATGCAAAAAAAAAAAAAAAAAAGAAAAATATTTTTTCACCACTCTCAGCTGTTTCCAATGGGCTTTCTTTTTGTTTCTGTTATAGTGTGTCTCTTTTTATTAGCACTTAAAAAATGTACTGTGCTTTTCCACTGGCAGATACAATGGCATTAGTAGTGTTTGTAAAACACTTCAAAAATGTATTGTAAATACAGCAGGCACATTCATCCACAGACTAAGAAAAATAAAGTAACCACCCAGGGGAAGTTTTCGGAGTTTGGCTCTGGAACTGATATTTGTTCCCATCTGAGTATTTGTGATTTTAGTCACAAGAGTGAGGAGTCCAGATTGGTTTAGCGTTGCCTTCCCTGCTAGACTTTGGGTCTCCTGGAAAGCAGGATCCATATTTAGTTATCCACTGACTGCACGCTCTTTGATGGCAGGTACTTGTCTGATTCTCACTGGATGCTTGGACCCAGCACATCTGGTTGTTGAGTGAATTTATACCCTCAAGCAGGACCATCCCAAACTGCCTACAGACATTAGGTATGAACACTAAGTGAAGAATTTGGAATATAACTGACTTATCATTCATATTATTACATGGATGACTTAGGTGATACCAAAATCTAGATTAATAGGAATGGAAGTTTTACTTGGCTTCTGAAAACACTTGAACAAATAGTAAGTACCTGACCATGTTCAGGAGGCTGACATAAGATTACGAGGAAGAATGAAGTGGTGTATGATTTAGGGAAGTTTATATCAACCATTGAGGATACAGTAAGTACATAAATATAAGCTATAATATGTAATATTATAAATATATAAAGCAGAGTAAGAGAAGAGAGTGGCTAAAACTAAAAGAGTAAGGGTATTTACTTCAGCAATATTTATAATAATAAACATTAGAAACATTTAAATGGTTAGTATCAGGGCACTGGTTAAGTAAATTATGGTACAGACTCCAGATGGATTATTATATAGCCATTATAAGTATTTATGAAGAATTTACAGTACTTTGGGTAGATGCTTTACTTTTTATAAGGTGAAATGACAGAATACAAAATTATGCATATAATGTGATAACAATTTTTATTTTTTAAAACAGTAATATCAAAAGAAAAAAGCAGAATGAAGACATAACAAAATATTAACATTATTTTTTGACTTCAGGTATGTCTGTGCATACATGCATATGCACATGCGTAAATATACAGTTCATTGAATTTTCATACACTGAACAAATCTATGCACCAAGTGCACAAATGAAGAATACAGCATCTCCGTAGGCCCTATGTTCCTCACTTCTAATGGCATCTCATAGTTTTGACTGTTTTGTGTTCCTTGTATAAATGAAATCATAGAGCATGTACTCTTTGGTGTCTCAGTTTCTGGCACCCAAGGTTGTGTGATTCATTCATATTGTGTGTAACTGTGGATTGTTCATTTTTATTTTTTTATGGATTACTTTTTTTTTTTTTTTTGAGACAGGGTCTCACTCTATTGCCCAGGCTGGAGTGCTTGGCAAGATCATAGCTCACTGCAAGCTTGAACTCCTGGGTTTAAGTGGTCCTCCCTTCTCAGTCTCCCCAGAATAAGCAAATATTCTATAATTATAAAAATATAGGTTTTTTCTTTTTTTTTTAGAAGCAAAGGCTAGTTTATTTTTTACATTCTTGAGTAGGTTCAGTTGGCCAGTTTGGCTAGACCGTGGCACATAGGAAGGGAAATTGAAAAGATAAATTGGGACTATACTGAAACAGATGTGCATGCTGTGTGAACTGAAGGTCAGGATAACCAGGGTTCTGTTTGTCACTTAGTAGTCATGGGACTGTGGACACATGATTTAATCTCTTTGATTCTCAGTTTGCTCATCAGCCATTGGTCAGCTGGGCACAATGGTATCTTTCTTATAAACTGACCGTGAGGGTTAACTTGAGATACTGAGTTTGTGAGACAGACTGCCAGGCAATGAGGTCCTTCATTTAAAAATTAGAGGGGGGAGCCTGCTATGGTCTGGATGTTTGTGTCTCCCTAAAGTCCATATGTTGACATCCTAACCTCCAAGATGATGGCATTTGGAGGTGGGGCCTTTGGAAGATGATTAGGTCATGGAGGTGGAGCTTTCATGAGTGGGATTAGTGCCCTTGTAAAAGAGAACCAGCGATTCCCTTCTACCATATGAGGACACAGTGAGAAGGTGCCATCTATGAACCAAAAAGTGGGCCCTCGCCAGACATCTGATCTGCTGGTGCCATAATCATGGGACTTTCCAGTCTCCAGAACTGTGAGAAATACAACTTTGTTATTGATAAGCTACCCAGTTTATAGTATTTTGTTAGAGCAGCCCAGATGGAGTAAGACAACCTGTGCCCAGCTGCCATTAATTTCTCTGTGAAGTGAGGGATGAGGGAAGGGTGTTATCTGGAATTGAAAACATGGCTTTAAGGTTGGAGTTTGAGCAAAACAGAGAAGTTTGGGGCAAGCAGTGGCTAAGTTCTGAGCAAGCTCGGTGGTCCAGGGAGAAAGGAGTGGGGCTCAGCAGTGCTGGGGCCCCCGCTGAGGTTGGAGCATAAATGTAAATGGAGCATATTTTTTTCCCTAGAAGATTTATTTATTATTGTTTTATTTTGGCTAATATTAAACTAAGTTTTCCTGATCATGCAAGTGGAAGAGGTGAAAGAAAGAAGATGGAGGGAGGAGGAAAGCCCAGCCAATACATGAGAAGTGCTACGGCTAATCTGCAAAGAGAATGGAGATCCATTTAAAGGAGGCCTCTGATTTTAAATGTGAGCAATGTAGAGATCCACAGTGAATTGGAACATGTTTTTCCAAAGGTATTTATCCTACAAGGGATGACTAGGTTTTTTGTTTAGTCCAAGAGAGTCTACAAAGCAGACAGGGACTTTTACTAAAATACTTTTTTAGCCACGGCACTGTATTGGCAGACACTGAGTGGTACTCTAAGCCCAAGTTAGTTCTAAAGCAATCCCAACATTTCCTAATGGAGAATCTGAAAAAGTAGAAATCTTAATTTTCCTCAGTACAGCTTTAACTATTTTGGATTTTTCAAATTGAACAGGGCTTGATGGGCTAGCTTGGAAAACTGTACATTGATGGTAGTATTGTTTCTATGGGAATATTGCTCAGGTAGGTGGAAACTGTTGGGGCTGCACTCTGAGTTTGTCTGCCTCTTCCAGTCATATTGACAGGTGAGCACTCAACCCTGAACACAGTGTGTGTAGGTTAACTATTAGTAGATAATTGATGTTGGTAGATTGGGTGGTACCTTTATTCATCATTGATTCATTCATTCAGTATCTGTTGAGTGCTTGCAAGCTGGTTATGCAAAAACAGTAAGAAGCAATCTTATCTTTCAGACACTTTGTTAGAGGAGGGGCCTTTAAACAAATAATTTGTGAAGTGTGATAATGGATCAATAGAGATGTGGGTTCCTAGGGTGGGATTGGAAGTGAGTGCTTCTGGAAAGATCTTCCTAGGTCCACCTGAGGATATCAGGGAATGTTAAAGAGGAAAGTTAATTTTTGAGCTAAGATTTGAGGATGAAAGGCATTTTCTGGGAGGACACTCCATACAAATAGGACAAGTCCAAAGGCACAGGGTGTAAGGGAGAATGTGGTCTGCCAGAGAACAAATAGTCTTGATACCATTAAAGTTAGATGTGCACAGTGGGCTGGGGGAGTGGCTGGAGTTGAGGTTAGGAATAGTTACCTACCCCACCAGGGTAAAGGATGTCACTCTGTCCTAGAGTTTACTTAGCTTTCAGTTGGTAGCAAGCTTGGTTGTGAGATGCAGTTTTTCTTTGTCCTGAATTAAGATTTCAACATATTCAGATTTTATATTAGAGAATGTTGGGATTTCTTTAGAATAACCTGGGTTCAGCATACTGCTCAGTGTCTTCCAGTGTAGTGTATTCAGATTGCCATGTTTCTATTCACTCTACAAACATTTATGGAGTGTATTAAGTCAAAGGAATGATACTTATGGTGGTTGATGTTACAAAGATAAGAAATGGCCTCTGCCTTTTAAAAAGCTTGCAATCTAGCAAAGCAAAAGTTGAACTTTAGAAGACTTATTTTAGAGATAGAGATAAATGCAAAGGAAAGAGGAAGGAGAAACAGAGAAAGCTATTTAGAAGGCAGTACATACTGATCAAGGACCAAAGGACCAGAATAAATGGTATACCTGAGGACAGTGGCACAAAGGGGAATGAGAGGTGATGGAGTGCTCTGGGGAGAGGCCAACACAACCAGAAAATCATGGTGGCGGCTGGCCCTAGAGCATGGATGTGCAGAATACCTTTGGGAGGCAGCACATTATCTAGAGTCACTCAGCATGGGATGGGAGTAGACAGAAACGGGGCCCATAATGTGACTGGGACCAGGTGTAGAGGGTCTTAGATGCTGCACCAAAGAAGGGCCTTATTCCAAGCCAGTAGGCTTTTATGAACAGGTCTTCTGGTCTCTTCTCCTCATCCAGGATGCCACTGAGGCACGAAAATAGGATCTGGAGGCAGGGAACCGAAGACTGTTTCACGCTGACTTCCTAGAACTAAATTGAAAGGAAAACCCTAATGTTTTCCACTTAAGTAACAAAAGGACCGCAGGCTACTCCCTTTGACCTTTTCTGTCTAGAGGATAGGAAATTGGCTGTCCACAGCAAATCATACTGAGTGCAGGTGGAGTTTTCGTTTGCTACTTTGTAACTTCAGTCCAGCCTCTGAATGGTTGCTGTGTTCAACCAATCAGACTGATTGCCAGCAGAGTCTTGGTTTGCACAGAAGTATAACTTTGTAACTTCACCCTAGCCTCTGATTGGTTGCTTTTTGCTCTGAGTGTGACATTTGTAACTTCAGCCCCTGGTTGGCTGCTTTCTGCAACCAATCAGACTGATTGTGGGCTACCACTTCAGTTACATGAGGTAAGCATGAAGTGGCCAATGGGAAACTTCTAGTGGGTATTTAGACCCAAGAAGATTCTGCATCCAGGCCCTTGAGCTGCTGCCTGGGTCCACTCCCCAACTGTGGAGTGTACTTTTGTTTTTAGTAAATCCCTGCGTTCGTCCTTTGGTGCTTTATTCTTTCTTTGCTTTGCTGGGCGTTTTGTCCAGTTCTTTGTTCAAAATGCCAAGAACCTGGACAACTTGCAGTCAAGACCCTCTACCGGTGACACAACTGTCTCCAGCCTCTCTTCCTCCCTCTGCTGCATGAAGAACAAGCCCAGTGTGTTACTCCCAGATCCTAACACCACATGCCTGGGACTCTCATGGTTTTGCACAGATTGCGAAGAAAAGTTGTGAATTTGGCCTATAATTTTACAATGTTTCCCTACTCCACAGTTTATCCCCCTCATTGTTGATTCCCCTCACCTTAGATTCTTACAGAGCACTGTTTAGTTTTCAGCCACTTTTGTGTCCATTATCTAATTTTATTCTTAACAGTCATTAGAAATAATCCGGTCTGGCAATTTTATAGGTAGGAAAATGAAGCCCACAAAGCCTAAGCGAATAGCTGCAGATGAGATTAACAACACTGTCATTATGACCCTGTTTGTTTCAGGTTTCTTTCCATTAAGTCATTACACCACAGCCTTCCACCTGACTGATGTCTGACTTATTACCAGTGAATGCATGCTGGCCATGTTGTTATGGCATCACTGAGAAGTTTGCATGGATTCATCCTTGGGCTGTGACTTAAGTATTTTGAAATGGCTGAGATTATGGGCTATATCTATGACCATTACACAGAGAGAAACTAACTGGCCTATAAGGCAGCTTGCCCATAATCGTCTTATTCATTTTTCCTTAATTTAAGGACAACCTAACATTTTAGCAAGTCTCTTTCATTTATATGATTATTTTTAATTTTCTGGAAATAACCCAAATCATTGCAGTTCTTATTCTTGATCTCATGTATTTAACAGGAAAATTGTTTTCCATCTTTCAGATATTTAGCAAGCTAATGAAGTTAAGTGTGTACTAATTTAGTGAATTTAGTTGGCAATATGACTTGCCAGCTTAAGTATACAAATTAAAAAATTTGCAAGGCAAAAGAAAAAATTGAGAATCTTGCTTTATAAGTATACTTTGATTTTGCCAACTGTTACCAAGTTGGCCTTTTAAAAATTATTATTGAGAACATTAAGGTTGTGAGGCAGCTACAGTAAGGGCAAAGTTACTAGTTTTTATAATTAAGGACCACTGACACCAAACAGTCTGTGGAATTCCATAGTGACAGGTGGTATCGACACTGAGAGACACTTGGGGGAGGTCACTGTACCATCTTCAGAAGAGCAGTCACTGAAGAGTGGAAGTGGAAAATCATAGTTAGTGGTAAAATGAGGTACATAACTTGTGACACTCCTCTGTTCTAATCCTCTGTGGCTCCCTGTTGCTGAGAGGGTCACTCCTTGGCCTGGCCCTTCTACCCACTTGCTTATCTGTGCTGAGTGATTACACTTTGGTGGCATTTTATTAATGACAGTGGGTTCAGGCCTGTCATGGAAACAAAGATGGAGCTCTTCTAACAATTTTTTTAAAAAACCATACAATATATTCTAGCTGAATATGTAGAAGCTTCTGAGATTCCGATACAGAAAGCCGATCTGGAACACTGTTTAATTCAGATCAAATCAAGTTATTTTTAAGTTCCTAAATGACTGGGAATGGGCCTAAATATAACACCCTTATATATTCTGGAAGTTAGACTGGCCAACTGCACCTAAGAAGAGCACCTGCAGTGGCAGTCACAAACCTCCACATTCCCTCATTCCTATCTTTATTAATTCCTGACATTTTGTTAATCACATGTGGGCTACATATAATTATACTAATAAAGGTATTACTTATCTCATTTCCAGTCCAGAGTGTTTTAGATTTTAGACTAGAAGCATGTGTGTGTGTGTGTACCTTATAAGCAACAAAAAAGTTTTTGCCAAACTAGGTCCTTAGAGGCAGGAACTGTTTCTTGTTAGAACTCTTTGGGACTCAGGGCTCTATTCAGCAGGGGAGGCACTCATTAAATATACACTAGTAAATGGATTGTATTCAAATGTGTACATGTAGGTTAATACTTTTTTTTAGATTAGGGCATGATGGGATCAGATCATGATAGGCTGGTCATTCTGGTTGCATCATTTATGAGGCGCCTGTTTCCCTGTCTTCAACCCAGGATTACTGGAAATCAGGAGACCAGAAGGTAGCACAGTAATAAAAATGAGAGCATGGAAACCTTAATGAAAGGATTTTATTATGGTGATAGGGAAGAGAGGATGTTTCTTGTCTACTACTGGACGTTAGAATAGGTAAGATTTAATAGCTAATAGGATACCCGATCTGGGGGAGAGAAAGATTTCACAGTACCTCATGCTAGTTAAGTATAGCACATTTGAGGGAGTAGAAAAAGAAAAGGTAGTATGTTCAGTTCTAGATGGATATTACCTAGAAGTCAGTGAGAAACGAAGGTTATAAAGAAGCTCAAAAGGAAGCTTGGGCTGGAAATAGCGATATAGCCCAATCATTTTTCCAATCACTCATTCAACATGATCAGTCCTAAGACAGACTAGACAAATGTTGATAGTTGAAGACCAACTAGTAGATAAGCTTGTCCTGCAGCAGGTAGTATAAAGAGAGAATCAAGCAGCAGGGAGCTCTAGCAACTGGCCCCAGGCAAGAAGAGAAGCCAAGAGAGAGAAAATGAGATCAGTGCCCTCCCTAGAAACAAAGGAGAAAAGAGTCTCAAGAACAGAGTTGGCCAGCAGTATTAAAGCTGAGATGGAAATCATGTAGATAAGAGCTTGACTTTTGGCAGTGAGGAAATCATTAAGGATCTTCTCAAGAACAATGAGGTTAGCACTGAATTGAGGATTGTTGAAGAATTGGAGACTTTTTATTAAAAAAAAAAAATGGTAATTTATAATCTGTGTTTGAGTATCTGTGATGTGTAAGGTCCCAAGCACTTTACATGTATTAACTCACTTAAATCTTACAATAACTTGATTTTTTTTAATTCTCATTTTACTTCTGCAAGAACTGAGACAGAATAATTTGCCCAAACTCACATACGTAGGAGGAGGTGGGGCAGAGCTAGGATTTGAGGCCAAAGGCAGCTCCCCCCACTATTGGTTTTAACTACCATTCCATGCTGATGCCTCACTGTAGAGGAGAGAGGCTGAGTACACGTGTTCCTCTTGGTGTTGTATAGGTGATGGGGAGGCAGAGACAATCCCTACCCTTGAGCAATTTTTACAAGTGCATTAGGGGAGCTGAATCAGCAGCACAGGAAGTGTTTCAATTGCTGGGGTGGGTGAAGGATGTAGCAGGTAGGGAAGGCAGCTGCCAGCTTTTACTGTTGGGAGAGGAAGCGAGGCCTCAGGAAAGGTTTCTCAGAAAAGGTGACCCTTAAATAGAGGTTCACAGTGACAACATTCAGAGTGATAGTTATTAAAATTTAGGCATGAAAAGCTAGCTCCCGTCCTTAAGGGCTACTTCTTTCTGCTTCCATCAGGTTTTCTAAGTACCGCCCTCCATGGTTAAAAAACCAATTTAAGCAAATACACCATGTTTTTAAAAGTCACCAGTGGGTTTAGCTTAACAAGATACTTAACCCACAGGTGGGCCATTATACTGGAATACTCGTAATTTAATTGTATATTTGCTTTAGAGTTGGGAAATAAGACTCTTCCTGTAATCTATTCTAAGATAAAAACCATATACACAATAAAATGGTCATTATCTTTGGTTTTAAAAAGGGATTAAAGAGTAAATGCAGTAACTGTTACCTTTTCTGCATGGGGTAGGAAAGACCCCTCCTCCGTCATCATTTCTTCACCAAACACTGGACATCCAGAAACTACGTCTTCCAAACACAGAGTTTGATTTTCTTCAAGGATTGCGACTTTTGGGGATGTTTTCCGTTCTTTAAAAGAATCAAAACACTATGTTGGCCAAATAAAACACTTACAGAAGCTGGATTTGTGCTTTACAGTTGTATCGGTATCCTCCTGTTAGCTAGTGCAAGTAGGGTTGGGGTAGTACTAAGTTCTGAGTCCTGTGAGACGGGATTTCAGCGAGCTATGAGCAGGTGAAACCACACAAGAGATGTAGATATCAGAAAGGCTGTTGAGAGAGTCTCATTGCAAGAAGAATTTAAAAATCACTCATTTAAAAAAATTCACAGAATGAGATGTTTTAATTCAGTGAATTGTTTTAGATAAGTTTCTTAAACACTTTCTTCTTCTTAAAAAAAAAAGGATATCATACTGTTTGCTTTAACAGTATATTAAGCATATTTTGGGGGATTAAGGAGCATTATTAGCATATTATCCTAAAAATATGGATGTTGTCCAGTAGAAAATAGGCAATGGGTGGGTACTTATTATGGGCAGTATAAGGAGATACTGAGGCAGTTGCTTTATTAAAAGAAGGGGTGCATCTGATTTGCTGGATTGGTCCTGGCTCACTCCTGTTATTCTTGCCTAATAACAGGACCTTTCGTCCTGGATGATTGTTGTGCTGAATCCCTTTGACCTCAGCATGGATGGTACCAGGTTCCTGGGGACAAAGAAGAGACCCAGAGCTATCAAACGAGATGACATAGAGTTTTATTGGGGGCTTACATCCAGGGAAGAGAGTCTAGTGGCAGCGGGCTGGGCAGGAGAACCAACCCCAAAAGTATGCAGTATATATAGCATTTTCACTTAGCCTCCCCGCCCTCAACAATCTCTATATGGCAGTCTTCCCTCAACCCAGAACTAAGGGCCTTGATCCTCTGTCTGGCCTGCATTCCACCAGACCTCAGAGGTTGTGAGGTTAGGGGTTCTGATGTTCCTCGTAGACAAAGAATGAATCTCCTGGTTGGCCACTCCAGGATTCCCTAACTTGGAACATTCAGGTGCTCCTGCCATACAGGGTTATTCTCAGGGTATGCTTAAGTTATTGCTATCAGATGCATTTACCATGCGCAGATAAATTGTATGGTCATCCTACATAATGTTAATATGATTCTGGTTGCTGGTCCCCTTTTCATAGAGATGGAATGAGGCAGGTATGCTGAATGCCCTTGCTGTTTCCTATAAAATTAATCACTGAAGCAAAGGCTACACCTCAGAATGACTCTTAGCCTTCCCTGAATGATCTTTACTGTTGCTGTCAGGGCTTTAACTTGTCAGCACCATCAAAAGCATGATTGATTGTTTCCGTATTACAGCTTTCAAAGCCATCCTTCCTGTTAACTTTAACCTACTCTTATGTCTATATTAAATTTAATTTGTGGTCTACGAGTGAGGCATAGCAATCCCTATTTCAAGGATATGTTTTTTCATGATCGTCCTTAAATGATACTGAAGTAAAGATAATATAACACAAATTTTTTAAAAGCACGTTTTCAGGCAAACATTTTTGGGGTATGAAATTGAAGGTACTGGGTACTACTTTGCCAGGTGTATCCATTTTATTTTTTAAAAGCTTAAAATAATTTATATGCTGAATGATAGTGTTCCACATTGTTCCCAACTTGGAATAAAATATAGGAAGACATTTTAATCAAGTTTGTGAATGAAAAAGTGTAAAGTAAATAATATTTTTAAATGAGAGATTGAGAATTCTTTAATAGCTTAAAACAACTGAAACATAAGGTGCAAGTTGAATAGGTCAGAATATTAATTTCTGCATTTAGATTAAAATAGTAGTTATGCAGTTATGCAAGTATAGGAATAAGGAAACAATGTAGTTCATATGAAAAAGATACAATGGTTTTAGTTGAACACAAACTCAGTATAATAATGGCTATTTAGAATGTCAGTATATTTACTTTTCTAATGATATATGAAACTAGATGCTCTGAATTATTCCTCCACTAAAAATGAATACAAATAAAAGTGCTGGATAAATTATACAAAATATATCTCTAAATGGCAGGAAAACATGAAAATAAAAGACCAAACATTGGCCTGAAAGTGAAAGCAAGAAATCAGAGTGATAAGGGGAACACCCTGTTGGAGAACACTGACTGCGTCCAATTGAGCTTGGATTTTTTTTGGTCACTTATTGATCTGGAGACAAGAGACAAAGCCCAGAGCCTGCTTTGGGGAAAAGAGTTTAGTAGACAATGTCTCCACATAGAGCTGGGACCTCTAAAGACTACTTTCATAATGTATTGTAGAACTAGAAATGTAACTTTTCCCTTGACCACCTCCCAGTCCACAGCAAATCTCAGAAAAACTACCTAGTATTTTATAACTGATAAAAATCAGAATTCATGGAAGTTTGCAGTTCTAATTTAGATCAATGGGTGGTCCAAAGAAAAGACAAAGATATAGTTGTAGAATGGTTCCTCTATAGTATCACAAGACAGAAGCTAGTGGAGGTCCTTTCTGGAGGGATCTTTCTTCAGTGCAAGCCTCGAAGAGTTCAAAAATTTTTAAGAAATTTTAATGACAGTCAAGAATCACAAAACAAATTAAACAAGGCATCATCGATAAAACCAGCCAAAATAGTAGATAACAGAATTAGGCATGTAGTAATCTCAGATATTACAGTTGTCAGACAGAATGTAAAATAACTCTTAAAGAAGTGGAAATGTAAAAATGTGAATAATAATCTCAGCACTTTGGGAGGCCGAGGTGGATGGATCACGAGGTCAAGAGATCGAGACCATCCTGGCCAACTTGGTGAAACCCCATCTCTACTAAAAATACCAAAAAATTAGCTGGGTGTGGTGGCGCGCGCCTGTAGTCCCAGCTACTCGGGAGGCTGAGGCAGTAGAATTGCTTGAACCCAGGAGATGGAGGTTGCAGTGAGCCGAGGTCACGCCACTGCACTCCAGCCTGGTGCCTGGTGACGGAGTGAGACTCTGTCTCAAAAAAAAAAAAATAAAATAAATAGCAAATTAATATAAAAATGACAAGAAAGATCTGAAGAAAACTAAATAGTGCTTGAGAAATTAAACATATAATTGGAATTTGAAAATCAGCAAAATAGGTTTAATGGCAAATTAGACATAGCCAGAGAAAGAATTAATCAACTGGAAGACAGTTCTGAGCTTTTTGACTGTGACTCACAGAAAGAAATTCACTTATTGGCACATACGTATGTATATGATACATGTGTATGATTTAAGCCAAAGTATCTAGGAACTAGATACTGATCTTATCAGTTCTCTACTAAAGGTAATGTTCTCTAAGATTTTCCTTTCTCATTTATTCTTTTTTAAAAAAATGTTGGAACCAACCCAGGAAATTTGATAAACTATAGTGGGTCATGACCATAGTTTTAAAGAAAACTGATTTTATTAAAATTGAAAATACATGTACCCTGCATCCCAGCACATGTCTACCATAGTTCAGAGCACTTTGTGTGGCACCAAAAAAAGAAAAAATAAAAAAAACTGGAGAAAACATGGATTGTAGAAAGTATAAGTTGTGGTTTATCTGTATAGTGGATTACTATAGGATGGGAGTGATATTAAAAACAATGAGCAGTCAGTGCAGTGTAGACACCATGCAGTTAGTATGGCTGCTGCCCATAAACAGTGAGCCTCAGCTCATACCTATGCGTGCCAGTGACTAACAGTCCTTTCTACACCTTTGAAAATGAATGAACTATCAGTTCATGCATCAACAACGGAAAAACAAGTTCTAAAAGATTTTATGTAGTATGATTCCATTCATATGAACTTCAGAAATTTGGACAAAACTTATATTGTTTAGGGATACGAGTAGGTATGTATGTATGTATGCATGTATTTCTGGAGACAGGGTCTGGCCCTGTCACCAAGGCTAGAGTACAGTCACATAATTATAGCTCACTGCACCCTTTAACTCTTAGACTCAAGCAATCCCCCTGCCTCAGCCTCCTTAGTAGCTGGGACTACAGATATGTACCATCACACCTAGCTTTTTGTTGTTGTTCTTTTGTAGAGATGGGGTCTTGTTATGTTGCCCAGGCTGGTCTCAAACTCCTGGGTTCAAGCCATCCTCCCCCTTCAGCCCACCAAAGTGGTGGGATTACAGGTGTGAGCCACTGTGCCTGGACTAAACTATTTTTTAAAAGGCAGCGGTACACACAGAATTAAGAAGAGTTATTACCTCTTAGTGGTGGAGGACAAGAGGGTGGATTAAGAAGGATCACAAAAGGAGTTTCAAAGGTGATAGTCATTTACTTTTTCTTCTTAAAATTGTGGGTACATGAATATTTCTTTTTAATTATTTATACCTTACTCATTTTATGGTTACTCTTTTGCCTGTTCAACATTTAGTAAAATTAATTTTAAAAAGCCAAGGCAGGATTAACATAGGTAATAAGTCATTTATGCTGATCAATCCATTTTTGGAAAGTTATTTTTAGTTTTGTGTGCCAAATTTTAAATTTTATGGCCGTTAACAAACTGGAATGTGTCCAGAGGAAAACATCCAGGGTGGTGATATAAACCACCAACCTGGTCTTGAACCTTTCATTTTTCAAATGCAGATTCACACGCATTCTGTTGGTGGTTTTGATGTCTCCGGGTTGGCCTGCTAGTGCTTAATACAAACCTTGTTAACTTCCAGGTATTGTACTTTTTGCTGCACCAATCAGAAATGTGTTCTAAGAAATTCCACAGATGTTCTTTAGTATGATGATTTGCTAAAGGTTTTGTGTGGGAGGGAGGAGGCATTTAATGCTACAACTGTAGACCCTATGGCATGTTACTGTATCATACCAAATAATGGCCCAGAAACAAGGGATCTTTCATTGCTGGGATCAAGCAAACCCTTTGCTATCCACAGCTCCCTAAGGCATCACTAGATTCAGGTAGTATCCACTGAAGGGACATCCATGGGGATAATTTAGTTTGGAGCCTTTCAGAGGAAAGGTGGGTTCAATCCTGTGGTTTTCTGTTTTTGGCAGTGCAGGGATCCAGTTTGTCTGGCCAGGGCCTTAGCTTTGTGTAAACAAGGAGGGGGTAGGCAGATGGCAGCATTTGTCTGGATAATAATTACTTGAGGTAAATGAGTAAATCAACAATTATCAAGGATCTGCAATGTGCCAAGTGTTAGGTGTTTTCATAAAAATATTCCATTTCATAGGAAAAGAAGTGGTCTTATCCATATCTTACAGATGTGGAATTTAGGGAGGAGTCGCCAAAATTAATATATGGGGGAGAGAAGAAGGGCAGGAGAGCAAGCTTTCAGCAGTGCAGTGCTAGGGCTGTGGAGTCCTGGCTAAAGGCAGCGTGCAGAGTGGTTAGGAGCACAGATTGCAGCAGACAGAGCTGGATTCCTATGTGGTCTGCCGTTTACTAGCAGGGAGACCTGAGACATATGGTCTTTAACTACTTGTACCTCTTGCATCATCAGAAAATAAGGACAATCCCTATTTCATGAGATTAAGAGAATTAAATGAATTAACATACATAAAGTACTTTGAACAGTGGCTTGGCACATAGGGCTTTAAAAGTGAAGAGTCTGGTGAAGTTTTTTTTCTACACTGGCTTGTAGCAAGTGATTCTCTTGATCTCTGTGACCCTGTAGCAGAGTCTGTCCTCAGTCTTAAAGGGGTGAGATTTTTATATCCCATTGAGTTTCCCAGCATCCAAAGTGGGGTTCTGACACACCCAGAGAGTAGGTGTAGCCTTGATTTACATTCATTAGATCTTCCTCCTCCAGGATCCTGCACCTCCCAGGGCTATAGAGACCCACCAGTGGCAATTTTTAAAAGACATACCAGATGTACTTATTTCCAAGAACTTGCTCAGCAGATGAGGAAACTGAAGCTCAGGGAGGTTGTGACTGTCCCAAGTTCACATGACAGAAGAACTAAAATTAGAATGTTTGCTGTTGTCTGTATTACCTCTAGAATGTACAGAGGAGAAGGGCAATTTTCTCTTTGAAGCCTTAATTTCATGCAGTGTGGATGACCTCACATATCTTGGTCCACTGGACTATCAAGACTTCTAGGTTCTCTGTGCCCTTTTGGGTTCTAAGATGTGCAGGCTGCTCCCAGCTTTCAAGCTCCACAAGAGCAGCTTACTTCTTCTTTGAGCACCTCTTTCGGCTGCTCCTCTTAACCCAGTTTCCCTCTAAATTGTGTAGGGACTGGACATTCATTGACTCCTTCCCTGTGTTTCTTATAGTCTTACCTATTCTTTCCAGTGGCCATTGGCTTCTCACAACACTGACACGGCTCCTAGTTACTTACTGCTGCCTCTCTCTTCTTTTGCTGCCTCTTCTCTTTGCTTTAATTTCCTTTCTTTATCTTCTTCTCCCCCTCTTAGGTATTCGTACATGCTGTCACTTGTGTATTTCTACCATTTTTCTTGTAACTTGGGGCAGGATTGAACTCTTGACTTCTGGAGCCATTGCTAGGCAGTGAGTGTTCATGATGTGAAGTGACCAAAATCCACAGTACATCTTGTGAGCTATGCAGTCTTGCCTCTTAGCTTTCTTTTGACTAGGCTGGAACCAAATTGAATGTTATTAAAACAGCATTACAGCCAGTATATGCTTTCATCAAGGGGAAAGAGCCTACCAAAATCGAGCGAAAAACTGGGATGCTGTAATTCTGTACTAAGGCAGGAAATGATAAGATTTCAAAAACAGGTAAAGTATAATCTGTACAACTGCCTGGCTTAAGTGGTGTTTAAATTTAAATATAATTTTTTCTTCAACTTGACATGGCTTTATTGTTTATGCTTTTCTTTGAACTGAAATAAGGACAATTTTCAGAATTAACATACATTATGCAACAGATCAATTTAAGAAATTAGATAGTTGTTTAAAACATACATGCCAACATATTGTATTGATTTTCTATCCAACAGTAGAATATTATTCACTTTATTTTTTGGCTTTTAAAAATATATGCTAAAAATTTCTACCAACTCTTATTTTAAAAGAGAATGAAGATCATTATTGCTTGAAATTAATGTTATTTTTTTTTTAAATGAATTCCTTCCTGTTGAGCTTACTTTTTTTAAGTAGGCTCTTTTTAAAATAAGATTTCTTGAGACCTTTTATAATGGGAAAAAGTATAAAACATCCATGCAGACAATCTTCACCTCAGAACTGTCAGGTCTTTAAAAGCAGTCTTGGAACTTTTATTGTTGTCTGGTAGCAGCATTATTGAACAGATGGTTAATTGGAAAAATAAGCTGGATAATCAAATCTGATGAGCTAAGATGGGGTTAACTAGAGCAATCTGTAGTATTTAGAAATATTGCCAGAGTGATTGGGGAATGGTGACTGTAGTCATTATTTGGGATTTGTTTCTGTTTGTACAAAAATACAACTTAAAGTCACAAATCATTTTGATAAAAAAATTTTTTTTTCTTTCATTTAGAAAATAGCCCTCTCCCCACCCCAAACAATCATTTCTTGCAGGGGAGAAGAAGAGAGATTTGTATCAGCTGCCTGCACTGCCAGTCCAGGAAATAGCATGTCAAATTCCTGCTTTATCAGGAACCCCCCTCCACCCGCTGACCTTCCTCTGGTCGTCATTTATTGAGTTTGCCAGATCCTGTGCTAGGTGGTGGGACCATAAAGAAGAAATGGGATAGGATTCCGTGGTGCAGTAGGAGAGTGGGTATAAACAAGTAACACAAAACAGTGTGGAAACCCCCAAAGAATCCCTATAGTATGTTTAGAGCAGCTGTATCTCCTGGAGGATGGTTCACAACATCTGTTTAATTGCCTTTGTAATTCTCTTCACTTAAGTTAAAAACTAGTTAGCTTTTTTGATTTTATCTTGATTTTAGAAAGCATCTCTGAGGGGTATACCTATCTTGCCAGAATTCATCTGTAAACTCACTGTGCCTCCAACAGAGCCTTGTACTTACCAAATGATCCAAGTGATAGTAAAGACAGATTTACGATGTCTCCTTTGCAGAATGATTCTACTTGTCTGTTCTTCAGGTTTCTTTCCCTCCCAACATCTGTCTGTAGGAATGGTTTTCTCTTAAAACTATGGCCTAACCATATGTTTTCATATAATCACTGGGCCACACCCAGAGCTATACTGTTCTTTTCTCGGGGATTGCTTGATGTAAGCCTTTACTATGTCCTGATTTCACATTTTCTGATGTGTGTTCTATTAGTGAAACAGTTTCTACTGCTAATGTGGTTTGTCTTTTAATCTACAGGCATTTAACAGTGTCTTTCTTTCTTTCCCCCACCCCCTCTCTTTCTCACTGATTCAAATTGGAATAATAGATCTTCAATAATAAAAGACACCTAAATAATATAATGAATACTTATCGAAACCCTGAAGTTGGTTTTCTGAAAATAGGTCTCTTGTGTGTGAAATATTGAAGTGTTATCCAGGAGAAGAAGACTTTATTCAAATGATCATCTTATAGCTTATCTACTAAAGTTGATGAAATTTGCTTTCCAAACAGCTTTAAACAAAAAATGATTACTTAGCTATTTAAAAAACGATCATATTTCTTTCTTGTCTTATCCCTTCTCTTTCACTCTTCTGATTTCTTACATAACAGTTAAGACATCATAAGACTAACAAGGATGCATTTCAATTCCTTATGGTTTATGGATCAGTTTATTAAGCCAAGGGTGGAATGGGGCATGGGTGTGGGAGGAGGTACGGTAGAGAGTACGAACATTTGCTAGGAGCAGCATGGAATAGGTGAATTTACCCAGTATGGGAGACTAGCAGAAGTTTTAAAATCAAGTATATCTGAGTTCAAATCAGAGCTCCACCATTTGCTAGCCACCTGAACCTACGAAAGTACTAAATCTGAAATCTTAGTTCCTTCATATGCAAAATGGAGACTGTAATAAGGTGGTGAACCATGCCTGAACTAGACATAGAGTGATGCCTGGCACTTATTTGAGTGCCTGTTATCACTTTTCAAAGCCAGTAACTGCATCCTGATCAGGTCACTTAATCTTAAACTCAACTTTATATAACCTATATAATGGAAATATTGATATGTTAATATGAAAAAGCTAAAAAAAATTACAGCCATATACAAGCATAAGGGGCTTAAATCCACGAAGGCTTCGCAGATATCCACCAGCCATTAGTGGTTTCTCTTGTATGAACTCTGCTGTAGTTTTTTTCCAACTCTCTTTGTTGTTTACCAAACATTTATTTGATATTATTGTTACTAGACATTAGTTACATTTCACAAATACTGCAGTTAGTGGAATGAAACCCATATCTTCATCATATGGTAAGAGCTTGGTAAAGGTTTATTATATAAATAATTAATTTCAGTATTACCATTGCTCTCTGCTTTGCAAACTAACATAGTTTAATAGCATCATAATGAATTTATTTCCAGAGAATATCTACCTTATTGTTTCTGTGATAATATTGCTAACATTTCATCTGGATTATGTAAAAACCTAAGATATTTTCCTTACTAATTTGTGTATTGCCATGTATTTTGATGTCAAAGAAGGAAAAAGAACCACCTTGAATGTTCCCACTCTTATTAAACAAAAATTTAGGAGTAGTTTAGAATTCTGTAATATTTATAGTTTATTTTGTGGATACACAGTTATATCAGTTATAAAAATGTGCCACCATAGTTTATTTGTAGTTGAATATTTAGAATTTCAGATGAGTTTTCTCTTTTCAATAAAAAGAAATGTGCTTCAAGAAAACACAAAGAAAAATATTTTGGGAATCTTGGAATCACAGAATAGAGAGTAGCTGATTTCCTCCAAAACTTTTAGACATTTTGTCAGACCTATAATACTTAAATAACCAGAGCAATAAACTCTTCTCATTTTTACAGTAATAGAAATGCCAGTATTGTCTATTGATTATCTCTCCTGGTGGGCCTAATTTGGAGAAAGGGAACACACCCAACAATTAATCAGCAGTCATTAAAAGACATCTACAAGGAAATGAAGGGTTTGTATTCTTCTGTTGTTTAAATAAAAAAAAAAAAAAGCAGAGCCTCTTGGAAACTGGATTTATTTTGCTCTTGAGTTATTCTCGAGCATTCTATTTTGCTTGCATTCAGTGTTTAGGAATTGCAATAACCTGATATTGTGTTAACATTAATAACTTCTGTTTGCATTGCTATAGACTATTTAATTTAAATAAATTACTTATTACTACATAACAGGTTGCCCCATGCCTAGGGACCTAAAACAGTAACTTTTTTTTTTAAAACTCTTACCTAGTTTTTTTGGATCAGGTATTCAGGAATGGTGTGGGTGAGTGGTTTTGATTTTGGATCTTTCATAAGGTTGCAACCCAGGTGTCAGTCCATTTTGTACATAGTCGCATGAAGGTTTGATTGGGGCAGGAAAATCCACTTCCAAGGTGGTTCACTCATACACCTAGCAAATTTTTGCTGGTTGTTGGCTGGAGGACTCAGCTTCTTGCCACATGGACCTCATAGGGCTGCTTGAGTGTCTGATGGAAGCAAGATGGTAGCTACCATGTCTTTATGATATCATTCCACAATACTCTATTGGCTGTACAGGTTACCTCTGTTCATTGTAGGAGAATAATACACAAGGGTGTGAAAACCAGGAGGAGAGGATTTCTGGGGGCCGTTGTGCAGGCTAGCTACCAAAATAAAAGACTGCTTAATCTTTAGTGCATTTTTATAAGTGTCCAATTAATGTTTGAATAACCTTAAGTTTTACCAAAAATAATATAATTATTGGTGGGACTTCCAATTTTTATCCTCTCCTTTTTCCCACAATTACATGTCAGTGTTCATTGATTTATGGCCATTTCAAGTATTTGTATAATAGAAATCTGTTTTTCAGACATATGGTAATAGGAATATTATATCTAGGTAAAAGGAATCATTCAGGTTAGCAGGACTTTCACTGAGGATAAGTTCAGAACCACTGTACAACCTGCCGCCATTCTGTAAAACTCTGAATTCATCAAGCCTTCAGCATTTATCGAGCACCACTTATGTGCTAGGCATTGTGAATGCACGTGCCAGTGCAAAGTGTCTCTGCCCTCAAGAAGAAGCAAACCTTTCAAACAGTTGTTGAAGATTTTGGGCTGTGAAGTCAATTTGCTTGAGTTCAGTTCTTGCCTCTCCTGTTTATTAGCTGTATGACCCTGGGCCAGTTATTTAACCTTTCGATTCTTTTCTAATTATTTCCTTATTACAGATTACCTGCCTCACAGGGTTGTTGTAAGAATTCAATGAATAGTACCAGTGAGTACTAAGTGTGAGCCACTTGAGAATACCTGGAGTGACTAGTTTTGATAAGGGAAGTTTCCGGGGGGTGATGAGATCACATTTGAATGGAGTCTTGGAGAGTAAGTTGGAGATTGGGCAGCATGAAAATTTGGTAAGGCCTACACCTGGGATGCCAACCTGAAGTAGAGGCAGGGAAGCTGAAGTGGGGTGAGGCCATGTATGCCACGTGGTAGCTTCAGGGGGAGGCACTGGAGGTGGGCCTGCCTGGACAGCTGCCTAAAGGGATGTGAAGGGGCTCGTGGAAAAAAACGCAGTGCATGCAGTTTCCTGAGACCATCTTCACTTAAACCTCTTGTTTCTCATTGCCTTTGTAGATACTCCCACTCTTGCCAGATCTCATGTTTGTATTTGTGGTTAGGAACATTTTGTCACTGCAGTTAATTGACAACAAGAGAAAGTTGAACTTTTTGTGGAGACCTTTCAAAAGCAGTAGGATGATAGGATTGGATCTTTTGGTTTGTTTCTGTAAAGTGACCCGGTGAAGAGTGAACAATGGGTTGAGTAATTAGGAGGTTATAGGAATCGACGGGGGGCGGCTAGGGAGCGGGGCAGGTATACCACTTGGACTTTTGTCAAGCTTGGCGTTCCCAGAGACATCCTGAGCACATTACAGTCCCAGGGTACCCGCAGAACTGTCCCCTACCCTCCCCACACCACTCATCTCAAAGTGAATTTTTCAATTATAAAAATCTAAGAAGGAGAGATTTTACTCTCTGCATATATGTTAGTGTCAGTTTGAATTACATATGAGAGAATAAGCACCATCATCTTTTTGGCCTTTAAATCTCTGGCTCTAGTGACAACCTTATTTTATAGACCAAGAAGATAATGATTATGTCAGTTTCAGAAACTCATTCTCAACTGTCCACTTCCCATTCTCAGAAGTTTTTCTCGAAAACACAACTAAAAAGAGAGATGAAGCTTTAGTGAAGAAAAATTGGTAAGGAAGAGGTTTTGATTTAGTTAACTAAGAATAGTTTTGGCAACCAGGCTAGATTCCAGACAGTTCTCAGGCCCAAGGATGGGAATTAGGATGGTTGTTAGTCTACTTAACCTCTTCTTACTTGGTTTTGAATTTGCTACCCAGTCCTCTTTCCCAGCAGGGTTGACCCTTCCTTGCTTTTTGGATGACACCCTCCATAGACGGGCTCTTTTGCCAAGTCCTATCACCCTCAGATGTGTCTATTTCTTCTGGCTTCTTTAGGAGGTAGGTAGGTCTGCTTGAAGCCAGAAGACTCTAACCCAACATCTGATATAAGAAGACGCAGTAGAAGGGTGACTCGGCTGAAGAAACACTTAAATTCTGGAAATAGCAACTCAGTATCATGGCCAGCAGTCTTAATGAAGATCCAGAAGGAAGCAGAATCACGTATGTGAAAGGAGACCTTTTTGCATGCCCCAAAACAGACTCTTTAGCCCACTGTATCAGTGAGGATTGTCACATGGACACTGGGATAGCTGTCCTCTTCAAGAAGAAATCTGGACGGTTGCAAGAACTTTTAAATCAAAAAAAGGAATCTGGAGTAGTGGCTGTTCTGAAGAGAGATGGGCAATATATATATTGCCTGATTACAAAGAAAAGGACTTCGCACAAGCCAACTTACGAAAACTTACAGAAGAGTTTAGAGGCAATGAAGTCTCATTGCCTGAAGAATGGAGTCACCAGCCTCTCCATGCCCAGGATTGAATGTGGTCTTGATCGTCTGCAATGGGAAAATGTATCTGCAATAATCGAGGAGGTATTTGAGGCAACAGACATCAAAATTACTGTGTACACACTCTGAATCAATAAACATTTTGGATGTTAAAAAAAAAAAAAAAGACGCAGTAGAAATTCTGTGATACCTAGCTAGCTTAAATCTATGTGTTTTTATTAGAGCAAAAATGTAACTGCTACTTTCTTTTAAAATTTGGAAGCAGGCACTAATGCACCTTTGTGTTGTAACTGTAACATTGTGTAAAAAATAATCAGGAAGGCATTGGCATTTTTATAACAACTATTAAGTTATATGAAGTGTGAGTGTAGTAACCAGCTTTGGAGACAAAGTCTTCATTCAGGGATATAGCAGCTGTGCAGGGAGAGCCAGCTCTGAAAGGGGAAACTTTGGATTAACTTATCCCTTCCTCAGTGGTGTTTGAAATGTGTATATTTTTTTACATTTGCATCAGATTTGGGGTCTGCCAGTTTTTTCTCCTTACGCTCTAATTTGATATTTCATATTATTTCATGACTAAAAATTTACAAATTTTAACATTTGAGGGTAGTCTTTTCTATTCATATAATACAAGTAGTTTGATGTCTGGATAGTTTTTGTTTTTTTTTTTAATGGTTGATGGAAGCTGGTCTTGTTGCTAAAGTAAATCTTTCTATAAATAAATGCAGAAACATCTGTGAAGGGCATAGTCTGAATGTGGCAGACATATGAATTGCATCAATTCCCATCTTGTGGCCAAGATTTCTTCCTTGGGCTTTCTTTATAGCTAATGTTGTGGCAAAGTTTCACATTCTCAGAGCATTAGGCAATAAAATGGTCAAAAGAAATGCTGCCAAGTTACCCTCTTTCTTAGGTTAGTCAGTAGAAGGAATTCGTACTCACCAAGGAAAAGTGCAGTGTTTTTGTTTTTATTTTTTACGACTGAAGACCTGAGAGGTCCCCTTCAACTTCAGTTTTAGCCCTGGCTTTAGGCAGTTTTCCAAATGTATAACTGCTTTCAAGAAATTAGTGTGGTATCACAGAGAGCTGGGGTCAGTAGAAAAAGAAGACACAAAATCTCTCCTAGAACTCCATGGGCCCATCAAATGACCTTTTATAGAAACAACTGAAATTCCTCTTTCAAAAGCACAAAAATGCTAATTGAAACCAAACAGAAAACAAACCCTCCCCACAAGGACTGCAATTCAGATGGCTAAGAGGGAAAGTGGGGACAGGGGGAGGAAAATTCTTGGGAAAATTATTTGAAGCCATACACTTGTATTTTCTCTTTGGTGATTGTAAGTTAAAATGGAATGATTTAGGATTTCTAAGATAAAAATTCAGCCAGCACTGTAAGAACTCTGTGTACCTTTGCAGGTGCCTGTGTAGATCCTCCTAGAATACCTGTGTGGTGCTGTCCTTCCTCAAGACTACCTCGTACTCACTGGCTCGGAGACTCCCGCGTGCTGAGGTGAGTGGTGCCGAGGTGTACTCCTCACGTGCATTACATTCTAGAAGAGTGCACTTTCGGGGACTTTTTAAAAAACCTTCCAAAGTTTCGGGAGACTTTTATAGATCATGTTTATTAGTAAACTCTTAAGAATCATCATTTGTAAGCCCTTTATTTAGAGAAGGACTAAGTATAGCTGGTGATACTATCTGTTGCTACTGCAATATAATTCCTAGGTCCAAATTTGGGTTGACACTAAAAGCATCATAAAACATGCCTTAGGTTTCAGATTTGGAGTCTGAAGCAAAATACTTCAAAGCCATGTATCACCACTCTTGGGCTTTCTGAGCACAATTCTACTAATGCTATAAATTGGCAGCCTCTTTAACGCAGAGAAGTATTTCTAATAGTGAAAGGTTAGAAAATCTTGAGCTAACTAGTTTTTCAGACTTTATAATAATCTTGGTAAGTCTGAAAAACTCTATAGCTTGTGTTTCTGTTTCTTTAATAATGTCTATTATTGCTTCGTTAAGTCAAGGTGGGGACATAAAAATCTCCTTAGGTCAGGATATGCAGCTAAATTACATCTCAGTTTTAATATGCTTGCTATATGTCATCTTTTGTCTCTTGAGTATTTAAATGACTTATTGGTCCCAGGAGGGAAAATAATTTGACCTTGTTTGTAGTAGTTAAATCACTTATGAATAAATTGTTCATACTCTACAGGTTACAGGTGAATAAACTCTGTAAGGGTACCAGCCAGCCTGATGTCTCATAAATTCCTTAATCTCTCATTTGCAAACGTTATGTGCGTGCATTTTTAACTAGATTATGGATCTCGAAGGCCTCACATAAACTGATTTCCCCCTGAAATAAAAAACTTTAACTTTACAGCCTTTTAATAATTCCTAGATTATATGAAGAGGCTGGACTGCTAAAACCACAAATCCATATCCTCACCGGTTCAGTTGCTCTTTTGTAGACCCTGCTATGTTGCTTGCAACATTAGCAAAAACCATGACTAGAAGGCCACAAATGTCGAAAGTCAAAATTTAGCCTGATTCTCATAAGGCAATTTTGTTATATCCATGTGAGAGCCAAAAAGGCCTATTTAGACCCTATTTTTAAGTCCCTGCCATTTGTAATATGGTCTAAAAAGAAAAACAAGAGAAAAAATGTACTATGTAATAGAGTTGACTAATGTTCTCTCTGATAGTCACTTAAATTTTAGTTTTGGCTACCATTACTGATGAAGCTGTGCTACAAAGCTTTCTTTTATATATTAATTATTTTTTATTAAGGAGGATCTATGAGTAAGTTATACTAAGAGGAACTGTGGTTCAGGGTTAATATTTGGGGATTTTGTGTATTTGGGTTTGAACATTTTAGTTATTTTGTTTTTCTGGATCACTAGCAGTTATCCGCTAATACTGGTGGGGGTTGTATGAGTTGCTTGGAGTTTGCTGCTGAAGAGTTTTTATTTTTTTGCGGTTTCTTTTCAAACATTCAATATTCCCTAGATCAGCAGCCTTTGATCCTTGACTTACAGTGCTAAGAGATGTCTTTAGCTTATTGCTTTGTTTCCCTTTCTTGAATGAAGTATTATTTTAAAATGTTTTAAATAAATGAAGGGCCTGCCTAGCATTGAGGTATATCTATACCTGAAACTTAGAAAACGTATTTGCCTATGTTGACTACTAACCCAGTTTACAGCAGAGGGACTCCCCTAAACCTTTCTGAATGAAACATCCAATTTCAGTCATGTTAACTTTGATGGGCAGCAAAACCAGCTTTGAAGTCTCGGTATTGCTACACTGTAAAACTGTCTTAATTTTTTTTCATGGAGCTACTTAAAAATTTTAGTTTCTTAGCTGAGCCCGGTGGCTCACACCTGTAATCCCAGCACTTTGGGAAGCCAAGGCGGATGGATCATGAGGTCAGGAGTTTGAGACCAGCCTGGCCAACATGGTGAAACCATGTCTCAACTAAAAATACAAAAATTAGCCGGGCGTGGTGGTGCCTGCTTGTAGTCCCAACTACTCGGGAGGCTGAGGCAGGATAATCACTTGAACCTGGGAGGAGGAGGTTGCAGTAAGCCGAGATCGCGCCACTGCACTCCAGCCTGGGTGACAGAGCAAGAATCCGTCTCAAAAAAAAAAATTAATTTCTTGCCATCAGCATGTCTATTAAATCACGTTTTTTCCATAATGATGCAGTTTTTCTTGAGCCATTTTTCTTTTAGAGCATGTGATGTTAGAGAATAATTCACAAGTTTATCAGAAGACACCTTTGTTAGGCTGTGTGAAAAGGAACTTTAAAGCTCATATTTTGTATAAAAAGACAGATTGGGTAAAACAATAAATTTTACAGATTATTTGCTTCTCTTTCTGTTCTAGATAGGACTACAGTCTTCCCTCATTTCCTCTTTCTGGTACCTTCCCATAAAATTCGTTAGTGAGGGGAAAATAGTGATAAACAGGGCTTAGTTCTATAATAGTTCAAAACTGCCAGTAATTTTCCATAGTTTCTGGAATGAAACATATGGTAGTAATGTACAGTGCCTCTGGTAATGGAAAGTAGTTTAAAAATACTCTCAATGTTTTATATTTTAAAGGGTGTGTGTATGTATGAGTGTGTGTGTGTGTTCAGGTTATTTTTTCTATCCCGTGTAGGTTTAATGGAATTATTTTTATATGCTTACACCCATTTTTACGGGTTTACATGGGACATTTTTGAATAAAACTTGTAATGAGTTGTTTATTGTTGTTACAGATAATTTGTGCACGCAAGTTTTAGAAGGCTTGAAATGATCTTGCAGAGAAAACTACTTGGTAGGAGGGGGACAAATTTTCTGTCATTTAAGTTGTCATAGTAACCTGCATCAGGACGCATACTTGGAATCCAGGCCTGAAGAATTTCAGTGACAATAAACATTCCAATTGCATTCATCATCCTTTTTTTGGCCAAGAAAGGAGCCATCCATTGTGATCTAATTACTTTATTTCTGTTTTTAGAAGATGAGTAACAGTGTGCATGTTTCAGCACTTTGAAACTTCCCTAGTAGAATAAAAATGAAAAGTTCAGCTGTTTATATTTGAGATTGACATTTTCTGATAATGTATCACAAACTAGTTATTTCAGATTTTGAGATAGGTTTGGTTTGATGATTACTTAATGAAATTTGAAAGAAACAGGGTTTCATAAGGACTGAAGAAATTGCCATATTCATTGGTTAACGTGCAAGTCTAATATTAAGAATATTGGAATTTGGTTTTCATGGAGCTCTGACGTGAGAATGTTATGACTTCCGTATTATCAGTTTGCTAATATTTTTATTTTATGGCATCTCGTACTGCAGTCTTAATTGGGTAAAAATGTATTTTAGTGAAAAGGATGAGGCATCATTTTTATTCGTGAAGTAAGCTTATTTGAGAAGCATGTATCCAGACATCATTTTTAGATATCCTGTATTTCACTGTCGAATGTTGTTTCTGAAGAGAAAGCTTTTCTTAAGGTTTGATTCTCTCTTTCCTTCTGCAAGATATTGACTGCTAACCAAGATTATTTGAAGTTAAAAATTCTGAAACAAAGAACAAACACTAGGAGAAATAAGGTGAGAAGGATGAATGTGTATGGGCGCAATGTGTGTCCATTCATTTAAGGAAACTTGGAAAATAAATAGGGAGAGTTCATGGCTAGTCTAACTAATAAAAAAAATCAGAAATGTGTTTACTGGGAAAACGTGAAGGAAAATAACATTGCTCCTCTCAATATTTATAGTTATTTACTGTTAACATTTTATGGGCAGTATCTATAATTTTGTAAACAACATTGAGGTCAAGCTGTCAACAGCCAAGGTACAAAAATGGTGAATTTAATCTAAAATTTTATTAAAATTGGCAACATACTTGCTGTTATCAGTACTGTCTAAAATAACACTGATGGGCCAGGAATTATGGCTCACACCTGTAATTCCAGCATTTTGGGAGCCCGAGGGAGGAGAATCACTTGAGTTTAGGAGTTCAGGATCTCACCTCTCCAAAAAATTTTTTAAAAATTAGTGGGCACAGTATTGCAACCTGTAGTTCCAGCTACTTGGGAGGCTGAGGTGGGAGGATCACACCACTGCACTCCCCACTGGCTGACAGAGACAGAGAACCATTGAAAGGGAGAGTAAAAATTATTTGCAGATAATAGAAAGTTCCCAGGACAATAAACTAAAATGGAGTTTGGTAGGGTTCCATTATAAGTCATGTAAATATCATGATCTTTTGTGTATAGTAATAATAACCAGTTTAAAAATATGAGAAAAAAGCCCATTCATAGTAGCAGCAAGAAATATGCTAGGGATTAAACTTGGTAAGAAATGTGAATTGCCTGTAGAAAGGAGATTAGTAAACTTTGCTCTGAGGATGATGACGAGACTCTGTTTCTGGATTGGAAGACAGTTCTTTAGTTACTTTTAATATTTTATATTGATTTGTAAGTTTGATATAATTCCAATCAAAATCTCAGGAATTTCTCACAGATCTGTGATTTTGAATTATTTTACATTTTTATAGAATAAATAAGAGCCAATAAATGTTTATACAGTAAAGAAGAGTAATGGAGAGTTGTAATGCTGTATATTAATTTGAAAATGGTGCGATGTTAATAAAATAGGCAAATACTTGGAGCAGAATGGACAGCTGAGAAGAACGTTGTATTGATAAAGGTGCCACTGTAAATAATTAATGTAAATATAGTAATACATATATCAGAAAAGAGTGTATTTGCATATCTGGTCTTGGGTTTGGGAGAAAGAATGTAGTAATACATATATCAGAAAAGAGTATATTTGAATATCTGGTCTTGGGTCTGGGAGAAGGAATGTACTAAAACAGAAGCAAAGGTTAAAATTACTGAACAATTCATATGTGTAATGATATTAAAAATTAAAATAATTTTGCTTATATCAAATCATAAAAAGGTAGACATCTGGGGAAAATATTCAAGTCGTATTCAAATTTTTTTCTTTACATAATATGTAATCACATTATAATATTAATATATAATTACATTGGTAATATACAATCATCTGTCACTTAACAAGAATACATGTTGAGAAATGTGTCTTTAAGTGATTGTTGTTGAGGTGTGACCATTATAAAGTGTACTTCTACAAATCTAGATGGTATAGCCTCCTACACATCCAAGCTATATGTGATGGCCCCTGGCTTCAAAGCTGTACAGCATGTGACTATACTGAATACTGTAGGCCATTGTAATACAGTGGTAGGTATTTGTGTATCTAAACATAGAAAAGTAGGGTAAAAATACTGTATAAAAGTGGGTATTACCCCATAAAGGTGTGCCACTTTTATACAGTATTTTTAATGTAGCTTGCAGGTGTGGAAATTGCTCTGGGTGAGTCAGTGAGTGAGGGTTTAGTGACTGTTAGGGCCTAGGATATTATTGCACTCTACTGTAGACTTTATAAACATTGTGCACTTAAGCTGCACATTTATTTTAAATTTTACTTTAAAAATTTACCTTTTGGTTTTTTTTTTTTTTAAGAGTCTTTGTCACCCAGGCTGGAGTGCAGTGGCATTATCACAGCTCACTGCAGCCTTGACCTCCCGGGCTCCAGTGATCCTCCCGCTTCTGTGTATCAGGTAGCTGGGACTACAAGTGCATTTCACCACACCCAGCTAATTTTTTAAAAGTGCATTCTACCATACCCAGCTAATTTTTAAGTTTTTTTGGTAGAGACAAGGTCTTACTATGTTGCCCAGCTGGTGTTGAACTCCTGGGCTCAAGCAGTCCACCACCTCAGCCTCCCAAAGATCTGGGATTACAGGCCTATTTTTAATTTTTTTAAAAATTAAAAATTTTTAGCTACTGTGCCCAGACTGTTAATAATTTTATACTTTAATATGAAATTAACTGTAGCTCACTTTATAACCTTTTTACTTTATGAAGTTTTAGATTTTAATGTTTTGATTCTTTTGTAATAACACTTAGCTTAAAATACAAATACATTGTACAGCTGTGCAATGTTTTATTTATATTTCTATTCTGTAAGCTGTTTTCTGTTTTTAAAATTGTTTTCAAACTTTTTTGTTAAAAATTAAGACAAACCCACATTTTAGCCTAGGCCTACACAGGGTCAAGATTACCAATATCACTTTTCACCTCCACATCTTGTCATGCTAGAAGGTCTTCAGGGGCAATAACAGACATAAAACTGTCATCTCCTAGGATCACAATGCCTTCTGGAATGCCTCCTGAAGGACCTGCCTGAGGCTGTTTTACAGTTAACTTTTTTAAAAAAAATAAGTAGGAATACTCTCTAAAGTACAGAAACAAAGTATAGTAAATACACAAACTGGTAACATAGTCATTTATTATCACTGTCAAATATGTATTGTACATAATTATAAGTGCTGTACTTTTCTAAGACTGGCAGTGCAAGGAGTTTGCTTACACCAGCATCACCACTGACACTTGAGTAATGAATGCATTGTACTACAATGTAATGATGGCTACACTGTCACTATGCAATAGGAGTTTTTCAGATCCAGTGTAATCTAAAGGGACTATATGTGGTACATCATTGACTAAAACATTATTATGCAGTACATGTCTGTATGACATTACATTATTTAATTACAATATATAACAAATAGAGTTGGCTGGGTACAGTGGCTCACACCTGTAATCTTAGCACTTTAGGAGGCCAAGGTGGGTAGATCACCTGAGGTCAGGAGTTTGAGGCCAGCCTGGCCAACATGCCAAAATCCTGTCTCTACTAAAAATACAAAATTAGTCGGGCATGGTGGTGGGCACCTATAATCCCAGCTACTTAGGAGGCTGAGGTAGGAGAATCACTGAACCTAGGGGTGGAGGTTACAGTGAGCAGAGATTATGCCACTGCCAGCCTGGGTAAAGAGCAAAACTCCTTCTCAATAAACAAACAAAAAAAACAAATAGAGTTAATACCTGTATTATGTAAAAAAATATTTCAAGTCAGAAAAAAAAATCAGTACCTAATTAAAACAATTTGTTTGTGGTCCTTAGTGGACCTTTTAAAAAAGAATACACACTGATGTAGGCTTAAAGATTTGTTCAGTTTTAATACTTAACAAAGAAATATATTTAGCACATTATAATATTGAAGATTCAAAAACATATACATGACACACATATAAATAACCTATACATAAACGTAACTCATTCATCTAGAGTTGATTTGTATATATGGTGACAGATAGGGGTCCAGTTTCATTCATCTACATTTGGCTATTTAATTTCCTAGCACCATATATTGAAGAGGGTATCCTTTCCCTGTGTATGTCCTTGTTGGCTTTGTCAAAGATTAGTTGGGTACAAATATGTGGCTTTACTTCTGGGTTCTCTGTTCTGTTCCATTGATCTGTGTGTGGTTTTATACCAGTACTATGCTGTTTTGGTTACTGTAGTCTTATAGTATATTTTGAAGTCAGGTAATGTGGTGCCTTCAGCTTTGTTATTTTTACTGAGGATTGCTTTGGCTATTTAAGCTCTTTCTTGGTTACATATGAGTTTTAGGATTGTTTTTTCTAGTTCTGTGAAAAATTATGTTGGTATTTTTATAGGGATTGCATTGACTCTGTAGATTGCTTTGGGCAGTATGATCATTTTAATAATACTAATTCTTCTCATACATGAGCATAGGATGGTTTTGTTTGGGTCATCCTCAATTTTTATAGTTTTCCTCATAGAGAGCTTTCATCTCCTCAGTTAAATTTATTTCTAGATATTTTGTTTTTCTTGGTAGCTATAGTAAATGGGATTTGCCTTCTTGATTCTTCCTCAGCTCTATCACTGTTGATGTATAGAAACACTCTTGGATTTTGTACATTGATTTTGTATCCTGTAACTTTATGAATTCATTTATCAAATCTGAGAGTTTTTTGGTGGAGTCTTTAGGTTTTTCTAGATACAGATCATATCAGCAAATAAAAATAAATTGACTTCCTATTTTTTAATTTGGCCTCCTATTTTTTATAATTTTTTTTTTTTTGAGACAGTGCCTTGCTCTATCAGCCAGACTAGAGTGCACTGACACACTTAGAGCTTATTGCAGCCTTGATCTCCGGGGCTCAAGCAGTCCTCCTACCTCAGCCTCCTGAGTAGCTGGGACCATGAGGGTATACTATGACACCTGGCTAATTTTTGTGTTTTTTGCAGAGACGAGGTTCTGTTACCCTGGTAGTCTCAAACTCCTGAGCTCAAGCAATCCACCTGCCTTGGCCTCCCAGAGTGCTGGAATTACAGGTGTGAGCCACTATGCACGCCTTTGAATGTCTTTTATTTCTTTCTCTTGCCTTATTTCTCTGGCTGTGACCTCCAGTACTATGTTGAATAGAAGTAGTGAAACCTTGTCTTGTTCCACTTCTTGGAGGTAATGCTTTCCATTTTCCTCATTTAGTATGATGTTAGTTGTGTGTTTATAGTATATGACCTTTATTATTTTGAGGTATGTTCCGTCTTTGCCTAGTTTGTTGAGTATTTTTTATCATGAAGGGATATTGAATTTTATCAAAGGCTGTTTCTGTGTCTATTGAGATGATCATATGGTTTTCATCCTTGATTCTGCTTAGGTGATGTATCACATTTATTGATTTGCTTATGTTGAACCATCCTTGCATGCCTGGTATAAAACCCATTTGATTGTGATGGATCATCTTTTTGATGTGCTATTGAGTTTAGTTGGCACATGTTTTGTTGAGGATTTTTGCATCTGTGTTCATCAGTGGTAATGAAGACCTCTGTGATTCCTAATTCTGGCAGTGAGAGAAGTAAGATAAGAATGCTCATACAGTACAACTAGAAAGCAAATTATTATGCAGCCAATAAAAGAGTTTATCTACCTATCTATACATTTTTTTAACTCTTTAATGAAATGGAAGAATGATAACCTGAAGTGTCTGCTTGCTTTTCTTTAAAAAAAAAAGTAACCTGAAAAGTGACAATATCAGGATATAATACAACCTTTAAAAAAAAAACTAGATAGGGGGAATAAAATCCTGGGAGGAAACACAATAAAGTGTTAATGATGATTTTTCTCCAGGTGGCAAAACTGCAGGAAAATAATTGCTGTGTTCATTTAAAACACAGATTATGTACATCAAGTATGTACTATAGTAATAATCAGAAAATTTAATATAGATTATATTTTTTTTAAGTCTAAGGTTGACCTGATGTGTATGATTTCATTATATGCCTTTTAAAATACATATGTATTTACAGTAAAAAATACATTTACCATAAGGATAAATGTATCGAGGAACCAGGTGTAGTGCCTCATGCCTGTAATCCTAGCATTTTAGGAGGCTGAGGCGGGAGGATCACTTGAGCCCAGCAATTTGAGGCCAGCCTGGGCAACATGGTGAAACCCTACCTCTACACAAAATACAAAAATTAGCCAGGTGTGGTAGCATATGCCTATAGTCTCAGCTACTGGGGAGGCTGAGGTGAAAGGACTGCTTGAGCCTGGGAGGTCAAGGCTGCAGTGAGCTGTGATTGTGTCACTGCCCTCCAGCCTGGTTGACAGAAGGAGATCCTGTCTCAAACACAAAAAAAAAAACAAAACTTCTTGAGACTGGACTATATACAGAATTGAAAAGCAAGGGGCATATCACAGTCTCTAGGCAGGGCTGAATATACTGAACTCCTGGGCTGTTATTAGTGAATGATTTGACTGAGATGTATGCCTGGATTATCAGTATCGTGCTTCCTGGAGGTGTGGGGGATCAGCATCTCTGGGAATGGGAAAAGCAATGTGTTCCTGTCTTAGTCTACAGTTGACCCTTGAACAACATAAGGGTTAGGGAGCGCCAGTCTCCTGTGCATTCAAAATTCTGCATATAACTCTTGACTACCCCAGAACTTAACTACTGTTGTTGACCAGAAGGCTTACCAATAACATACACAATCAATTAACACATATTTTGTATATGTATTATATAGTGTATTCATACAACAAAGTAAGAGAAAAGATAGTTTAAGAAAATCACAAGGAAAATATATTTACTATACAGTAAGTGGAAATGGATCATCAGAAAGGTCTTCATATTGAATAGGCTGAGGAAGAGGAGTAAGAGGAAGAGGAGTAAGAGGAAGAGGAGCGCTTTGTCTTGCTTTCTCAGGGATGGCAGAGGCTGAAGAAAATCCCTGTATAGGTGGGCCTGCACAGTTCAAACCTGTGTTGTTCAAGTGTCAGCTGTGTTTTGTGCTGCTATAGTAGAATACCCAAGACTGGGTGATTTATAATGAACAGAAATTCACTGGAGGCTGGGAAGACAAACAGCAAAATGCTGGCATCTGGTGAGGGCCTTTTTGTTGTGTTATTACATGGTAAACAGTGAGGGGGAGAGGGTAAGAGAGGAAGGGGTTGGGGGAGAGGGGGAAGACAAAGAAAGAGAGGATCAAACTCACTCTCTTATAATGAACCCGCTCCCAAGATAATGTGATTAATCTATTCATGAAGACAGAGCCTCACGGCGTAATCACCTCTGAAAGGTCCCACCTCTTAATACTTTTACAATGAGAATTAAATTTCAACATGAGTTTTGTGGGGGAGCACACATTAAAACCATGACAGTCTCTGCGCTTAAATCTCATCCCCTTCCCACATGCTTATCATATCCCGTGCCACTGCAGTTTAAATGTTCAAATACTGATTGTCAGTGACATTGAATCAAATTTATTCAAGTCTTAAATGGGATAATTAAAACAGCCATTTTAATTTGTTATTTGCTTCTTCACCTCCTCCCCCTCTGGATACTATTGTTTTGATTAGCAGTTAGGAAAAGTGCCCTGGGTAAGATAGTGTGCCTTTGAAGACTAAGTATTACTTTGTTTTTGCGCTGTTCTTCCTGAACACAGTTCTTATGGTGGACTTTTTTTTCTTTCTAGCAGTGTATATGGATTTGTGGGCTTCCACAACCCTTTTGTGACTACGATTAACTTTGGGCTCTGTGGCGTTCAAGATTCTGGAAAGGTCAGACTGTACTGCTGTGGGTGCAGCCTTGGACCTGTCTTACCATGGGACACAGGTCATCCAGGGGAACATGGTCAGACAATTCCCAGCAACAAGGGGCATCCTGCTCTGCTCTTGAAATAGTTGCAATTAATGACAAATGAACCACTTTTAAGTTCAAATAAAATTTGATTTTATATTATTGAAACCGTTTTCAGGTTTAATTCCCCTCCTTAAAAGGCAAGGATTCATTACTGAAGAAAATTGGTCTTCTGACATGACATGTCTGGTACCTTCTGTTTTTCTGAAATTCTGGAAAATAGGTTTTTTAGCAAAATCAAAGTATTAGTCATTGTATATTTAAATTGTTCATTGGAAAAAGTAATACAATAAATGAAAGGTATAAAATGAGGTGGCTCATGCTTATAATCCCAGCACTTTGGGAGGCCAAGGCAGAAGGATCACCTGAGTTTGAGGCCAGTATGGGCAACAAAGGGAGACCCTGTCTACATATAAAAGTCAAAAAAAAATGGAAGCTATGAAATGAAAAATAAGATTTCCTCCCTTCTCATGGTTTTTCCTCTATCCAAAGGTAATCAGTGTTAGCAATTTCTTGGGCCTCTCTGCAGAAAAAAGAAATACGTACATATAAGGTGTGTATTTATGTCTTTTAAAATTTTTACGGATACGGTATGTGTGTGCTTTATGCTACGTTTTTGTTTTGTTTTGCAGATTGATTTCTTTAATTGCCAGAATAATCTTAAAGTCAGATAAGATTATTAGATTGCAGGTTGAATTGGTGAGAGTTTGGTGACCATTTATTTTTGACTTGCATTCTTTCATTTGTCTGAGTTTGTGAAAATGGGATCAGTATGTAATTGCCTGATAAGTGTGAGAGTGCAACTGATTCTACTCCTCATTGTACTGGTGGCTATCATCTTAGTCAAGTCATTCTCTATGACCTGGTTTTAATACCTGGATATTGAGACTGTGCCTATATCGACCTGAATGCAATAGAGTAATACGTAAAAATAAGACAAGGTTAGAACATAAAATCTTTTTTTATTTTTAAGCTCTACTAAAATAATTTTGTAAAGGCAATTTCTTTTATCTAAAGTGAGCTTTGTGAAAGTTATATTGGAATAGGATGAAATCCATTGTTTCTGCCTTTGAGGAACATGCAGTCTCACTATATTAAGGTTCATATCAGATGGGAAAAATACAGCTTTTATTGCCACATAATACCATATTATATCAACTAATGCCCTGTCTCTCTCTCACCTACTTTCTTTTACTTTCTCCCAGATTTCAGCTAGGCTATACTTGCTCCTTGGAAATTGTAGGGAAACTTGTCCTGAACCTCCGATTTCAATACTTGTGACAGTTTCCCTGTGGTCTTCCTAAGACCAGAGTTCTGTATCAGTTGAATACTTTTTCATTTGTTTTTGTCATCTACTTCAATGTGTGGTCTTCGGTTTTGCCTTTTAAAGCTTTAAATGTTAAAACTTTTTCTTTCATTGGTTTCTATTAAGACAAATATGGGTACGTATGTGCACGCGCGCACGTGCACACATACACGCGCACACACACGCACACACACACGCAGCCTTGATTTCTTCCTGGTCCCTGGCTCCATCCTTATCTCTCACCCTTTTCTTCTTCCCTTCAGGATGTCTCAAGCAACTGTGTCTGTGTTCTGTAGCTTCAGAAATTGCTAGGTATCCTCTGGAATGATTAATCTGCGTGCAAGTCAGCTTCTCATGCTAATTAATTGTGTGCCCTGGAGGACTTGGTTTCTCTAAGATCTCTTTTAGGTCTCTAAGACCTCCAGTCTCCTTACTTGAATATTGGATATAATGATATCTGCTTTATTGGATGTTTGAAGATAAAATTATATATGTAAGGGACTTAGCATATAAACAATTCAGTGAATGGTAACTGTCATCCTTTTTATTTAAATAGTACTGTTTTTCCCAAATGCTCGTTTTGTTCTAGACATAGACTACATATAAGTAGTCTGTATAAGCGGACTTTCAGTCTTTATACTTATGGGCAGTTGTTTAAACCAGACACTTTGGAGAGTGAACCAGGACACTATTGATAGTTACCCCAGAATAACAGTTTAAACCATTTCTGTTCCAGCCAGGACCCACAGTCACTCTAGATACACGCCTTGTTTCTGACTCACAGTGTGCTCTCAGAGAACAAGAGCCCTTGTCCATTGAGTGGGACAGTGTGGGAATAGTGGAACATGGGACAAAATGAGGTCACATTCATCTTTCTGAGCTTTAGTTCTTACTTATTAAATTGAGTTTAATAATACTTAGTTCATTTTGTGTTGCTGTAAAGAATACCTGAGACTAGGCAGTTTGTAAAGAAAAAAGGTTTATTTGGCTCACAATTCTGATGTCTCGAAAAATTCAAGATTGGGCATCTGGTGAGGGCCTCAGGCTGCTTCCACTCATGGTGGAAAGTGCAGGCAAGCCAGCGTGTGCTGTGGGGGTTGACGAGTGAGGGGTTGGCAGGAGGGAGGAGGTGCCAGGCTCTTTTCAGCAACCAGCTCTGGCAGAGCTAACAGTGAGAGCTTACTCACCATCAGGGGGAGGGCATTTATCTATTCATGAAGAATCTGCCCCCATGACCCTGATACCTCCCACTAGGCCGCACCTCCCAACTCTGCCACACCGGGGGATCAAATTTCAGCATAACATTAGACTGGAGAAAGTAATAGGCCTCAAAATTTGGACCTTTTGTAAAAGGAACAAGGCTTTTTCACCATTCCCTTTAGCATGTTCTCCTGTGAGCTGCTGTAGTTACTAGACAATTTTACTGTGTAAATTCTTTGCAAATTTGCCTTGCTGGAGTGGGAATTATGTAAGGGATACAGTGATTAAAGATCACATTATTTTTGGTGCAACAAATAATGCCTTCAGAAAATTAGGCTGATACTGTCATTTCTATTCCATTTTGCTCCAAAGAATCATTTGAGTGTATATTCTCAATCTTTCTTATATTAAGAAGTAGAAATACAGTGATTTTTACATTAGTAACATAGTAATTTCATATAGTAGTATTTTTGTTCTCATATTGAACATAAAATAATGTCATATATGTGGCTTGAAGTCAGCTGTCTAGTACCATAGTGTCTGCTTCTGTTTGTGTTTTCCATATGCTGTACCAAGGCATATTGCAAGCATCTACATAGAATCTTAATTTTGTTTTTTACTTGGAACGTACTTTGGAGATTCAGATTTGAGGTTGAAGAAACGAAGACACACAGTTGGAGGCTGACATGTTCCCTCTAGCCTTCTCTTCTAGGTCAAGTCACTCTTTTATTCATCTTGGTGGTCTTGGTGCCTAGCCAGTAGATAAAGCTCTGTCGAATGAGTACATATATCTGTATATTCACAGAGCCTGAATTACAACCCAGGTCTTTTGACTTCCAAGTCAGTCCAGTGTTTTTTCTTGCACACTGGTAAGTCCCCCATTTTTTTCCTACCACAAAATGGATTTCTGTGGCAGCATTCCCAAGTTTCAAGTTATGTGATACTTAGCTGCCAGCTATCATAACACCATCCTTTTCTCACAAGAAATCCAAGCTCACTGACGTGTTAGGATAAGGGACTATCTGGGCCTAGAACCAAGGATATATGAGGATATTCTTGAATAAATTTTAATTCCACACTCAAGATGGAATTTTGTGCTTTTCAATATGTTGTTAACACTTCTTATGATCAAACTATAGAATAAAGCTATACCTGCAGAAGCATAGACCTTATTTCTAGAGTAGTGTTTCTAAGCAGGAGTGATTCTGCCATCAGGGGGTGTTTGGGAAATTTGTGAGGGAAGTTTTGGTTGTCGCAATGATTGGAAGGCTATTATTACTGGCATTTAGTGGATGAGTGGTGGCAGAGATGCTGGGCATCCAATAGTGCACAGGACTGTTCCACATAATGACTTTAAAATGACCCACCTTGCTTTCCTAATGAGAAATGCACAACTGAACATAATTTTTTACATGTATACACAAAGTATTCTGGATAGGCTTAAGAGTAATGAATTTTCTAGTAATATAACTATTATATAAATTAGGCAAAAATTGTATTTGATTCAGAACTTGAACAAGAGTTGTTCCCCCAATTTGGAAAACCATGTTGCAGGCAACAATGCCACTTGTATCATTTTTCTTTTCTTTCTGGCTGCTTTATTGAAATTAGACTATGTCGGGGAGGGGGTAGCACAAGGGTAGAAGCAGAAAGACCTGTTAGGAAGCTGTTGCAGTAACTCCAAAAAGATAATACTAGGGTGGATAGAGGTAGAGCCAACAGAATTTCCTGACAGATTGGATATGGGTTGTGAGAGAGAGGTGTCAAGGATAACTTGTATGCATTTTGGCCTGACCAACTAAAAGGTTGCACTCTAGTTGTTTTGAACTGAGATGAGAAGGTGTGGGTACCACAGGTTTGGGGACTGAGATTAAGAGTTCTTTAGATATGCTCATCCTGAGATGCTAGTGGATGTTGCAGTGACAATGTTGAGTAGGCATCTGGATGTGAGGGAGGAGTCTGGCCTAGAAATGTAAATAGAGATTTGTCAAGCATATGGTACTTCCAAGTTATGAAACTGTACGAGATCACCAAGGGAGTGGATAGAAATAGAGAAGAGAAGAGGACTAATAATTGAGACCTGGGATACTCAAACATTAAAAATTCCTAGAGCAGAGGAGACTGAGAAGGAACCCTAGTGAAGCAGGAGAAAACCAAGAAAGTGCTGTGTCCTGGAAGAGAGTGAAGAAAGTAGATCAGGAGAAAGGAGTAACAAACTGACCCTTGTATTTTTAGCAAGGTGATTGGTGACCTCAATAACAGTAGTTTGGGTGGATGGTGGGGGCAGAAGCCTGGCAGGAATGAACTTGATAGAGAATGGAAGGTGAGAAAATGAAAGCCAGTATAGACAATTCTTGAAAGGAGTTCTGCTGCAAAAGAGAAGATAATCAGGAAAGGGTTCAGAAGAGGGCTCTTTTGTGTAAGATGGGTAAAATAGCCACTTATTTATTCTTTGATCCAAAAGAAAGACTGATGGAGAGAGTGTTGGTCCTGGAGTGAGGGCGAGTGGGTGGATTCCTGATGCCCACAGGGTCCTGTGCCTGCAGTAGTACCAGTGTCCAGGCCCCCTGTGTGCCATGGCCCAGGAATGACTAACAGATGCCTAATCCATTCTGAGGCCTTGGGGCCAGAAGGGCTTCCTTACTCTCCAACATTTGTTCCTCTTTCTGTGGGAGAGTTAGTCAAACACAAGTGAAGGGTTTGGGTTTTAAGTCAGAAATTAAATTAGAAATTAGTGATAAATTAGAAGGGAAGGTAGAACCAGTGGGTTCTTCTTTGTAAGCAATGGCTCGAGAGCAGCTGAAGTTTTCCTTCTTGTCCCCTGAGACCATCTTTACCAAGATGGCACAGAGCCTGTAGACGAAAGCAAGTGAGTCATGCAGGAAGGCATGAAGTAGAAGGAGGCATCGTTCAGGGTCATGCAGGCACAGCACTAGCACATGAGAGTGGCACTCCCATACATTTGTGCCCCAGCTGCCTAACCTGCCCTGATGACCCCAGCCCTGGGAAGGGCACTGTGGTTTAAGAGACACAGTAGGAAAGCTCTTTCCCCTAATTATCTCTTCTCATATTACCAACTGTAGATTAATTGAACGTGCTTTACTTTAATCTGATATTTCTTGCCTTGCTCCCCATTTTTTTTGAGACAGAGTCTTGCTTTGCCGCCCAGGCTGGAGTGCAGTGGCTCGATTTCTGCTCACTGCAACCTCCGCCTCCTGGGTTCAAGTGATTCTCCTGCCTCAGCCTCCTGAGTAGCTGAGATGACAGGCATGCGCCACCAAGCCTGGCTAATTTTTGTATTTTTAATAGAGACAGGGTTTCACCGTGTTGGTCAGACTGGTCTTGAACTCCTGACCTCGTGATCCGCCCATCTCGGCTTCCCAAAGTGCTGGGATTACAGGCGTGAGTGCCCAGCCTCACCCTATATATTTAGTTGACTTCAGGCACTTTAAGGAATAGGAGGAGGACATGGTGAATAGGAAAGGAATGCTTCTGGGCTGAACAGTTCTATTGTTGGTGATAGGAGAGGGCGGGGAATGATTGATTCTGGGCCTTTGCACAACCAAGGGACAATGTGAGAGACTTCTAGATACCTAAGATGTAGGCCAGGGGGACCTGGGGGATAGAAAGGAGATAAATGAGGGTCAATCCTGGTCACCAAGACCAGAAAAACAGCTTCTCTCCACCTAAGTACCCTTGTCATTTTTAAGTGTTGTAAGGGCCCTCATACTGTTTTGTCTTTCTGTCCTTGGAATCCAAAAGTGATAAATATCACTCACCTTATTAATTCCAGAGTTCTGCCCAGGGCAGATCTAAGAGCAGTCTCCTGAGGCCATCTGAGGAATTGTCCATCTTTGTACCTTAGAAACCAAAGGAACGCTTACAGGAACATCTACAGCATCTGAAAAATAATTCTCGAGACATAAGTTTATATTGCAGTTTCTTTGGGATGAGCCCTGTGGCTATTTTGGTTTGTGTTAGCCCCAGTTATGCCTAAGAACTGAGTCAGTCATGTGTCCATGAAAAGAAATCCCCATTGAAAATAGTAGGTACTGACTGTAGCCAGAATTGCATAATCAGTCCTCTTTAAGAATTTCCTCAGAACCTATATTCCAAAAAGATTAGCCAGATGTTTCCCAAAAGAACTTTGCTCTTCCTGATTAGCAATATTATTTGTAATAGTGGTGGATTACTCTTCTAGGCCTTGCTTCCTCTCTGCCTCCAGTCCCACAAACACCTGAATCAAGTAAATATTATGACTTGACATTATCAATTTATTGAGACTAAGTGCTGTGGTTTGAATGTTTGTGTATCTCCCCCCTGCCCACCATTCATATTGAAACCTAATCACTAATGTGATGGTGTTAGGAGTTGTGACCTTTGGGAGGTGATTAGGTCATCAGGAGTCATGAAAGTAGGGCCGTCATAAATGGGGTTAGTGCCTTCATAAAAGAGGCCCCAGGGAGCTGTCTTGCCCCTTCCTCCATGGGAGGACACAACTAGAAGGCACCATCACCATCTGTCAGCCAGAAAGCAGGCCCTCACTAGACGCTGAATCTGACGGTGGCTTGACCTTGGACTTTCTAGCTTCCAGAACTGTGAGAAGAAAATTTGTGTTGTTTATAAGCCACCCAGTTTATGGTATTTTACTGTATCAGCACAAAGGGACTAAGACACTGACCCATGAACTTCAGTTTAAATCTAATGTCTTTAAAGCTTTGTTACTTTATGCATATCATATCTATGATATATGTATAACATATAACAACGTATGCATGGTACATAGTAGGCCTGTGGTAAATGTTTTTTGAAGCAATTAGGTACAATGTATATTCTTTTTCTTTATCTTACTAGGCAGTGGAGTATTAATTAAAGTTCTGGTTCCACAATGCCTGGATGGAAGTTTTGGTTTTTCCTCTAATGAGGTGTGTGATCTTGGGCAAGTTTTATGACTGCTTTGTGCTGAATTCCTCCTCTGAAAAGCAGAAACAATAATCATACCTACCTTATAAGATTATTATGAAAAATAAATTCATACATTTAAAACAGAACATTCAAAACAGAACATCTCCTGGCATATTGTAAGAATTTAACAGATAGAACAAAAACTGTCAGGCATTTAATATTTAAAAAGTGAGAAAACCAAATTTCCTCTTTTTCCTCAAATAGCAATGTAACTGGCAGTGAATATTTGAGTGTTGGTTGTGTGAACTGTCATTATTTAGCCTTTTTTTCAGTGGCTATAAACAGCTTCCTGTGTTTCTGAAAAGGGAGGAATAGACATCATACTCCCATTCAGCCTCATACCAGTATATCACTCGTGACACCTAAACATAACTATATCCGTATATTATTTATATCATTGCTAATTATGTGAATTGAATTTTTAAAATACATGGGCCTATGATTAGTATCCAGATTTTTTCCTTGGGCATGACGTTCTTTCCATGTGAGTCCTCTTTTCTTTCTTCCTTTCCCTTTCCGTTCCTTTCCTTCCTTCCTGTCCTTCTTTCCTTCTTTCTTTCTTTCTTTTCTTTCTTTCTTCCTTTTCTTTCTTTCTTCTTTTCTTGAGATAAGGTCTCACTCTGTCGCCCAGGCTGGATTGCAGTGATGTAAACATAGACAGCTCACTGGAGCCTCGACCTCCTGGACTCCAGCAGTCCTTCTGTCTCAGCCTCCTATGTAGTTGGGATCACAGGCCACCATGCCCAGATAATTTTTAAATTTTTTTGTAAAGATGGAGTCTCACTTTGTTGCCCAGGCTGGTCTCAAACTGATGGGCTGAAGCAGGCCAAGCCTCCTGCCTTGGCCTCCCAAAATGCTGGGATTACAGGCATGACCCACTGTACCTGGCCTCACCTGAGTTTTAAGAGCTGTGCCAGTTTGTTCTGTCTTCTTGCTTTTTCCTGCATTCAAATTTGTGGAATCAAAATAAAGAGAGTGTATCTCCCAGAATTTAAAACTGACCAGGTTTCCATGTAATTAGCAGCATGTTTTCCACAGGGTCTTTTGTTATTGGCAGTCCTTCCAATAAAAAGGGCTGAATTCTTAGTGTGTAGTGTGTCTGCAGGACTGCCCTGCCAGCTCTTTCTCATTTCTAGTAATCTAAGTCTAGTAATCCAATAAACTCATAGGAAAATGTGGCTTCTCTGGTGATAGCCACCTGGTGGGACAGTACTTTAAAATTCTTAAGATAGTTTTAAACAGGTGAGTGTAGTTTAATTGCTTACAGCAAACCAACAGATATTCTTATAGATGAAGAAATGATCCTCTATGAGTTTAAGGGAATTCAGGGTTATATAGTGCTCTGAACTCAAGTCTGCTGATTCTTTAAATCCTGTGTCCTTCCAGTTTTACTATTTTCCATCAGATTCACTCAGGTTTGGTAAAATCATAGTAATAGCACCTGGAGTAGTAGCCAGGCCTCTTCATTAGAAATCACAGTCATAGAATTATAATTCCAATAATATCTTACAATCTGACACTTGTTTGCTGTTGAAAACTTTACTTTTTATAATAAAGGGACCCAGTTTCTTTTTACTTGAATTGTTTATTCAAACTGGTTATGTATCATAAGCATTTTCTAACTAGCTTTAAATTTTTAATGTTTTTCTAATATATGCATACTTTGTCATTAACTTTCATGTTGATAAAAAAAATCTTTTTTCCTTTAATGTGGCTAATGTTGAATAGGCCTAAATTAAGACTTTGAAATTCTTAGTAGTGTAATTACCAGTTTTTATCCTATTCTTGTGGTCCTGGAAAGAATGAAATAGTTCTATTTTGTAACCATTATTTTTCTAAACCCCATCCAAGTAAATGGCACATTTTTATATTTTGTGGACAAAACTCAAACTTGTATTGGTTTAAGGAATATGAGAGTGTGGACCTTTGTTGCTTTGTGAAGTTGTGTCTCGTACCCTGCCTGAGCTGCCAGTGCCTCTGCACAGTAGGTATAGGCACAGCTGGGTGGTGCCATGTGCCCGGTGACTTGCTGAGTGAACACTCACTCACTACAGCAGCAAACTTCAGCAAATGTGTTTTAACTGATAACATTCATACTAGTGATGACAACAGATGTATGTGTTTCCTATGCCCGTGGCAGGTGTAATTAGTTGATCATGGTATGTGTTCATGCTGAGCCTGGTCATCCTTTTAAGCATCACATTCTTGCATCTATAGTCAGACACTCAGGCTTAGTAGACACGACAAAACATATGTGCTATCCTTGGCTCTAAATGTGTCTGTGTTAACTTTCTCCCAATATGTAAGATAAATTATTGCTTTGTTTTATAGGAAGAACAGACACTCAGCATTTTTCTGTATGTCTTGATTGGTGTGGACAATTGCACTTAATACAGGTCATTTTCATTTTTAATGGCATGTAGAAGTCTCCATGTCAAAGATTTTTTCAGGTTGATTACTGATTCATAGTATGTATGTATTTGACAATTATTTCTCAGATATTTGAAATAAGAAACAAATTTTGACAATACTCGTAGTTCTCCATGATGAGATTAGATCTTTTTATATAATTAGAAACTGTGAAATTTTTATTAAATTCTAATCATAGAACAAAATACTAATCCTTTAAGAATTGAATTTAAAACTCTGTGATGTGGCTGTAATTGTAGAAATTAAAACTTGTTAAGATTAGGATTATAGCTTTTGTTTATTTGGTCCTTTTTGCTTTGAGACCTTACTAGTACTTCAGTTGAAAACAGCATTAAAAAAATATTCCATACAGGCTGGGCATGGTGGCTCATGCCTATAATCCCAGCACTTTGGGAGGCCTAGGTGGGAGGATCATTTGAGCCCAGGAGTTTGAGACCAGCCTGGGCAACATAGTGAGACCCCGTCTCTAAAAATAAGCATAATAATAAAAAAAAATAGGCATCATGGCACACGCTTGTAGTCTCAGCTGCTTGGGAGGCAGAGGTGGGAGGATCACTTTGGCCTGGGAAGTCGAGGCTGCAGTGAGCCAAGATCGTGCCACTGCACTCCAGCCTGGGCAACAGAATGAGACCCCGTCTCAAAAAAAAAATAATTTCATTTATGGTCAAAAGGTATTTTAGGCTCTCTACTGATCCTTTAATAAAAGATGCTGCACCTACTGCAAGATTATTGAGGAATACTTTGTCACGGAGATCAGGGTTGGAAGGTTTGAGCCAAAGACCACTAAAACTGACAGTAATCGATTTATCATTCCTGCCTGCTGCTTAGTGTTTACATTTCTAGAAAATGCTCTCTTCAGTTTGCTCCTCTATAATCTGAGAGAACCGAGAAATAGAAAATAATTGGTGTCAAAATATTTTTCCGTTGATAGGCTACCTGACAAGCAAAGTGATTGAGGTGAAATTTAATCCAAATTGATGTGTGAGGCCATGGAAAACTGCTTATATTTTGTGTATGTCTTTAAAGTTAAGTAAGATTATACTTTAAGTTACTTATTTCAGTTTTCAAAGAAACAGAAATTATACTTACTTATCTTTGTAGTGATGTTGTTAGGAGAAGAAAACAATACCTAGAGTTAGCGGATCTATCATTGTGTTGTAAGAAGTGCTGATTTGAATGTGCTGTGGAAAAATAAATGAAATTAAAGGAAATAACTCATTAGTAATTTTTTTTTCAGTTTTACTTTACCTGTTCAGTGATACCATTTCTCTTTTTTCTTTTTTTTTTCTTTTTCCCAATAATCCAACCTGTCATAATAAATATTTCTCTTTTTTTCTTTATTGATAAGGTCCTAGCTGTGCATACTTTAAGAACAGAAGGCGGCACTTCTCTATAACTCTGATCACATGATCACAGACCCCACTAACTCTGACTAATGGTTACTTTCAAGTGCTTGTGGCCATTTGGAGTTTATAATTTGTTACCAAATCACTAATTATCTTTATTTTTAACCTGTATTTTGCCTGTAAAGCAGTCATAATTTCTAAAATTGGAGACTCAGAACCTTCAACTAAAGAGTTTGTTTAACTAGCGGCAGGAAGAGCTGTTTAGAGGCAGGAAGAGCTGATTTTCCCTTAAAATGCATGGGAAATTCATTCATTTTTGTTTGTTTTAAACTTTAAAAAAACCTGTAAGTTATTAAGGGCTATTTTTTTAAAAAATTTGTTTGTTTGGTTGGTTTTTTGTTTTGCTTCTGGAGTATATAATGGATCTTCCTGGTTTTAAAGTCTAGTAACTAGTGCTTTTGCTTTGTGTTTTTTCTTTGGATATAGTGGTCCTTTAAATAAAGAATTAGCTTCTCCCTTGCCCTGAGATTTTAAGATCCTCCCAATAATCTTTAAATGTAGCCCTCATGTCCAGACTTTTCTTGCCATGTTGCCCTAATTAATAGGCACATTTTTGCTGTCTGTTCTAGAAGTTCACAATTTGGGATCTGGGGTGTGGAAAGAGGAGTGACCTTTTTTGTTGATACATGTACAAATCTGTGAGAAAGAAGCTTTACAAATTGCAAATTTTATATTGAGTGAGCAAACTAATTTTTAGGTAACTCTAAATATAAAATATAAAATTTCTAAAAATCATCAAAGACTGCTTTCAGAGTTTAAGTTGCTTATAAAATTATAGTTTGCTGACAGTCATCCATGTCAGTCCATTTCATAAGGTGTGAAAATATTTTTTTCTTCCTCTCTTGCCTAATGTTACTTGATTTGTATCCGTCTTGTTGTTTATTTACATAATTTTCTACTCACATTAACAAAAATAACATGTGAAGCTCATTCACTAGTTGAGATCTTTATCTTTTCTTTTCATTTCTAGTGGTTTGTAAAATTGACCTAATTCTTTCATTTATCTGCTGTGCACAAACTAGATGAGTATTTTTTTCCACAAATTTATTTGCTTCATGTTTTTAGTACTTTCCACTGGAATTTTTTTTCCCCTATGGATGAATAATACTAAATGAGGAAACATTCTTACTTGGTTTTCTTTGATTTTTCATATGGGAATAAAAAGCTATTTAGTTAGTAAATAAAATATTTTTACAAAAAAATTTGATTGCTTTTTGTCTTTATATCATTGTTAATAATAAGTAGGAATATTTATCCTAAGGTATGCAAAGAATAATTAGAAAACAGTGCTTTCTGTTTTATTTTGCTAGAATCAGATATCAATCTTTATCCAATCAGGAGAAAGAAACTGCATGATAATTTGAATAGGGAAAGTTTAATATAAAGGACTATAAATATACCCAGGGATTTGAAGTGAGAGATTGATAAATAAGAGGTAAAGACAATTCTAAGGAATATAGGACTAGCAGATACAATATTATGTATTATGAGCTTAAGAGCTACTACTTCTAAGGCTGAGATAGAATTCCCAAAGAAGAGGGCCCCTGGAACTGAGATCCATATCATGTTGGTGGGGGCCTGGCTCAGGCTCAGTGGAAAGCAAGGAAGTCTTAGGGAATTTCTTATTGATAGAACTTATCAGCAATCCACCTTACTAGGGAGGTGTCTTGCCAGGGGCACTCTACCAAAAACCCACCCAAGGTGAGTGTTGAGGGAACGTGCTGATTGCTGCTCTCTCTTGTACACCGTAGGAGCTGGGCACAGGAGAAACTGCATTTGCTGCAGGACCTCCACACTGGGGAAGCCCCCATGCTACAGGAGGACCCTAGAAAGCAAAGGCCTCTCCTCTTGCCCTTTCCCGTGTCTCACTAATACCCTCTCTTGGCAAAACTTCACATGGAGTGACTAAGAAAAAGTAATTAAGGGTCCAGATACATTTTCATAAAACAAGCAAAAAGGATGAAATTGGACTAGAGGCAATCATTTATAGCCCACATAACCGGAAAGATCTTTCATGGTGGAAAACACTTTGCCTTTCCCATTGGCGATAATAGTTTGAGATCACGTGATTTCATTTCTACTGAAATGTCTGTAAGAGTTATATGGATTGTTAGACATACTGATTTATCCAGCTTCTAATAACATTAATATTTTTCATTGGAGGATATCTGTATTCTTAAGATGAATCTTTGAGAATTTCTTTGCCACTGTAAAAGCCAGTTTTGGTTTACGTTTTTAAAGGATTGCTTCATTTCATCATGTTTCTTAGCTGTATCCATTAGAATATAAATTTAAATGCTACACAAGTAATTTAAATTTGTGTAGTGAATTTAGCAAATTTGGAGCTGCCTATGAGGATTTTATTCTTGCTTAAAATATTTTTGGAATGAGCTCTAGAACCTTGTTATTTTTTTAATAAATCAATTTTTTTGAATTTAAAAATTCTTTATATAACTAGACTGAAATTTTCTAACATGTCACTTTAACATTTCTTATTGACAAACAGAAATAAAGTTCATTTACTAAAAAAACTAAACTAAAAATAGGAATTTTTATAAAACCAAACATGGATCCCAGCATTAGTAGCCACAGAATGTGATTTTAATTTCTTAGAGGATAATAAGGTTGTAAGGAAACAACACTTACAATTTAGAATCGCTAACCAGAAATTACATAGTTTCGAGAACCAGCAGGTTCTTGATGACTCTATGTTGTTCTTGTTGTACCCCATGCTGCTCCCAGAGGAAAGAAAATGAATACTGGGTCAAACCAGGAATAATCACCTGCCCACCACAGGAGTCATTACAATGAGGAAGTACATTGGCAAATTTGATATGGCCCCAGACCTAATGTCTGATGTTGGCCTTTTGGCAATCAGATAAATTATTTACAATAACTACTTCATGTGTGGCTTCAGTTGATGCATCCAAACTTGCTCAGTAAGCTTTTCTCAAGAGCTGGACTAAATTCTGATAAATCTGGTCCTCCCATGCATCATGGCTAAGTGAGATTATTGACTTCCACCTGGTTTGGTTTAGCCACAGTGGTGAAGTGTTGTGATATGCTATCTTTTAAGCAAACAGGCATTTAGAGGAAGTCTTTTGGGTCATAGGTGGCATGGGGATGGATTGCACAAAGGAGACTGAGGAGTTAGTTGGCTCAGATTATTATGGAGTGATGATAATTGTCCCTTGGAGAGTGTCTCCAGTATGACCAGTACAGAATATACTCTATTGTGGTGTATTCTTTCAAAATAATAGCAAAAACATGTCACATGGGGTAAGTTTTGCTCATGAGTGAGTTTAGGAATGCTGTTTTTAAAGACCATATGACCATAAAAAATAATATAGAAGAAATTTCTTAAAGGGGAGTTCAAATATATTTTGAGAAGGAGCAAAAAATAAAAAAGTGTATGTTTCCCAAATTGCCTACCTTAATAGGTACAGCACCCATCTGCATGCATGAAATTATATATTAAATAAAAATGTAGTCTCATTACATTACAGCTATTAATTCTTGTAAATAACTTTGGTGCAACAAAATGTAAACTTTCTTATGGCTCCCAGAACAGACTAAAAAACATAAATGTTCTTCAGGCATAAGCTTGTGTGGAAGTTTGGGTGCACACACTGTGTGTGTGTGTGTGTAACTAACTTGACTTAAAAGAAATCTTGAAATTTAAAAGGATTCCTGGTTGTAGAAAAAGATTTATCATTTTGCAGAAGGGTACAATGCTATTTTTAAAAATTATTACTGTTTTTTATTTTGTCATATTGTATCACCAGTAGGATTTATTTTTCCTTTTAAGAAATGTTTGGATTAGGCAAAAACATACACTAAGATTTTAATGCCGTATTTTAAACTGTGAGTTAGACAATTCTCTTACAAGGGGGAACTAATTTTTCTGGGTATTGATTGGTTGATAATGATTTTTAAACTATGTGTCTCTGAGGTGCCTCAGAGCTGCAGCTTAAAATTTGCAGCTTTATGGCATTTGTCTAAGATGTAACAGGAAGAAAATGAATGTAAGGATCACGTTTGGTGTATATCTCAAGCGTATTCTTGTCACCTTACAGGGCAAAATAATGAATATTACTGTATATAACAAAATAAATCAGTGAAAGATCTTGAGAAGACGGACTTATCCTGCATTATTTTGGTGGGTCCTTATAGGAGAGTGATAGAGGGAGTTTTAAAGACAGAAGATGATGAGGCAGTTGGACTGTGGAGGCATAGATTGGAGTGACAGGGTCACAAGCCAAGGAACACCTGAAGCCACCCAAACCTTGAACAAGGAAAGGATTGTCTCCTGGAACCTTTGGAGGGAACCTGGCCCAACTGGCACTTTGATTTCAGCTCAGTGAAAGTGATTTTGGGCTTCTGGCCCCCAGAACTGTGAGAGGAACGTATTTGTTGTTTTATGCTCCCCCAGTGTATGGTAATTTGCTATTGCATCTCCAGGAAAATACTACACTTTGTAATGAAACAAATGTAAAAATAGAATATAAATATAAAATAACCCAACCATTAAGAGAAAATACTTTATAAAGGGAAATTATATGTGTGTATATATATATATATATATATATATAAATAGAAATTCTGGAGTAACAAGTATAATAACGAAAAAAATTTACTAAAAGGACTCCACAGTAGATTTTAGCTGGCAGAAGAAAACCTAATGAGCCTGAAGATAGATCACTAGAGATTATGCAGTTCAAAAAATAGAAAAACAAATGATGAAAAATGAACATAGCCTTAGAGAAAAATATGAGATGTCATTAAGGGTACTGACCTTTTATGGGAGTACTAGAAGGAGAGAGGGAAGAAGAAGCAACCAAAAAAAAAAAAAAACCACATTAAAATAAGTAGCTGAAAACTTCTGAGATTTGATAGAAAACATACACTCAAAAAGCTCAACAGAAGATGGAAATATAATATATGTCATAATGCCAACACAAAGGAGATGATAGGTGATGCAAAGATGTATTGGAATAAGGAAATTATACGGGATGATAAATCCACAGGAAGAAATGAATGAGGAATGGTAAATAAGATTAATATAGCAAGTTCGCTCTTGCCATTCTTACTTACTTCATCTTATTTAATAGAAAAAGAATTCTGCAGAGTAATAAGTGTGATGGTTTATTTTGAGGTCTGTAAGATCCGTAGATATTGTCTTACATAGTATGTATCACATTAAAGACACAAAAACTGGGAAGAGGAAATACTTGTACTGGATTAATAGTTCTTTATTTTCATTTTCTTAAATTTTAAATTGAGATGAGGTCTTGCTCTGTTGCCCAGGCCGGTCTTGAACTCCTGGCCTCAAGCAATTTTCCCACCTCAGCCTCCCAAAATGCTAGAATTACAGGCATGAGCCACCACACCCAGCCTGGAGTAACAGTTCTATATCTCATTGGAATAAAGATCTCCTCATAATGGCTTCACGGGTCAGTTCTACCAAACATTTTAGCAAGAGTTAATACCAATTCTTTGTGAACTCTTCCAAAAATAGGAAAGAACATGTCCCAGCTCATTCTGTGAGACTAGAATTACCCTGATACCAAGACCAGACAAAACTTTACAAGAAAACTATATAGCAATATTTTTAATAAATATAGATGCAAAAATTTCCTAAAAACACTTGCAAACTAAATTCAACAGCATATAAAAATGACTGTACACTATGACCAAGTGGAATTTTTTTCCTAGGAATGCAAGAGTTGGTTAAACATACAAAAAATAAGTCAGTTTAATATACTGCATCAATAGAAGAAGGAACAAAAACTACATGATTATTTCAAAAAAAAAAAAGCATTTAACAAAATTCAACCCTCTTTATGATAAAAAAATTCAACAAACTAGGAATAGAAGGCAACTTTGTCAACCTGGTAAATGGCATCTAACACACACACATACACACACAGCCAACATCATACTTAATGGTAAAAGACTGAATGCTTTCTCCTTAAGATCAGAAAAAAGACAAGGAGTTCCACCCTTGCCACTTCTATTCAACATTGTGCTGGAGGTTTTAGGCAGGACATTTAGGCAAGAACATGAGATAAGAGGCATTCAGATTTTAAAGGAAAAAGTAGAACTACCTCTGTTTGCAGAGAATACGACCTTGCATATGGAAAAATCTTAAGGAATCCATTAAAAACTTATTAGAACTATTCAAGATTGCTGGATACAAGATCAGTATGCAAAATTCAATTGCATTTCTAAGTATTATTAGTAAACAATTGAAAAATGAAATTTAGAAAATATCTCTATAATATCAAAAATAAAATGCTTAGGAATAAATTTCACAAAAATTTCAGAAGTTACACACTGAAAACTATAATACATTGTTGAAAGAAATTAAAGAAGACCAAAATAAGAGATATCCCATGTTCATGGATCTGTTGGAGATCCACATGCAGAAGAATGAAGTTAGCCCCCTATCTCACACCATATGTAAAAATTCAGTAGATCAAAGACTTAAATGTAAGAAGTAAAATTATAAAACTCTTAGACTAAACTTAGGCATAAATCCTCTTGATTCTGAATTAAATAGCAGTTGCTTAGATATGACACCAAATATGCAAACAACAGAAGAAAAGATAGGTAAACCCTATCAAAATTAAATGTTTGTGTTTCACAAGATGCCATCAAAAAGTGAAATGCGAACTTTATTGGGAATTATTTGCAAATAATTTGATAAACAGCTTATTTTCTACAGTATATAAGAACTTCATCGTAAAAAAGACGAATAGGCCAATTAGAAAATAGACAAAGTATCTGAATAGACAAATGTCTATATACAAATGGCTAATAAGCAAATGAAAAGATACTTGACATTATTAGCCTTCAGGGAAGTGGAAATCAAAATGAAAATGAGATATGCCTTCATACTAAGTTGGCTGTAATATTAATTAGTTATTTTATTTTTTGAGATGGAGTCTCACTTTGTCAGGCTGGAGTGCAGTGGTATGATCTCAGCTCACTGCAACCTCCGCCTTCTGGGTTCAAATGATTCTCCTGCCTCAGCCTCCCAAGTACCTGGGATTACAAGCACACACCACCATGCCTGGCTAATTTTTATATTTTTAGTAGAGACAGGGTTTTACCATGTTGACCAGGCTGGTGTCGAACTCCTGGCCTCAAGTGATTCCCCTGCCTTGGCCTTCCGAAGTACTGGGATTACAGGTGTAATATTAATTTAAAAAGGCAGATAAGGAGTGTGAGTGAGATTGTAAAGAATAGGAACCCTCAGAGGCCGCGTTCAGGCCAGTGCGGAGCGCCGCATGGCGCGACCAAGCCGGGGGCCCAGCGTTGGCGGGCACAGAGGCAGTGTAATGCAGGACGCCTGAGCCCACACTGGGGAAGGATGTGCCAGCTAATGAATGTTTCACCACAGCCCATACGCCTGGGAGAGGGAATTTGAGAGCACGTGGGGGAAGGGGCGGCAAGAGCTGTCGGCTCTCAGAGAGCATGCTCTGTCCTGAGAGCCGAAGTGGACAGCCAGACATGCGCAGTGAGCCCAGGGACATTTGCTACAAGATCCTATTGCACCCACCAGCTCCACCTGCCAACACTATGTCTGCAAAACTTGTAAAGGCAAGAAAATGATGATGAAACCTCCGTGTAGCTGGTGCAAAGACTATGAGCAGTTTGAGGAAAACAAGCAGTTAAGCTCCTAGGGAACTGCTACAAAAAACTATGTGAATATATAACACAGACTACACTGGCACGGGATATAATAGAAGCAGTTGACTGTTCTTCTGATATTTTGGCTTTGCTTAATGATGGATCAATTGTTTTGTGAGGAGACAGAAAAACCCTCAGATTCATCCTTTACTTTGTGTTTGACACGTTCCCCTTTACCTTCAACCTCAGAACCCACAACCAGTCCTCAAGCTAATTTATCTCCAGTGTCTGAAAGCACCCTCAACATTGCTATTGGCAGTTCTGTTATCAATGGTTTGCCTACTTATAATGGGCTTTCAATAGATAGATTTGATATAAATATTCCTTCACCTGAACATTCAAATACAATTGATGTATATAACACTGTTGACATTAAAACCGAGGATCTGTCTGATAGCCTGCCACCTGTTTGTGACACAGTAGCCACTGACTTACGTTCCACAGGCATTGATATCTGCAGTTTCAGTGAAGATATAAAACCTGGAGACTCTCTGTTACTGATTGTTGAGGAAGTACTCCGCAGCTTAGAAACTGTTTCAAATACAGAGGTTTGTTGCCCTAATTTGCAGCCAAACTTGGAAGCCACTGTATCCAATGGACCTTTTTCTGCAGCTTTCTTCCCAGTCTCTTAGCCATAATGTTTTTATGTCCACCAGTCCTGCACTTTATGGGTTATCATGTACAGCAGCAACTCCGAAGGTAGCAAAATTGAATAGAAAATGATCCAGATCAGAGAGCGACAGTGAGAAAGTTGAGCCACTTCCAATTTCTACCATTATCAGAGGCCCAACACTGGGGGCATCTGCTCCTGTGACAGTGAAATGGGAGAGCAAAATTTCTCTTCAACCTATAGCAGCTGTTCCCAATGGAGGCACAACGCCTAAAATCAGCAAAACTACTTTTATCTACTAAAAGCATGAAAAAGAGTCATGAACATGGATCCAAAAAATCTCACTCTAAAACCAAGCCAGGTATTCTTAAAAAAGACAAAACAGTAAAGGAAAAGATTCCTAGTCATCATTTTATGCCAGGAAGTCCTACCAAAATTGTGTACAAAACACCCCAGGAAAAGAAAGGGTGTAAATGTGGGCATGCTGCTCAAAATCCAAGTGTTCTTACATGCCGAGGCCAATGCTACCCTTGCTACTCTAATCGAAAAGCCTGCTTAGATTGTATATGTCGTGGCTGCCAAAACTTCTATATGGTCAATGGGGAGAAGAAGCTGCAGGCATTTGCTGTGCCCGAAAGGTCTTGGAGCAGACCAGGCTCTCTTTGGGCATTAATGTGACTGGCATTGATGTGCATAACGCTAGTACCAGCACCAGTGTAATAAATGTCACGGGGCCCCCAGTAACGACGTTTTTAACTGCCAGTACACACGATGATAAAAATTTGGATGAAGCTATACACATGAGATTCAACTATTAAATCAGTGGATCTTTTAAACCTACTCCTGGTAGGGAAATAGCTACAGTTTTACGGCAGCTATGGTTCTGTTGGTTTAACTTGCTGGAGCTCCTGCATATAGATCACTTGTATCAAGTATTTTCATTGCTAAGTTGTATGTGTTAGTGTTGGGGAAATAGTTTGCAGGTAATGGAGGAGTAACCCTACAACTGTATGTCCTTAGTTCTTACAGAACCTTATAGTTTGAGAACAAAGCTGATGCAACTGATTCATACAAAATGAACTTTGGCAAGGAAAATAACATTAACCTCATTGTTTATGGTCATGCTTTGTGCATAATCAAAATTTATGCATAAATGTAAGGAAGTGGTATCTAGTTAGTCCATAAAGATTGTGCTGATTTTTTTGTGGAAAAGTAGCTATTAGTTCAGGAAATTCAGTACTGCCTTCCCATGGCATTGATGTTTCTCCTGTTGGAAAGCTGATGTGTCCAGTTCAACCTTTGTGCTGACATCATACCATTTCTGATCATGAAAATTGGCTACTGGTGTATGTAGCAGTTCTTAAATCAGCAGTATTATGAAAAAAATTTCCCCCTCATTAGAATGTTTAAGAAATGTTTTAAAAAGGTAAACTGAAGTTCTATCAGACTACAAATGTTTAGCTGTTTCTCATTCATTTCTAGGGGAAAAAAATTCTAAATCCCTCCTTCACTTTGAGCAGTGTTCTAATTGGATAAATGAAGTGAAGGAGAGTAGTTTTATTCTGAAGATAATTGAATTTAGACTATGTGACAGAGTTTTTTAAAAATTATAAAAAGATTTTATTTAGTAATTGGGATTTACTTAAAATAATTTCAGAATAATACCCCCAGACTTACCCAGATTTATGTATTGTACTTATTGCCACTGGCTGCGACTTTGATTTTTGTTTTTGCTAATAGTTTATTTGCCACAGTCTTTATTTTGAATGTGCTCCTTTTTTTTTTTTTTTTTTGGATACTGTTCATTATGAAGGCTTCTTTATAGAGGCCTAATAAAAATGCCTTTTTGAAGCCTGTGCATTTAGGTAGGTTGAAGCTAGGAGGATTTTCTTTAGAATGCCCTTTTGCATGTAAAGCACAAAGTATGTTTCAATTTAAATGCACTTCTTCCCGTTAATTTTTATGGGGAAGACAAGTGAATCACAAACATTCTGTTGAAGGGAAATCTAGTCAGTTGCTTGAAAGAGCACAGCCCAAATAAAACAAGGACCGACTAGGTGTAATGAAATAACCTATGATTTAAAAGAAGAGCTGCAGGTTTGACAGTGCTTATTTAAAGAAAAATACTGCTGGAACATTTCCAATTTCTACTACGTTCACCATCTCTAGGAAGATGTGGCATATGTTGAAGTTATGTTTTGATTTGGCACATAGCATGTTCAGTGATGGTTACTCACCTAGTACAAGACATGGAGAAGAAACCTTTGGACACAGAGCAGATGACACCTCCTGTTTTGTAGTGTATCCTGGTGTCATTTCCTGTGAGTGTGGTCAGGTAGAGTTGTTTTTTTGTTGTCGTTGGGTTTTTTTTTTTTTGGTCTCTTTTGGTGGGGTGGGGGGTGGGCTAAAGCCATAGGAAGAAAAATGTGATGTATGTGTCCAGTATGTACTATTTTGTTTTTGTTTTGCAAGAAGAGTTGAACTATTTTTGATAACAAGAGTAAATGGTGGAAAATGCAAAAAAAAAAAAAAAAAAATAGGAACCCTCATACACTGTTGGTGGAATGTAAAATGTTACAGCCACCTTGAAAAGAGTCTGGCAGTTCTTCAAAGTGTTACACGTAGAGTTATAATATGACCCAGCAGTTCTACTCCTAATTACGTACCCAAGTGAAGTTAAAATACATGTTCATGCAGAACATTGCACATGAATGTTCATAGCAGCATTATTCATAATAACCCCAAAATTGAAACAACTCAAATGATCTGAATTAATGTGATATAATGATACAATGAAATATTATTTGACAATAAAAAGGAGTGAATTACAGATATTTACTACAATATGGCTGAGTCTTGACTACATGTATGATTTTATTTATATGAAATATCCAGAGTAGCCAAATCCATAGAGACAGAAAGGAAGTAAATGATTGCCTATGGCTGGAGATTTGATGGGAAATGGGCAATGAATGCCAATAGATATGTGGGTTCTTTTTTGGGTAATGAGAATGTCCCAAAAGTGATTGGTGATAGTTCCATAATTTTGTGAACACATTTAAAACTATCAAGCTGTATGCCTTAAATAGGTGAATTGTATGGCATGTTAATGATATCTCAGTAAAGCCGTTGTTTAAACAAGCAAACAGAATCTGGATAGCACCGATAATTCACCATGGGTATGATTTAGGCCAGAAGGACACTGAAGGGTCAGCAGGCCCTCACTTAAGAGATGGCCTTGACTCTAAAATTATTGGCAGATGAATGGGCATTTGTCTGGTTAAAGTTAAATGTAAAAATACTTTCATGTTTTCATGATTCACTGCTTTAACCTGATTTTATGATTAACCAGCCAGTTACCAGTCTCAACTATGGTAAGAGGCTTCTTCTGTGTGATTGTGGCCTTGAAGCCGAGGATTTCCTGGAGATTAGATTGGAAAGTAGTTAATCATTAAGCCATTAATAAAATTAAACATTTATTAAGCACCTATTATGTGTTAGGCACCTCAACATGTAGTTTTAGTAGTTGATACCGCAAGGATGACTTTCTTCATCTAGGGAGAGAGGGGGATAGAATAAGAAGCATAGAGACTGAGCCAGAAATTTAGTAATGTTATCCTAAAAAGAACAGCCCAGAAGATGATACAGGGGGATGACCAGATGGGGTGGGAGAAGCCATGGAAAACGGGATGTAGAAGTCAGGACAGAAGAGTGTCTGTGAGGAATGTCAGCTATGCAGAGACGCTCTGGGGACATCACAGAAGGTACAGGGAAATAGGAAATAATATGAAGAAAGCCCACGCAGCATCAGATTCTTGATGAACCTGTCAGAACTGTGTCATTGGTAAAGTGGGAGCAGATTATAGTTGATTTGGGGATAATGTAGATGAATTATAATTAAAAGAATTTGAGACTGTGTATAAATTTAACTTGTGTGTTTTAAAAATATGTTTCACTCAGAACTTTATTTTCTTTACTGGCATTGTGTGGGATTATAGGTGATTTTCTTTTCTAAGAGCATTTTTCATTTTTGGAATATTTTTTAATGAGCATACTTTTCCTGTGTAGTTGGGGAGAAAAGTTGTTAGGTATCAAAAGGTATAATGATATGTGATAACCTTATTTGCCAGTATGTTGGAATGTGAAACAATGAATTCCAACCAAGTATTTCATAAAGAAACTGCTAAGAATTCTACTGGGCTACTAATTACCTTTTCTTTGGGATTTCCTTTGGTGCTACATGGAATAAATACTGTGCTTTGGAAGGTTATAATCATAAATGTCTGTATGTTCCTTGACCACGTACATGAAACTATTAAAAAGCACTCTAACCTTTGAATTTTACTTCTTGCAGCTACAGTAAGTGACAGTAAATAGAGAGAACTGGGCCCTCTTAACTGACACAATTGAAACAAAAGAGGTTGAAACTTTCGGTTGTCAGCTCTTTCTTGTATTATATGTAAGGAGGGGTGAATGAGGAAGAGTGTACTGGGTATATTTTGTACAAGGCTCCAGATAGATTAAAGATGTCTTTTCTCCCCAATACGATTTTGAAAGTATACGTTGAATTCTGAAGGTTAATTTCGCTTTTTAAAAAAGCCAAATTTGGTACGCAATAATTAGGTTTGACATGCAAAACTAATTGAAAATAAGCCATATAAAATTTTACTGCAGTGTTAGCTGAAGAATGGCCAGGAATGGTTGTGTTTACAATACAGTAAGAATTCTGGAAACCTCTTCCAGTTCTCTCCCATTATCCCTCATTGGTGTGATGCTGTTCCACAAGTCTCTCTTCTCCCAGAGAACTGCATCCTGTCCTGCGCTCCTCAGTGATCTGTTTCAGGTCTATCATGCAGACCATTTTAGCCTCTCGGGCTGTTTGCAGCTCTCCTGTTCTCCATTACCAGCATGTCTGCATTAAGGAGAAGTGTGGGGCAGGCTCAGCTTCAAATATGTTTTAGCTGGGGAAAGAAGAATATTGCCAACCCATGTTATTTTTTATTGTATCCCTTTAACAAATACACAGTAAGTGACAGTGCTTCGGAAGTGCTGCTTTTTAATCTCTTTGGGGAAGGGTGACCTCTGGTGGCTAAAACCATAAGCCCCAATTTCAAGAAACAAAAACGTTTCTTTTACCGTTGTTTAAATATGTTCATTTTTATCACTATTTATAATGTACCATCTATTCATTAGAAGTAAATCAGTGTCTTCTACCACTGTGTTTAAATGCTGCATCTTCTGTTAATCATCAGCTGTGCTCTGTACTCATGATTGGCCTTAATTTAAGATCCAAAATATTTCCTTAACAGATTATTTTTTGTTCTGATGAACAAAACTATCTCCTTGGCACTCTTTTGTTATTAAAACTTAAAACTTCTCTGTTGGTTTAAATGTTGACCCTTCTTATAATAGAAAAACAGTTTTACCGACTGGTTAAGGAAAAAATAAATCAATCTCAAACTCTGATGTCCGAGTTATACTCCCGGTTACTATTTATCTTTGAATCAGCCATCTAACCAACATTTAATTGGGTTGTTTCATCAGAGATATTTATTCTTAACTTGTTTAGTCTGTCAGTAAATGGCAAATCGTCAGTTTTGTTTAATCTTTGCTGGTTTGCTTAGCCTCACTTTATTTAAAAAGAGTTTAAGGCAACTTACAAAGAAGCATGCTATTGTTTGAATTTATTTTGGGTAAAAATAAATTTTGAAATAAAAATGAGGCAAAAGGATAAAGTATCTTGGGATTTTGATTATGATACCATGTGTCTAAATTGCCTTAGTTGATTTCAATTTGTTTTCTAATATATAATTAATAAACATTAAGTCACTTTTATTAGTTACACTTAGTGATAAAATAATTCTTAGTTTTTTTTTCCCATGATCCAAAGAATGTTTTATTCAGGAGAAAATAAAAACGTGTTTTGTTTAAAAGCCATGGTTTTTAAGTATTTTCTGTGACAGTGTAAATCTTCATTCTTTCTCATGGTTTGTAAACCCAGGTAGAGGGACTGTAAGAAGCAGAAATGAATTTATTCCATGTAATTGTACTTGTTTTCAATGAAAGCTCTGCAGGGCTCTGTAGGATGACTTTTTAAAACCACTTATGCTGGTAAGATGGATTTTATTCCTTTTAATCCAATATTAAATTTTTGTCTATCACACACGGAAATGTTTTTACAGCCAGTGATTCTCTGCAGTGCTATTGCTAATGCCATAGTCAAAATGCTGAGATGCTGCAATGCAACGGAAGTTTCCGTGTAGAAATACATGTTAGTCGAGTGACTAATGTTTAATTTCTTTCTTTTACAAACCAAATAAACATCCCTGAATTTATCTTTTTTTCCCAAACTTATATTTTTGTAGATAAGCATCCTAGATTAACTTCTGGGACAAAGTTAGGACTCAAAAAGTATTTCCTCACCCATACTGTATCAGACAATTGGCTGGTTTTTGGGTTAGTTAGGCATCGCAAAATATATTCCAATCATGGCACAAAGCAATGCAGTTAAAGGCCAGACTGTGCTTAATATTACATTCTTGGACTAAACCACAAATTTTCTTGATAAGACATCTTTGTTTCATAAATCAGTTAATAGAAATATTTTCACAATTTTAATGTTATTTTCTATAGAAACAGTATTTCAGTGTCCTGTAGTAAACAACACATATTCAATAGTTGATTACAGAATGTGCTAATCACTCAATATTTACAAGTATGTTTTTACAAATATCAGTACCATAGAGATGATCTATAAAATACAAATCTTATTTACAACATGAATATTACAGAATATTACAGAGTATGCAGAAAACAGACATCCAGATACCAAAATTTTAAAAATAAAATAGCTGCAGTATTTTCATCACTACTGGTTTCTGTCCTTATTAAAATATTTGCTATTAAAAGATACCATTAGAAAAATCTGTGCTCATTAACAAAGAGGAAAAATGACTTATTTGCTTTCCCACCTCCGATGGTTACACTTCTAACTAGATGTGTGGCCCGGTGTTATCAGCTATAGGTCCAGGACCAGGAGGGTTACCTTCTTCCATATTGTCACTTAGTCAGGGGCCTACTCTCTTTTTATGTGAAGGGCTAGGTAAATAAATATTTTAGGCTTTGCAGGCAATATGGTCTCTTATTACTATTCAACTTCACTGTAGCACATGAGCGGCCATAGACAGTACATAAATGAATGAACCTGACTTCCATTAAACTTTATTTACAAAACCAGGCAGCAGGCCATAACTTGCAGACCCCTTCAAGATGGTCATAGGAACAGTGAGTTGAAACGGTAGGCAATACAGGATTTCCTCTTAAATATGTCTGATTTCTGACCAGCTTCACTTCTGCAGCTTTCAGTATAAATGGAGATTCTTTACAGTTATATAATATCTGAGACAACAATCCAGTAAGTTTTCTTTTACAACTAGTAACTTGGTGCCAAATTAACTTGTAGACTCTCCTCTCCTCCCCTCCCCAGTTTTTTTCAGGTATTATAGGAGTTTATAATTCTCTGCCAGTACATGTGCTAGATTTCTGAATTACTTTGATTTTGCCAATTGCCAAACTTTTAAATTCCAACATCCCAAGATGCTAGATTGTTTGAGGTTTTTTTGGTTTGTTTTGTTTTTAACACTGTCATTTAACATGGATTTTCCAAGTATATTTTGGCTCTTCGTTACTCTTGAGACCTATCTATCCTCATCGTGATGGTGTGAAGTCAATGTAGAATTCTTGAACTCAATCTGCAGCCCTTTGTTAAACTTCTGCCACGTGCACAGTAGAGGTACTAACAGGATTTGAGCCTAGCTGAGGCCAGAGTTGGATTTGGTGGCAGCGTGCCAGATAAGATCACAGAGAGATATAAGCAGCTATAAAATTATGAGGACCTGAGATGATAAAGGTTTTGAACTATTCCTTTTGGGAGTAAGAATGATAAATAGTTGGTGGTCTAAGAGACTTTAAGTAAAAGACTAGAAAATGCCTGCCTGCTTCTAAAGCCTCTTGTTAGGTAGGGTCTGAGGGATCAGAGTGGGAATGGGGGAACTTGAAAGAAAAATGTTTAATAGGGATTTCAATAGCAGCCACACATGTAAAACTACAAGTATTTCCATCATTTTGAAAATATTTCTTATTCAAAGTAATCTGAAAAATCTGAGGAGATGCTTCGAGGAGTTGATCTGACCTATATGTTTTGCTTATAAATATGTTCCAAATAAATTTACCAAAATGTCCTGTTTCTCATCATCGTGTTAGTTACTTTGATGAAATATATGTTTTGGTGTATGTGTTTAGTTTAAATGTATGTGCATGATGTCAGCAGCCTATAGTAAATGAAGGAAACTTCCCATATCCCAGGAGAAGTAGTGACTTAGGATAAGTATGGTCTTGAGATGCTTGGAAATTTTGTATCTGGAAAATTTACCAATCAGAGATTTTTCCATTGAGCTTGCTTTTTTGAAAAACTCCTTCAGTTTGCAGCAGTTTCTTAGCCCAGTTTATCCTTTCTTGTCATGAGCTACTCATTTTGCAGTTTCACATATAAGACTTTGAAATGTCTTTTAGAAAGTTTTTACGAATATTGTATATGTCACTGCTTCATTTTTCCCAAAAGGAATTGGGATAAATTTGAGTCATTAATATAAATCAAAACTCTGAGTATTTTTTTTTTGTACTCATAGCAGGTTGTTCAGAATCATCTGGGTAAGGAACTTTGGAATGTTTATACAAAACGAACTTCTAGCACTGTTTGTATACAGAAGTATATCCCAAAGTCAAGTTGTAGGACTCGGGACTGTTTCGTGACTGAGTCAAAGGTTCCCTTGTGAGATGTGTGAATTTTTAGGAAGGAGAACAATGACAAAGAATTTTTTTTTGAAATTGCTACGTTAGCATACAGCAAAAAATTCTGAGGGGAAATGTTTCCTGGCAGTTTTTGTATTATATTTACCTGCTATTTATAGTCTAAGAGAGTTTTAACCCATGAAACCTCCAAATCTATTAAAAGTAAAAGGATTTAGATAGACTTCATTAGCATGTGTAATGCCCAGTTTCCGTACCCCTCTATAATCATTTAAAGCAGAAATCGTAATGGGAATATGAGCTGAGAAATTCTGTTGATGTGAAATGCCTGGAGTGTCGACATAATTAAACAGCATATGTACACAATTGGCCCTGCTCCAAAACCCGTGATTATGTGTCTAACATCAATCCCCGTGTGTGTACAAAGCTGTTAGAGTAAACATCTGAAATCTTTTACTACCAAAGCTAAAATATTACATAATCAGTTAAAAGAAAGAGCTTCCTACCCACAGAGGTCCTACAGAGAGCAATGTATGCTGTGATCTGTTTTCAAGCAGGCCTGTCTGCTTTAGAGTAGCAACTAAATATATTAGATACCTCAGCTATCCTTGAAATGTGTCTTTTCCCCTGAGGTAAATACTAAGGATGCTTTAAATGTTGCTAAATGGTTCAGCTGAACCCATGAATACTCTGTAATGAGACCAAAGGGGATCAAGTTGATCAGCGGGAGACCACATTCTTACCAAAACTGAGGCTCAGCTCTCAGGCCATTACAAGGTATTGTACAAGGTGAAGCTCCTTTGAGCAAAAGAATTTGGTGTTTTCTCATGTATGTATTGAAGCACTAAGTAAAAAGTGTGATCTTTCAGGTCATAACAGAAAATGATAAAAATAGTGAGATATTCCACATCTTTTTGTATTTTTTCCACTCTATTTGTGTTAAAGCTTAGGTATTATTTTCATTCTTTCAAGGAAAGCACATTAACATTTTCTAGAATGTAAATGGTTTCTCTAGAAAATGATACTAATATAATTATCCAAATTGTTATTTTAGAGGGAAGAAGAAATTCTGCAAACACTGTTGGTTTTTTTTGTTTTTTTTTTTTAATGATAGACACATAAGATGAACATGAATAGTATCTACCTTCTAGAAAGAAACATAAATTTTCTGTTCTTGTGTTGAACAATGAGAACACATGGACACAGGGAGGGGGAGCACCACACACTGGGGTCTGTCCGGGGCGGAAGGGGAGGGACAGCGGGGGGTGGGGAGTTGGGGAGAGATAGCATGGGGAGAAATGCCGGATACAGGTGATGGGGGAGGAAGGCAGCAAATCACACTGCCATGTGTGTACCTATGCAACAATCTTGCATGTTCTTCACATGTACCCCAAAACCTAAAATGCAATAAAAAATACATATTAAAAAGAAAAAGAAAGAAAGAAACATAAAGAGTCATGTATTGAAATTTTTTTAATGGAGTACTTCTTTGTGGAGGTGAAAACTGTTTCTTTGCGTTTAATACGCATATCTGCCTTGTCCGTCGGATTTGCCGCCTTCCAGGGAAAGGTTGAGTGCCAGAACTCTTGAGTCAGCCTCCATTCAGATCTCAGCTCCCATCTCGTACCAGCCTTATTGTATCCAGTTAGTTCACCTTTCACAGCCTTCACAGCCTCATTTGTAAAATGGGGATAAGAATAATAACATTACCTCAGTGGATTATTTTGAGTCATTATATGTGCCTAGCAAAGAGGAAGCACTTGGATCTACTGGTGCTTCTCCCCCACCACCATCGCGTCAACCAGACCCCTGCAAGCTAGCAGGGAGGTGGTGGTGGAGTGGGGGAAAAGATGTTCCAAGCAGAGGAAGCAGGACATGGCAGGGCAGGGAGATGTGGCTACCTCACATAGGTGGGGAGTAGTTGAAGAACAGGCTGGAGTGAGGTGGGCAAATAGTAGGCACAGGCATGTGGCACACTGACCAACTAAGGTAATCACAACATTAGCTAGGGTTGGGGGTTGAAGGAGTAGGAGTGAGGGGAGATGTGTCAATGTCCCTAAGTCCTCAGGGGCAGGACAAAATAGCCCCATGCTCTGTCTAGGACAGAGGTGTTCAATCTTTTGGCTTCCCTGGATACATTGGAAGAAGAAGAATTGACCTGGGCCACATATAAAATACACTAACGATAACTGATGAACTAAAAAGAAAAAAAAATCTCATAATGTTTTAAGAAAGATTATACATTTATATTGGACTGCATTCAAAGCCATCTGGGCTGTATGCAGCCTGCAGGCCATGGATTGGACAAGCTTGATGTGGGATTTCTATCATTCCTACCACTTCCAAAATTAAACTCATTCTTTTCTGTGGGAATGACTAAGCAAATAATCTTAGGGGGAAAAAATCTTCATTATTCTTTCTGACAGACTAAGTAACTCCTATTCCTTTTCCTTCATCCTTTATTTCCCCATATTTCAAAATTAAGAAACCTCCTACTTTTTACATCCTAGCTAAAATGCGTGAGGGGAAATCAAACAAGGGTGGGATAAGATCCGAACACAGCAAAATTATTTATTATATAATGTGCCTACTAAAATTCATGATATTAAACTACATTTCTAAAAACCATCTAACTAAAAAACACCATACAGCAGGTTCACCAACAAGTGTAGATATATTCTAATTGGTTTGTTGTAGATGGCTTTTACCTTTCTGGGTACTTTCTATTTGTCACAGCATTTGGTTTTTAATTTCTATGTGCATTAGTCATGATTAAATATCCTATTTTTGGTATTTATGATGATTACTCTGGTGTTGCCTTATAAACTTTAATAGACATTTTTCCAGTTGTCTAATACTACTGATAAAAATTATTAATCCCTAGAGGTAAGGTTAATTAATGAACCTCTCTCCTAGGCTGTACTAAGGCACTAACCCCTACTCTGTGGAAATGGCTTTCCAGCCAGTTTTATTCTTGTATGGTAAGTTGTAGGGTCTAGTGGTAGCTAGTCTCTGTCTTCACAGTTGGCTGAGAAGAATGCTACTTGGGCTAGAAATGGAAGAAATTCTTTACGCAGTTAACATTTCTTTTTTTAAAAAATGTTTATTATAAGAGAAAAAATTTTAAGCCCGAGAAATACTGAAAAGATGAAATTATGTATGCATGATTTCATATATATTACAGATAATTTTATATGTAATTTCATAGATATATATATATATATATATAAATAATTTGTATATATGTTAAAGCCATCCATGACTTCACTCCTCTCTGAGCACAAGGGCCCAAACTCAGTCTAAAGGGCAGATACCATGATAGCTTCTTCATTTTAGCTTTTTCCTTCAGCCCAAATCCATCCAAGAAAAACCTAGTTTACTCCCAGTGATCACTCATTCATCTCTTTAATATTAACATACATCTGGGCCTCTCTTGCTTAAATCCATGTTCCTCACTAACTTCAGGATAAGATCAGCAATGGCAGAGACGCTCTGAATATTCTTTGTGAATCATATGTTTATAATTGGAGAGCAAGTTGGGGGACATCAGTGGCTTCTTTTTGTTTTGTTTTGCTTTATCCATCCCTTCAAGAAAAAGAGAAGGCTTCTGTTTGTTGAACTGAAAAATTCTTACTGAGAAATAAATAGAAAAGTATATCACGAAAATTTAAATTAAGCTATTCTTAAAAATTTAGTATTTATTTTAATATGTTTTAGAAAGTTATTTTTATATATGGGCTATTTGGAACAGTTTCATTTTTAAAATTTTAATGTAAAGTGTACTAATTTTTATTTTAAAAGAGCCAAGATGACTGTGAGACTAATATTTAAACTAATATTTAGTATAGCCCAGAAGACTGGTAACTTGATTTTTTTTTTTTTTTTTTTAAGTGTATGTCTGGCCAAGCGTGGTGGCTCACACCTGTAATCCCAACACTTTGGGAAGCTGAGGTGGGTGGATCACCTGAGGTCAGGAGTTTGAGACTAGCCTGGCCAACATAATGAAACCCCATCTCTATTGAAAACAAAATTACAAAAATTAGCCAGGCTTGCAGGCTCACACCTGCAATCCCAGCTACTAGGGAGGCTGAGGCAGGAGAATCGCTTGAACCTGGGAGGCGGAGGTTGCAGTGAGCTGAGTTCACACCACTGGCCTCTAGCCTGGGTGACAGAGAAAGACTCCATCACCAAAAAAAAAAAAAGAGTGTATGTCTATTACACTGTCTGTGATAAAGTAGTATCTAAGTGATAGGAAGCTGGTGTTTTCCTTTATATCTCAAGAGTTTATCTAATTTTACTATTAACAGTATTGCTTGGTTGCCTAATAAGGGGTTGTTTGAAATCCCCTTCTTTATTGTATGAAAAAGTCTACACAGTGAACATAAAGGCGATAAAGATTAAATTCAGATAACCCCATGACAGTGCTGTACCGAGGTGGGTGGGCAGTAGGAGGAAGCAAGGAGGGAAGCAGTGTCTGTAGAGAATTTGAAAACAATATTAAAGAGTCCTAACAATAATTAAGAGTCCTAAAGCTAACTTCCTTATCACCATGGTCCAGAATTTTGTTTTCTTCTTTTTTTTTTTTTTTTTAAGATGGAGTCTCCCTCTGTTGCCCAGACTGGAGTACAGTGGCGCAATCTCGGCTCACTGCAACTTCCGCCTCCTGGGTTCAAGCGATTTTCCTGCCTCAGGCTTCCTAGTAGCTGGTGGGATTACAGGTGTAAGCCACCAGGCCTGGCCAGTCCAGACATTTTAAACAATATCACTGATAAGATGCTCTTTTTTCTCCTCCGTGGATCTTTGCCACTGCCAGACATCACCCTCACTCCCTTTGGTATACTCTTTAAAAAGTAAACTCTATACAAATAAGTTCAAATTTTCACACGAATTACTTCATATAGTTTTTGTATTTTGTATGCTTTTTAGAGCATATTTAGAAAGAGGGTACAGTTTATAATTATTTTACTACCAAGATCCCATTTTATTATACTTGTAGCAAAATCTTCATTCCATTTTTAAACATTTTATTACCAAATCATGTTTAGTTAATATTTTTGGTTTTATTATTAGATGTTTATAACATCTAATAATATAACAACAGCAGTCAGATTGGCATAGAAACAACAAGCGTGAATTCAGGTAGTTATTTTCACAAGCAAATATATTTCATTGCATTGATAGCCTTTATGTGGCTGGTGGGCCTTCATGACTACTTCTGTGGACCCCTCTAGCTTTTGTTTGGAGGTGGGTGCTAAAGAGACTTTTATGGGATGCAGTGGGAGGAGCTTCAGAGGAGTGGCTCTGTCCTGAAACCAAGAGCTTCCCCTAAAGGGTCACCACAGCAAGCTTGTTTTCTTAGTCAGAGACTAAAGCAGCATCGTGCCCTAGCCAGCTAGCCTGAGGGTCAAACAATTTAAAGGTGGAGAGAGGGAGAAAGCAGGTATATATTAACTAAGGCCGGCTCAGTTCTAGGACTGGGCTGAGTTCCTGTGCTATGTGTACCTACGTGGCATCCTCTCCTCTTCAGTGTGTTGTCTTTCTACCCTGTACACACCCCATCACAGTCATGTCGAGTTGGGATTGTAAACTTCTGGAGTCAACATGCAGGTTCCACATGATGTGTATGCTTTGAGTGAACTAATGGCACTGTGTTAAAATAGTTTGCTCTCAGAATAGGGTCTTCCATACTGTTTTTTTCCTTTTTTATTCTTAGAGCGAAGCCTTGTTTCAAGATCAAAGACTCAAAGAACCTCAGTACTTTTGGAAATGGAACTGACTAGATGAAATACAATGAAGACCACAAAAATACATAAGCTAAAAACTGGTTTCAACTGTTTCCTTGAAAGTATTTTGCATTCTAAGTTATGAACACCTTATGTTTGCTTATGTGTTTTTATACTTTGTGTTAAGAACCAGCTTCTGAGGCATACTGGAAAGCCCAAAACTACAAAACTTGATGTTTGCCTTTTAAATGTATCTTCAGCATACATATTCATCACTGTTACCCAGGGCACATTTGAAAAAAATCCAAAAACCTTGTATAACCTACTCTTTAATTCCCAAGATTAATTTGGGAAAATAACTCAAATGCTTTGTTCTTTGAAATGTTCTTATTAACACACACACACACACACAGACACACACATACGCGTGCACACACACACACACACGTTTAAAGGGGAACATATTTAATTTGCTTGGTTTCCAACAGATATAATTAGTGCTCAGTGAAGCCTTAGCTCCCAGTGCACAAAACTAGGACATTGTTTTGTCTCTTGTTGGTTTTATTTAATTTGACTTTAGTGCCCTCACAATGAATTTTATAGCCCTGATAAATTACTCCTTTGTTTTCAAAGACAAATCCTTCCTATCATTCAGGTCTGTGTCAGTCTTTTCTACTTAGAGCTTTGTGGTACATTCACAGATGTTTATTCTTTCTACATAACTGTAGGATATTTTCCCTTATTTTTCTAGAAAATGCTTTTATTTTTAAAATTTGCTTTTCAAATTGTCTTCTTTTAAAAGCTATTTTAATGGTTTCACAGTGTGAAGCGTTAGAATCACAGAACTGGAAGGGACATCATGGATGTTCCTTGTGATTGGGAAAGGAATGGTCCATAGCAGTGAGTTTCATTGGGGATCCTACTCCTATGAAATTTGGCATATTGTTCAGGTCAGGCCGAGAAGGCGAGTTCTTAAGGTAACTTTCACAGCATTGCCAGAAGAATTAACTTTGCTAAGTAGATAGGACAGTCTTCATTCCCTGTTTTTTTCTTAGGCAGGTGGAACGTGACGTCTCTGTTTGCTGCTCATAGTTCCCTTGTGAGTCTGGGAGGATAATAGGGGTTTCGGATGGGCAGAGTTCTGATTTCAGTGGTAGATTCCCATTGAGGCTGGGTGTTAGAGGATGGAGGATTTGGGATTTCTTTATTCAGTTCTTGTAACTTAACTCTTGAGTAGATTAGTTAATCTCAGCTGTTTGCTGTTTTGGAGTGGGGAGTGGGTATTACAAAATGATAGTGTTAAATGCCTTGCCTAACTTTATATAAATTATCTAAGACTTGTCAACACTATTTGAATTTTTCAGAGAAAAAAACCCAGAAGGTGTTATCTCAGAGTTATTATTAAACTAGTGCTTGTTGTGTAAACTTCATAGTATGTTAACAGTGCCAGTAGTTGGCGATTCCTATGTCATCTTCCATTGGTTTTTCTAATAGTATGAATTTTCATTCAATGTTATTGCCTTGTTACTTTTGAAAGAATCACCCTGTGACCTGGGAGTTGAGGAGAAAACTTCTGCTTTTACTTGTTATTTACTTCTTGAATGGAGCTATTTAAATAAAAGGTATAACTAATGGCTTACTATAAACAAATTGATTTGCCTGAATTTAATAAATAAATAACTTTAGAAAGATAATGTTTGTCGTTTGTGACTTTTCTACATAATCATGTATGTTACTGTATGTCTGACCCTGTTAGTACTGTAATTAACATAGAGCTTATGAATCACATATTTAAAATTATGACTTCATTTTCTTGACTTTATTCTCTCAGCACCATTTATTTGAGCATTAAGATTCACTTAAACTGTGGCTCGTTTGTTTTATTTTTTGCAGTCTGGTTTTTGCCTTTTTAATTGTTGAATCATAACTTTAAATATATTAGTATTCTTAACTTTTAAAGAAGAAATTAGGAAACTATCTCTTTAACATAAGATTTTTAGTTTGCTAGCTAACACAAATAATTGGCTCCTTGGATTTGAACCAAAAAAATTTCCCAACTTCATTCCCTTATCATTCTGCTATTAGTAAGTAAATTTTGAGCAGTGGAAAAACTTCCAAAGTGGGCTGATGTCAGTGAGGTGGGATATGTGGTAAAGGTTATTGAGGGGTAATAGTGGCTAACAGGAGTAATGAAGTGGCATCTTACCTGGAAGAGGAAAAGTATTTTGGTCTAAAGTTTGGAAGAGGCAGGAAAGGGTAGGAAATGTTTTTTTCTGATGGGTTTGTGCCACAGAGTTTGAGAGCCAGGTCAGTAGAATCTGCAGCTCGTGCTAATGCTTCAGTTCAGTAGTTATAGAGAGATATTTCTTGACTGTGAAAACATCTGTCCCATGCCACAATGCTGACATCCTTCCTGACACCCCCACTTCACCTGGCCTCCTCAGTAGTAACTTACTTAGTCCTTGAATACTTCCTTCCCATTTTATTAGCAAGGTAACTGCTCACCCTTTCTTGGACTGTGGCTTTTTCCTGTTTTCTGGACATTGAATATATTCATATAGGACTAACATGAATATTTGAGTTCAGTTTGTTTTTATTTGAGTTCAGTTTTATCAACTGGATAATACAGTTAATTTAATGAGTATGCACTATGTTCACAAGACTAGGAATTGTGAAGAAGTGGGGAAACTCTGATTTCTAGCTTAAATGATAGATAAGCAGAGTGGTGTGTGTGTGTGTGTGTGTACATACACATATATATCTACATATGTAAGTCTGTATGTTTATACACACACACACACACACACACACACACAGAGTAAAATACTAAATTCCAAGCCTATATCAGTCTTAAAATGGAAGCATAGGACAGAATGATATGAATTTGTATAATAATGCTAAGGAGATGCTAAAGTATAGAGTATCCTTAAATGAGTTTTATAGCTTTATGTCACATCTCTGAAATTTGATATATTGTATCTGTCTTAATTCTAGATGCAAATTTTAAAGTTTGCTGGATAGCTTTACAGAAATATGTATTGTCCTTACAAATTCAGAATACCCAAAACTTGACAACTGTTCTTACTTACGGCAGAATCATACTGAGAGAATGAATTGCTGGTCATTGTAAATGTTTTTGGAATTTTCAGTCTGATTTTAGAAAAGGAAACAAGGTATATGTTTAATATAATTCTTTTCTGAAATGTAGTTATAAATTAGAAAGGTTGGTTTATCATTTCTCCAGTTAAAGGGGGGAGCATAGCAATTTAAGATTTTGCCAACTGAGAAAAATAACACGTTTCAAGGGAGGGTTAGGAAGAGAGCACTTGCTGTGCTGTGTTCCCCTCCGTATGTCCCAAGCCTAGGAGTGGGAGATAATATTAATCACAGCCTGTCTAGGCCTATCTATGGGTCTAGGTTTTTTGTTTTTTGTTTTTTCATAATCTAAGACAAGTTATTCAGATAGATAATTTATAAACCAGAATCTGAAAATGGCTTGAAAAGTCTGCATTGTTTACTTTAACAATCCCACTTTCTTTTTATGAAAACCTTCTGAGTGTGTAGGGTGGAGCATGTCTTCTTTCCTGGTGACATTCAGTCTATTTTGATTAATTCGCTTCTAGGGAGGAAAAGGCTTTGCTTAAGTGATAAGGTGTTAAGAAACGTGTCAGGATGATTTTATTCTGTACTGATTTTTTTCATTTCTAAGCTATATTAGATATTTTTGTAATTACTTTTCTACCTCTGTAAATATGATTTACTTGAGCATTTCCTGTCACTGTTTTTAAAATATTTATAAATAATTTCAATTAACTTTTATTTAAGATCATATGGAAATCACAAATTGTAGGTTAGAACAATAGCATTTTTCTTGAGATAGTGCATTGGGATATATTTAGAAGTTTTATAGTGTGGTATAATATTCATAGTAGCATCAATTAGTGGTAAGATTTAACATTTATTTCAGGAGTTTAAATCAATACTGCAGGGCTTTACTGCAGTATTGCTTAAAATACTTGAATGCCTACTTAAAATACTTGAATGCCAATTTTATTGTCTCTGGGATCACACTGACATTTTCTCGTTAGTATTCTGCCTTACCCCCCCTCCCTCCCAGTTAAGCATAAACTTAGTTTCTGTATTGTACAATTAGTGCCTATATTATTCGACACACACACATGGATCACCCTTTCTGTGCCAGCTACTATGCTGAGGGGTTCCAGAGGTAGTAGGAGAATCAGAGGAGCAGCCAGATAAGCACTTTGAGGGTCACCATATGAAACAAAACCACTTAATGCTTTGGAAGCACAGGGAGAATGGCCACCTCCAAATCAAAAAACTGGGGGAAACCTGCCTGTTGAAGGATGCCTCTTGAAATTTTGCTACAGTGAAAGATACCTGTTACTTTGAAATATCACCAAAGAATTTACCTACTTTTGCATATCATCTAGGGACTTACTTATTTAATTGGCTTAGATTTTCTTCCAAAGACAAATAGAACAATCAGAATTATTCTTGGTTCTTAGAGATTAAGGAAAACTAACTGCCTTTTAAAATTGTTTGAATGGACACTTTTTTAGTTCTCTGTGAACTGAAATAGCCTTAATTTAACAAAGACTCATAGGGATCATGCATGGTTAGTTTTGCCAGATACTCTTTTGGCTTCTGTACTCTCAAAGCATTTAGTACTTTATCAAGTTAATAAGTATAGCAAAGAAATTTTAAGAAACATTAGCAGAGAAGAATTAGCAGAGAAGAATGCAAAGCGTTTACCAAGGAAGGAGAGTAGCATATGGATCTCAGATGCTTGAGTGAGACATAAGGGTCTTGACATAAGGGTCTTGACATATGTCTTGACATAAGGGTATAGGGGAACTGGGAGAGTTGCAAGATGATCAAGGGGTAGTACATCAGTAAACTGTACAGAGTTTGGATTTTATCCTGAAGGCAGTGGAGAACCATTGGAAGATTCTGACCAGGAGAATGGAATCCAATTTATATGTGAAAAGCATTTTCCTCTAGCAGTAATGTGCAAAGTGGATGTGCAAGAAGGGAGACAGGATGGAAAGGTAGGGAGATCAGTTAGCAGACAATTGCAAAATGCAGCAGTTTCATTCCTAGGTACAAGTGCTCAAAGCAGCATTATTTGTAATACCCAAAATACTGGAAACTCATTTGCCTATCAGCAGTAGAATAGATGAATAAATTGTAGTTTGTTTATACAATCAAAATCTCAATTGCAGAGAGAAAGAATGAGCAATTACTATGTACAGCAATGCAGATGAAGTTCAGCAAACATAATGTTAAGCCAAAGAAGCCAGGCACCATTACATATGATGCAGTCCATTTATAGAGTCCAAAAACAGGCAAAACTAGTATGCGATGATAAAGATCGTATTAATAGTTGCCTTTAAGGGAAGGTGTTGGGACTAGGAGAGGGGTTTTTCTTGATCTTGGAGGTGATTAGATGAGTGTGTTCACTTTGTGAAAATTCATAACGCTTAGGATTGCTGAATTTTTCTGTATGCTATTTTGTAATTAAAACGTTTCTTTAAAAATCCAGTCAGTTTTCTCAACTGCTAGGCATGAACACTCTCTCCCAATACTGTTCCCAGCCCTCTTCTATCTTAATAGTCACTGTTGCCATGCTGCTACTTCCTCCCACTTTGCAACTTACTGAGGCAGGCTGGAGATTTTTGTGAGTGCTGGAGTGCTCTTTGCCAGTTTGCTTAACCCATTTTATTCCATGGGTTGATACTTCCGCAAGCAATCTCTGCCAGGACGACTGCTACAGCAGTGCTTGAGTTTTGGTTTTTACTCTGAAAATGTAGGACTTGAACATAAACACTTAGTGGAAGTCAGATATACTAATGAAGTGCAAATATATTTAAGCATAGCAAAAACTAGGACTTTTTCCCCCCTTAAGCTCGCAATTTATTTTGGAAAGTGTTCGAATTATGTACAGTTGTTTCAGTAGCTGTACCCTATGGTTGAGCTATTTATATTATTCATGTGCTCTAGGTTAGGTGTATAGTTCCTTCATTCTGCCTGCTGTTGACTGTGTCACATTCATCTACACCTAATGACATCCTTTCAAGGACAGGGACCAGGCCTAAGCTCAATTCCGTAAGTAGAATATTGTGAAATAGAGTATGACTTTAATCAGTATCACCGATATTTACAATAAATATCAGATCTTTTGCCCTGGAATTTCACGATGCACATCTTAAATTTAGTATCTTCTTCTCCAGTAGTATGAAATGCTTGTTAAACAGCACAGCACCTCCTAGATTGTTCGAAGCCCAAAACTTTCCCAACTAATTGCAGAGCAGCACATAGTATCTCTTTAAACAGAATGGCAACTATAGAGAATATGAAGAATAAAGTATTACTGTTTGGAACAATAGCATTATTTGCTTTATTACATTGAATAATTAGCCCCTCCTGAAATTTTGCTACAGTGAAAGATACCTGTTACTTTGAAATATCACCAAAGGATGCACCCATTTATGCATATCATCTAGGAACTTAATTATTTAATTGGCTTAGATTTTCTTCAGAAAAAAAAAATAGAACAATCAGAATTATTCTTGAACCTTAGAGATTAAGGAAAAACTGCCTTTTCAAATTGTTTGAATGGACACTTTTTTTTTGCTGTTGTTCTCTATGAACTGAAATAGCCTTAATTTAGCAAAGACTCATAGGGATCATGCATGGTTAATTTTGCCATATATTCTTTTTGGCTTCCATACTCTTGAAGCATTTAGTACTTTATCAACTGAACAAGTATAGTAAAGAAATTTTAAGAAACATAAAATTTTTCTGCTTTGCCCACTGTGCTCATTAAATTTTACCATTGAAGTCCAATAGAAGTTTTATAGTCTAGCAGCCATTCTGACTCATGAGTCAGGGGCTCAGATTTTCCTTAATCTTATATCTCTGTTTTATTACCATTACCTCACAAAATTTTTAAATTTTGTCTTTGAAGTATTTCCATACCAACTTAGCTTTAAAAATGTACCTGCAAAGGAATATGCTTTGATATGTGAGGTTTGGCTCTTCAAAGCCACCACTGTAGTCCTAACAATGGACAATGTTTTATTGAAAAGTTTTCACATTTACTTTATTGTAATTACAGAAATGTACTTGTTTGTCAGAATTTATGGGCTCAATATTTACAATACCATAAATGAGAAGTCCATGGTCATCTTGGCTTCATAGATAAAAAATAAATGTCTTTTTATCCCCCATTAAGTAAAATGGTAGATTTTATTGCAAAATGTTAAATATTAAATATGTAAATAATTCAAGCAGTTTGATTTTTAAATGTTAAATTTAGGAATTGGAGTCATTATACCTAAAGGGTGACTAGAAGATAATGAACCTAATTTACCATCTCTTAAATAGAAAAAAGTCCCTAATCAGGTGGCCCATACCTATTCAGGCATGCAGAAGAAAAGTGATTCTATTTTTGGCAGACAGCTTTTAATGGGAAGGACGATCTGGGTGATCAGATGACATCTGTATTCAGACCGGACCTCTATTCCTGCTTTACTGAGCTGAGAGAGGCTGGAAGGAGCAGTTTTCACCAGGAATCTCAGGGGTGGTATATCCCTAAGTCTGATTTGGTTATTGAACACCAGCTCTTTGCTTCTCCTCATTTCCATGGCAATAATTTGACTAAATTTATATCATTTGGTTTACTAATGTTGGAAATTATAACTCCCATGGTCACATTTACTTCATTACTTTCTCTCCTAAGCCAGAGTCAGTGATTACAAATGCCCTTGCAAACTTTGCTAATAACTTTATTTCATAGATAGCAGTAAGTGTATATGGTTATGAATGTTGTCAGGTTTGCATCTGCCACTTACTGGGTGGGCAACCCTGAGTAAGTTACTGATTATGTCTCCATTTCCTCATTTGTTTAATAATTTATGTCACATAGAGCAACAGATGAGTATTGAAAGGATTAAATATCTGCTATCCTATGGTGACAGCCAAAAATTTTTTTAAAATTTTTTAAATAAAAGAGTGGCTCATGGTTATAATCCTAGCACTTTGGGAGGTTGAGGCAGGAAGATCACTTGAGGCCAGAAGTTCAAGACCAGCTGGGCAACATAAGGAGATCCCATCTCTTAAAAAAAAAAAAAAAAAAAAAAAAATATGTATTTAAAGCATTACTATTGCATCCGTCACATAGTAAGAATTCTTTTGCTAGATTCAGTAAAAGCAAGGTGTTACCATTTGGCTAGTTGGTTTTCAGTGAAGGTACCAAAGTGTGCCTACTTAAGGAGAAATATCACAGATGTATTTATACTTAAATCTACCTTATAAAATATCACTGTTTTCACTAATTCTGTTTTTCAGCAGGAGTGTATTGTTACACTCACTGCCAGTTTTCTCATGATTCATGAAAGAAAGCCATAAAATAGCATATGTAGTAGAAAGCATGATTTCACTGATGCCAGATTTCAGGTATTTTCACATTAAGACTTTGAGAGTGTGGTCTCTAATCCCAGTTCTGAGACCTTTAACAGGAGTTAAACCGTCATAGAACTTGGCACCACACACATGTGTCAAACTATCTCTGGAGAATTGCAAAGTAGTCTGGGACCCTAACAGAAAGTATAATTGCAAAACAGATGGCTTTTTATGTTCCTCTTTTTTAATACTGCAGCAAGAAATGGAGCCCAATGGTATATTACGTTTATGTTTCTTATTTATGAGATTTTGTGCCAGTAAAGTCAAATTGTAAGGTCCCATATTGTTCCACCTTCCATAAACATTTAAGAAAATTAGCAAGAACAGACCACACATAGTTTTTTTGCTAATGTTCTTATATCAATAATAACTCATTTTATGTTCTGTTTTAATTAGAATTCTTGAGAGGGGGCAGCTCCCTCAACATCTTCTGAACTGGGCACTTCATTTATTTAAATATATATAAAACGTAATCATTTAATTTCAGTTTTCTGAATAATCTAAATCAGTTTTATGCGGAGATCGGCTCTGCTGTCACCTGTGCATCGGACCTTGATCCTGTGTATAACCTGGTCAGGCCTCAGCCTTCTGTGTTCAGTGTACTAGTTGATGGCTGGTGGGCTGCCAGCTGTGAAAGGTGAGATATATTGTTTTGAATGAAACTATGTCGACTTAGCTGGTAACTACTATCTCCAGCAGCAGAGAGGCCTGGACAAAAGAGTACCAGCAGGGGGATCCACCTGTCTGGGTCCCTTCAGGGCTGCCCTGCCATCAGGGGTCAGATTGTAGGCATGGCTTCAAAGACACAGCCACACTGTGAAAGTTTTAAGAGTTTGTAGTACTTACAGACCCTGAGGGGCACACAGCATACCTGGAGGCCACATGTAGGAAGGTCAGGTGTGCAAGCAGGTAGAGAGAGAAAGGAGCTGGTAAGTAGCATTCTATTTTAGGCAATAAAATGTGAGCCACAGGCAGATAGATGCCCGAATGGTCCATTTGAAGAAAGCAAGGAAGGGGAAGCCAGATCCATGAGGTGGAGAAATGCCTCCCAAGTTTTTATCTCTGGCTACTGGCTGGAACCATTTGGGTAGGCTGTAGTATTGGAAACGGTGTCAAGGGCAACTGAGCCAGGTTTACTTATATTTTAAAATGGATGCTGAGGCAGCATAAACTTAAAAGCACTCACTGTGCACTGTGCTCATCCATTTGGTTTTTGTGAACTCTAAAATGAATAACCTTTTACATGCCTGGAGAAAGTGCTGTCATGTGCCCATCCCTGACATCTCTAGGTATGAGAAGTGACAGCTTCTTTAGAGCCTTCACCAGGTAGAACCAAATGTATTTTTTAATGTTGTTGGTAGAGTTATGACTTGGGAAAAAGAATATAGCAAGGCTGGAGTGGTAGAGAGGAGGGAAGAAAAGAGAATAAAGATGCATATGCTAAGAATAATGGCATTTGTGTGGAATGGTGGCATTCCAGTTAGAGTTGACTCAGGGTTACTACTACTAGAGAGTTTGGGCCCGTCAGGAATTGGCTTGTAATGAGGGCTACGGGGCCGTTAGAGGCCCTGACCAAAACTCAATTATACATTTCTGTGTGTTGCTCTCCATTCCTTTCCATTATTTCCATTTTTCATACCTCCCAAGTGGTCATTTTCTCATGCCACTCATGGCTCTCTGGCCTCCCTGTGCCTTCTTCCTCCCTTACCTTTTTTAATGTATGATGTTCTAGGCTTAAAATCCCAAGCTAAATACTTTCCTTGTAAGTGCTCTTCTGACAGATAGACATCAAAGAAGAATTCAGTCTAATAAGCATGTTCTTGTGTTTCCATGCATGGGGTATTAGAATGATTTTACAAAACATAACTTGGAAGGAATGGGAAGAAATGACTTGTTAGTGGTGTCGGTTAGTAGATTAGTAAGAGGGATTATTCTGAATCTGGGCTAATTTTTGAGATGAGCCTTGATTATTGAAAACATATCTCTTGGTTTTCTAAAACAGGTAATTTTACATAAAGATTTTGCTTTTTCTTGAATTACAATTATTACATAAAAGTCTTGTATTTCTACTGTGAACTTTGACAGTCCAAAATTTACTCAAATTGTTAATTTAGAAGTAAGTGCCATCCTTTAGTTATTCTGCAGACTATTGTACTCCCAAAAGATTTATAATGTTGTTTTATGCACTATTGATTAACCCTGCTGGATATGAGAGAAGTCTATTTCAGAGTAATAGAGCTTTAACATTGTATATGGTTAAGAAAAATATAATTGTCAATAAGCTATCTGGAGATGGACTTTGAATAAGAAGCTCAACTGAGCACCCTTGCAGCACTCAGTTTAAATTTGATGCTAAATGAAAAACTAAAGTTACCAGTTATAGTCATTTAAAAAGTTTATCCTATCCCAGCACTTTGGGAGGCCGAGGCGGGCGGATCACGAGGTCAAGAGATCGAGACCGTCCTGGTCAACATGGTGAAACCCCGTCTCTACTAAAAATACAAAAAAATTAGCTGGGCGTGGTGGCGCGCGCCTGTAGTCCCAGCTACTCGGGAGGCTGAGGCAGGAGAATGCTTGAACCCGGGCGGCGGAGGTTGCAGTGAGCCAAGGTTGCGCCACTGCACTCCAGCCTGGCGCCTGGTGACTGAGTGAGACTCTGTCTCAAAAAAAAAAAAAAGAAAAAAAAAAGTTTATCCTAAGGAAAAGACCTAATTCTTAATAAAGGATCAGTATTCACATACCAATAATTTTAACTTGATTAATAGCATGTTTTGTACTAGATGTGATTGAAATTTTAAAATATGAATTACCATTTCTAATATTCACTTAAAATTTTTGAACGTGCTGCTCCTCTTAGGTATGTGGATTAAGTACCTAAAATGTCTTTATTTTCAGATGTTCTTATTAAGTGTTTCTGACAATTTGCTTTGCTATTGATTTGTCCTGCCATAAAAATTAAGTTCACACTTTTTAAGTTAGAACTTTCACTTCCATACCCAGACCTAACTCTTGAATTCAAACTGTGTGCCAAGCCCTGTACTAGGTAAGGTACAGTTTGAAAAGATATTATTTCATTCCATTTCTTACAAATGCCACCTGGAAAAATATGCATCTTGACTTAAATCACACAAGAAGTAGTAGACTCTGGATTTGAACCTTGGTGCATCTTGTTTCTACTAATCAACATTGCCTCAAACAAAATGGCTTATTCCAGAAATATATTTTAATAGTGTGAATGTAACAAAAATGCAGGAAATCTCCAAGAAGTTTTGCTTTGTATTTAAGACAGGAGTTAAAATTAATGTGTATGTTCAGACATATTTTATTTAGGATTCTGTAGAAATAAAGCTGGATGTGATTTTCCAAAACTGAAGGAATAATTTATTGATGCTGAAAAAGGAACCAGAGCATCAGATGCTCATTTTCCCGGCCTGTGTTTTTCATAGATTCTTTGAATTAATTAATTCTTTGCCATTTCTTAGCATGATTTAGCACCTCTTTTCTTTCTTTTGAAATGACAAGTTTGTATATGTTATCTGATCATTGTTTATGGACAAAAATCAATTTCCAAGTAATTAAAGATAAGATTTCTTAGGGTGGTTTATGGCATTTTAAAAATAACATTTATTTGGGTACAGTGAATCCTTTTGGGGAATCCTAGCCTTATTTATTCTTTAGTTTCTGTATTCAGCTAAATTTCAAATATGTGTTCCTAAATTACTAGATTTTTGACACTGGAAAAGTTATTTAAGCTCTCTGATACTAACTTTTCTCATATTGAAATGAGGCTAATCATATCTAACTTGATGAATTATGTTGTGAGGAAGAAATGAAACATGGTACATGGTGCTTAGCATATAATAAGTACTTGTGCCATTTATTGCCATAATTGCTATACTTAAGTGTGTAATATTTGAGTGTTAAATCATTGGGCATGTTTGAATGCTGCCACTTGAGAGTAATGAATAGTAGAAGAAAGAGCATGGACTTACTCGATTTAGTAAAGAATATTCCTATTAGTTTTCAGGAAGCTTCTGGTCACAACATCTTTGGTAACTCACCAATATATATCCTTGCTTTATGTGTTTTTTTCTGTTTAAGATAACTTATTTAATACACATTAAATATAAACATTTATATTTAGTATACAAAAAATGTAAATATTGGCAGGCCAAAACTTACCCAAATTGTTAATTCAGAAATAAGTGCTATTCTTTAGTTATTCTGCAAAATATTGTACTCCCAAAAGATTTCCAATGCTGTTTTATGCATTGTTGAATAACACATCGAGGTATGAAAGAAGTCTTTATTTCAAAGTCACAGGCAGAACTTTAACATTGTATATGGTTGAGAAAAATAGAATTGTCAATAAACTATCTGGAGATGGGCTTTGAATAAGAAACTCAATGAGTGCTTAATGATTCATTAACATTGAACCCACCCCAACAGCACTATAACTTGTGCCTAAACAAAGCTTACATATTTTTCCCCCATGAGTCACATCACAGCCTTCTTGCCTCAGAAACCCTGGACAGCACTTCAGCACTTATGCTTTGGGGCCATTTTAAATGGTGAAATCCCATCAACAAAACTTGCCATAAACATGGCACCATATAGACTGAGAAAAGACACATGTTGACAGTCTGAGAGCTGAAACACAAAAACAGTGTCACCTTGTTCAGTCTCAGCTGGGAGCATGTGTGTCAGGCAGCTCAAAACTTTTTCACACTCTGTGCATATCTACAAATAACCCTGAAAGCACCACAAATATTGATTTTTGGGATTTCAAACAAATTTTTAGCAAGTAGGCAGATTCACAAATACAGAATCTGCAAGTAATAAAGATTGGCTGTAATTCCTTTAAGAAAGCATTGATCTTGAGTTAATACGTTTCGACAAATGCAGACACTCAATTCCAGGAGGATATTATGACAATAAATGGTTCTTAGCTAAAGAATACCTGTGCCCTGGTAGCATGTTAGTGAATAAGCCTAGTGCTTCATTGTAAAAATTATTAAAGTAATAGTAACTTGCATATAGAAACCTCCTAATGAAAATGATAACTATATTAAAACCTTTGCAGTAGAGCTTGTCTTCTCTCTACATCACTGTTTCCATGGGAAAATTTATTCCAAATTCCAATTGGAATGTCATTTGCTTCCCAGATCTTTAAATGATGACCGATCTGTCACACGCACCTACAGTGTAGGACTTTCGTTTTCCCCCTCTAGTCTGGTTCTGGGGCTGGACATTGAACTGTTAGAGTTGATACGAAGGAAAGATCAGGGTTACAACTCCTGGGGGCTTCTGCTGGGAAGATGGAGAGATGGGCTGTCTTCAGATGACTTCGTGAATAATGCCGTGATTTTTTTTCCTGGTTTAAACTTGCTTTTTTACCTTTCTTTTTTTTTCTTTCAAATTTTAAGTTCTGGGGTATATGTGCTGGATGTGCAGGTTTGTTACCTAGGTAAATGTGTGCCATGGTGGTTTGCTACACAGATCAACCCATCACCTAGGTATTCAGCTCAGCAACCACTAGCTATTCTTCCTGTTACTCTTTCTCCCCACCCCACAACAAGCCCTAGTGTGTGTTGTCCCCTGCCCCCTGTGTTCAGCTCCCACTTACAAGTGAGAACATGAGTTATTTGGTTTTCTCTTTCTGTATTAGTTTGCTCAGGATAATGGCTTCTAGCTCCATCCATGTCTTTGCAAAGGACATGATCTTGTTCCTTTTTATGGCTGCATAGTACTCCATGATGTACATGTACCACATTTTCTTTATCCAGTCTATCATTGATGGACATTTGGGTTGATTCCATGTCTTTGCTATTGTGAATAGTGCTGCAATGAGCATACATGTGTGTGTATCTTTATAATAGAATGATTTATATTCCTTTGGGTGTATACCCAGTAATGGAATTGCTGGGTCAAATGGTATTTCCACGTGTAGATCTTTGAGGAATTGCCACACTGTCTTCCACAATGGTTGAACTAATTTACACTCTCACCAACAGTGTAAAAATGTTTCTTTTTCTCCAAAGCCTTGCCAGCATCTGTTGTTTCTGGACTTTTTAATATCTCATTGTGGTTTGGATTTGCATTTCTATAATGATCAGTGATGCTGAGGTTTTTTTTCATATGTTTGTTGGCTGCATGTATGTCTTTTGAGAAGTGTCTCTTCATGTCCTTTATTCACGTTTAATGTTTTTTGTTCTTGTAAATTTGTTTAAATTCCTCATAGACTCTGAATAGTAGACCTTTGTCAGATGGATAGGTTGCAAAATTTTCTCCCATTCCTTAGGTTGTCTTTTGACTCTGATGATAGTTTCTTTTGCTGTGCAGAGGCTCTTTAGCCTAGTTGAATCCCATTGGTCAATTTTTGCTTTCATTGCAGCTGCTTTTTGACATTTTTGCAATGAAGTCTTTGCCCGTGTCCATGTCTTCAATGATATTGCCTAGATTTTCTTCTAGGGATTTTATAGTTTTGGGGTTTACTTTTAAGTCTTTAATCCATCTTGATTTAATTTTTGTATAAGGTGTAAGGAAGGGGTCCAGTCTCAGTTTTCTGCATATGGCTAGCCAGTTCACCCAGCACCATTTATTGAGTAGGGAATCCTTTCCTCATTGCTTGTTTTTGCCACATTTGTTGAAGATCAGTTGGTTGTAGGTGTGTGGTCTCATTTCCGAGTTCTCCGTTCTGTTCTAATTGGTCTGTGTGTCTGTTTTTGTATCAGTACCATGCTGTTTTGGTTACTGTAGCTGTGTAGTATAGTTTGAAGTTTGGTAGCATGGTACCTCCAACTTTGTTCTTTTTGCTTAGGATTGTCTTGGCTATTCGGGCTGTTTTTTGGTTCCTTATGAATTTTTAAATGTTTATTCTAGTTCTGTGAAGAATGTCAGTGGTAGTTTAATGGGAATAGCATTGAATCTATAAATTACTTTGGGCAGTATGGCCATTTTCATGCTATTGATTCTTCCTATTCATGAACATGGAATCTTTTTCCATTTGTTTGTGTCCTCTTTGATTTTCTTTAACAATGGCTTGTATTCTTCTTTGAAGAGGTCCTTCACTTCCCTTGTTAGCTGTATTCCTGGGTATTTTATTCTCTTTGTAACAATTGTGAACGGGAATTCGTTCATGATTTGGCTGTCTGCTTGCCTGTTGTTGGTGTATAGGAATGCTGTTGATTTTTGCACATTCATTTTGTATTCTGAGACTTAGCTGAAGTTGCTTATCAGCTTAAGAAGCTTTTGGGCTGAGATGATGGGGTTTTGATCCCCAAGATATTGGACCATGTCATCTGCAGACAAAGACAATTTGACTTCTTATCTTCCTATTTGAATATCCTTTACTTCTTTCTCTTGCCTAATTGCCTTGACCTGAACTTCCAATACTATGTTGAATTAATGATTCAACATATGATTAAAAGTTCAAAGTGAAACAATGATAATTCAGATAGGAAAATATGTGGCAGTATGCCAAAGCCCAAAAAGGAATATAGAACTTCTATGAAATATCTAACATAGTCAGATTTATAGAGACAGAGAATAAAATGGAAGTGGTGAGAGAGAGTATCCTTGTCTTATACTGGTTTTCAGTGGGAATGCCTCCAGCTTTTGCCCATTCAGTATGATATTGGCTGTGGGTTTGTCATAGATGGCTGTTACTATTTTGAGGTATGTTCCTTCAGTACCTAGTTTATTGAGAGTTTTTAACATGAAGGGATGTTGAATTTTATCAAAGGCCTTTTCTGTGTTTATTGAGATAGTCATGGTTTTTGTCTTCAGTTCTGTTTATGTGATGAATCACATTTATTGATTTGCCTGTGAACCAACCTTGCATCCTAGGGTAAAGCTAACTTGATTGTGGTGGATACGTTTTTTAATGTGCTGCTGGATTTGGTTTACTAGTATTTTATTGAGGATTTTTGCATGGATGTTCATCAGGGATATTGACCTGAAGTTTTCTTTTTATATTGTATCTCTGCCAGGTTTTGGTATCAGAATGATGCTGAATGCCATGATTTTTAGGAAAGCAAAGGATGATTGTCAGTATAGGCCAAAACCTGATGGAAGCCATGTTCTCATAGACATAAAATTGGGGGCATGATGGTCCATTGATCTGCTCCATTAAGGCATTTCCTACCTTCCTTAAAGTTTCAAGTTTGAAAGGTATTATTAGTGGTATTAAAACAAAAATGCAAATACCCATCTTCTTTGATGAGCCATACATGGTGGGAAGCCTCTGATTGACAAGATAAATGTCCTGCACGTTTGTATTACTAAGAAATTGTATTTATGTTCAGTGTTTTCCCATAAGATTCCTGCATCCTGTAATATTTAACAGATGTACATGTGTTGTATGTTTATTTGTATTCACTTAATGATTAAAAGTTCAAAGTGAATCAGTGATAATTCAGATAGGAAAATATGTGTCAGTATGCTAAAGTCTAAAAAGGAATATAGAACTTTTGTGAGATATCTAATGTACTCAGATTTATAGAAACAGATTTGGATGGAAGTTGTCAGGGGCTGCAGACAGGCAAAATAGGCAGTTGCTTGTTAAAGCAGTGTAAAGTTTCAGTTACATAGAATGAGTAAGTTCTAGAGATCTGCTGTCCAACATGGTGCCTGTAGTTAATAATACTGTATCATGTAATTAAAAATGTGCTGAAAGGATAGATCTTAAGTGTTCTTCCACAATTGAAAAAAAAATAAAGTCCCATAGGATTCTTTTAAATGATGGGTTTCTTGGCGACAGGGGGCTTTAATGAGATCTGTACGCTTTCTTGCTTGATTTTCCAAGTTTAAGATATTTTAATGACTAATAAGACACTTTAAATAGACTTTAATCCAGCTTTAAAAATGTAATAATGCAGTATATTAATGTTTGGCCAATTTTGATATCTTAATTTTATCCCAAGAAAGAATAAAACATGTTCTATTTTCAGTAAATAGGGTGCCTTGCAGAAGAGGAAACAAGTCAGAACTTTTCTGTCTTCTTTCCTTAAATGTTCTCTAGATTGGGCAGCATATAAAACTCTCCTTTGAAATTTAGAGTGCACACCAGCCTATTAAAGTCTCAGAGAAGTCCAGCTGTAAACGAACTTTTTACAGTTTATTTACTGGCTTTCTTATATTTCTTTAACTTTGGAAGGCTTTTATTCCTAGGAACTTTAATATCTGACAGGCCCTCATAACTGAGGAGCACAGTTAGGGAATCAACTTGTCATTTCCAAGGTGGCCCCTTCTTCTTCATACGGAGGGTAATGAAACCTACGCTGCATCATAGACAGAGCACTGAAGCAACGTGCTAGGAGATTAATGTTCAGCCAGGCTTTTCTTGTTTTTAGGATGACAAAAAGGATTTGTGTACCTTCTCTGGAGAAAGTAATTAGGTTTATTCTCCTTCCTCTTACATGGGTTCTGACTCATCAACCCAGGTGACCAGCTGGCCTAGAACTGTCTTAGATCTTTTAAGAGAATGTGCAAGGGACTGAGCCACTGTTTGTAGTAACTACTATTTTACAAGAAAAGTTTATTAGTGTTTTAAAAATAAGGTTTTAAATAAGCTGTTAATTCTGAAATGCCAGTGCCACTGTAAACCTAAAAACAAATCCAAATGTTCTCTTAACTAAATCAACGTTTATTACATCTCATGAATTTTGACATCCTTTTGTTAAAGCAACAAATACGTAAGTGGGAAAACCGCAAAACAATGGACAAACAAAAAAATCATATATTGTTTGGAGAATTTACATAGGAAGAGTTGAGATTTTTTAAAAGCCCACAGGAAAAAGAATTGTGATCATTTTTAGCAGGCTAATAACATTCTTATCAATACAAGAAATAAAGAATATTTGGTTTGACTATATGATAAAATAAAAATTTCTGCTTGGCATATAATGCAGCCAAATACAAAATCAAACACAGGGTAAACACAGCAAGTAGAACAAAAGTTATGTTTTTTGAATAACTCTCATAATTTAAGAAAACTATCAAACCTGTTAAATGAGAAAAGGATCAGCAGTTCATACGTAAGGAAATTGTGGGTCATCAAATGAATTCTTTCCTTCAACTCAGATTTTTTTGCCCACCTGTTCTCATGCTGTGCCTGGTGTTGGCATTTCAACAGGGAAGACACTCTCCATCCTGTGGGGAGAGGGAGGCAAGGGACACATTAAAAACAGTTGTCAAGACATCCTGCTAACTTAGTTTGCATTCCTGTGAGAGAATGAGGAGAGTGAAATAATAAAGGAAAAACTATTAGGAAGGCAGGCAAGTAGCAGTTTGTTTTTTTTTTCTTTTTATCAGGAATGTGAACTGAGTAAAATACCTTGACAGCTGTTCTTAAAAATTGTTAATACTCAGTATTGGCAAAGCCCTGCACATTGGTTCGATTTTATTGATAATTCCTACAATGACAAACTTTTTTATTTTAACTTCAGAAATTATCCTAATGAAATAATTCAAAATCAAAAACAGGACAGAAAAACAGTTCATATATTGAATAGGGCTTGGTAAGTAAATAGGAATTTTTAACCTAATGGAGCATGAGATCATAATTAAAATTATTGTATAAATAGTGGTAGCATGAAACAGTGTCATGATAGGTGGCTGTAGTTGCATTTGTGTTGCTTAATTCATTTCTGTAAATAGGCCTGTGTACTGTAGTAAGATTATGATATATTAAAATTTGTTTTGTGTAATACTTAGTAGAAGAAATGTTGATTCATTTTATTAAAAGCGATTTTTTTGTCCTTTTTTTTTAGCTAACTACACAGACTGAGCCTTGTCCACTCTGTGTTCCTGCAGCTAGAGACATGACCTAACACCCTGATGACCCCTCTCAGGGCCCTTGGGTGACTGGTTGGTGCACCATGGAACTTAAAGTATGGGTGGATGGAGTTCAGAGGATTGTTTGTGGAGTCACTGAAGTCACAACTTGCCAGGAGGTTGTCATAGCCTTAGCTCAAGCAATAGGTAAGTGAACTCTGGGTATCTGAGGAAAGTACATTATGCTTCCTTTCATTGTATGTGTTTGTTTTAAATATAGGTTTCTAATGGATTTTGTTCATTTGATTCCATAATAAATCCCACAGGCACACTTGTACTTATTACAGTTTGTCTGTGTTTAGGTAAATCTGTGATGATGCTCGTTCTCTGACACCCCCAGATTTTACTAACTCTGAGTTAGCATCTGCACCGCCTTCTCCTCTCCTGTTGTTCAGCCTACACAATGACTTCCGAAACTAATGATGTTTTCTTGAGCCAAAATCTAGATTCTTAGTTCCCAGTATCCCTCATTAGGAAAAATCCCACCTATTGTTTATTTCTCCATACTTTTGGAAAATACAACAAAATGAAATAACCTCATTCTTCACTGGAAGGATAATGTATACTTTTAAAATCTTATTATTGGCCGGGTGCAGTGGCTCACACCTGTAATCCCAGCACTTTGGGAGGCCGAGGCGGGCAGATCACTTGAGGTCAGGAGTTTGAGACCAGCCTGGCAATCCCATCTTTAAGAAAACTATAAAAATTAGCTGGGCATGGTGGTATGCACCTGCAATCCCAGCTACTGTGGAGTCTGAAGAAGGAGAGTTGCTTGAACCCAGGAGACGGAGGTTGCAATGAGCCAAGATCATGCCACTGCACTCCAGCTTGGGTGACAGAGCGAAACTCAGTCTAAATAAATAAATAAAATCTTATTATACAGTGAAGATGAAGCACAGTTCTTGGCTTCATCTTATTCTCCTACCATGTTTTACCTTTTCTTCTTATTTATTTTGAGCTTATCTTCATCATAGTTTATGTATGTTTAGTTGCCTTAAATGATGAGGGCGTAAACACCTGCATCAGTAAAACCAGTAATGTGGTTCAAAGTTTATATTTGTGTCTTAAATCTTTCATTTAACAAACATGTATTAAGAGGAAGCTGTGTGGCTAGTACCATGCTAGGTGCTCAGGGCCTCTTTGTCTTTGAGCTCCTTATCAAAAGTTGATTTTATGTCTTACCAGTTTGTATTGGAAACATGTCAATTAGCTCAGCATTGAAATGAGTCATACTGTTGCCAAGGCACTTTAGCATTTGGTAGAGATGATTGTGCCACCTGTGATGTGGCAGATGCACTGTTAGAGGTTGACAGTGCCCTATGCAAGGCTTTCTTTTAATATTGACATCTTTTGATTTTTCCTTAAACACTATAGCACACTAATATATTGTAGCAAATGCTGAAAATTCTGGGCTTTCACATCCAGTGAAGCTCTTTTGCATTTGGGAATAATATACACATAGACTTAAGTTTAATTATTAAAGAGGAGAAAGTTAAGACATTTAATTTTTTCATATTTTTTACTAGCTTATATAGTAATTGTCCCTATTAAGAGTCTCACATAATTTATTTGAATTAAAATATACAGCTCTTTTTTTTCTTAGTGAAAAACAGGTTTATTAATTGTCAGACTTAGCTATCCTTGTTTGTCAAAGGCTTTCTGGGAATTAAGCTATAGACAGTGCCTAAAAAAAAAAAGTAGTTTTTACAAAAGTCAGAGTAGTTGAGTAGTGCTATATGGACAGTGCATCTGTCCATAATCACACTTTTTACACAGAATTTCAAGGGAAAGTGCCCAGAGGTTCCAGGTATGTGTTTGCCCACTTGGACTACAGAGTATATTTATTTATGAACCAGCCAAAAATACATTTTAACTAAATCCGTCCTTTCATTTTTACTTTCTCAGTAACTCAATTCAAGAGATGTTTTGAAAAGTCAACAAATATAAATGTTTTGTGATATTCCTCCAAACTTGGCTAAACAACTCTTTCTGTATCATAAATACTTTGAATTCAGAATTCATCTAAAGATGACTCCACTGGCAAGCAGCCGAGAGCTGTGGATCCTGGTTTCTGTGGTGAGAGTTTATTAATTCGAGGAAAATGCCGCTCTAAAAAGCAACCCCAGAACTTTCAAGGCCTAGCACAGTAAATGGCTACCTAGATTGTTAGTAGAGCATGGACTGATGAATGGAACCACAGGTGGCTGTCAAGAATGTATAGTGAAGCAAGTTGTACACGGCTTTCTTAGGTTTAAGTGCACATCTTTGCCTCTTGGGGACACTACACACACACACACACACACACAGTGTATTCTTGATTAGGAGTTACTGGGTTTTTCATGGGGGCACTACACACACACACACACACACACACACACACACACACACACATGTCTTTCCCTGATGGGGACACTACACACACACACACACACAGTGTATTCTTGATTAGGAGTTACTGGGTTTTTCATGGGGGCACTACACACACACACACACACACACACACGTCTTTCCCTCATGGGGGCACTACACATACACGCACACACACACACACACACACACACACACACAGAGTGTATTCTTGAATAGGAGTTACTGGGTTTTTCCGGATAGTTAAAATTATTTTTAGGAAACCATAGAAACTATCAAAATGACTTACTATGAAAACATGCACACAAGTTGTCAACCTGCAAATATATATATGACAGCTAATGTTTTCTTTGTGCTACTAATCAAATTGAATTAGAAAAGAGCTAAAAGCAAGATAGTTTGATGAAAGATGTTGAATGCATCTAATACTTTAGGAAGAAATCTTTTCTACGCTAATCTTTGACTACCTTGACAGATTAGATTTAGCTGATGGATGTAGGATACTTGCCCAAATTATGACAGAATAACTAGAAGTGAAACCTTAGTTGAAACCTCTTCTTGACATGAAGTGGTTAAACTACCCTGCAGGAGTACACTGGGAGTTTGTCATTGTACCTCCTGAACTTTCTGAAACATTCCCAATTTAAATGTTCTACTTTGTTTCCCCTGTAAAATAGCTCAGAAATGCATTTTTTTTCAGAGTCTAAACTGCTTCTCAAATCTACATGAAACAGAAAACTTTTGACAGATCATCTGTCTCAAGTTATAGTGGAGAAAATGCATTTGCTTTTATAATATCTCAAACCAAAAATATGACAAGGATGTATTTCTGCCCTCAGGTAGCTTAGAGCTTAACACAGAAATAAAAGTCTAGCTAACAAAAGATGAGAGAGGAAAAAGGAAAAGAAAGAAATCAAGGAAATTGAGGGAAGGGATTTCTGATCCACAATACTTTAATACCTGGTGTCATTGAGAAGACAAGGGAAGGAATATATATTTTATATCATCACACTTAACTCTTAGTTTCACATGTAAAATATCAATTTTAGAAATTTAAGAATAGATTTTCTGTGTTTCCAAAGTGGTATTATTTATTGTAGATTATCTTGAAATCTAGAAAACAGAAGGTAAGATAATCACTCATGATTCTACTTCCTAGCAATAAACAATGTTTTTTGTGTACCCATAGGTGAGCTTTTAAAAAATTATACTCTTCATATGCTCTTTGTAGTTTTGAGACTCATCGTCTCATATTTCATTTATTGTATTGTGAATTTTCCACATCTTAATTTACAATTGTAATATTTGTAACAATAGTCTAATTATTTTTTGTTTTAATGAGCTTCTGTATTTTCCACATCTATAAAATATTATTTTAATGAACGTGAATACATGTTAATTCATTGCATGCATCAGTCAAGATGAGTTGGATTATGCTGCATCAACGAACAGTTTTCAGAATCTTCTGGTTTGTGATGATAAGTGTTTTCTATTATTTTAGTTTGTATTTTTTGAAAATAACCAGCACAATGCCCAGTAAATCATAGGTACTCTGTCACTGTTTTTATTATGTTTAGTAGGAGTGAGCTTATATAATTCTAAGTAGACAGTAATTCTACATGATATCCTTATCAACACACTGGGAAAATATACTGTGGATGATGTAACTATGGGTTGAATGCACAACTGGCTTACAGGTATATTCAGAGGTAATTTTTTATTGTGTTACTGTCATTCTGAGAAATAATATAGGGTAAGAGTTATTTTAGTAGTTTCACTCAGAACTTAAATAATGTAGTAAAAAATAAATGTCATCAGAAAATTAGTTAAAATTCTTTAAGCTTTTATTTCTTCACTGATAAGATGAGGATGTAGTATCTATACTGCTTAACTCACAGAACTAATTAAGATTATAAAAACAGCATTTTACAGGCTATAAGATAATAAAGTATAAGTTCTGTTACAGAGATCAACACTTACTGTAAGAATTCTAAGTCATTATGGAAAAAGTTAGTTGTATTTACTAGAGTTTGCATAAGAATCCTGGACTGTATAATATATTTTACAAAATTTTCATGAAAATGTTTACAGCTCAAGAAGCAAAGCATCTACTATTGGAAAAATTCAAAGCTGTTGGATAGCTTATCCTCCATAGATAAAGAAAAAGTCAGGTGTTACTGACATTATTTCTCATATGTCCAGAAACTTGAAAATATGTGTCACTTCTTTGTAACGTTCTTTTGAATAATGTTCAATATGCATCTTTGGAGTGAGGGGGATTTCATACTGAAGAAACATCAAATATCAGTTAAAATGAAAACTTAGGAAGAGGGTTGGTGATGAAGGTGTTTAGTAGAATCTATATCTCTAGAGCCTGGCACTGTTTCTGACAGATATATGGTGTTCAATATACATTTATTAACTAAATAAGATGTAACTCTTAAATCATGGTTTTGATTTATGACTCTAAGGAGAAATTTCCTAAAATTATAAAAAGTTGTTGGAGTATTAAAAAATGATTGAATTCAGGGCATAAACTTCTGGGTGACCCATGTATGAGTTTTTGTGTGTATTTTCAAAAATTTTATATTACTTCATAGTTGTATATTCTGCTTTCTTAAATTCAATAAGATTTTATTAATGCATTAAAATCTGTATGTGAGTTTCTTCAATATATAAATTTAATGATTCTTGGGATTAGTCTCAATTGCTTCAATATTTAAAGTATAATTAATTTTTTTTGAGATGGTGTTTTGCTGTTTGTTGCCCAGGCGAGAGTGCAGTGGCGGGATCTCTGCTCACTGCAGCTCTGCCTCCTGGGTTCAAGCTATTCTTCCATCTCAGCCTCCCGAGTAGCTGGGATTACAAGCACCTGCCACCACCCCTGGCTAATTTTTGTATTTTTAGTAGAGATGGGGTCTCACCATGTTAGCCAGGCTGTTCTCGAACTCCTGATTTCAGGTAGTCTGCCCATGTCGGCCTCCCAAAGTACTAGGAATGCAAGCCTGAGCCACCACAGCTGGCCATAATTAATATTTTTTTACCTTACTCAATTGGATCAAAATTATTTGACCGTGTCATACAGTCCTACAATGCCAAATTCCATAGATAGATAGATAGATATTCCTTTGTATTCATTTTAAGATTATATCAAAATAGTACACAAAGTATAGCTAAATATATCCATGTAGTCAAATACACTAAAAAGAGTTTTGCAGGAGGAATCAGAATCTGTGTTAATGAAAGAAATAGGATCTGTAGAGCACTGCTAAGCTATGGGTATTAGAAACAGTGATTATGGAATTTAATTCCTATATAAAATATTTAAAACCCAATTTGTATAATAAAATCATCTATTAATTCATTTACCTTTTTTAAAAGCTTTTTTTAATATTGCTGGATGGAATTTTTTGGCCTAATAGTATAAATGTGCATTATTTAACAAAAAGCAAATACTGGCAGTAAAAGCAATTTGAAATAATTTTCTACCAAGACATTCTCAGAGGACAGCAATACCATTAAGCACTGGAAAATCAGATTTATTTTTAATTCAGAATAAATTAGGGTCTTAAAATTTTTTTTGTTTAGTTCATATAATGTGATGATTCAGTTTTTCTTTTAAAGATACTCATTGGCCTGATAGAATTGGAAAGGACTCTGCCGGTTTATCTAACCCCTCCTATTACTGAAGGAGGACACAGAGGTTCAGAGAAGAGTAAGATTTCTAAAAGTAGTTGATAGGCAGCAGAGCCAAAACCACAAAATGCTGTGACCTTTGAAGCAGTTTATATGCATGGGACAGTTTTAACATTGCAGATGTGTGATATGATTTTTCTTTGGGGGCAATTAGAGTAATTTTTAACCTGAAAATCATTGGAAACATTTTTTATTTCAAGAAGCTAACCTAATGTGCTAACGTTTTTGTTTTTGTTTTTGTTTTTTGTTTTCATCCTCCTTATTAGCCTGGGCATTTTGATAAACATAACTAATATTACATAGTACTTTTCAATTTCACAAACATTTTATATTTTACATTCTCACGACTCTCAGAACAACCTTGTCAGATAAGGAAATGCTACTCTTATCTCAACAGATGAGGAAACTGAGGCTAATTTGTTCAGATCATGTAAGCACAGTAGGTAGCAGAGCCACATTTGGACCCAAACCTTTCTACTCCAGAACGCTTGTCCTGTCTACTCTGTCTAGCTTTACATAGTTGGAAGTTGCTTTTTAAAAATGAGATTGTTGGGAAAGGGAGGGGGAAAAATAAATCAACAAATGAAAATCAGATTATTGTGATGAAGCATCACTATTTAAAGGAATTCTTGGTCAGCTCTTTTGTTATACAAAATAATGTCTTAATAACTACCACGTGTTGAATGCCTGCTGTGGGCCAGGCAATGTGGTAGGTGCTAATCCTCAGAATTTGCAAAGCATTTTAGAAGGGAAGTTGTGCTGCTTATCTCGTGAGGAACTCACATAGGATATTTGCCTCCAAAGCCCAAACTTTCAGCTGCACCCCAAATTCAGGTTTTCTTAAAGGAGAACAGACCAATTTGCTTATAGCAAAATTATTTTTTAATGTACTATTTCTGAATTGTATACATCAGTGTTGATGTTTACACATCCATTTATTGACCCAGTAGTTGCAAAAATACTATCATTGGCTCAGAAGCTCGTGAAATTTAAAAAAAAAAAAAAAAAGCCAGGAAGGTAAACCAATAGATGTTTTTGCAAGCATAATTGCTGGAGGGCAGGGTTGGTTTTTTTTCTTTGTAATTAACTGGTTATGTACACTTTTCACTAAATCCATCTGACCCACTCATCTTAAATGAAAATATTTAAGAACATGTTCAAGCTTATGGCATTACGTTCATTGTCTTCTGAAACTTTATCTTACTTTCATGATTTTTGTGGTGGTTTTTTGTTTTGTTTTGTTTTTTGAGACAAGAGTCTCACTCTGTCTCCCAGTCTGGAGTGCAGTGACAAAATACAGCTCAGTGCAGCTTTGACCTCCCAGGATCAGGCGATTCTCCCATTTCAGCCTCTCAGGTAGCTACTCTCAAGGTGCACACTACTATACCTGGCTAATTTTTTCATATTTTATTTGTAGAGACAGGATTTCGCCATGTTTCCCAGGCTGGTCTCGAACTCCTGGGCTCAAGAAATCTGCCCACCTTGCCTCCCAAAATGCTGGGATTACAGGCATGAGCACTGCACCCAGCCCACTGGTTTGTTTTTAATAACATTTTGCTTTGAGTTTTTTTTTAAGAAGAATCTTTGATACTATCATATTATTATCAAAACTGAACAAGTCTTCTCTTCCAGCCCCTCTTTTTATATAAATGTGTTTTGAAGGGTCTTTTTTCATTGAGCTGATTTTTTATTTGCCATGTGTGTCCAGTAAGATGCCAGCTATGTGAGCGATGGGTTGGCAGAGCACTCAGGTGGAGATGGAGAGGAGACCTAGGCAGCTCCTGTGGCTGAGTTACAGGTTCTCCACTGGTCCCCATGTCTCCTTGCAGGAGGAGAAATGGGGCCTCCAGCCCTCCCAAGTTCTGATATGGAAAAAAAAGCTGAGGGATTTGCACAGTGGAAGTGTATCTGGGTTTTGAAGTTCCACTTAGTTCCTGGGCCAGCTCCTCATGCTTCACATGGGGGATTCTGCTGTCCTTTATTTCAGCTGGAAAACAAACTGTTCAGTCTTGCGCCAAATGAGAAGTTCTAGGCAGTCAGGTATTTGGCAAGGTTTAAAGTATAAAGTTGAATTTCTAAGCAAGTCTGAAGAGTATGTGCAATACACAGCCTCTGATTTTATGTTGTTACATGCATTGAGGGGCTTGGTATCTTCAAATGAAGGTTTTAAAGGCAACCTGGACTAGACTATAAAACTTGACCCTCTGATACTAATCAAAAATACACAATCAACAAATGGTGTTCTTACTCCATTTTTTCACTGTTCCAATATCCCATTTTGAGAATTTATTCTTACTTTTTTAACCTAGGTCGAACTGGAAGGTACACCCTTATAGAGAAATGGAGAGATACTGAAAGACACTTAGCACCTCATGAAAATCCTATCATATCCTTAAACAAATGGGGGCAATATGCTAGTGATGTGCAGCTCATTCTACGACGAACCGGGCCATCTCTCAGTGAGCGACCCACTTCAGACAGTGTGGCTCGAATTCCTGAAAGAACTTTATACAGGCAGAGTCTGCCCCCGTTAGCTAAACTGAGGCCTCAGATTGACAAATCAATCAAAAGGAGAGAACCTAAAAGGAAATCATTAACATTTACAGGAGGTGCCAAAGGATTAATGGACATTTTTGGAAAAGGTAAAGAAACTGAGTTTAAGCAAAAGGTGCTGAATAACTGCAAAACAACGGCAGATGAGTTGAAGAAGCTGATCCGTCTGCAGACAGAGAAGCTTCAATCCATTGAGAAACAGCTGGAATCTAATGAAATAGAAATACGATTTTGGGAGCAAAAGTATAATTCCAACCTTGAAGAGGAAATTGTCCGTCTAGAACAAAAGATCAAAAGAAACGATGTAGAAATTGAGGAGGAAGAATTTTGGGAAAATGAATTACAGATTGAACAGGAAAATGAAAAACAGCTGAAGGATCAACTTCAAGAAATAAGACAGAAAATAACAGAATGTGAAAACAAATTAAAGGACTATTTGGCTCAGATCCAGACTATGGAAAGTGGTCTTGAAGCAGAAAAATTGCAACGGGAAGTTCAGGAGGCACAGGTCAATGAGGAAGAGGTTAAAGGAAAGATCGGTAAGGTGAAAGGGGAAATTGACATTCAAGGCCAGCAGAGTCTGAGGTTGGAGAATGGCATTAAAGCTGTGGAAAGATCTCTTGGACAAGCCACGAAACGCTTACAGGTAAGGACACTTTGATAAATAGGACGCTTGGCCCATTTAAAAGAATTAATATCTTCTTGGAATCTCCTTTTCATAATTGTCAGTTTTTCCTTATATTCAAAGAATTAGAAACCCAGCCTTGTTTAAAAGTTTTGTCAAATTCTTGTGACTTGTATCTGAGTGAGCTTAGATGTGAGATCAGAATAAAGGTGAGAGCAATAGCCACGCGGACCCTTCTCCATGGATGAGCCTTGTCTTAACTGTGGCCGTTGTAGCATTAGGTAATGGGATGTAATGGACGCTAATGATGAGATAGTAAATCTCGCCTTCTCCTTTCAGAGATAGGGAAACCAGAGCCAAAAGAGCTGTCCACTGATTGGTTGACCAGGATTGTTGTGGCTAGCTGACTGCTTATCTATCACTTCTCCATGTTGCCAGCCAATCCCAGCTTCTTTCCTGACACGTGAACTGCCCCCAACCTTTCTCCCCCTCTCCCACAGTACCCTCCTTTGCTTTCCTGAGAGGGGCACAGAGATTTTCTCTCTGATTTTCCTCCTTTCTAATTCACGTACAAGAAAATTTCTATTTTGCCACGTAAACTCTACTCAACTTACATTTCTTGGATACCCATTTTTGAAAAGACCCTGTGATTGTATTGCAGAAATTGCAAAGATGTATCAGTCTCTATCAGATGAGATGAAAAAGACATATAATTGATTATAATATGGCCGTTTATATTTAAATTATGATTAATAAGGTAATTAAAAATATTAAGTAATTTAAAATTCTGTTTTTAGTCAAACATGGTCACATTTCAAGTGCCCCGTAGCACATCTGGCTGCTCTGCTGGCCATGTAGACACAGAGGATTTCCACCATTGGAGGAAGTTCTGTTGTACTGTGCTGGTTTAGAGCTTACTATTCAAAGTGTAGTCCATGCCAGGCAGCTTCAGTGTACACTTGTCAGAAATTCAGAACCTACACTGAAACAAGATGCCGAAGTAGTACCTGTGTACAGTGAGGTTTGAGAAGAGCTGCTTTAGAACATCAACAGTTCCACAATCAGAGAAAGCTGAGGTCTTAGGAAGAACTGATGTGATCTCCCTTCTCTTGTCACTATCTGTAGTAAGAGAGAAAACTACCACCAAAATTTTGAAGATCAAGAATTTCTCATGCTGTAGAAGGTTGTCAGCCTCTGATTTGTCAGTATTTTACTATTGGGATTCATTTTGACCTTTAAAAAAGGTGGAAGTTTAAGTAGTTGTGTTGCTTTTGATATCACTTATAGGAAACACCAACTTATCACAGTCATTACTGGTAAATCCCTCTACCCACTGAAAAGTGTCTGATAATCAAATATTGATATATCCCCAAGTACCCCTACACTCAAATAAGTGAAGAAAACAACTGTTCACTTCTAATCTCTTCCTAACCCGTACCAAATCCTTGAGACCCACTCAGCCTGGGTAGAGCCAGGGTACTTTTATATACAGTAGAGGAAATATATACAGTAGAGGAAAGAAATAAATGAAAAGCTGTTTAAATAATAGAATGCCCTTCCTTGCTTTTGCAGCTTTTCAACTGTCCAAACTTGATCTCCTTCTTTAGGGCCCAGTAGTTCTAAGATCTTTGTCAAGGATTTAAGAATCCCATAGTGAGAATCTTGTGGGAATCTTGCTTTCCTCATGCTATAAGATAAATCTCAATAATATATCCAAGAAAATTGAAACAGCTTAGAAAAAACCAGAATTCTAAATCCATGAACCAAATTACAATTAACTTTGTAGTCATATGTTAATATGAACTGGTTAATATGTAAATTTGTGATCAGTTTAGCAAGATTGCTGTAACACAGAGATGGGTAAAAACCTGTGGGGTTTTTTTCTTTTATGTTCCAACAATGAGTTTACAGGCTGAGAATCCGGTTTTTGTTTTTGTTTTTAATGAAAGTTTATAGACATATATTTATTTCATAAGGGTGCATAATGGTTTTCCAGAGGAAAGCATTACATTTAAGAGGACAGACTAAAGAAACTATTGTTTTGCCTTGGCTTATTTCTTGGCCTATACCACAGAGTGAAAGTGACCTGTTTAGCCCACTGTATCAATATAAACCAGATTTGTTAAATGTGCTTTTATGAAAGCAGATATCCCACATTTAACCCCTGTAGCAGATAGATTGTCACTGTCTTGCACTATCCAGTAGTGAATCCTCAAATTTAAAATAATAATAATTTCCATCTAGGACAAAGAACAAGAACTGGAGCAGTTGACTAAGGAGCTGCGGCAAGTCAATCTCCAGCAGTTCATCCAGCAGACAGGGACAAAAGTTACCGTTTTGCCAGCGGAGCCCATTGAAATAGAGGCCTCACATGCAGACATTGAAAGGGGTAAGATGTTGCTAAATACGGATTATTTTCCTTTTATTCTCGCTGCTTAATTTTTTGTTTTTGTTTTTGTTTTTGTTTTTTGAGACAGTGTCTCACTCTGTCGCCCAGGCTGGAATGCCAGTGGTATAATCACAGCTTACTGCAGCCTCGGCCTCCTGGGCTCAGGTGATCCTTCTACCTCAGCCTCCTGGGAAGCCAGGGCTACAGGTGCATGCCACCACACTTGGCTGATTTTCTTTTCTTGTATTTTTTGTGGAGATGGGGTTTCACCATGTTACCCAGACTGGTCTCAAACTCCTGAGCTCAAGCGATCTGCCTCCGTCAGCTTCCCAAAGTCCTGGAATCACAGACATGAACCAGCATGCCTGGCCATCTGCTTAACATTGAATAAACTGCTTGTATTCAGTTAAAATATTACCCTAACATTTATAGATAATTTTTAAGTGGGACACTTAAAAATTCTTTTTTTTTTAAAACATATTTCCAATTTTTGGAGGAGAACTAGTAAATTTAGGTTATTTATTTACTTAGGTGAGCATGTAATCACCAAATGTCATATCATTAGTTTTAAACCGCTTCTTTATTAAAAATTTTTTTTCTGAAGTATATATGAGTCATAGTCTGTTAATTTGAATTTTTGCTTCCCTCTCTCTGTTCCTTATACCCCTTCTTTCCTTCCTTTTCTTCTAAAAGTTACTATTAATTTGTGCTGATATTTAAAAGACAATTCCAAATCTGTATATGCATATGGTGTGAACAACCAAGAAAAAGAAGCAAAAATATTCACCTTTTGTAAAGATCACTCACTGTTCAAATCACCAAAAAATAATTTATCAAATAGACTTCAACCTGAGAGGGTTTTAGCGTTTCCTCCCAGCCCAGGGCACACAGGGGATTGCAGTTATTACTCTATGCAGTTTTCTCTTTCGGGTTCTTAGGGCAGGAAGGAGTCTAATTTTTATATTGCTAGATACTCCAAGTTGACAAGTTCATCAAGTGGCTTTCTTTGTTTCCTGTTTAGAGGCAACATTCCAGTCTGGGTCCCTGAAGCGACCTGGTTCATCTCGGCAGCTCCCCAGTAATCTCCGCATTCTGCAGAATCCTATCTCATCTGGTTTTAATCCTGAAGGCATATATGTATGACATTACCTGTCTTTAGGGGGTAGACTTCACAGAGGTACCAAGGACAGTAAACTTCCTTTTGATTTGTGCCAATGATGAACAGAGGATCTATCCCACAAGCCGCTGTATGTTTTTTCTCTCCTAAATTGCATACCATTTGGAGCCATACCCTGTGCACTGATGCTAAAGAACAAAGAAACTGTGTTTCACACATCAACAGTGTTGATATTTTTGTCCAGCAGCTGTAATGCAAAGCCTTCCTTTTTATTTGTAGCATTCTGAGAGCTTTAGGAAAGTATTACATAGTGTGTGCGTGTATAAACCGTGACTTAAGTAAGAGTGAAGAGAAATTTGTGACTGGCTTAGTTTAATTTATTTCATGTAATCAATTGATGTATGAATGTTGATGTTTTAATATTTTTTATTAAGACTTATCCTGTGACAGACTTGTGTTACATAGTATGTGATTATGACTATGTGCATGTTGCCAGACTCCATCCATGCATTGCTGATTTACACTACACAAGTGTCCTAGGGTGCTCCACCATCAAAACTAACTCCAGAAGAACCCACTTGCATTCATTTTGTGAAACTGTCCTAGCCATTGCTTAATTAGGTGAAATAATTTTTTTAAAATCTGGAACTTAGTCTTTCCATTACAATATTTCCAAGTATATGTGTGGCCACATAGCATAACAGAAATTTTTCATGAGGTAAATTGTATGTATAAAACATTTGCAATGTTTCAGACACTGTTGAACAAAAAATGTAATTGTTTAGTATGTATCCATGCAGGCCTGGGGTTTCCTGATACATTATGTCTTTTGTTTCTGCCCTGCCTTATCACTTACACTCGTGGATCTTCAGAACTGATTTAACATGTAAGTTATAGATGTCTGAGGGCTGGATTGGTCCAGTTCAGGAACATTGCTTTTTAAGTGATGTATTTTAAAATAACCTGCTTCATATGTATGATCTATTGGTGTACACACCATGGGTAAGTTATTCCTCACACATAATTTACTCTGTATATTATGGACCATTGTGGTTTCTTCCAGTCACTTAGATGGAAAGGAGATTAAACTTAGGTACTTTTTAGCAAGGAAATAAAGTCAAATTCAGTATATATTTTTATTTTTAGGCTTGACTTTTACCAGACACTAATCTCCATTTGTACATATGTTGTTTTATTTGTAAAACCAAAAATGAGTCAACCCCTTTTTCATGAGTAGTGACTTAAGATTTACAAGTAATATTTAGACAGCTTGATTCAGACACCACTTAGCCATTCTTACGTTCCCTCTGGTCAGATTTGGTACAGTATAATTAAGACTTTAATCTGAAATTTAAAGTAGTTTTAATTCTGAAGAAATTACATCCTCTGTATTATTTACATGCAATAAAATAAAAGTGGATTGATACGGTAATGCTTGGTAACAATAGAGATATATGTCTTATGCATGAAGGCAACTTTGGATGTTTTAACACATTTGACTTATTTTTGGTTTAGTGAATGCTGAGAATGCTGCTTTTCTTAGGTTTCTTGTGAAAAATTTTAAGAATGGCTATGAGACTGTATAGAAGCTTCTAGAGAACTGAAAGTAATAATGCAGAGTTGCCTTTCTAGTGCAGCTTAGTGGCGGACCTCAACTGAAGATACAATTTTCTTTGGGTTCTTGGAGTTATCAGATTGATCTTGCCATTATGTTACTTTGCAAATAACCTAAGAAGTAAATGATTCTTACCCAAATAACCACAACCTGTACACATTTGCTCACAATTTATAGTAGTTATTTTCTATCTACCTACATTTAAAATTAGGATGATTAAAAATTAAAATAATTTATAGCTTTTGTGACAGTAATGATTTACATATGCTCAATATATATGCCTTATTTTTAAAAAAGTCATTCTGTATGAAGTAATTTTGTTGTTGTTCAGAGAAATCAAGATCTTATTCACAAAGAAAAACATTTTATAAATTGATCACATTTTATTTAAATCAAAATGTTAAATTGGAGGCAGTATTAAACTTTGTAATGAGAAATTACAGAGATGCCTTGGCATACCATGAAAAACACAGTCAATATCTAACTAATTATTAATTGTTATCAGAATTAACCTAATAACTTTAAAGAAGGACAAGCAGCATCCTAGCAACTTGTAGTAGTCCTGGGTTCCTAGCATAATATCACAGTTAGCCTCTCTGACAATTTTATCAGAATTTCCAAGCTGCCAAATAATCTTCATAGATCTAATTACAAGTTAAAAATAATTTCCTAGATGAGGAAAGTACAGAAATGTGAATATGATGAATACATTAAAAAGCTGTACTTTTTCTTTAGTTATATTACTTCTGGAAGCACGTATCTAAGGAATATTTTCTAACACTGAGAGGGAAAAAACTCATTTTCATAGAAACATCTGAAGATATTTTAGTATATTTTGTGATCATTTTTATCTATTGCAGATACAAATGAGTTAATAAGTGCCATATCTTGGATACATTTTGGAGGGGTGGTGGGCAATGGTATACAAAAATACCAAATATAAAATTTTCCTCTGGGGGGAATATTCAGGTTCTAAATACTAAATTAGATTACAATGTTTTGTGATTTTTTTTAAAAAAAATCATACTGCAACTTGTTTTATTGTGATTTTCTACAATTATTAGATACATTTAAAGATCTTTTTATCTTATCAAGAAATAATTTGGAATAGCATTGGTATATTTGACTCTTTGAGTGTCATCTTCAGAGAATGGCCTATAGTGTGTCGCCTATGGACATAGTATCCATAGTCCTTTTGTTGTCCTTTTGAGATATTTGGGTTTGATAACATTTGATTTTTTGTTTTGATGCAAAGGGGCTTTTTATAATATGAGACTTCAATTGGTATTAATAGGAGTTACCCATTTAATTCTCCCAGTCATCGATGAGCAATCATCAATTCCTGTAGTTCAAATTAGTCATAATCAAGAGCTACAGCAAGACTGACAGAGTAAAAACTATATAAATACAGTAAAAAGATACAATTTCTGGTGTGAAATGTGAAGTATAATAGTATATAACAAGAACATGTAAGCACTTGCTTCCACAGCATAAATGTAATTTACACCTGCATTAAAGGACAATTTTCTCTGAATAAGAGCAAAATGGTTTTTAGAGAAACAAACTGTTCATTTGAAGCCATTTCTGTGAACATCTTCCAAGGTAGAGAACTGTATTGGATTGAGGAAATAACACAGAAAAGACAAAACCTTTCGATTTCAGGCATGCAAAGTGTGTGGGCAGATGGGCAGTTCCCATTGTGCATTGCCTTTGATAAATTGAGCCTTAATTTATATGTAAATAACCATGTTGTCTTCACATCCCTCTTCTACCTAAAGTTGTCTTTATTGGTTTATATTGTATTAAATTAGCTCATAAGTATTCCTTTTATATTATGTTCATTTTTTTAAGTTGCATGTTTATACTATTTGCTACAGTATTTTTAAGTTTGGGGTGAAGGCCATCAGCTGTATCAAAAAGACAAAACAATCACTATTTATTCAGTATTGCTGCTTTACATCTCCAGAATAAGCTTTCGATGCCAGGACAGTGACTGCCTGAAAGCTGCAGGAGCTCTTTTCAATGCATTTTATATATTTTTAGAAACCAAATAAATGTAGAAAACTATTTAGTATACTAATTATTAAACCAGCAGAAATATAAAGGCAATAAAGTATATACATATATATGGGGGGAGGGGAAAGATTAAAAATAGATTTACAGCCAGACATGGTGATAGCCCTAAATGTATTTCTGAATGTTTTTCTTTATTGACCCTAGGAGGATTTGAGTTGCTGCAGCTTTAAACAGAAAATTGCCATGTTCACTAATTGTGAGCACATAAATATGCTTTTAGTACTGCTTTGCTTATGTACAAATAAATCTGTAATATGTATTATATGTAATTATTCTTTTCTTTGACTTTCATTTTAAATGTGTATTTTCTGATTATTATGAGCTGTAAAACAAAGAATCAATATTGGATATTCTCCCAAAGAATAAATTTTCAGGATTCATTGGGGCATTACAGTTGTCAGTTTGTTTTTTACGTCCTTTATATTTTTAAATACAATTTTATTTCCTTTAAAAGATGTCAAAGAGAATGGGGGCACATATCACTACATAAAATTACATCTTTCATATATACTTAAAGAATCATCTATTGCTTAAAAGGTAGCTTCATCAAAGTAAAACGGAATTAAGGAACTAATTATGCCTTTTATTTCAAAAGTGAAAGAAAAAATATCTTAATCTCTGTATTCCCAGATCTCCCTAAAACCGTAAGTGAGAGGAAGAGAACCAACCTTTTAGTCCCGACTGTGTGCCAAGTGCAATATGGGGTACCTGTCACACTTTAAACATTCATAGCCATCCAAGGAACTGCTCCCAAATCTCACAACTCCTAAGTAGCTGACACAGCATTTGCACTTAGATCTTTCAGACCTCAGGGCACTTTTCTGTATTCCATGGTACTGTATTCCATGGTAGAGATGCATGAGCTTTACAGTGCCAGTTTCTGCATTTTAACCACTTTTAATGTGGAAGTATATAAATTGTCATATTTATAGGAATATTTTTATAAGAAGTTAAATCTTTACTTAGAAATTATACATGGAGGCCGGGCATGGTGGCTCATCCCTATAATCCCAGCACTTTGGGAGGCCCAGGCAGGCAGATCATCTGAGGTCAGGAGTTCAAGACCAGTCTGGCTAACATGACGAAACCCAGTCTCTACTAAAAGTACAAAAATTAGCTGGGTGTGGTGGCGGGCACCTGTTATCCTAGCTACTCAGAAGGCTGAGGTAAGAGAATTGCTTGAACCCGGAGGTGGAGGTGGCAGTGAGCTGAGATCGTGCCACTGCACTCTAGCCTGAGCAATGAGAGAGACTGTCTCAAAAAAAAAAAATTGTGCATGGGAATAATAGTACATTATAAAAGCAAAGATAAAATGATAAACTCATTCAAAATACCAATTCTATGTCCTAGTTTGAGGGACTTTTAAAATTTTAATTATTCATCCTGTCCTCTAAAATCATGTTTTGTTAATGGCAGCGCAAGAAATAGGAACTACTGTTAAGTCTTCACTCACCGCCCACTCCACATATGTGTGCTATGTCCATTAGGAAAGACCAGTGGCGTCCTATAAAATGGGCATAAATGTGCCGGACGCATTTATGCTTTCCACAGACATTTAGTGAGCTCCTATTTTTGTCCGGACACTGGACTGAGATGTGTATATTTATTTTCCACCTCAAGGTGGTTTACAGTCTTTTTTTTTTTTGAGGCAGAGTCTCACACTGTCACCCGGGCTAGAGTGAAACGGCATGATCTCGGCTCACTGCAACCTCCACCTTCTGGGTTCAATGGATTCTTCTGCCTCAGCCTCCCAAGTACCTGGAATTACAGGCATCCACCACCATGCCCAGCTAATTTTTTTTTTTTTTTTTTAAATAGAGACAGGGTTTCACTCTGTTGGCCAGGCTGGTCTTGAACTCTTGACCTCGTGATCCGCCCACCTTGGCCTCCCACAGTGCTGGAATTATAGGCGTGAGCCACTGCACCCAGCCAGTTTACAGTCTTAATGATAGAGATGACAACTTCAGTACAACATGTTAAGAACCACTAAAGGGACAAAGATTGAGTGTCATGGAGACAAGCACATTAGGAGATGTTTACCCCAGCCCAGCATGTTGGAAGATCTGGAGAAGGTGATATAAAACAGAGGGGCTGTTTGGTGGAGCTGTAGCCAGACAAGAGCCAGGGAGGGCCAGAGAGACGGTAGGTAGGCATCTGATCATGAGGGGCCTTGATTGCCGTGGTAAGGAGTTTGGACTTTATCCTGAGAGCCACAGGCAAGTTTTACGCATGGGAATTAAATGGTTAGCATGTTAGGAAGATAATTCTGACTGGATATGTGAAGAACTGACTGGAGAAGGGTCAAGATGAGAGGCCAGAGAGACTACTTAAGAGGCGTGCAGGAGTCCAGGCCAGAGATGGTGGTACCTGAACTAAGAAAGCAGTTTATCATGTAACACATTTTTATTGAGCACCTTCTTTGAGCCAGGAAGGAAGAGAACCAAGCAGTTTATAGACATCCTAAATAGAAAATAAGAAAGATACCCCAGATGTTTCCCGCTTATCCACAGCCTTAAAGGGTGGTGGAAATGACGCTGTGGGTCTCTCAGTGAGTAGTCACAGATAATCTGTTCTTTGTGCCAGTGAGCAAGGGGTTGGCACAGGAGCAAGGAAAAAGAATAAAAACATGGAGAATAGAATATGTATTCAAGAGGTGGGCCTTCAAATGGGCTGCTTTCTCCTTGTAGAGTGTTTTTGCAGTGTTCCCTGTGAGAATGACATGGATTTGGAAGAAGTGCTCTTCTTTGCACCAGTTTAGCCATCTGAGTCTGGTCATTTAGTATGTTGGAATCCCGTTTTCCCAGCATTATACTTGACTGTGTGTTCTATATCCACTACTGTCTTTTATCTGCCATGTGTTTGTGTTCAAGCTGATAGAGGGCCTGATATGGTCCAGAATGAAGGAAGTGAAGAAGGTGAACAATACAAATTCCGTGTATGCAAAGCCAATATTTACAAGTCTCCTGCAACTGCTGGAAGTGCGAAGATCAAATAAACAAATTGGAATACTTAGTAACAAAATATTTTTAGGCATAAAGCAAATGATAGACACTTTAAGCAAAGAACAATCAGCAACAGTCACCACACAAAGGGAGGCTGAGGAGAGCAGGGAGGAGGCAGCATGTACACCAGGAACAACTCACTCAGCCAAGGGAGGGGCTCTCCAGACAAGCCCTGTGACAGTCATTGGGCACAGCCAGAAACTGCTCCTACATCACCCCACCAATGCCAGCCTACTACATCTGAACACTTCGAGGGCCACACCATCCCAGCCCACCTCGACAACCTAAAAAGGTCCTCCTTTTGATTGAGCCAAAGTAGATTTCCTTGTAATTTCTTTCTTTAGGGCCACATAGAAGAAACAATTTCCCATCAATACAACAGGACTTCAGGTATTTGGGGGACATCTACGAGGCTACATATTCCCAAATCTTTCAAATCGTGCAGTCTTCACTCTCCTCTCTCCTGAACATGCTCTACACCAATCCTGAATGTGGCAGCCAGGACTCATCACAACACCCTCTTTAAATTAGGAACGTGGCTCATTGGTAGGAGTCAGGCTAAAGCTAAACTGGTTTGGTTGGCTGCTTTTGGGAACTTCATCTTACTGGATCATTGAACTGACAGTTCATTGAAATCCACTTTTCCACATTTTCTACTGTGAAATCTTCCGTAGCTATTATGTTTGTAATTGACTTTCAGAATGCATACGCAGGATCAAACTTTGTTAAAATGCTTATCTCTAAAACCTCTGAAATAATAAAGAGGGAAGATGTGGGCTTCAATGTCAGGTCAAAATCGAGGTTAATTTTGTTGAGAGCAGAGTTCTACAGAAGCATACAGGAGGTGATAACTGGGTAAATCCGGGAAGACTCTGATGAGGAGGTGAATTGGGCTTTTGGAGAGTAAACAGGTTTGCACTGAGTCATATTTATTGAATGCCTACTGTGTAGTAGACACTGGAGATAAAGCAGTGAACCACAAAAACCAAATCCCTGCCCACGCAGAGTTCATATCCTAAAGAGGAAGACAGGTGATGAACAAAGAAGCAAAAAATTAGTATCTTCAATTGTGGTAAGAATTAGGAGAAAAAAGCACCAGAGAGGGATAGGAAGTGCTTGTGACTTCATACAGGTAGCTTGAGAAGACCTCTCTTAAAAGATGGCCTTGGAGTAAAGGCGAAGCAAGTGTGGGCAGGCCATGCAGAAATGAAGAGGAGTAATCCGGGCCACATAACCCACATCGGGCTTCAGTGAGAGAGGTTTGAGAAGCCTGGGAGGCCTCTGGAGTCCAGCTTTCTGTTTCTAAGCAACTGATTTGGAATACATAGGCCTTTTTCTGGTTGCAAGCCAGCAACCCCTTCCAAGTACTCACTTGATCAGTCTTCTCAGATCTAATACAGTACAGGAAGAAGAAATTTTAAATATATTAAACAAATGTTTAAAATCTGAATTGAATTACCCTTGATTCTTACCAAATTAAAATTAAATTCATAGGTAAGATGTCCTTCTATGAATAGACACAAATAGACACAAACTTGTTTAGTCTATTTCCCAAAATAGTAGTAACGAATAACCATCGGGTCTAAAGGTGTTTTCTTTTGCTACACATCCTCCTCCAAATGTAATAACAGCTTTAAATCTACAGATATGTATTTTTAAAATTCAGGACATTAAAGAAAAACAAGTCATTGTCAGGTACTCTTTTGTAAAGTTAAATGAATATTTCTAGAAGGCTAAAAAAAAAAAAAAAAAAATGGCTCTAACCAAAAAGGACAAAGACCCAAACTGAAGATAGTAATAGAGATCATGATTATATAGAGAAATAAATTCACCAACCTCAACTCTGTTTTGTTGTATGTTTCCTCTGTTTTATCTAGGAATATCATTCCTGTGAATATCATTCTTTCTCATAAGCAAGAGTGTAAAGATTAGATATCACACCAAAAGCTCAGGTAACAAAAGCAAAAATAAACAGATTACACTACATCAAACCCAAAAGTTTCTGCACAACAAAGGAAACAATCATTAAAATGAGAGGCAGACCTTAGATTAGGAGAAAATATTTGCAAACCATTATCTGGTAAGGATTTAATATCCAAAATATATAAGGAACTCACAGAAGTTAACAGAAAACAAATAATCCAATTAAAAATGGGCAAAGGGGCCAGGTGAGGCGGCTCTCGCCTGTAATCCCAGCACTTTGGGAGGCTGAGGCGGGTGGATCACAAGGTCCACAGATAGAGACCATCCTGGCTAACATGGTGAAACCTCATCTCTACTGAAAATGTAAAAGTTTAGCCAGGCGAGGTGGCACGCATCTGTAATCCCAGCTGCTTGGGAAGCTGAGGCAGGAGAATCGCTTGAACCTGGGAGGCAGAGGCTGCAGTGAGCCAAGATTGCACCACTGCACGCTAGCCTGGGCAACAGAGTGAGACTCCATCTCGAAAAAAAAAAAAGAGAAGAAAAAAAGACCAAATGATATGAATATATATTTTTCCAAAGAAGACATAAAAACAGCCAACAGGTGTGTGAAAAAGTGCTCAACATCACCGATCAGCAGGGAAATGCAAATCAAAGCCACAATGAGATACTACCTGTTAGGTTACACCTGCTATTATCAAAAAGATAAGAGATAGCAAGTGTTGGCAAGGGTCTGGAGAAAAGGGAACCTTTGTATACTATTGGTGGGGATGTAAATCGGTACAGCTATTGTGGAAAACAGTATATAATCTCAAAAAATTAAAACTCCCATACAACCCAGCAGCCCCTGTGCTGAATAGATACCCAAAGGAAACGGAATAATCATCTTGTAGAGATATCTGCACTCCATGTTCATTAAAGAATTATTCACAATAGCCAAGACTCAACCTCAGTGACCATCAATGGACAGAATAATTAAATTGTTTATACACACACACACACACACACACACACACACACATATTCAATTATTCAGTCTTAAAGGAGATACTGCCTGTGATAGCATGGATAAACCTGGAGAACATTATGCTGAGTGAAATAGGCCAGACAGAAAAAAATATACTTCATGGTCTCACTTATATGTGAAATTTTTAAGTCAAATACATAGAAACAGAGTAGAACAGTGGTTACCAGGACTGAAGGGATTGGAGGATAGGGAGCTATAGGGCAAAGGGTACAAACTTGCAGTTATGTAGGATGAATCCGTCTAGAGATCTAATGCACTGCAGGAAGACTTATAGTTAATTATATTGTATTACACATGGAAAATTTGCTAAGAGAGTAGATTTCAGGTGATCTTACCCCTTCCCCCACACACATATGCACAAAGGTAGCTCTGGAAGGTTGTAGATATGTTAATTTGCTTACCTATAAGCAATACGTTCATTATATGTATATCAAAACATCATGTTGCACACTTTAAATATATACCGTTTTTTTAGGAAAAAGAAATTGTCAAGACAAGTCACTTATTGTGTATTATGATGGTTAAATAAGAACAAACTGGTTCCCCATAAACAGGTTTTTAAGAACTTGCCAGTCTTCCATTGGAGCTCCATGTACCACATGGCAGAGGCAAACACTCCAGGAGAATTTGCTTAGAGGACCCTGCAAAGAGTTTATCCGCTATATTTTCTCTAAATCTTCTAAATTTATTTGGTGTCAGAGGTCCTGGCAAGAGAGAATAAGGTCTTATAGCAATGGCAATATAGCAATTCTAGTGGTTTACTTGAGAGTCAAATTGGAGAATCTGGTAGTATTCGATAAGAAATAAAGGGTTTATTTTGCTTTTGAGACATGTATTAGTCTGCTTCCACACTGTCGAAAAGATACTGTCTGAGATTGAGTAATTTATATACAAAAGAGGTTTAATTGACTGTTCCTCATGGCTAATGGGGCCTCAGGAAAACTTACAAAGGGGAGGTAGGCACTTTCTTCATAAGGAGGCGGGAGAAACAGAGAGAGAGCAAAGGGAGAAGTGCCACTTTTAAACCATCAGATCTTGCAACTACTCCTTCACTATCACAAGAACAGCACGGGGGAAACTGCCCCCCATAGTACAATCACCTCCCACCAGTCCCTCCCTTGATCTGTGGGGATTACAATTTGAGAAGAGATTTGGATGGGGACATAAAGCCAAACCGTATCATTTCACTCATGGCCCCTCCCAAATCTCATGTCCTTTTCACATTCCAAAAGCAGTCATGCCTCCCCAGCAGTCCCCCCAAAGTCTTAACTCATTCCAGCATTAACTCAAAAGTCCGCAGTCCAAAGTCTCATCTGAGACAAGTCAAGTCCCTTCTGCCTACAAGCCTGTAAAATCAAGAACAAGTTTGATACTTCCAAGATACAATGGGGGTACAGGCATTGGGTAAATGTTCCTATTCCACATTGGATAAATTGGCCAAAACAAAGGGCCACAGGCCCCACGCAAGTCCAAAACCCAGCAGGGCACTCATTAAATCTTAAAGCTCCAGGTTTTTGCTATAGTAAACTGTGCTGCAATGAACATTCATGTGCATGTGTCCTTATAGAACGATTTATAATCCTTTGGATATATACCCAGTAATGAGATTGCTGGGTCAGATGAAATTTCTATTTCTAGGTCCTTGAGGAATTGCCACACTGTCTTGTCCTTTGTAGGGACATGGATGAACCTGGAAACCATCATTCTCAGCAAACTGACACAAGAACAGAAAATCAAACACCGCATGTTCTCACTCATAGGCGGGGTGTTGAACAATGAGAACACATGGACACAGGGAGGGGAGCATCACACACTGGGGTCTGTTGGGGGGAAACAGGGGAGGGACAGTGGGGGGTGGGGAGTTGGGGGAGAGATAGCATGGGGAGAAATTCCCAGATATAGGTGATGGGGAGGAAGGCAGCAAATCACACTGCCATGTATGTACCTATGCAACAATTTTCCATGTTCTTCACATGTACCCCAAAACCTAAAATGCAATAAAAAAATATAAAAAATAAAAATAAAAATAAATCTTAAAGCTCCAAAATAATCTTCTTTGACTCCATGTCTTACTTCCAGGGCATGCTGATGCAAGGAGTAATCTCCTAATACCTTGGGCAACTCTCCCCTGTGGCTCTGCAGGGTACAGCCTTCACAGCTACTTTCACAGGTTGGTGTTGAATGCCCGCAACTTTTCCAAGCACACGGTGCAAGCTGTTGTCTACCATCCTGGGGAGTGGAGGACGGTGGCCCTCTTCTCACAGCTCCACTGGGCAGTGCCCCATTGGGGACTCTGTGGGGGCTCCAACCCCACATTTCCCCCTCTGCATTGCCCTAGTGGAGATTCTCCATGAGGGCTCTGCTCCTGCAGCAAGACTTCTGTGTGGCTGGACTGGCCTCCTCCCCTCAGGGCTCTCTCATGGTGACAGGGGTTCTTGCACATCAGACTGCATGTTGCTCTTTAGGACAGATTCTGCATGGAGAGGTCTGTGTGTCTCCAGTCCTCATACCTGCCCTCCTGGTTTTAGCTCGCACGATGAAAGGGGCAAACAAGCTCCCTTGGGCTTACCCCATGACATAACCACCTCCCATAAAGGCCTCACCTCTTAACACCATCATTTATGGGACTACGATTTCAAAAGATGAATCTGGGGTGACACAAACATTCAGATCATAGCAGTCACTATCTAACAACAGGTGGACGGGACACTTGTCTAAACAGAATTGTACTTAGGTAACAGGATCATATGAGGACAAATTTAACCAATGTCTTTTTTAGTTTTTAATTTCTTTTGTTTTGGTTTTAGCAACTCTAGATTTTTCTAGAGACTATCAACATTACCTTTCTTTGCTCTCCAGCCTCCATGCCCAGAAAGAAAAGAAGATTCTTAGGGAGTCAAGTATCTGGGCTCTTGTTACCTCTTAAGGTAGTAAATTGCTTTTTGCATGCGGGGTGGTTTTGCGTAAGTGAAGAGAATTTTGAGATAGGAGTAGACTGCCCTGCAGACAATGCTTATGTTTTAAAGATAATAAGCCAACACAAAGAAATGAATAAGCTGCATTGGACCGAAGAAGTGAGGGTTGAATAGGGAAGTAAGACACCACCTGGAGACAGAGACAGTGTTGCTCAAGACAGAGTGGATGAGGGTTGCAAAATCATTTGCACAGTGCTTCTGAGGCATCAGGGCAGCCTGAGGGTTTCCCATGCTGACCTTGCCTGGAGAGTGTGTGTGTGTGTGTGTGTGTGTGTGTGTGTGTGTACATGTGCATGCGTGCTTGTGTGGAAGTAGGGGAACAGAGCTGCTGGCTCTATCGGCTACCTTTGAATGCTTCTCCTTCAACAAGGGCTGAGAACCAGACCCCTTGCCTTTTCACCTGAATTATATTAGCTCAGGGGTTCTGTGCCATCCAAAGATGGGGACACAAGGAGAACACGAATAGTGCCAAAAATTAACCAATACTGTATTTAAGAAAAAGAATACATATAATATTTAACTTTGAGTGTTGTGGAGAGATGTATGCCTATTTCATTTAGCTTCTGCTGTACCCTCTATTGCCAGAGTTGCTTCATTTCTGACAGATTTTTATTGGAAGTGGTTTCCAATAGGTTGACTTCACATTTGTTTAAACTCCTCATTTCCTGACTCTGTCAGGTACTTTAAGAGAAAGCAAATAGTAAATTGGAAAGTAGAAAGGGGTCTGGAGGCCCAGCAGTTCTAAAGCATCTTTATTGCATAATAGCCATTGAACACTAGGCAAGGCATTGAGTCTTTCTGGGCCTTAGTTTCCACTTTTGTAAAATGAAGAGCTAAGATGAGCTCCTTTCTGTCTTTTCCAGCTCTAGCACTGCTCAATTCTTCAATATGTATTAAAGGTTTGAAAATCATGCAGATGGAGAACAGAAATCACAAACATGCCTATAACTTACATTTGTCAGTCAATTCAATCTCTTCAACGTGAAGCATTGTCCCACAGTATGGGCAGCCAAAGAAACAGAACAATGAAGAGGTACCAGACAGAAGAAAGGTCAGTAACTCCCAACACAGCTCCCTAGTGTGGGGGATCCAGTATCACCATTGTGTGACTGGACTGGCCTCCTCTCCCAACGGCTCTCTCATGGTGGCAGGGTGTTTGTGTGCATCAGGCTGCCTGCTGCTCTTAAGGACGGATCGTGCCTTGAGAGGCCTCTGTGTCTCCAATTCTCATGCCTGCCTTACTGATTTTAGCTAACACTCTTACCTAACAACCTCCCTTCCCTCCCCACCAGATTAGGTTCATCTATTAAATGCCAATAGCATTCTTTGCTTTCTCTTACACCGTGACGTAATTATACAGTGATTTTTCTGGTTATTTGATACCTATCTTTGCTATGCTGTAAGCAGCACAAGGGCAGGGATGGTGTCTATTTTGTTCACCCCTCAATTCCTAGAACCTATTACAGGTCCTGGCATATAATATGCCATCAGGTAAATTTGAATTCAATGAAAAGGCAAATGCATGAGTCCCATCTTGCATATAAGAAGACAAAGACTCTTTGCCCAAGTCTAATCACTCACAAGTGAGGCAACAGAAACAAGAATTTGTTCTCACCGGTTCCACAGCCTACCCATTCTCCATTCCTGGTGGCCGCCTCATCTGTCTCCTAGACTTCAGTCTCCTGGCAATAGCACTGGTGCTAGAGGAGGCTGAGAGGGAGAAGCAGGGACAGAGACAAGGACATATTGATGTGACCTGGTCCCTTGTAACATGTCTTTCCTGTGTTTGTTCGCCAGTGCTCAGTATACGCTTCATGAATAGGCATGTGGATCTACTCGGAAGAGACTGCCTGTTTGCAGAGGGTCTTAACATATGGCTCCATGGCCTTTTCCCCATAAAAGGAACTAGGTACTGAAGCATTCAGAACTATGACTTCTCACCTGTCATTTACCTTCATGCATGCCATGGATTCCAGTACATGAACACTCATGCTGGAGACATACGGTATGTGTATTTCTCTAGGGGACTCAATTCAGAATCACCTCTCCTTCCTGAGGCAGCAATTCCATCTCTGTCCCAGATACTTGGGCTATGTAACTTATGGCCAGCCTTTGATCCACCCATGTGAAGCTGCAGGTCCATTTCCAAAGCCCAGATGTCCTTTGCTTCCATTTCCTCTCTCTTGCCTGGAGCTACATTCCTCAACATGCACACTCCATCTGTGGCATCTGCTTCCCTCCATCTCTCTTCCATGGCCACAGCTCCCTCTTATTTGACTTTTTTTTTCGAAAATCCATAAAGCATAATATCTCTTATTTAAGATAAACAGAATAAACACATTTTTTTTGTCCAAACAAAAATTAGTTTAGCTGCCTTTCTTCAACTTACAATGTCATCAAAGCAAATTCTCAAAGATTGAATGGCTCAAAGTACTTCGTAATGATTCTTTTCCTGATTTGTTCTGTTCATCATAATTCAGAGAAAATGCATTCCTGATAGTCTTTCCTCAACCTCCATTGACCATTTATTTAGAAAAAGCTTAACGTTCTCTAAACCGGCTTGCAGTGCAGAGACTGTAGAAAGAGCTGAAAGGTTGCCTGTGTGGAGAAAATCTTTCCCTTCTGCTCAAACTGCCATGGCATTCTCCAGTTTTCTAACAGAGCAGGATTAAAGAGGGTCTCTCCCAGGATCACACACTGCACCACAGCGTGGGTTCTCTTCGCCTGGTCATCCTATGCCCTCTGGAGGAGGACTCTGTTTTGGCTCTACTGCATCAAGAGTGCCCTGAAGTTACGCTGTTTCAATCTTTACAAAATCAGAACCTGATCTTGTGACACTGTTAATATTACCTGTCATTAGCCCCAAAATTCCCATCTGTTTAAAGTTTAGGTTTTGTTTCCATGCCACTATCACTAAAAAAAAGGCTACTACACCAAGAAACCCTGGTGCTTGAAGGACTTTCAAATTTGGGGGGGGGAGAGTTCTGATAGGAATATTCATATTCTGATTTTAATTTACCTTAAGAAAAATTATTGGTATATATAATTAGTTACCTTCTTGTTTTCCTTTTGCTCCGGATTCTCTCCCCCTCAAGTCTGTATTTTTATTTGATCCCCCACATTGAAGGGAAAACATTTGGAGCAGGCTAGGTGAAAGCATAGAAAGAGCTGTGGGGGAAAATAAACCAGGCTGTAGGCCTAATTTTCTGCTACTTACTGGAGCTACTTACTACAGCAGAAAATTAGGCCTATGACCTGGTTTATTTTCCCCCACAGCTCTATGTTTTCATCTAGCCTGCCCATGAGATGTTTTTTCAAGGCCACATAGTAAGTAGCAGAAAATTAGCATGATCTGTAAAATAAAAGGGCTGGTCATGATGACATCTAAAATTTCTTCCAGTTCTGAATATTATCACTTCATGCTTACTCCTAGGTCACCCTTCCCAGTGAGTATTTACTGCTTTTTAATGTTTCTTTTCTTTTTATTTTTTTTTCTGAAACAGACACAGAAGGTACACTGCTTTTTTTTTTTTCTTTTCGTTTTTTAAGAAGTCTTAACACATTAGTGGTAGTTCTTACCATATCTTTGTGGGTTTCGAGGGTCACATTGATGTCTCTGTTTTATTTGCTGTATTCTCTTAAACAGAGACCAGTAGAGATCTTTCATGAAAGACAATGACATAGTCATTATTATTATTTTTTTTTGAGATGAAGTTTTGCTCTTGTTGCCCAGGCTGGAGTGTAATGGCGAGATCTCAGCTCACCACAACCTCCACCTCCTGGGTTCAAGCAATTCTCCTGTCTCAGTCTCCCAAGTAGCTGGGATCCCAGGCGTGTGCCACCAGGCCCAGCTAATTTTGTATTTTTAGTAGAGACGGGGTTTCACCATGCTGGCCAGACTGGTCTCAAACTCCCAACCTCAGATGATCTGGCCGCCTCGGCCTCCCAAAGTGCTGGGATTATAGGCATGAGCCACCACGTCCAGCCTATGGTCATATTTTTAAATTTCAGAAAAGTCGTTTTTCATTGTCCCCTTCCCAAATTATTTATAACTTATATAAATAGTTTTTCCACTTTGCAGACTATTTTTTCAAATTCAGCATTAGTCTCTTAACAAGGGATAATAGTTAATGATATCCTTTGTCTAACAATGAAAACATTTATTGAGTACTTGCTATGTGTTGAAAATTCTGCTAGTTGCTATGAATACAAAGACAGACAAACCCTTGACCTTGTAAACTTAGGCTAAAGGGAAATGTTCCTGTACCTTTAGAAGTTCATGTGCAGCTACCCCCTTTTATTCCTTCTCTATCCCAAAACACTGAATCTATAGTCACTGATATGAACAAATAAGTTAAGGCAAAGAACACAACCTTTGTACCTGAAATGTGGCTTCTGTTATGTACGTGTGGCAAAGAACTTAATTCTTAACATGACTGCCTCAGCTTCATGTAAGTTGCTTGTTCAGAGGTAGGGCGGTGATTGGACTACACAGTTCCAGGGTGCTTTCTAACTCTTACACATCCTGGAACTGTGTAGTCCAATCTGCACCGTTTGGACTTATAATCCATGGTTTGGAATTATAGTCCAATTATATAGTGCTTTTAATAGTTGTTAAGAGGTAGAATCTTGTTTCTTCACAAGGACCAGTAAGAACGAAGCAAAATCCACTAAAGCTTCCATCAAAGGAAAATGTATTTACATGCCCAGCCATGTCTGTTTTAGATCCATAGTGGGAGACTCATGACTAACTGGTTGAGACCACAAAATCAATGGAATGAAAACTCAGTTCATTAAAACAGGTGCATGCATTCAAAAATGAATCTCGGCCGTGCGAGGTGGCTCACGCCTGTAATCCCAGCACTTTGGGAGGTCAAGGCGGGCAGATCACCTGAGGTTGGGAGTTCGAGACTAACCTGACTAACAAGGAGAAGCCCCGCCTCTACTAAAAAATAGAAAATTAGCTGGGTCTGGTGGTAGGCACCTTTAATCCCAACTACTCGGGAGGCTGAGGCAGGAGAATCGCTTGAACCCGGGAGGCGGAGGTTGCGGTAAGCCGAGATCATGCCATTGCATGCCAGGTTGGGCAACAAGAGCAAAACTCTGTCTCAAAAAAACCAAAAAAAAGAAAAGAATCTCACATCTGGCTGTGAAGATAATCATTATCTTTCAAAAACCATGGTGAAATAAACAAAGTTAAATGAATTCACCAGAGAACTGAACCATAAGAAATGTTAAAGAAAATTCTTTAGGCAGAAGAAAATGATACCACTTAGAAATATGGATCTCCACAAAGGAATAAAGAGTTCCAGAAATGGTAGTTACAAAGATGCGTATTTCATTTGCAGATTTCATTAGCAGGTCTGAGGCAACAAATGAAGAAATGAAGAACAGAGATCTGGTAGAAACAGATAAACTGATTATTCAGAGAAGGAATAGCTGACAACTCTACACTCAAGGAAGAGAACCAGAAAGAGAAAATTTATTGAAAGATTTATTAGTAAGGGTTCTCCAGAGAAACAGAACCAATAGGATGGATGGATAGACAGACAGACAGATAGATTGACAGAGATAAATATTTGTATCTGTATCTCTAGAAGAGACCTATTAGGAGGAGTTTCTGAGACCTCCCCCAGTCTGCTGTCTGCAGGGTGGAGATCCAGAAAAGCCAGCGGTGTATATTCTAGTGTGCCTTTGGAGGTCTGAGAATCAGGAGTACTGATGGTTTAAGTCCCAGTTTGAAGAGAGGAGAGGACCAATATCTCAGCTTAAGCAGTCAGGCAGATAGCAGGAATTCTCCCTTTCTCTGTCTTTTTGTTCTACTCAGGCCCTCAACAGATTGGATGATGCCTGCCCACAGAGCGAGGACAAACTACTCAGTGCATCCAAATGCTAACTTCATCTAGAAACACCCTACAGACATTCCCAGAAATCAAGTGTACCCTATATTTGGGCACCCATAATCCAGTCAAACTGGCACATAAAATTAACCACAGAGAAGGAGGACAAAGAGGGGAGGCGAAAAGAAATCATTTATAAATTCTAACATGCTGATGTAAATCAGTCATCGAGCCAAGACAAAAGGAGGTTCAGGATACCCTTTGAGAAGGCACAGGGAGCTAAGGTACATCTTTAAAAGGTTGTTCTCTAAGTGAAGTAAAATGAAATTTTACTACCAGACTAGTCAAAACTTCAAATTGGATCTTCCACTGTTTTCTTATTATTTCAGGGATATTATCTGATCTTCCAAACCAGATGGGTCCTAGAAGCCCAGAACTTTGCCTTCTACCTTTGGATCCCTCTTCCGGTGTTCACTCAGCCCATTCCCCAAGGCTGGTACTCATAGAACAAGTGCATTTTTACTGAACCTTTCATAAATTATAAATTTTCAACTTAAAATGACTCCTCCTAGCAAGCACAGTCACATTTTTCAAAAAGCTGAGCTGAAGAAATCCTAGTACTTGTCTACTCTTAAGTACTACTGAATTTTAAATGTGAACTTAATTTTGCTTCTTGTCACGTTTATGCAAGTTTCTTTATAGCAAATATCCTTCAGTATTCTAGTCCTTTAAAACATACTTCATTAGATATAGAAAACATAATATCCACATGAACAGTGTTTATCCCCACCTCAAAATGATGGCTCTGAACTCAAAACAGAGTGCAAGTCAAGGTGCTATGGAGGCCAGGAAACCAGCACATGGCTGTAGCAACAGAATCCCATTTCAGCTATCCCTGCCTGAGCACAACAGCTGACCAGTGGCTGTTTGCTAAAAGTTCCCTCCACATTCTTCCAAAGAGCCTGAATTATACAATCCTGTTTGGAACGAATGGAAGCCCAAACAAGCAAAAACTAATTTTGTTTGTACTTTCGTGAAATGGATTTAAGTTAGGGCCAACTTCATGGGTATATAACCTGTGTAGCTGTACAGAGCCTAGAACTCAGAAAGGCCCTGTGCTTAGTTTACTACTCTGTTCTCAGCATCATGAAATGCTTAACAATATTATTTTTGAACTTGTGCTTTGTAAGTGAAGTATTATAGTACAATGGAGCATGTGTGAGCAGAAGAGATGCCTGTAACATGCCTACCTGCCACGCTTTCCCTCCTCATCTGCATACAGAATTCACAGTGTCCCAGAGCACAGAATTCCAGCGGGCCCACAGTGTAAGGGAGTTCAGTGACACTCAAAGTACATAAAGGAGGCATGTTGTATCTAGAGCTGAGCAAGAGAGAACACTGAGAGGCCACTCTTGCCTTTTGAACCACAACCTGCTTTTAACACACATAAAAATAATGGTATTCTCAGAAATTGTATCACATCTTTTCTTCCTCAGCCAACCACTTAGGCTGAAAATTTTGACATGGAAGGAAAGCAAAAGATAGGGCAACCCACAGTCCCTTTACCTTTCAGTCTTTCCTTACTCATCAGCGTGCCAAAGATTGACAGTGTTGGTTGAATATGCACGAATCAAGAAGTGACATAAAAACAAAGCAGTTTTGTCCAGCATTTTCACTGTTTTGGTAAGAATGAAATACACATGCATGTATGAGCTATGAAATTCAAATTGTGTAATTTTGGTAATTCCAAAGCACAAAGTATATGTGTACATAAAGAAAGTTACATTTGCTCTTGTATTTATGCTTACAGGCTTTGCACATCATTAAGATAAATGGTGGCAGGTGCTTGTAATCCCAGCTGCTCTGGAGGGTGAGACAGGAGAATTGCTTGAACCTGGGAGATGGAAGTTGTAGTGAGCCAAGATCACACCATTGCACTCCAGCAGCCCCGGCGACAGTCTGAGACTCTGTCACAAATATATATTTTCTTTAGAATGGCATTAAATAGCAAAATTTAAAACCCCATTACTAGTCAGGAGAGAGACTATAGAAGAAAGGAAAAGGTGTTTTAGTATTTTTAGTGGCATTTTTTTCTTGTTTGTGGAACAAACGGCAACACATTTTTCATCTAGTGCTGGGTCCTGCAAATTTTGTAGCCAGCTGGTAGGTGAGAAAAGCAGAAAGTATGAGAAAATTAAACTTGAAGCAATGAAAGAAAAACATTAAACGACTATTTCTGCAAGGAGTCAGCAAAAGTGTTCTAACTATTCATTCTGAAAGAATGATATACTGCAACTTTCTCAATTACCTCTATCATTTAAACAAAGCACTTTAATTTACTTCCCATTCACTGAGCCCTGGGGGGTAGGGAGAGTCCCTGGTTATTTCAAGAATCCAATGTCTGCAGTAACAATGAGTATTACACTAGGGGGCAGCAGCTACCGTCCATCCACCCTTCCAGGGCTCCAAAGCTGCCGCCTTAGGTGAACCCCTTCTTGAAAAGATCCTGAGAAAATGAAGGGAAACACATTACCTAAGAAGTTTTCTTTTTGTCTTTATATTAATTTCCTTTGCTGCATTGTTTCTGAAAGAGAATGGGCTGCTTGCTCCAAAGACTTAGGTGCTTCTTTGCCAATAAAGAAATGGCAATGAACACATTTTGTGTGCTCACACTCCATGGCTCATTTCTGAAGTGAGAAAGTAACATGGTCTGAAGGATGTTTTTAAACTTAGTTTCTCTGTACAGTTTAGTAGTAATTGGTAATTTTTATCTACTGTGGATTTGATCAAAAGGAACAACTCATTTCGCTGAGGACACTAAGCTATCGAGTACTACCAAGTTTTAATTTTGTAATTCATGAAGAGTACAGATTTTAGAGAAAAACTGCTGAGTCAAGGGATTACTCAATCATTACAAATCCACACTCACTCAGCTTGGCTTGAATTATTAAAGAATCAGGATGTCCTAACTATGAACAAGAACCCAGAAGTCCAGACTTTATTAAAAAAAAAAAAGTGTGTCTGAAGGTGGGTATATTTGCAAAGATGTGGAGAGTTATTCAGTTTGTACTAAGGTAAGAATAGCATTGTCTTACAACTGAGTTGGCTCAAATACAGCTTGCAATATAGCATTCATTTGTTCCAACACAGTTTTCCAAATACAAATTTAATGAAAGATAGACTGAAAGTTCCATTAAATAATATGCTAAGAAACCACTGTTGTGAATTCCAGACTCTCTGGCAAAATTTCATTAAGAAGTTCCTTTTATCCCAGTTTACTATAGACCTTCAGGGTGGTGGCTCTCAATTGAGACAGTTCCATCTACTAGAGGGCATTTGAAATTTTGCAGGGGTGTTTTCAGTGGTCTCAGTGCTTAGAGGAACAACTTCCTTTTAAGATGGTGAAAAAACAATAGCAAGAAAACAAGCAAACAAAAAGTTTACAAATGGGTCAAGAACCTGAACAGACATTTCTCAAAAGATAACATACAAATGGCCAATAGGTTCATGAAGAAATGCTCAATAGCACTAATCATTAAGAAAATGCAAATTAAAACCTGAGTACGATGTGAGTACATCACATTGTACCCCATAAATGTATAAAATATGATTTGTCAATTAAAATAATGTTATTTTTTAAAAAATGCTGAAGAGAGCCAGGGATGTCAAACATATTACAGTGCATAGGTCAAAAACAGACAATGAAAAATTACTGTCCTATCTCTCACAATGTTTAATGCCTCATCTGTTTTACATATAAGCATAAATTGTTTTTAGCATGGTTTTCTTTTGCCTTTTTTGTTTTTAAAGACAAGATCTCATGCTCAGGCTGGAGTGCAGTGGCATGGTCATGGCTCACTGCAGCCTTGAACTCCTGGGCTTAAGCAATCCTCCCACCTCAGCCTCCCAAAGTGCTGGAATTACAGGTGCATGCTACCATGCACAGCCCTAGCATCATTTTAATAAAATTGAGTGTTCAAAGAATACAACTACCAGTTAAGTTAAGGGGAGATTATGCTTTATTTAATTCAGAACTTTACCCAGGGCTGTTAACTATCTTTAAAGTTCATGTTACAGGAACATCTTAATTTCCGGAACTGAGTCACCAATAGAATAAATTGGTAACAATCTGTATTTGTAGCTCTTGACTCATGGTGGTTCTAAGTATACATTTAAATATATTTTTTAGTCTTTAGTCAAAGTATCAAATATGAAAAGAAGAGTCAACTTGAAGATTTTCCTGAATCTCTTAAATGCCAACATATTATCAGTATAAGCACCTATTTCATTACATTTTATAGACAGCTATCATCTGTGCATTTCCATACCTAAATACATATAATTCCTTTTATTTCTCCTTTATATCAAAGTTAAGGCATTATGTTATTTTTAAAATATTGTTATTGATATATAATAGTTATGTATTTTTTTAAATTAATGTGCACTATGGACTATATTTTCTATAAATTTCATTTTAAGCTAGTAAAGGAGCATAAGAAAATACGTCATAAAAGATGAGCTTTAGGTCTCATCAGCTTGAGAACCAAGACTCTAAGGGTCTCTCTTTTGTTTGTGAATTGCTCACTATTCCTCCTTTTCCTACCCACCCTCCCACTTGAAAGAAGGAAATGGTCAGTAATAAGAAATTATTAGTAGCTAGAAGCATGAAGTAAATTTTATTCTGGGGTAAGAATTTTCTTTAAAAGACAGTTGTAAGCTGAGCATTCTTATGTGATGTGGATATAAATATAGGATTGTCAGAAGTTCATATTAATTATTTCATTCGTTGTGTATTACTATGTACCTACGAGGTGTAAAGCATTTTGCTATTAAATGGATGGTGTCTAAAAAGCACCAAAATCATTGCTACACTAAAGAATATCTCTGGGGGAACAAATGGATATTACAACAGGCAACGAGACAAGTGACTGAGTGAACTGTTCAACTAGATATTTTGGAAGCATCTAATTTGTCACCCATATTGGTCCCAAAAGCCAATCAGGTACCAAAAGCCAAATTAGAGTAGATATGAAAGGGAAAAAAATGCTAAAACTTTACAAAACAATGTTCATATTAGGGGGCAAATACAATAAATGAAATGGTGAGACTCTATTTCTGACCCAAATATATATTTTTTAGAATCAGGATTATATCACTGTTAGATTAGTACAGTTTTAAAAGGTCTTTTGCGTAACTGTTTGCAAAGAAATTCTTCATAGTAAAATTAGTAACAGAAAGAAATGGTCTTCTACTGTTATTAGAAACAAATTAATATTATTGCAGATATCTCCCTGTCCCCAGCTTTTGCAATAACAAAAGGCAAAATAGCCTAGTGAAGGGTGGCTGTATGACTAGGAGCATGTTGCTTAACCTCTGAGCACCTAGGTTTTTTATATGATAATACTTGCCTCATAAATTAAATGAATTAGCAGTTGTTATATGCTTAAAACCCTGCTCAGCATACTAGAAGCACAAAGCAAATAATAGCCATGATCATATCTCTTTTCCATACCAGAAGCATGAAAACTGCTCATGGGAACTATTGCCTAATGTTGGAAGGGTGGGCTTGACCTGACCAGACAGTCAAATGCTTTGCTTAGTGCATTTGTGCTCCAAATGCAGGAGACGCCAACCAGTCCTGGTGTAATTAAGAGTGTTTGACAGCTGGGCAATCCTAGGATGTTCCTAACTAAGTGATAATTGAAGATCTGTGTGGATTTTAAATACAGGTTGTTACCCAGCAACAGACTGAAGTTTCTGAAGAAATTCTGAATCATTTCATGAGTAAAGCAACTTCCTGATAGATAGCTACTGACTCTGACCACAGTGAACCCAAGAACTCATTATCCTCTCACCCAGAAAAAAAAAAAAATGAAGGTGAGCACTGATGAGGTGGCAAGATGCCAAAAAAACTGGTTTTACAACCTATCGGGTAAGTGAACAAGTGGTGGCTAAAGGTTGGTCACCTTATCTGGAAAGAGTAGGAAGATCAGGTCCACTGTGTTTTTGCAGGGAGCATTAGCACAGCATGAGAATGCAGCTCTACAGTCAAAGAAAGAGCCCTAATGCCACTGGGGCATGCTGGCCCATTATGCCGAACAGAAACTACACCTGTCTGCCTTCCTTCTAGTCTCTCCAGAGTATGTTGCACGACCACTGAACTCACCCAAAAAGACATGCAGGAGGTCTTAGAGTATGTCATTTAATGCTTGTAACTGTCCTACAAAGATGCTCCTCTTATTAAAATCATCCTCTTTACAGATAAGGAAACAAATTTAGAGAAGTAAGTTGCTTAATGTCACAAAGCTGATGAGTGAGACTCATGAGCCAGGCTGTCTCATTTCTGATTTCACGCTCTCGATGAGATTGCCTTCTAGGAACCAATTACAACTAATGTCTATTTAGGACTTTAACATTCACCAAGCTCAGAACCCCACGACACTGTAAGGTGGACCTTATCTTATCACCATCCCCATTCTATAGATAGAGGAAACAGACAAAAAGATGTATGTGGTTTTCCCACATTTATGCAATTAGGTGGTAGAGCTAGGATTTGAACCCTTGGTCTTTTGCACCTAAGTAGAATTTACAATAGGAACACTCAAGCAGAATGGGGTGAGTTATACTGAGCACAGAGCTTAAGAGGGCAGAGTTCTGTGGTCAGAACCTTAGCTTATTTTTGCCTTTGCTTTGTCTGCACAGACAATGCTTTTACATGAATACAATTACCTGATGATGACTTGCAATTTGTACATTCTGAATACATTACTTTTCTCTAGGTGACATGTAGGATTTGTATAATCTAGATATGTCTTCTCTGTTGAAGATAAATATTGGAGACAGCACAATTGGATTTAAGCAATATCCTCAAATTAACATGTCAAGTGTACTTAGCTGCACTTGGAAATCCTTCCAGGTTTAATAAGGAAATACTACTGGTCCAAGAGGAGATCACAGGATGAGAATCTTCCATCCTCTTTGTTATAGCGTGAATGTTTGTTCCCCCACCCCCAAATTCATACGTTGAAATTGAATTCCCAATGTAATAGTATTTAAATGTGGGTCCTTTGGGAGCTAATAAGGTCATGAGGGTGGAGCCCTCATGAATGGGATTAGTGCCCTGATAAGAAGTCCCAGAGAACTAATGAACCCTCTTCTGCCATATTGCCATATGAGGATACAAGGAGAAGTCAGCAGTCTGCAACTGGCAGAGGAACTTCACCAAGAACCCAAGCCTGCTGACATTCTCATTTTGGACTCCCCAACCTCTGGAACTGTGAGAAATTAGAATTTGTTGTTTAAGCCATCCAGTTTACGGTATTTCACTATATCCCCCTGAGCGGAATAAAATAGTCCTAGAGGACAGACATCTCTGCATTTTGGGGAAAACATTATTTGCAGATTTATTCCACTACTTTTATCTAATGGCCTGTTGCTTATTATGGATTTCAGCAGGTCTGATGATGACAGAGTAGCTGAATCTATAGGAAATTGTGCAGTGTAAGAAAGGAAATAACCTATACAGATCCCTGCCAAAGTTTATTCTACTGTTGGTCTTGAGACACTGGGTTGCCTGGTATCATAACCCTGGCCAGCAATCATGAGGAAGTTATGAGCACTCAGTTGATGTCTGCAGTCACATAAAGGCCCCAATTACTAAAGGAAGAAGAGTGTTACTGAGATCAGTTACTTCACACCCATTTTACCATATCGTGTCACCCACAGGGTACTAAATGTATCTATCTAGGAGATCATATTTCCAGTTATAAAACATGATAAAATGTTTCATCAATTCATCCCTTTGGGCTTACTTTTAAAATTTATTTAAGTTTCTCTGTTAATTTACTATAAATGCTTAATAAATTCAAAGTATATTATTATTATCATGAGCTAACACTTCCTCCAAACTATTTTCAACCAATGAAGTAAAGGATAATGGAATGCTTTTCTCGGGTGCATGATACATAGTCAATGCCACCAAATGTTACCAAGTTCCAATATTAGAGACATAAAAAATGTAGAAAGGCCGTTCATTTTATGAGGGGGATGGATAAGTGAATGAATCTTTAAAATATTTACTGGATGCTAGACATGGTCTTAGGTACTGGGGTACTCAAATACCATCATTCTCAGCAAACAGACACAAGAACAGAAAATCAAACACCGCATGTTCTCACTCATAGGCGGGTGTGAACAATGAGAACACATGGACACAGGGGAGGGGGAGCATTACACACTGGGGTCTGTGGGGGAGAAATAGGGGGAGGGACAGTGGGGGGTGGGAAGCTGGGGAGGGATAACATGGGGAGAAATGCAGATATAGGTGATAGGGAAGAAGGAAGCAAATCACACTGCCATGTGTGTACCTATGTAACAATCGTACATGTTCTTCACATGTACCCCAAAACCTAAAATGCAATAAAAAAAATAATTAGCCAGGACTCAATACCCATTGACATCAATTTCAAGAACAGGAAAAATAAATGTAAGTACATGAGAAATATTCCACTTGGGGACTTTGTGGACAACACAAAAATACAAATAAGGAGACATTCTTTTCATCCTATTCTGGTTCAATTACTTTGTTCTCTGTACTAGCTGGAGAGCACATATTCTCCCACCATGAGAGAAAGCGGGGCTGGGGGTTGGGGGTGGTCATTCAACCTAAACCAATCACATGTGCTTTGGGCAGTCAATATTAAGACAAATCACATCCAGTTTACTATAGACTCAGGTAAAATAGAAGGAAAATATTCCCTGAAATGTAGCTTCTGATGCTTGGTAACAGTGCTTTGGAGCTTGACAGATGTAGAGACAGCCAATCACCTTTACATCTGCCAAAATATGTATTCTACAACAGCTAGAAAGATAAAATATCTTAAAACCACAACGTGAGGAGTTGAATATTGAAAATTCCATACGTTTTGCAGGTCACGCGAAATCCTATGAGAAAAACCAGCACATGAGGGTTCTTGTTACAACTAACTTTCAGGAAAGGAATCCTAATCTCTGAAAGGCAGGTATAAGAAAGATTACTGGTTATAAAGGAATATAGTCACGGTATCCTTCAAAATGGGCAGAGCCACAGCAAGCCACAGACTTCATCAGGTCTGATAACCAGCTCCTGGAAATGGGTGATTTGTATATGGTTGGTCAGGCCAACCGTATGAGAGTTGGCCCTCCTGGTGAAGTGGCCAAACAAACAAGGATGCTTCAAATCTGCCATTCGAGAGAACAAAGTTGGACAGTTGGGGACAGGATTTAGGGCTGAGCACCTAACTTCTCAATCAGATAAAGGGCAAGGTGGTTCTCCTCCTCCCAGCTTGGGTAGGAAGTGCAGTCAGTCTGAGTTCACAACAGAGAAGGCAAATCCGCCTGTTGTGATGTCTTCTCCTACAAATCTATTCCTTGCTCACTCTATCGTAGGCATACTGGCCTCCTTACTGTTCCTTGGATGTGCCACGCATGCTCCTACAAGGGCCTTTGCACTTGGTGTTCTCTGTGCCAGGCACGCTTTTCCCCCTGATTTCCTCATGGCCCCCTTTCTCACTTCCTTCAAGTCTTTCCTACTATCTCAGTGAGGCCTACTGTATTCGTTTTTGATTGAAGCCATAACAAATAACCACAGCTTACTGGTTTAGTACATATAGGGTGAATTCCCATATACCCTTCATGTGGCATAAGACAATACAGATTCATTTTCTTATAATTCTGTAGGTCAGAGAGTCAGAGTGGGCCATATCACACTAAAGTCGAGATGACTATAAAATCGAAGGAGACAGTCTGTGTTCCCTTCTGAGGGCTCTAGGGGGAGGCTCCCTTGTAGGACAGAGGTCTCTGTTTCCTTTCTGTCAGCTGAAAGCTGCTCCTGGTTTCTAGACTTCCTGCAATCCTTAGTGCTGGCCTCCTGCCTCCATCTTCAAAGCCAAGCATGTGGAGTCCCTCTCACACTTCAAGGCTTTTCTCTTTCTTCTTCCTTCTTCAAATGTTATGAATGGCATTTATTTAGTAACACTGACATTTGTATTAAAGTGGGACTACACATTGAAAAAAAATCACTGCATTATAAAAATTTCTCTGGACTCTAAAATTGGAATAAAATTTATAAACACATATCCTCACTTCTTTAGAGATAGATGCTTCTTATCTAGGTAGAAAGAAAATGAAATGGCTAATATTTACTTAATTTGAAAAGGTATCTAAGGAAAGGTATATTAAGGACACTCAGTTTTTAATCTGGGTTATACATTTTTTCGTTTTGTAGTTTTGAGACAGAGTTGCCCAGGCTGGAGTACAGTGGCATGATCTCAGCTCACTGCAACCTCTGCCTCTCATGTTCAAGCGATTCTCCTGGCTCAGCCTCCTGAGTAACTGGGATTACAAGTGGTTGCCGCCATGCCAAGTTAATTTTTGATTTTTAGTAAAGATGGGGTTTCACCATGTTGGCCAGGCTGGTGACCCCAAGTGATCCACCCACCTTGGCCTCCAAAGTGCTGGGATTATAGGCATGAGCCACCGAGCCTGGCCAAATTGGGTTATAAATTGTGAGTGAGAAAACCACAGAGGTGAGGCACCCTCGAATCACTTAATATCAATGGGTACATGATACCCACCTAACTTACCACTGGTGATATTAACCGTGATCACTTGGTTAATATCATTTGGTTAAAGTGGTGTCTGTCAACTTTCTCCACTGTAAAGTTGCTATTTTTTTCTTTCCATACTCTAATCTTTAGAAATGAATCATTAAGTTCAGTCCACATTCAAGGGGATGCTTCATTTATTACTATTTCAAAAAAAAAAGTATAGAAAAGTTACAAAAATTCTTTAATGAATTCCCATATACATTTCATCCAGATTCACCACTGATAACATTTTCCATATGTGGTTTGTCAAGATCTCTCCTGCTTCTTCTACAAATATACATATTATTGCTATTCATATGATTATTTGGACTGAGACATTTGAGAGTAAGTTGAAAATATCATAATCTTTTATCCCATATACTTCATCATGTATACCCTAAGAACAAGAAATTCTTTCATCTTCACAGTACAGTGACCAATTTCAGGTAACTTAACATTAATATTATTATCCAATATAGAGACCAGCACTTCCACTTTTGTCTTTGATGGAGTATCTGGTACTAGCCCTCTTGCCTTAACTGTAAAACTGGATGAAATATCAAAGGCAAGTGTTTTCAGACACTGGAGAACAAGCAACACGAGGCAGAGTAGGCGATGCAAGGCTGCAATCAATCCCTGAAGGCAGGGAAACCTAAGAGGTGAACCTCATGATGAGCCTGGCTCCCTGCCTAGGGAAATTTTCCTGACTGCAGAGTAGTGATCCAGAATCCAAGCAGAGTACAGCAGTCCCTCTGAACTGAGGAGAAAGAGATCAGAGGTTGGGGCAGCCAAAGTGCCAGAATCCGGAAGGCAGGGCCCCAGGGAGATGAGAGCTGTGCAGGTTACATAAATAAAATCATGAGTTCATACTAATACCTCCACTTCCAATCTAATAGCACTAGACTTTCCCTAGCCTTCCCCCAGCCCATATTTCTGGCTCCCTTTCAGAAGCTCAGTTTGAGAGCAGATTGGCAAAGTCATCATTTCCACTGTCCAGTTTCCTAGCCAAAGGAAAAACTGCCAGTGATAAGGTGTGTAAAAGGAGGGACTTGGACCAAGAATCATTGGCATGAAACCCAGAGAATCAATGATACAAAACTCAGAAAATAACAGATTTGGTGAGAGAGTGCACCGAGCATAAATAAAAATGTAGGGGGTAGACAACAGCATATTTGCCTTCTAAATTCCCAGTTATTTAGTTGTAGTGTGTTTTTAAATTGACTCACTTACTACCTCTTACCACAGCTCCTTCCTTTCCAAGTTCTGTATTTTGATTCCTTTCTTTGTTGTCTGCTGTCCATCTTTCAGTAACTTTTTCAAGAAAGGTTCATGGATTTGGTTTCCTTTGGTTCCATGATTATCACCTTGGCCACATATTGTAATGAACTTGAGAACTTCTGAAAATCTACTGACTTTTGGGCATCATCCCAGACCAATTCAGTCAGGTTCTCTGAGGGTAAGATTCATGCAACAGTATTAAAAAAAACTCTTCAAGTGAGTCTAATATGCAAATGAATATCTCTAATCTGAAAGAAATTATACAAACAGGCTCTCTTAGGGGGGAAAAGAAAGACCAAAGAAAGTTGCAAGAGAAGTTCAAAAACACAGGGTTGACTTGAGAATGTTAGTTTGTTGCCTTTATACTAAAGGGACTCCTTGGTTTTTGAAAAAATTGCATCACATTTTTCTTTCTCTCACAACTATATAAATTGGTGCGTTTCAAATTTTAATGTGCATTGGTCCATTGGAATCATCTTTGCATCTGGTCAAAATGCAGATTCTGATTCAGTAGATCTGGAATGGCAACTGAGATTCTGCATTTCTAATAAGTTCACAGGTGATGCCAATACTGCTGGTTCATGGACCACACTTTTGAGTAGCAATGGTATAAACCCTGCTCCTCTGTCTCCTGTAACGAGAATTGCTATGGAGGAATCTGGGGCTACCTGAACATAGCCATTGTTTCCCATATGAGTGGCTTGCTTCTTTTTTTTTTTGGACGTTAATATGACTTTCTTCTTATCTTTGAAATTCAGATGCAGTTAGATTATATGTGTTAAGGCATAAAATAAAGATTGCCACATTGATATTGCATGTGCCTCTGAACCCTTTTTGTTCTTGTATCTGTGAGGCCTAACTCCACAAGACTTTCAGTTCTTCCTGAGAACTTTTCATAGTATTGACAGGACGCCTGGCCTACCTAGTGACTGAGATTCTGATTTCCTTATTTATGCATTTGTTACAATCAAATGGGTTTGTTCTTTGCAAACAAAAAATTAAAGACTATAGATTTTAAACCAGACAATATAAGAATAAAGACTGCATGGAATGCTGTGTCAAAGAAAAAAGGGTAAAAAAAAAGAAAGGAAGAAAAAATAAAAGATTAGAATGTGATGCTAAATGATGCTAGAATACTTTAAACCAAGTAAAAGCTGTAAATTAAGAAATAAGAATAAGAAAATTTTAAACAAATAGGCAAAATTTTAAACGAAGAAAATTATTTTAAAAAGTCCTAATAAAACAGAAGTATAAGATGAGCTATAAGATCAGTGGAATAAAGGTTGGAGCAAGAAGATAAATTTAAAAAGAAAATCAGAAGGTTAAAAGCATGAAGGTCAAAGTTAAAAATGAGGTCAGTTATGAAATAATTTAAAACAGATATTCTAAGTAAAGGTTGAAAGCCAACAGGGTAAAAAGGTAAGATATAAAATAGGATATGAGATACTTTAATCCTACGTGACAGTTGGATTAAAGATAAAAATAATCAGATGATTTATATGGATGTTAAAATATCATCAAAACACACAAAAAAATTTAACTTAGAAGAAAAAAGAAGAGAAAACATACAAGGAGTAAGAGGGCTTGGTGCTTATCTGTCTTTCCCCCAATCTTTTAATGGAGTAGTGGTGTCTTAATGGGGGGAATAACCCAAGAGGACAGACAGCAATGTGACACCTTGGTCATGGAGGCTCCCCCTTGATCCCCCTCAGCAAGTACCAGAAGGCCAGCCTCAGTAGCAGTAACCAGAGAAGACAGATAGGAGGTTTCATACAGCAAACTCACAGCTGGATAGCACCAACCTGACCCAGGAGAAACTCCCTGGCCTGCCAGTTACATTCCTTCCTGGATTATCTCCTCCAAATTTAGCCCACACCCAGAGTCAGGGAAACTACCCTCTCTAGATCAATAACCTATGAAAACTCAGGTTTCAACAGTTGTCTCATGTCTCTAGAAAGTTTAAGGACTGGCCCAGCCTCCAGATTTTCTAAAAAGGTATTTATTTAATAAATGTTTATTGATCCTCTCCCCCTGTCCCAGGCAGTGTACTAGACTCCAGGAATGCAATGATGAATGAACAACAGAGCTGTCTTAACAGAGGTCCAGACTTGCTACATGCAACAGATAGGGATGTTTTAACAGGTAGTTTGAATGCATCACTAATGGCACAAATGGAAGCGTTGGCTTTGAGCAAGAGAAGGGTCACGTTTCTTCTGCACCTGGAAGGGAAGCGAGGACATGGGAGGAGAAAAGTAAGGAAGGTTGAAAGTTGGGGGACAGCATGACCGTTCCAGAATTTTCTTGGTGAAATAGGGGTTTTCCTGAGAGAGAGGAGTCTGGACATAAGCCGAGGTCTTGAGGTAAGTGGGAGAGAGAGATCTGGGAGGGTCATAAAGGAAATTTGAGAAGGAGCTAGGAACAAGTAAACAGTCTGACAGACAGCAGTGCAGGCCAAGCAAAGGCTGGAGGTGGTGCCAATCTGCCTGACAGGAGTGTTAGGGCCTCCAGGTGCTGGAGACATACACAATTAATTACAATACAATGTGAAGAGTCTCAGTGTGACAGGATAATTTATTGAGACATCACGGTGTTTGTTCTCCTTGCATTTTCTCCCTCACTCATTTTCAAGAATGGCTCTGGGGCTAGTTACATCAGGGGAGTTTTGAAGAAAACCTCCTGCCAGGCCTTTTATTTTTTTCTTTTTTTTAAAGCAGAGGTCTCAAAGCAGACTTCTCCAGATTGAATAATACTTTTACAGATAGGTTTCATTTGTAATGAATAGTGTTTTGAAGTTTTCAAAAATAGTTGCCAACATTTTAAAAGTAGATTTCGCATAAAATCTAGATTTCAGCTTTTCCTGGAAAAATCAGATGACCTTGCAATACTGGGCCTATATTTTCACCGGGCTACAATTGCTTGGAGCTGAGTAATGTCTGTCCCTTTTAAAGGAGGCACAACCTCCAGTTTGCTCTGGTCCCTACCATTTTCTCTGCCAACACCATTCATTCAGGTTAGCTGCCTGGTCTCTGCAGCCCCTCTCTAAATAAAGCCGGAGATTATGTTTGGGGGAAGGAGTAGAGACAGAAGCCATAAACAGTAAGGCACAGGTGTGCAGTTCCTTGGGCGTGGGAAAGCCCAGGAGGGGGAATAGGGACACAATGCCCCTAAGGCCTGGAGCTTCCAGCATTAGCAAAGACTCCTACCCAGAAAGTGGACGAGATGGTAAGGATACCAAGCAGCAGGCTCTGACACTGACAATTATCTAGGGCAGTCTGAGAATGAAGGGGTCCTTTCCCTGGTTCCTGAAATCCTGGGTCCTTGTGAAAATTCTAAAGAGGGTTTGGGGAGGGGAGGGGGGCAGGAGAGTCCACAATGACTCTCCAATCATTTTCCAACAGCCCTTGGGCAGGTGGCGTGAAGTCAGACTTACTGAGAGAAAATAAGAATATGCATCACTTCTTGCACATGCACATTTGTAGAATACGATGTTAAACATCAAAATGGAGATTTAAAGAAAGGGCTAAGAGCAAAGAAGTGGGTGAGGTTAAGTTTTGACTAAAATAGTTATGGAAGTTTTCACAGAGGAGGTGCAATTTGAGCTTAGTTTTGAAGGATGAGTAGGAGGTATCCAAATGTAAGTTAATCTACCTGAAGACAAACATTTGAGCGTGCAAAGCATATTCAGGGAACTTGCAGTAGTTCAGTGCAACTAGGCCATTAGATGCCCATCTTTCCGTTGGGGGAAACAGGACAAAGGAGGAAATGGAAGAGAGTGAAACCAGAAGGGAAGGTTTAAGCCTTCAGTCTTCATGACTGCATGAAGGGAGTCCCTGACTATGCTTCAGTATGCGTTCTGTGTTTAGAAAGTTAGTTGGCTGGGCACAGTGGCTCATGCCTGTAATCACAGCACTTTGGGAGTTCGAGGTGGATGGATCCCGAGGTCAGGAGTTCAAGACCAGCCTGGCCAACATGGTGAAACCCCCGTCTCTCCTAAAAATACAAAAATTAGCCAAGTGTGTTGGCATGTGCCTATAATCCCAGCTACTTGGGAGCCTGAGGCAGGAGAATTGCTTGAACCCGGGAGGTGGAGGTTGCGAGATCATGCCATTGCACTTCAGCTCTGGGCGACAGAGCAAGACTCCATCTGGGGGGGTGGGGGAGAAGAAAGTTAATTGTGCTGGCTGTGTGGTCAATGCTTGGGGAAAGGAAGATTGGACAAAGGCCGTTCAGTAGGCTCTTGCGACAGTCCAGGTGAGAGTTGATAAGGGTTTGAACTAGAACAGTCACTGTGGGAATGGAAAGGAAGGTTTGGATTTTGATAGTCATTTATTGAGTACTTAGTGTGTGCCATGCATTGTGCTAGGTGCTGAGATTACACAAATAACTACTAAGCCTTGAGTTGAAGAAGCTTATTGATTAAGGGACAAAGGTTACCACACGTGGTAGAGCCTAGAGCTGAGGCAGCTGAGACTGTCAAGACTGAGGCAGCTGAGACTGTGGTAACAAAGGTTACCACACCTGCCTAGAGCTGAGGCAGCTGAGACTGTCAAGCCTTAGTCACATGCGTTGTGAATTCCATCATGGGTCACAGTCAGAGGATCTGTTTCTACGCAGGGGTTGGGGCCATCTGAGAGGTGAGAAACAAGAAACTCACTTTGTCCTCTACAGGGCTATTACAGCTATTCTTGCTGGCTAAAGGGATCAAATAATCAAAATCTTTAATTTTCAATTTTACAGAAGGAACTCCACTAGATGAGCAATTTTTTAGACATAGTAACTTAGAATCATTTGGACTAAGGTGAAATTTAATTAACTCTATTGTTAAGGGAATTCCATTAATGCTTCATCACTGTTTCCAATAAGCTTCCAAATCAGGCTGAATCTTTTCCCATTTGCAGGTATAAGTTGTTCACGGCCTTTGCCTCCTTACCACTACTGACTTCTCTATATAGTTTATTCTTTGAATCATACAGTACCTGGAACATAGCAGGTGTTCAGTAGAGTGGAAGAAATGGATTCATAACTCACAACGTGATGCTTTGAGAAGCTGTGCGCTGTTATCTTTGGAGGCGATCAAACTGAAGTGGTTGCTAGAAATGTTCATTCATTCATCCAGAAAATATTTATTGAGAATCAATACATATTTATTTTTAAAAGGCCATATTTATTTACTTATTGCCAGGCACCATTCTTGCATTGCACAAAGCAACGAACAAAACTAAGTCCCTGCTTATCCTACTGAAGTAGACAGGCAATAAACAGATTACATGAGTGTGTATACACACACAATACATTGCTGTACACATTCTATGTCAGAGGTGGTACCTGCTATGAAGAAAAACAAAACAGTAAAAACACTGATGTTGGTGGAGGGGGAAGTATTCTATATATTGCCTATGGGCTGCTCCGGGAAGGCCTTTCTGAAGAATGGTATTTGAAAAGAGACATAAGGTGAGGAGACGAGCTGATGAAATTGAGTTTCCAGATATCTGGGGACCCAGTGTTGTAGGCAGAAGAAGAAAAAAATGCAAATATTCTGGTAAGGAATGAACCCTGTCCTGCTGGCAGACCAGCAGGGAAGCTAGTATAAACGGAGTGAGGAGAGGAGAGAAAGAGGAGACAGGAGACGGTGAGTAGGAATTGATAGGATTGGAGATCCAGCCCTTTCACCTCACATTCTTCCTAAGGGCCAATCGAAAAAATTTCGTGCTGAGGGGAGAGGATGACTAATTGTCATAAATAATCTTTGTGTTGGCAAATGCCTGGGAAGCTTTGAGACTTTGCTAGGAGTCGTGAACATCATGGGGGGCGATGAACTTGTCTGTATGGATGCTGCTGTATTTCCAACGCCTGGCACATAGCAGAAGCTCAATATATATTTGAGTGAATGTCTGAAGTTTATCTTCGCTTTTTCAACCTTTCAGAATATTAATAACTGTCTCGTGCAGTCTAACGTGGTGAGGGAGGGGGAAGGAGGGAACTGAAACTGAAACTCAACCTATAGACATTATGTATACATATCATTAACAGGCAAGCAACTAACAAAGGATGCCTTGTGCTTTGTTAATGTCTGTTAGCTTCCAGCAGTCTGTCTCCAGGGTGGCACTCACTGTGCCATTTAGACTGGAGAGAGTACAACCATTCTGTGATGTCTTAGCAAATACTGGCACCTGACCTGTCCAGATATTACTGGCAACGCCTGAGATCTTTTTCCATCACATGACCAAAGCCCCGTTTGCGGAGGGCAGTGGTACTTCCCTACTTTTGCAACACCCTTGAGTATCTGCTATCTAAAAGGCACTATGAACTCCAAATTCCTCCAAACTAATTATTCATTTTAGACTGTTTATAAACATGCATGTTTCAGAAAGTGTCACAAAATCAACTTGGTCACTTCCAAGAGTGAAAGTGTTAGATGATCATTTTACCCAAAAGGGGTTTGTAAATAAGTAAATCCATCTCCCGGTCTCTGGCTACATTCGTTTCCTTCACTTTACTGCACCATGCAAAATCCATTAGTGCCATAAAATCACTTCTTTTACTTCACACTTTGAACGGAAAGTCCCAGTTTGTTTCATCACAATTAAACAAACTGCCTAGTACTTAATTAGTGGGAATTCAATTTGCAAAACTCCATGTGAGCCCAATGAAAAGATGCAATGCCTCTGCCAGCCGGTACTGCGACACCTCGTTTGCCCGGAACTCCGCTCTAGCACTTTCTCCCCACCCCCACCCACCGCCCGGGGTTTTCCCCGCAAATCCTGGCCCAGGGCCTGGACCCGCTGAGGTCCCGCCCGGCCGCGGTCCGTCCTAGACCGGAGTTCCCGCCCCAAGGCCCTTCTGAGGCGGCTGTCGACCTTCGCGTAACCCGCGCCCATGAGGGCCGCTCGGAAACTGCTGTGTCAGAATGGTTCGAGGAGTCCTGAGTCAGAGCCAGCTTTAATTCGGGAGAGATGACTACCCAGGGCTGGCCCGCGGAGACGCAGCCGGGAAGGGTGGGGCGCAGCTGTCGGGAGAGCTCGCCAGAGCCCGGCCGCCTCGGCTCCGCCCTCAGCCCTAAGGTCCCGGCGGTCCTCCACCCCGCTGCCCACCAGGGCCCCAGGGCCAGCGTCTGGAGAACTGCGGGTGCGGAGGGGGCAGCGCGCACGCGCGGAGGACAGCGAGCAGGCCTCGCCCCCTCTCACGTGCCACTGAGCGTGCGCCCAGACACGTGCGGTCGCACGTGACAGTGCCGCGTCCGGCTCCGGTTCCCTCACCCCGCGCGGCTGTACTTTGAACCCAGGCGTGGGAGACTGGAGCTGGGAAGGGAGGAAGGAAAACCGGGCGGGGAGGCCGGCCTAGGGGAGAATGATATCATCTGCAGCTTTATCGCTAGGCAACCTAAGAATGCTTCTCTCTCTCCAATCCTAGAGCTCCTTGAAGAGCTCAAGGCTGATGACATGATTTCCCCCTCCTTTCTTCCCCCAAACCCCCAAGCAGCGCTCCAACGGTGATTGAAGGAGCAAGGGTTGGTGTACTAGCTTTAAAATGAGGATCTTACAGGCACAGCTTAGAAATCGATCCATTATCGCAGCAACTTGGGTCTACAGAGGCCTTCAGGGGTGCCCGCAGTCAGGTGCCTCTCTGATCATACGCGGTTTACACAACCATGATATGGCTCTGCAGAGAGATAAGTCTTGTTCAAGATAATATATATTTGAAAACTAAGTCCTGCTTAAGGTACCTTAGAATCCTGTGTCTTTATAATGTCATTATAAAGTTTTTCTGTTTTTTTCTGGTTGCTTTAGGTTACAGGTCGCCAAGAGTTGGGTCCAGACTGAAGTCCCCCTGTTACAGCTACTTTTTGAATCACAGGGAGGAAGCTTCGAGGCTGCATGTGGAAGCAACATGTATTAAACTATCTGGCAGATACTCAATATCTCTGTTGTGCAGCACATAATATTCTCTGTGCACACCCATATGGAAAAGACTCCAAAATTGAAACCTTAGCTAAAGTTCACAGTGCCCTAAAAATACTTTATATAAAAACTGAAGCACACGGCCGTCTCTCCAGCTTGCTGGATTCTGGAGGTTCTCTCTGACCAGCTTTATTGGTTATTTTGGTCCTGGATCCCTTCTGTGCAGAGAACCTCTAGAGCACAACTGGGACCACACAGGTACAGAGGGGCACAAAGCCCACCAGATAACGTGGAGACTTCCAAACCAGGAATGGCACCAAAGTGAGTGCCATTTCTGGATGTCTCCAAAGTGAGTGGACGGTGGAAGAGTATGGTTAATTGTAGGAGATTTTGAAAATTATTTCCCTAGACTTTCATCTCTCTCAAAATTATTGCATGCTCTATGCCATGATTTAGCAAGGTTATTAGGGTGATCATCTTTCCTTCTCCACCACCAAGTATACTCTGCCTCTTAGGATCACACAGGGACTAGCTCAACTCATTCCATGAGAAAACCTCAGCCTATCCCTCCCCATTACTAAAACTATAAAAGTATAAAGAGCACTAGACTCAGAATAAAAAGTCCTGGTTCTGTTACTGAGCTATATGACCTTGGACTAGTTCTTTGCCTCAGCTTCCTCCCAAAGGTTTTTGAAAATCAGGCCTTAGGATGCCATGTTTCCCTCTAGTACTGTTTCTCTCTCTCTCTCTCTCTCTCTCTCTCTCTCTCTCTCTCTCTCTCTCTCTTCTCCCCGCCCCCCCGGCCCTTACTCGTAGGGAAAGAAGTCACCATTAGTTTCTTTTGGAGGAGGTGAGACACAGAGCTGCTTATGAGGTACTGCTGTCTTGCTGTCTTTTTCCCCTACCACATAAGATATGATCATGCTCTGAATGCTATCATATCTCACTCTGCAGAAGGAAATATCGTGACTCCCTTGTTTCAGCCCATGGTTCAGATCCTCAGGAGGCGATGTTGGTGAGAGCCAGCATAGCAGTCAAGTTCTAAAGAGACTGGCAAGTTAGGAAATCTTGCTCAGACCTCAAGTCAAATATAGTCAATTAAACTGTACTGCAGCTTATTCTAAATGGCACTTTTAAAGGTTTAATTTCCAGTTGTTCATTGCTAGTGTATAAAAATACAAAGTATATTTGTTTACGGACTTTTTTTCTGTAACTTTTCTAAATTCATGTATTTGTTCTAGCAGGTTTTTTTTTTTTTTTTTTTTTTTTTTGGTAGATCGATTCCCTGTGGTTTATGTATCTGATAATGTCATCTCTAAATAAAGAGAGTTTTACTATAGAAACGTAAATAAATAAACTGTAGTGCAGCTTAACCTGGAACCAGGGTCTGCCAGAGCCTTCTCTTTGGAGATGGCCTCATGCACTCATTGTGCTGTTCCTTCTGTAAAACCCAGTTACTTCTCACCTAGGCCTCCTTACTTAGATGCAATTAGTAGCTCCCATCCCCCACCACAGTATTGTATCCATCCCTAGATAGCACTTACTGTGTTGCAATGTAATTTATTTTAGTATAGGTCTATCACCCCCACTAGACTCTGAGATCTTCAGAGGTTAATCTTTGATTCTCTAGCACTTGCCATAACACCTCACATACAGCGAGCAAAACAAATATCTGAATCGTCACACCACTTATTGAATCTGTAACCTCAAGAAGAAAAGGAATCTGTAACTTCAAGAAGAAAAGGAAGTCTGAAACCCCTCACCATGGGTGTGTCTAAATTCAGAGGCAGCATCCGGGCCTACACACCCACCCTGCCAGTTTCCCAGAATACTTTTGCATTCTGCCGGCCACCCAAGAGGTCCAAAACCCAGAGGCAGAGGAGGTTACATACAAGAAGCAGGAGCCAGAGTCATCCTTAAATCAAAATGCTGAATCAGTTTCACTAGTGGCCCTCGATCCCCTATTCTTAGCAACTGGAGAGAAGTGTTTATCCAATCAATTAACTTATTCCTGACTTGCAAATTTGTTTATTTGGTGGTTAGTTGTGGACTAAAACCATTAGCAAGTTGCTTTTATTTTCATGTAATAGAATTATGGAGAAATATATAAAGTATTTGAAGGCTTTTGCATAAGTAATCTGATGAAGAGTATCGCTGAGAATCTGGAAGTTAAAGGAAACAAAAAAGCTTTGGGAAGAAAAGTTCACAGATTCTACAAATTCACACAACTTACTTGTAGAACAACCCCTCAGGTCTTCTGTTAGAGCCTATTTACTCTAATTTTAGCACATTTCAAATGGGTGTGGTTGTGTTTAAATGGTTCCCCAGCCCACAGTAAGTCAGAGGTAGCAAATTAGATAAGAGTTGGAGGAAGCACTCTGATGCTTCAAGAAGTGACAGCTGACAGGCTAGCTGTGCGTAAAGAGACTGAAAACCCTATAAAAAGCAGATAGAACTCAAAAAGAATTTGGTGCAGGTGCAATTACTCTCAGATGTCATGCATAGTGCAAAAATGATGTTTACAATGATGGCCCTGAATTATTGAGAAAGGTTAGATATGTCCAGGGTAAGAGTATGTCCAGGTTAGATATGTCCAGGGTATGTCCATGTGTAATACATTTTAGTATGCTTTCCACTAAAATAAAATTCAAAAAAGAAAAACAGCAGTGGTTTTTGAACATAGAAGCTTTAGTTTTCTAAACCATTGACTGTTTGTTCCTTGTATCAAACTAGGCATCACTGAATTTAGAATTTTAAAATACCAACTTTTAAAAAGGTGGTTTTATATTTCTTTGGAGTTTTCAATATGAAATCTCTGAACGACCATAAGAAACCCAATTTTAAGACAAATGTACGACTCCTAGAATAGCATATTTTTAAAGTACATGCTGCACATTTTCTAGTATAAATCCCATCTTAATCAAAGAAAATATGTGATAATTTCCCATGTCAATCCCTTAAATTTTTCTATGAGAAACTGAAACTTACATGTGACTTTAGCATGCACTGTAAATCCACCTTGAACTTGTTTAAAATAACAGTGAGAACACTGGGTGGTTCTAAATATATTGGGCTGAGGGTCCAATATGTTAAGAATTTTTGTTTAATGAAAATATCAGGTTGCTACCTGAAGTAAATACCATCATCACAACAGTACAGCCAGCTTTTGGCAGTATAATAGTCTTAAGTCATTCATGAGAGCTCTGTTCATTTCTAGCTAATGTAAAAGTCCTTCGTGTGTTTGCCCAGCCATTTCTCCCCCAGAGGCTCTGCTGGCAGTCACATTCCATGGAAAGGTTAAGAATTGACCCATGACATAGAAAGGAGCAGGTTGAGCCTCCTTTTACATAACTTTTGAACAAATCTCAGGTGATGGGCAATAACCAAAGTCATGGCCTGGATGGCCAGAAACAAGGAACTAAATGAAAAATAGTTTCACAATGATAGGAACTAAAACTCCAGTCAAGTTTTACATGGCTATTACAGTGTTGTTTCTAAGTGCCTTGAAAACGTGCTTAAAGTTAGCTCTTTGGGGTGGGAGGAAGGGCCATTTTTTCAATTCAGTATAAAGTTTGCTAAGAAATATGTGTATAGGCCGGGCGTGGTGGCTCACGCCTGTAATCCAAGCACTTTGGAGGCCAAGGCGGGTGGATCACCTGAGGTCGGGAGTTCAAGAACAGCCTGACCAACATGGTGAAACCCCGTCTTAAAAAAAAAAAAATGTGTATATAAAATTAATCTTTATAAAGATTATGTAAAATATATGTATGTAAAATTAAATTTTTATGAGTATAATATTATAGGCATAAAAGCATTATTGACTCAAGATTCATATTTGCCTGAAGTTGGAAAATCATTTTAGCTGAAATTTCACCACTACAAGTATAGAAGCCTCCTTAGTGAATTATAATGACTTCAGCCTTTTAATTCATTAAATCAATGACCAAAATAACATTTTTCAGATTTTCAGATGCAATATAGACAATATTATTTTTGCTTCTCTGTTCTAACTTTATCTTATCATGTTACCATGTGGGCACTTGGACTAAACAACTGACCTATATAATCTGGCTCAACTCTGAAGTTTTTTTTATCTCATTATACTAAAATTATACACATGCTAAAAACATTGTATTATCCTCTGATTTAGTTTTAATCCTTTTTGGTTATGAAACTAATATTACTACAGTAGTGGCATTAAAATCTAGCTCAAAATATTTGAAATTCTGTTTTTCCCATTATTCTGATTCAGATAGACTATTTTTCTAAAGTTCAATAAAATAACAATGCTCAAAAATCTTACATAATTTTCTAGTGTTAATTTCAATTTCCTTTTTTTCTATGGCTTGTTATGAAGCTTCCTGAAGGCTACTTAATCAAGTCCATCTTACGAGGTCCAAGATACTGTAATGGGAAGTAGTTCACTGACTGAGGGATACAACAGAGCTGGCCGCTAGTGCTTGTGCTGATTCTAGGTAGCTTTGTTACCTTGGGAAGATACTTAATATCTCTGGGCTTCCTTTTTTTTTTTCTATCACGAAATGCAGGGGACTGGATGAGCTGTGTAGTTACTTCTGGCTCCACACTGTATGACTGGCAGTTCAGTTGCCGTAAAGTCAGCAGAGGGAGCACTTTTTCTACATCTTATACAATCTCTCATTTAATCATTTTTCAAAAATCAAGGGGTTTGTGAAGAACATTCCTGAAACTAAAAACTGACTATCCTTCACTCAGTTTGTATCAAATCACAGATTTGAATGGAAATTTGAGAAAAGTCTAGAAATTCTTATCCTGGAATTCCATAAGTCCCATGACAGAATTATTTTATAAAAATTAAGAAGCCAAAATACTCTCAAATTAAGCACCCCTATGTGATCATCTATTTATACAAGACCCAGTGAAAGAGAAACACCTGGCCATACAGGAGAGGCTATCTGATGTCATAGATGAAAAGTGAAAAACCTGTCAATCATAAAAACAATAGAAAATTGGGTCTAACATAAACAAACCACACAAGTTAATTGGTAGGTTTTTCTTTTGTACTTTTCATTAAGATACATTGGGAACAAGCAGGTAGACACAGCCGGAGCCTGGAGGCTTGCAAGAGATTGGAAATGTGTGATATCAAGCCAATGACAAAAAACTGTATATCTGAGAACCTTAGTGATTTGTACCCCTATAGTCATAGATATCTTAAAACTAATTGAGCATCCATTATGTCTTTTTTAATTATTAGACAATATCATATTGTATATTAAAGTTTTTATTCCTTAGTAAGAATTTTTAAATCACAAAATAGTGTGGCAATATTTAGGTAATAGAATTTATGGAGTGCTGAAAATACTAGAATATAAAGATAATTTCTAGTTTATCTTCACATACTAAACTTTTCTAAACCAGCTGTTTTTTGCAGACAGTATTTATTTTTTTTAAATAATTTAAGACAGCATAAGCTTGTACCAAGCATAAGCATTGTAACAAAAGTGCAACTTTTCAGCAAATCCTCCCCAAAAGATATTTTAACTCAAAATATCATTAGCACATATTTTCTCCCTACAAAAATAGCATGTCAGACATCATTAATTGGATGTATTAACAACTATGTACATAAAAGCCACCTTGTAGGCTAAGAGTTTAACGTTGTTTAAACACAGCGTTTGAGGCAAACAGTAGCAACAGCAGCAGCAAATGCACCAAACTGACGAAAAGACCCAGATATTTTCCTCACTCATAGTCAGACTGTTGTGTCTCACCCCTTATATAACATTCAAGTGAGATTTCTCACAGTGCTACCTTGGCAACAAACTAAAAATATCTAGACAAGGTCTTGGTTTAAGCCTTATTAAAAAAGCTTTCTTTGTGATTATCTGGTATCTGGTTTGGTCTCCAGAAAATACATAGACTTGGAGATAGGAAGGCCTCACAGGACTTCATTCCACATCTTTACAGCATCTCCAATCAAAACTGACAAGTTAAATGCTTTCATTCACTTTTATCATTTAACAGAATATAGGCGATATCAGCTTGGACTTTTTTTTTTTAAGTTCAGTGCACTTTTTACAGTAAGATTATAAAAATTTAGGAACATGATTAATGAGAGTGGGAATAGATGCACTTGAGATACATATGTATAGGTACCTATCTATGGATAGAAATCTGTATAGATAGATATCTATATATGGAAAGAAGAAATTAAGATGAGTCCATTGATTCATAGTCAATTTCCCAATAAAGTGTTAGCAAATGTACTAGGAATGATTCTTGCCTTCCTCATCCATCTCCTTCCCTGACTTAGTTCTGACGATGTCCCAGCTCCGTGTTTCTTTAACAAGTGCAAGTTATTAAGAGATACCATTTAAAACACTTCAGAATAGGTTGCAACGTGAGCAACTGCATCCTCACTTCTTTGAAAAATATATGCCTTTCAGAAAGCTGAATATTATAAAATAGTGAAGAGTAAATTTAATTCTAAAAGATCCTCAGTTTGTGGAAAGCCTCCTAAAACAGGCAGGGCAGCTTTGAGAAGTAGCTCTACATAACTACCTGCTGTTCATGTCAACTGCAAAGACGTCAACAGTGTTAACATCTTCCCCCTATCCTGGTTCACCTAGCTCACCCACAGAACACTCTTCTTACTCCCTCTCGAATTCGGTTCCAATTTTAAGAGACAATGGAACATTGCCTAAAAGGGGGCAAAACTTATTTAGGGGGTTATTAAAAAAAAAAAAAAGAACCAATGTCTTTCTTAAAGGATCTTTTACAGCTGGTGGGGGGAAAGGGATGTTAGTGTGTGGAGGGTGGGGCGGTGAGGAATGAGCAAAACAGGAACTTCAAATGTACACAAAACACCTGTTTTGTTCTTGTTTATGCCTGTCGTGCATCTATTACACTTCCTTCCTTAAAGACGTTAAGGGTGTTTTAACTTCTCACTCCATTTGAACCTCCGTCCTTTGGGACGCAAGGATTCAGGGGGCTTCCTTTCCTGGCTGCGAGGGATCTTCTCGAGCAGAGCTCTCCGGGTTTCCCGGCTCGCGGGGGCCGGCGAAGGGCAGGTGGGTGCGGCCGTGCGGGTGCGGGGGTGCGGTGCCCCAGGGGGCGCCACCTCGTGCGGCAGGAGGGTCGCGGTGGCGGCGCCCGCCTTCTCCGGAGGGGGCGACAACACCGAGGACAGGCAGGGGAAGGCGGCGGCGGCGGCGGCAGCGGCGGCGGCGGCGGCGGCCGCGGCCGGGGCGGGAATGCCGGGGTACAGCAGCGGGAACGGGGCGGCGGCCGCCGCCGGGTACAGATACTTCTCCAGGCCGCTCTTGTCCAGGAAGGGCTGCACATAGGCGGCGGCTGCAGAAGGCGAGAGGAAGTAGAAGGGCAGGCAGAAGGGGGCCGCGGCGGCTGCGGGTTGCGGGGAAGGGCGCGCCCCCGCCTCCGCCGAACGCCACCAGCGAGCTGAGCAGGGCGGCGTCGGGTCTCAGTAGCGCGGCCGCGGCGGCAGGGTCGGGCCCCAGGAGCGCGGCTGCTGCCGCCGCCGCGCCGCCCCCCGGGCCGCCGCCGCTGCCACGGGAATCGAGCTTCAGCCTCTTGGGCGCCGGCGAGTCCTCCCCGGGAGGCTCCTGCTTGATGGTGACGCGGCTCGCCCCCGCGCCTTTGCCCTTCTCGCGGTCCGGCCGGGCCTCGGCTTCGCCGCCGTAGCCGCTGTCGGTGTCCGTGTCGTTCTCGGCGGCGAGCTCGGCGCTAGGCTGAGTCCGCTGGATGACCGGCACGCAATGGGCGAGGGGCTCCAGCTTCTGCCCCGCGCGCTCCAGGCAGGGGGCGGCCGCGGACCCGGCAGCCGAGGGAGCGCCGGTGCCTTTGCTCAGAGGGACCTGTTGAGTCAACAGCTGAGGGGTGGGCAAGAACTGGGTGGCCACGGCGTGCAAGTGGTTGATCAACTGGACACACCGCGGCTCCCTGGGTGTCCAGCTCTCAAACCGGGAGAGGTATTGCAAGACTTCTTTGGCGCACGTTTGAAATCCCGAGTGGAACGCATCCAAGTCGGACTGAATGGGCGATTTCAGAGATCGCTCCCCTAGGATGAAGATGGGGTGGGGGTGGGGGATGGAGGAGTGGCGGCAAGAAGAAACATACCCACGTTAAAATATCTGCTTATCACGTGGGCCCTGCATCGACTAAAGTGATCTCGGTTTTTCCCCAGTATTCAAGTGATATAATCCACCGGTTGCCGAGAGAAAGGGAGGGTGGCGGAGGTGCGGAGCGGGGAGGGGGCGCTCTCCTCCCGGCTGAAAACCAAACTGGAGAGGGTGCTACCGCCACTTTAAATAAAAACCCGATTCCTCCGAGTTCTACTGAAAGCCTCTAGGATGCTTCGGGAAATGGGATCTTTCCAATGAAGGGAAAGTATAAGCAATTTAACAAATGAGAGGGAACCCCTGGGCCCACGGAAGGAGGTGGGGGTGCGGGTGAGGGAGTCCTGACACTGCTCCCCTGTAGGCTACCCCCGCTTCATCAGGGTAGGCTGGCCTCCCTGAACTGACTTACCATTCTGTAAAGCAATTATCTTCTGATGCTGCTGCTCGGTTAAGGCGGTTAAAGCTTTTAAGTGTTTCAAAGTTAATTCCAAGACTACGGCTTTCTCCAGATGCCCCAGAGTCTGCAGTGGTGCAAAAAAGAAAGGGGCACTTGGTTACTTAAAAACACACATTTGGCTTGAATGGCTGTCCATTCAGCACAGCAATTTAAGTAAACACTTTGAAAGAAGTACTATTCTTATACTTCTTGAGCTTTCCCACAAGACAGGTTATAAATGATATCTTGCCTTCAGCTGGGAGCACCTACTCTGAGTTTGCGGGAAACTCTGTACAGTATAGCACAAGTTGTAAGTTAGGAACTTATATTTACATTTATTCTCATATTTTCTGGGAGTCGCACCAGGCTATTAACACGCCCTTGGAGAGCAGCAAAGAATGAAAATGTGCATCTTACTGTCAATTTCAGATGTTCAGGCAGTAAATCTTTCAGCTGAGCAATGCATTCATTAATTCGGTCTCTTCTTTTCTTTTCTATTAATCTGTGCGGTAATTTGTAGGTATCCTTAATATATGAGAGTCGTGGAAGAGAGAAAACAATAAGCGAAACATTCACTTATTGGATATTACCCTCATCTGTCCCCCCCCCCCCCCCATAAAACATACTGTGTGACAAACTACACCCAAGAAACCTCTTTCCTCTGGACTGTTCTGCAATGCAATTTATATTTAGGTATGATGTTTAATATCCCCCTGAGGGTACCCAGCAAGTCACTTAAAATTCACAGTTGTGGAAGCCCAGAGGCTGAATTATATTTGCGGGCACAGCTTCACTGAGAAATCAATGGCCCTAATTAACTATCCATGCAGGTTATGAGGAACATCGGGAACTTACACTTACCTTGGTGTCGTCTCGTTTCATGCTCCTTTTGGGTTTACACATATACAAAGAGGAATAGTCCAGTCTGCAAAACAGAAATCAGCATCAGGCACCCATTCGGGGAGGGGCTCTGTCCTCGCAAGCTCCATACCACTTTCTGGAGAAGAAAAAAATCAAACCAAAGCCTAAACAGATATTTGCAAGGGTGCGTGCACCTTACCCTATAAAATCTCTGTGTTCCAGTAACTGTCTCTCTTGCAAATGAGGAATTCCTTCGTCCATGTTCAACTGCTGTTCGCTTCCTCTGTTTCGATTTTTGGGGCTCTGTTCAATAATTTGTGGGACGGTAGGCTTGGGAGATCTTGGGGGGATCTTTGCGTCTCCAGTCTCTCTCTCTCTCGCTCGCTCGCTCTCCCTCTTCAGTGCAGCGTTGAAAGTGTGAAGCAGTTGGCCCCCCCCCTCCACCGCGCTCGCACACACACACACGCACACACACGCACACTCGCGTCGGCCCCACTGCGCTGGTAGTTTGCTCTCACTCCAGGCAGTGTTTGGCCACAGGGCACGCGCGTCGCCGGCCAGACCAGCACCCAGCTCACGTGCGGAACGTACCATCCGCGGTCCAGCCTGGAGGGGGGCGGGGAGGAGGGGCCGGGCCGGGAGGGGGCGTCGGGAGAAGGCGGCGAAAGGAGGCGAACGGCAGGAGGGGGCGGGGACACCTGGTCAGGGCCACCGGAAAGGAAAAACAACTTCGGCCAAGCTATTCATCTTCCCAAAGGCGGTGCAGTCAGCGGAGCGGGGGGCGGGGGGGTGTGCAGGGGTGCGGGGCAGCCTGAGCTTCCTTGGCTCGGAAATGCGACTCCCTGGGTTCGTCCGTTATTACGGTGCAGGAATGTGAACGTGGCTTTTTGCTTTTCCACCGATTGTGCTGTTGGTTTGGACCACAGAAAGGAAAGAGAAGAGAATTCGCGGTGGGTAAACTTCAGTTCCAAAGGAAATTTTGGAGACTTGTTTGTTCACTGATCAGTGGCCTGGGGGGGACTCCTGGGCGCTGGGTGGAGGTTGCCCCGGAGAAGGAGCAACTTGCAATCCGCTCCTTGAAGGATTTAAGATACATGAAAACGTCACTGGGTCAGAATGTCGCAATCCAAGTGTCTTTCGGTGAAAAGGCGTCCCTGGGCCACCTAAACTTCCCCGCAGCAGCCGGAATTGCGGTGCCACTAATCACAGCAGCAGATGACGACGTTTGGGGCCGCTTGTGCTCCTGGAGGAAAGCGGCGGCAGGGAGCGAGCCGGGGTTGAGTGAGGGCTGGGGAGAGAGAAAGAGGGTGGCACGAGAGGGGCTACCGCAGAAAAGCAATGCAGCATTTATCACCCACCCGCTCAACTCCGCCGCGTTCCGAGCCTCCGGTGACGCTACGTGCTTTCCCCATCCCCCCCCCCCCCCCCCCGCGCGATAAGAGACGCCGGGAGTGTGCAGAGCCCACGTTTACTACCGCTGGCACCTCCAAAGCCTCCCTCCTTAATCCTGTCTCAAACGGGTACCAGCACAGGGCCAGCAACGTGATCCGACCTGCCGCTGCTGCCACATCACTGCTCGGGGAACCCGTGCGCGCGCGCGCTCGCCCGGCAGCCGCTGCGCTCTGCGCCGGGAAGCACAGGCCAGCAAGAGCGCGGTTACCTTTCCCCCAGAGCCACCCGCACCCGGGAGCATGACTCATTGCTAGTGAGAGTTATCGGGAGGTGCCCGGGGATGCGCACTGCCCACGCCGCCCTGCCAGCCCAGGGGAAAGCATGTCCTGAGGGACTCCCAGGGGTGGGATGAAGGGGATATCTATTCCTCTGGTTATACATAAACGCATAGAGATGAAACCAAGGTGTTTTTTTTTGCACCGAGAGGGCTATTTACGTTCTTCTGGGGGTGATCTCCAAAACGTTAATTATTGCCAGTGATAAGTGAACCGAGGGGAGAAGAACGCCAAAGGTACACGCACCGGGGCGCAGCAGGGACTGGGGCGCCCGCTACGTGTCCCCCGGCCCGCCCCGCCGGGCATGGGTTCCGGGGACGGATTTGGGTCGCGGGAAGCGGCGGCTGGGAGGAGGTCACGTGTCTGCGGGAGTCGCGACTCCTCCCAGACTCCAGGAGCAGCCCGGGCCGCGGCGGCCGCTCGCGCTGCTGCAGTCTCCGGAGTCCTGGGCGGAGACGCGCACTGCGTCTGGCTTCGTGACTCGGGCGGCGGCGGCGGCCCAGGATCACCCCGGCGTGAGCAGACGCTCTCGGTCCGTTCAGTTCATCTGTTAAGAGGGTCTTTTAAGGTCTCTCGACTTCCTCAAATAGGGGAACGTATTTTAATCACGATGATTCTTAATTTAAAAAGTATTTTTAAAATGCTGACTTTATTTTAAACCTCGGTCCAGCCTCTCTCCTATTTCCAAAAGATTAGGTAATTAAGTCCCTTAATAGGGAGGGTATGTCGGAGTCCTAAAATCGACCTATTCCTGCCGTATTGTATCGTTTTTACCTCTTCTTAATTGTCCAAAACTGGGAATGCCGTTAGATGAATAATTTAAAAATTAAAACACCAGTTCCCCTTCTAGATTTCTGAATATTTGGAGTAGAAGGGGGATGTAAATATTTGGTCCAGAGCTAAATTTCACTTGAAAATGATGACTGGTTAGGGAAAATGAAATAAAGACTGGATCACTGCATTTTGGCCTTGTCGGGCCAAAAACACAAGGCAGACATCTGACCAGAGCAAACCTTACGGGTTAAGTCTAGGGCAGAGATTAAAAGCAAGTTGGAATAGGAGGAACAGGGTCAGGAGCCTTGAGGCTCAAGGGTTCGTTAAGTGAGCTTGCGGAGTCCCATAATTTAAAGAGACAGAAAGCTGCAAATAACAAATGCAGCCTATTCTCTTACCACTTCGAGCCTCCTCTCTCCCCCCATCCCTTCTGCCCCAAGCTTCCCTACTTCTATAGCCAATAGTTTTGTTTTCTCTTCCACTCCTCTTTTCCCGTGATATCTACTCAAACTGCAAATGGGGTCTTTTCCAGTTTTTGATCTCCTTTGTTGTTCTTGGTCCTGTTTTTCTCTTTCTGTCTTTCCTTTACATATTCACCTTTTTACTCATGTTTCTCTTTTCCATTTCTTCTTTATCTTCCTTTCCCTTATGTTCTCTACCTTTTCCCTGTTAAATACCAGCTTTTGTCCTTTCTCTGTTGTTTTGCCAATCTCCTGTTTTGCTTTTTGCCCTTTTTTTCTTTATCTTTCACTCTGGTGTCTCTTCTGGTTACCCAGTTGCCTTAAACTTGAATCTCACTCCTGTTCTTTTTCAAACTCTTGGCATCCGGAATACTGGGCATAGTTTGATGCCTCTGAATATCCCTTTGCTGCAAGAAGGTTATAACAATAGCTAACAACTATATAGCATTTAGGATGAGAGTACCAGACTGGATTCAAAAAGCTTTTTATGTATTAACTCATTAATCATTTCCACAACCCTGTAAGATAGATACTATTATTGTTTCCATTCTACAGATGAGAAAATGCGTATACAGTGAGATACAAAATGTTTCCAAGGTTCCAGAGCCAGGATTTAAGCCCAGACAGTGGGTTCCAGAGTCTGGACTCTGAACTCTTACCCCTCAATGTGAATAGTGAGGGGTAAGGTGTAAGTCTGAACTAGCTGCTTCGGGGATGTTTTTCTATTTACCAGTATAAGTGTGCACATTTGCCTGTGTGTGTTTGCGTGTGAGTGAACTTGTGTGTGGGAGTTTTGCAAGAGAGATGGAAAAGGGAGAGTTGTTAGCGTTGGAGCTAATGGCAGAAAGAAGAAAAGCTATGACAAAAAGAAGGGAGGTAGTCTTTTGCCATGTCAGTGAGTCATTCAGTTGGCATCTAGCTTCAAATTTATTGATTTAAATCCAAATATCTTAATTAATTGTTATAATTTTATACAGATGGACAGATGGAGGTACAGTTTAGAAAAGGCTGATGGTAACCAGCTGTTCACAAACTCTGCTGAGCAAACTAAGCCAAACTCGAATGTGAAGACTTCAGGTTAGTAATAGGAAAAGTTCACCTGTGGTGAGATTAGAAAGGGAAAAAACGTCCCCTGTCTAACAAAGGAACAGAAACTGGAATGCCCTCTTTGGATGTGTTTAAAAATAGGTTGAGTCTTATCTTTTTAGGAAAGCTTAATGCCATCCTGCTGAAAGCCAAGAAGATACAAGATGAGCTCAAAGCCCCTTTGAGCTTATAATTAAAGAATTTTGTGATGCTTTGCTTTCAATTAAAGATATCCATCTTCCTCCTTTTAATAGGTGAGGGGGAAGCTGCTTCCATTGCTTTTCTTTAGTTAAGGAAATCACTACCTACATAGACACTAACGAAAGGAAATACTAAGCCCAGTTCTCCCCCGCTGCCTAACTATCCTAAGTCCTGCACTCATTATATTCACCCTGTGACTTTAGAAGGTCTTATCCTGTTTGCAAAGTCTTGGATTTCCAACAGAAACAGAATCGCCTGAGAAGATTAAAGATTCCATGGGGAATAGAGGTTTTCTGCCTCTTTAGGTTCTGCAAGCCATACTGCCCTTCTGGAGAACTGACTCCAGGGTTTTAGGAACCCAGGTCTGATCCAAACTAACTGCATTTCTGATGGTCTTAAAGGCCCAAGATCTGCCTCAGGGCGTGGAGTCTCCTGCCTGTGATGCTGTGAAAATGGCCCATCTGAAGGGCAGAAGCCTTTCTGGATCACCTCTGTTTTAGACAGTGGACAAGAATCTACAGACATTCTACATCAAAGTTAAGCAGAGTCCATAAAAATCTAAAAAAGTTTTGGGTTGATGCTAAAATCAAGGCCTGGCGGGGATAGCGGGGATAGTGAGTGGGATCTGGGCTTACAAAAGCTTCCCTAGGAATTCTGCTCTTGGCACACGCACCTGTGCTCAAGGGAGAAGGGGTAATGTTGTCAGGCACACCACAGAAAAAGGGTGCCTCAGAGAAGGATTTAAGGAGGGATGGCAATTCCACTGCTACTCACCAAAGCCAGTATGACTTTAAAATATTGATGATGTTGTTTGCTGAAGGTACCAGATTTTAGGTTACAGAATAGAAGATTGGGTTTTCCAGTTGCATACTCAGCAAATGAGCAGAAACAGCACATGTGTCCCCCTTTTAATTTGTAAAGAAACTTAAATCTTTCTGTAGACTATCAGTTAATGTGTCTGTGGCCGTAAAGATACCTATGAATCATGTTTTATATTTATGTAACACTGCTCAAGAAGTTTATGCACTTATTAGTCTTTGCATAGCTTCAAGGAGCAGATAATATTGAGTACTGGAAATAAATTTTATCCCTGCTGAAAACATTTGTATATTCATATTTATGTGACAATCAAAACCATTCAGGCAGGCTATTCTGAATTTCATGTGTGCTCAACATTCCTGCTTAACATACAAAAGACAACTAGGAGAGAGCCAAGCCCAAAGAGGGCAATAGGAGGATTTCCTGGCCCTTCTGCCCCCTGAGTATCTGCCTGGTCCTCCTGCTGCCCATGTGCTTCTCATACTGATTGAGGTGGATTCATAATGAGACTGGAAAAGTAGCATGAGGAAAAGATGAAAACTCCATAAGGATTTTCGCAAAGTGTTCTCTACCATTTCTCTGGATTCTCCTGGACGAGTTGGATGGTGGAAGTCCGCAGGAAGAGGGACCTTTTAATGTTTGTGTTTTCCTTGTTACTGCTGATGAAAATTTTTGGAAAAATCCTCAAAGAGAAACATGTTTATACAATGTGAAGCACATTCAAATAGAAATAAGATGCACTAAATAGCCACTTCTCTCACCCACCCACTATGGGCTTCATAGGATCCTTAAGTCACTTGTCAGATGGCGTCCACCTGGTGCAGAGAGCTATCAGCAATAGATATTTCTTCTGGCTTTAGAAAGATCCTCCTACTTTATAAAAGCAACAACAACAACAAACTAGCTAGGGAGGGTTTAATCTAGACTTACAATCAGAACTATTGCTATAAAAATGTTTATTTAACAGCTAAAGCAATAAATCATATATAAAATTATCCAAAAAGTAATATGGTTCTGGTATTATAATCACCATTAGTAAAGAAACTAATTAAATCTAGGCTATGTATATCAGTTAAGATCTATATTTCAGCCAAATAACATCAACTTAAACAAATTAGGAAGTTCTTTTTTGGTCACATAAACGAAGTCTGAAGGTAAACAGTCCAGGGGTAACGTGAAGTGGTAAAAGTGCCATCAGTGTTGCAGACTTCTGCTTTTCCACTCTCTGCCAGTGTCTGTCCACAAGATTGCCTCATGGTCATAAGATGGCTGCAGGAACTCGTGCAGAGAAGGATGAAAGGGTGCCTGCCCGCTGAGCAAGGCCCCTTTAAGGAGTTTCTCCTACAGGCTCCACCCATCTCCTTGTCCAATCCCATTGCAAGGGGTTAGAAATGTAGTTTTCTAGCTAAGGCTCCACAGCAACATAGGGGTTCTTTTAGTGAAGGGGAAGTGGAGACTAGATACTGGGTTGGCACTAGCCATCTCTGCAGTGATGTGATTGAAGAAAATGGTTTGTTCATGTCCTCTTCTTTTTTCCTCAGTGAATCTGTTCCCCTCTATTATGCCATATGAGTTGGCAGCATCATTTTATCATATTAGGGAATTTAATTCCAATTTCAGAAAAATGTCAGTCTTCCTGTCTGCAATTGCACAAACTTAACTAACTCCTTAAGCACATGGTCCTTATTATCTGTATTTTTAAGTTCTAATAATTGTAGAAATCTGCTTAGGGAGGAAATTTTGATAGGGTTTGTTTGCTCTTTTTCCTGTTGAATGCAAATTGCAGCTGCATGTTTTCTTGGAAATGATTGTCTTTTTATGTAGCAGACCTGTCCTCTGGTTGTCCTGTTCCTGCAGCTGTGCCTTCTGCTTCTGGCAGTTGGCTTGAAGAGAGCAACTTCCAGGAGAAAGGCACTCTCTGACAGTTCCTTGAATGCAGCTAGGATTTTGCACTCCATTCATTTCTAACCACATTTATGTAGGATACAATTGCTTTAGGGTCAGATTATGGGAGAGCTACACTATCCAGTTAGGTTCTGGAATAGATGAGGAAGGAAAGAAGAGGTAAGTGAGTGCAGTGCAATGGGAGCAGAGGGGCTTATTTCTAAGGCTGGGATTGGGACGTGAATGCTGGAAGAGAATGTATCTTTGGAGCATTTTACTATGGACAGGTATTAAGACAGGTGTGTCTTATAAACAATGTCAGTTCTCTCAGTTCTTTGAACTAGGCACCATTAACTCTACAGATGAACAAATTCAGGCTCAGAGACCTTAGGTAACTTGTATGTTGTCAGTAGTAATGGCAAAGCCAGGCAGTAGGGACCTAGGTGTGCTCCTGGGTGTTGTCACTGGCAGGAGTCGAGTTTTGTTGTTGTTGTTTTTTTTTCTTTTGAGACAGGGTCTCGCTCTGTCACCAGGCTGGAGTGTAGTGGCGTGATCTTGGCTCACTGCAACCTCTGCCTCCTGGGTTCAAGTGATTCTCCTGTCTCAGCCTCCCAAGTAGCTGGGACTATAGGCGCATACTACCATGCCTGGCTGATTTTTGTATTTTTAGTAAAGACGAGGTTTCACCATGTTGGCCAGGATGGTCTCGATCTCTTGACCTCATGATATGCCCACCTCAGCCTCCCAAAGTGCTGGGATTATAGGTGTAAGCCACTGTACCCGGCCCGAGTCTTGAGTTTTACCAGTTAGTTACCTTCTCCCCCTCAGCCCCTGAGAGGATCTCCTATCCAAGCATTTCACCTCCCTTGGTGAAGCTCTACTTCAGGTCATGGGAGCCACTGCCAGAGGGTTGGTGTTTAGAGAAGTTGTTGAGAGATGAGGAAGATGGTGGGAGGGGAAATTCTTAACCCCATTCTAGTTAAGTTGGAATTTCTGATGTTCGAATTGGAATTCTGCATGTATTTCACTACGGACAGACACGTGGATAAGGGTGTGGTTAGTCCACTGAATAAAGCTGCCCCCTGTCTAGCGTCTTGGGATCTACTATCCAATCCTCATCCACTGAATGAGTAGTTACTGTGCTTGTATGAGCTGTGCACTGTGATGGGTTTTAGGGATTCAATAGTGGATCTCGTCTTCAATGAGTTTACAATTTTATGGATTAAATTTCTCTAAGAGAAAAGATCGCTAAGAAAGTGGAATAGTTATCCTAAAGCCATTTTATGTTCCAAAAAATCCTCCTTTTTGGTGCATTTGAGTTACACTTAAACAGCTCTAGTTCTCTAGAAATCACTTTAGAAATGATTCCAGAAAATATAGTCAGTGGCCTTGGTTTATGGGTAAGGCTTGTCCTGTAAAGACCACTGGCAAAAAAAAAAAAAAAAAAGACTGTCTTCCCTGCTTCCCTGAGCCATCTAGATCTTCATTATATCCACATACCTCCTCAATTTGCCCTAGTTCCCTGATGGTAGGGATGCCTGTTCAACACCCACCCCTTCCAAGCATATACAACTTCACTGTATGTGCTCCTGTTCTGCTCTCCACCCTCCCTTGGGATTCTGCCACCTCCCTTGACAAGTATGATCTTCTCTTCTCATGGCTTAGCATTTGAACTTTCTCTCTTTGGAAATGGAAGCTAACTTTGCTCTGGATTGTAACTTGGTCTACTCCTTTGTGTTCCACACCCTCTGTAGTCTCTGTTAGGAAGCTCCTTATCACCCCAGTCCCTTGGCCCTCACCCTGACCCCCATTGCTTGGTCATTGCCCTAGCAGGTTTCTTTTAGTAGGAGATTTGGATAGGGTTAGACTTAGCTAATTTCCATTGCTCCAGAGAAGGCTGGAATGGTTTCATACAAGAAGATAACTCATTATAATGACCCATGACCTCCAACACATAGATTTTCACATCCTGCAAAAGAAAACTTCCTCCTCATCATACACTTGACTCCCCTCAGTTCTTTGACCTCAGCAGTTCAACCTGGAAAGGGACCTGACAGGGCTTGTGAATTTCGTCAGCTTAACGTCCACATCCCTTTCAGGTGCAGGGACTGGATGGTAAATTTAGCAAGACTGCCTGAACTTTAAACAAAGAATGCAGTGGTCATTCTTAACCCCTTCATCTCCCTCACTCCCCCATCCAATTAATAACAATATCTGAGGATTCCACCTCTTAAATATCTATAAATCCATCTTCCTTTCATCCTAATTGCCCACACTTCAGACCAGGCCTTCATAATCTCTCACTGCAAATGCTGCAAGAGCTTCTTCCCTGATTTGAACAGTTCGGGTTTAGTAAGGAAGACAAAAACCACCCTAGATATTTCAAGTAGGAGGAATTTGACAGAGGAGATTAAAGGCATAATCATAAACTTTGGAAAGGCTGTGATTATCAGTGTTGGGAAAAACTGCAGTTGACTTCCAGGAAATCTTGACAATCAACTGGTTCAGGAAAACCTGAATCCCATTGAGCTCAGCTGCCTGCCATGTGGAAGAGGCTGACGTGCAGGAGCTTGTCCAGAAGCCACTGTAAACCTCACATCTGCACACAGCTGCCAGGGGAGAACTACGGTGTGTCTCTGCGACTTTCCACATCTTGCACAAAGGCTTCTCAAAGGCAGAATCTAAGTTAGAACCAGGTGGGGAAGGGATTCTGGAAAATGTGGTTCCAAGTTTCTACTATGCAATGAGGACAGAGTGGAGAAGGCAGTGGAGCTGGTGCTGAATTGACATCAGACATCTCACACCTGTATCCACTGTGTATTCCTTCTCTCTCCCTCCACCACACTGAATTTAATCACTATATTCTAGCCAGAGCAATTTTTCTGCTCATGTCATTCTCTTGATCAAAACCTTATAATAGCTTCCTATTTCCATTAAGTTAAAATCAAACTTGAAACTCTTCAGTGGCCTGAATATGATTTAGCTCTTGCCTACATCTCAGCCTCATCGCTCATTTCTCTGCCCTTCTTTCTAGAATCTAGCATACCAGCTTTCTTTCAAAAAATATTTTTTAATGTACCCTGCTCTTGCTGTCTCAGGTCCTTCACTCATACTGTTTTGATTGATTAGAATGTTTTGTTTCCACTTCCGCAGTGTTCTTCCTCTCTCTTCCCACTACTCAGTCTTCATGTGTCATCTGAAATATCACTGTCTCCAAGAAGCCTTCTCTGAGCTCCTAGACCAGATTTGTCTCCTTCTATCACTCCCTTTGTGCCTGTAATTCTCTGAAAGACTCATATGATTCTTCAGTGTCTATCTTCCTCACTAGTTTGTAAGCTCCATGAAGACAGACACCCAAATTGTTTACTGCTGTATCCACAGTGGCTAGGACAGTGTTGAGCACAGAACAGACACATAACTTTACTGAATGATTCCTAAAATATGCTCCACCAAATCATCTATACACCGAAGTTGGCTCGTTCCAGGAAAACACTTGAATGACAGGTCATAACCAAGCCACATAACATTTGAAGTGTCCTTGTACCTGTTGGGGAATATAATGTTGGCTCCCACCCTCCCATCCCCCCACTGGGACTTTCCTATACTGGTGTGGCTTTTATGGGCAGGGACACCCTCACTGTACTTGGAGTACTGCATATTTACTTTTCAGCTTTACCAGGCATGTGGAGATTAGATAGTAGGTACTATGAAGAGTCATAAAGTTCTCCTGATATTGCAGGAAACCCGGTAGTCTGGCAGAGTCTTTAGTGAAGTAGTGGGAAGTTCTGGTTGGTGGGTAGGACCTGTGGCTGTGGAATTGCTGTTGGTCATTGTACCAGGATGGATGTGTTCTGTGCCCAGAAGGCAGTAAGTTCTGCTCCCTAGCAGCCTTGGTAAGTTGGAGTTTCTCACTTACAGAACTTTTACTTCCTTTCGCAGTGTGCATTAGCAAGTCAGAGAGACTGTAAAAGCTGGAGCTAGTCCAGTCGAATTCCACAGGTGCTCCAGAGACTGTGGGTTGGTGAGGTAACATACAGGGCACGGCTCTCAGAGGCCAGAAGTGGGGAGGGGGCGCAGAGTTTGGCCTGGCAAACTGTGTTTACAGGTTTGCTGGACTGAGTGGATCACAGGAGGGGGTCCTGGGGCAGAGCCAAAGAGCTTGGTTACCAGGAGTGCAGAAAGAAGCAAGCACTGTGCCAGAATGTAGGAGTCAAGCCTCAGACTCTGGAACAAAGTGGGAGGATTGAGAGCCAGTGAAGTTAATCCATCAGAATGCCAAGCTGGTAGGCACAGAGGAGGCAAGGAGCGAGGGGTCAGTACAGACAAAGAGAGCTGGGGCAAGATGCAGGAGGCAGGGGCCATGTCTGGAGGATGTGCTACAAATGTGGAGGAATTCTCCTGGACGTAATCAGTTGGTCATGCCCTTGATAGGCTGGGAATTGGGTCAGAAACACTTCAACCCTCACCTTCAAACCAACTTTGCATTTGCTCCTGGCACTTGTACTTGCAAAAACACAGAGCTCTAACTTCCCTAATTATGTATTCAAAAAGAAAGCATTGATTTTTCTGATCAAGGGCTTCTTGCAAAATCGAACTACACTTGCCAAACGTAGCCCCAGTGACTGCAAGCCATCAGCAGGCCTGGGTCTGAGTTCACACCTGCTCAACAGTCCTGCGTTGCCAGTGGTGATCCAGCTGAGATACAGTTCTGGGTCAATTTTGTTATTGAGGAATGGCACTAATGATTTTTCTGGAACCCAGGCTTTTTATTCTGTTTTAGAAATTCTGCTTCAGACGTTACCAACGGTAATGAAATAGACATATCACATATTTCTGTCCTTATTTCATATTACATATAGTCCACCCTCCATAGCTGTGGGCTCCCATCCATGGATTCAATCAACCTTGGAATAAAACTATTTGAAAGCAAATTGTGGCTGTACTGAACATGTACAGATATTTTTACCTTGTCATTATTCCCTAAACAATACAGTGTAACTATTTGTACAGCACTTACATTGTATTAGGTGTTATAAGTAAGCTAAAGATGCTTTAAAGTATATGGGATGATGTGTATAGGCTGTATATAAAAGATTATGCCATTTTATATCAGGGACTTGAGCACCTGAGGATTTTGGTATCCACCGGAGGTCCTGGAACCAATACCCCACAGATACCAAGGGATGAGTGTGTTTCATGTTGCTGTTTATGATGGCAGTGTTGGTACGGACTTGGGCTTTAAGACCAAAAGGACCTGAGTTTAAATGCTGTTTACCCCTGAGTAGCTGTGTGACCTTGGACAAATTATGAATGAGTCCGTTTTCTCAAATTCAACTCAGAGAGACAGCAGTACCTCCCTCTGACTGTTTATTGTGTGTCTATGACAATGTGCAGAGAACACCCTCATTCTAGTAGGTGAGCAATAAATGGTAGCTATTATTTTTTTCCATTTGAGCTGCTTGGTTAAAATTATGAGTGTCATAGAAAATATGGATGTATGAAAATAATTGATGAATTGAGTAACATTTTAAGTTCAAGAGGTAAACCTGTTGCTTTCAGTTACCCTTTCCTCTAGTAATAGGTGAATAATAATAAAACCGAAGGCCAGATCTGTCAACGTGATTTTTCGTTATTGAGATATAGTTAAGAGTTCACCGTACGTCATGTGCTACTTGGAAATAGGCAGTACTGGTCACAACCTTATCCTTTTAAATCATACTATTTAGACGGCTCCTCTGAGAGGTCACATAGTTCCACATTTGTGCACAAATGGGAGGAAATCCTGTTAGTCCATGCTTTGTCATAAGTTGAAGCCTTGTTCAGGTCTTAAATGAATCACAATGGGTGAATTAAGTTTCAAACTTTGTTAGCTGGCCATGGGAGGTGTCTTGACTTATTTCTTCTTTATTTCAGCCATTCTATTAACAATAGCAAGACTGTTGCGGCAGTTACTCTGTGCCATGCTCTCTTTCAGTGTTTTGCAAGTTTAACTCATTTATTTGCTCAACAATCCTTTGATAGAGATAGTGTGATAATGCCATTCAGAAAAGGAAGAAACTGTGGCACAGGTTAAGTAATTTGTCCGGGTCGCACAGATAGTAAATGGCAGAGCCAGGATTTGAAGAAAGCACTGTGGTTGCAGAGTCATTGCCCATATTCTTGACTGCCTCTGTGCACAATGGCCTCCCAAAAAGCCAGATAAAAATTCAGCTTTTCTGTTTATCATCCATGATTTTTGTTTAGCGAAGCAAGGCTTCATGATGCCAGAAAGAGCATGGCTTTAGGGTCTGAAACTGTGAGCATAGGGTTAAGCTTTGCACATACCTGTTTGCCTAGTTGGGAGAGGCAAGGTTTTGAACTTCCCTAAACCTCAGTGTCCTCACTTTTAGAATGAGGATCTTATATGCCTGTTGTGAGGTGACTAGTATTTCTGACACATAGAAGATGTCCAATAAATGTCACTACCTTGAATATGTATATATATGTGTGTGTGTATATATATATATGTGTGTGTGTGTGTGTGTATATATATATGTATATATAAGTATATATATATATATTTGTGTGTGTGTGTATATCTATATTTGAATGGAGTCTTGCTCTGTTGCCTAGGCTGGAGTGCAGTGGTGCAATCTCAGCTCATTGCAACTCCTGCCCCCTGTTTTCAAACGATTCTCCTGCCTCAGCCTCCTGAGTAGCTGGGATTACAGGGACCCACCACCATGCCCAGCTAATTTTTTTTGTAGTTTCGTAGAGACGGGTTTCACTATGTTGGCCAAGCTGGTCTCAAACTCTTGACCTCAAGTGATCCACTCACCTTAGCCTCCCAAAGTGCTGGGATTACAGGCATGAGCCACCGCACCTGGCCTACTACCTTGAATATTAACAGCTGTCCCTCAGTATCTACAGGGGATTGGTTCCAGGACCGCCCCCCTCCCTAAGGTACTAAAATCTGTGTATGTTCAAGTCTCATGTAAATAAGGTATTTGCATATAACCTATGTACCTCCTTCCGTATAATTGAAATCATCTCTAGATTACTTAGAATACCTAATACAATGTAAACACTACATAAACACTGAATTTTTAGATTAGTATGGTTATTTATTTTGTTTCAAATATTTTTCTTTTTCTTTTTTTTTTTAAAAGCCTACAGCACCCGGTATTCCCAGGCGGTCTCCCATCCAAGTACTAATCAGAGCCAACCCTTAGCTTCCGAGATCAGACGAGATTGGGCGCATTCAGGGTGGTATGGCCGTAGACTGTTTCAAATATTTTTGATCCATGATTGGTTGAATCTATGGATATGGAACCTGTGGATACAGAGGACTGACTGTATCTAAAGATATCCAAATATGCAATCATTTTGGTGGTTTCTTTTCTCCTGAAAAACAAATTTTTGATTTTATTAAACTTTTCAGCTTTCCAAAATAGGGTAAAATTTGATCACTGAGTCAACAATAGTAGAGTATCTTCTATGTGCAAGGCATTTTCTAGATAGGTGCTGTTCAACGGAAATTTTTGCAATGATAGAAATATTCTATAATCCGGCCTGTCCAATGTGGTAGCTGCCAGCCACACATGGTTATTGAGCAGTTAAAATGTGCTTTGTTTGGCTGGGCATGGTGGCTCCCACCTGTAATCCCAGCACATTGGGAGGCTGAGGTGGGCAGATCATCTGAGGTCAGGAGTTCAAGACCAGACTGGCTAATATGGTGAAACCCCATCTCTACTAAAAACACAAAAATTAGCCGGGCGTGGTGGTGGTGCACCTGTAATCACAGCTACTCAGGAGGCTGAGGCAGGAGAATTGCTTAAAACCAGGAGGCGGAGGTTGCAGTGAGCTGACATTGTGCCACTGCACTCTAGCCAGGATGACAGAGCGTGACTCCATCTTTTTTTTTTTTAAGTGCTTCATTTAAGGTACCAAATTTTAAATTTTACTTAATTTTAACTAACTTAAATTTAATTTTAAATAGCCACATGTTAGTGACTATCATATGGCACAAGGAAAGTCTCAATGCTTTAATCAGGTCCACATACTGATCAATCCACAATTATTTTAAAAAAGCCAAGACAGTTTTTTAATCTGTTCTTTTTTTTTTTTTAAGGTTCCTATGGTGCTCAGAATCTGAGTAGGAAGAAAAAATATCAATTATTGAGCATAAATTCAGGCCAATAAACTATAGCCCATTTTAATTTTACTGGAACTCAAATGATATAACTTATCAATATTTTAAAACAGTGATCATAAATTTGCTATGAACATTTTAGTTACTTCCCATAAACAAATAGTAATATAATAATTTCAATTCTGGATATGATACCATATGTAGATTATTTAGGTTTAGGTGTAAGCAGTGGTGTGCTGGTAAATTGTTAACTGTTTCTTTATGAAAAATGTAGGTGTGTGCCTGCTTGCATGTGTGTGTATGGTTTATTATATACTATGTTATTATAAAGGATGTGTAGCAAAACAAACATACAGAAGAACAAAATACGTATTACTCTGGAAAATCCCATATAGCCCATTGATTTTCACTGAATGCTTTTATTGATTTTTGCTCAATTCTTTTATCTCTTGCCAACCTGTGATTGCAATTAATTCACAAGTGTAATTCTGGCATTAATGTTGATTGAAATGTTCCTTTATGTTAATGATTAAGGTGAAAGTCAAACAATGAAGACAATTGTTAGAACCTCATTTATTCATCATTGATATAAGCAAATTTTCCACTAAATCAGGTAATAATTTTCACATACTGGCAAAATATTTTCCCTTTTTTTGTGTGCTATTCACAGTGTGATAACTATAAATGTGATACTTTTAAATGAAATCTGCCTGATTAACATTTTCTCTATTACTTTTTTGAGTCCAACAGTTGGCAAAATAATCAATTTGTAGTACTTGCCAGTTTAGAATGGTGTAAATACTCCCACCACTACTAATATGACATCACTGACCTCAGAGTTAGGAAAACATAATAGATGTAACTAATCTCAAGAGCAAAGTTAATAGTAAAATGTGGTAAAATAACTAGGAACTGGTTCTTTATGATGGACTTTGAGTACTTATTACCTTTGTTTTTACTGTAATTTGTTTAGCGGTAAATTTTTATAACTTAATTCCTAATAGTGTAGACTCCCAGAATGTTGGTCCTGTGTTTATCAACAATTTTGAGGTGGACACTCTTTGCCAGCACTAGGTGCTAGGGCTATAAATATGAATAAAGCCTGCCAAGATTTAAGTTTTCCTGGATATGCTCTTGCCCTCCTCTCTGTCTACTTTTCCTCCCTGAATGATCTCATCCAGGCTCCTGGCTTCAATATCATCTTTATGCTGTAATCTCAAATTTATGTTTCCATCTCTGCTTTTCTACTGCAAGCCCCAGTCTCACAAATCCAACTTCCTACTTGATAACTCCTTTTGGATTTCTACAGTTATTTCATGAAATATAGTTATTTTTATGAAATAACTATATGAAGTCTTGACCATTCCAGCCTGGTACATCTTAATGTCCATGTTTTTCCCCAAACCCATGTAGTCTTCCTCTAGTCTTCATCATTCTCAGTCAGTGATGCTACCACGTATCAGTTGATTGAGCTCTAATTTTAGGAATCATCCTTGGTCCCTTTCTTTTACTTTCTACATTGAACCTATCAGCAAGTTCTGTTTCTTCTATTCCAAAATACTTCTCAAATCTGGACAGTCCTCACCATCTTCACTGCTGTCACCTTAGTCAAAGCCACTATCTCTCATTGGGACTGTTGAGAGATTCGACCTGGTTGGGATTTGTGTCCCCACCCAAATCTCATGTCATGTTGTAATCTCCAGTATTGGAAAAGGGGCCTGCGGGTGGAGGGAGTGATTGGATCATGGGAGTGGATTTCCCCCTTGCTGTTCTCATAATAGTGAGTGAGTTCTCATGAGACCTTTTTGTTTAAAAGTGTGTAGCACCTTCTTCCTCCTGCTGCGGCCATGTAGGATGTGACTCCTTCCTCTTCACCTTCCATCATGATTGTAAGTTTCCTGAGGCCTCCACAGCCATGCTGCTTGTACTGCCTGCACAACAGTGAACCAATTAAACCTCTTTTCTTTATAAATTACCCAGTCTCAGGTAGTTCCTTATAGCAATGTGAGAATGGACTAATACACTCATGTTTGGTTTTCCTGCCTCCCCTTTTTCCTCATACAGTATGAAGAAGGAATTCTTAAAATAGAAAGCAGCTCCTGTCACTTTTTTGCTTAAAATCTCTCCACTAGTTATGTATTCCAATTGGAACAAAGTCCAATCTGTAGTAGGCAGAATAATGGGCCTCCAAAAATGTCCATGTCCTAATCCCTGGAACCTGTGAATATATGACCTTACATGGCACAAGGAACTTTGTAAATGTGACTATGTTAAGGACTTTGGGAAGTAGAGATTATCCAGGTGGGTACGGTGTAGTCCAAAGGGCATTTATAAGTGGAAGCAGGAGGCAGAAGAGAACTGGAGGGAGATGTATTAGTGGAATGGTCAGGAAGATGCAGCACTGCTGTGTTTGAGGATGGAGGAAGGGAGGCAAAACCCAAGGACTGTGGGTGCCTCCAGAAACTGGAAAAGGCAAAGAAATGGATTCTTCCCCAGAGCCTCCTAAAAGGAATGCTGTCTTGCCAACATTTTGATTTTAGCCCAATGAGACCCATGGAAGACTCCTATCTCAAAGAATGCTCAGATAATAAATTTGTGTTGTTTAAGGTGGTAAATTTGTTGTGATTTGTTAGCATAGCCACAGAAAACTAATATAGTAGCCTACAAGACCCTACAACTTTCTCCTCCAGATCTTCACAAAGCTGGTTACCCATCTTTTGGATTTCCAGAATCTCCTCAAAAAGGGGCCACCACCTAGTCACTTTTTACTCTGTGCTTTATTTTCTGAACAGCTTCTGTGAGAATATAAATTTGTCTTAATAATTTATCTTTGTCTTTACCCTCTTACCAGACACATACCATTGACATATGAACTTCAGGAAGTCAGGAACCTCGTGTATCATTTTCATCCTGTAAGCACTCAGTGAACATATGTTTTAAAAAATGAATGAAAACACGATGTCTTGCTTAGGATATGCACAATCTATGGGAGAGAAGATGAGTAAAGCAATGCTTACAGAGCAGTATAATGAAGATTATAAAGGGACTCATACAGGGAGTCACAGGCACCCATAGGAAAAGCACCTTGGCAGGTTCTCCAGAGGAATGACTGTCGGACAACCTTGAAAAGAAAGTGGGAAAGCAAAAGCCTGGTAAAAAGGAGCAGGTGGGTTTTCAGGCAGAGGATGCTGGAGGGGCCAGGGCACAAGGATATGAAAGAGAATACACAGGTATTAGAGGAACTGGAGGTGGTTTGGTTACTCTGGAGCCTAAAATGAAAGGTAAGAAGGTGTCCTATCACAGGGACTTTGTATGAATTACCAAGAAATGTTTGATTTGTCTAGGTGGCATGGAAGGGTTTTAAGCAGTGCAAGTTTTGTACTGTATAACATGTATTCTGATGACACTATTGATAGTAGATGGAAGGGCAGTAATGCTGGAGACGGGACACCAGTTGGGATGATATGACCGTTTTTAAGATGAAAGATTGTAGGACAGTAACAGTGAAAATGGAAAATGATAGGGAGGTCTGGGAATGTATTTTAGAGGGAGGTTCTATGGGATTGGTGACCAATTTGTTGTGTGGGTGAGGGAGAAAGAGCATTAGCAGTAGACACCCAGGTTTTGGCGTGGGTGACTGGACAGAGAGTAGTACCTCCAATAAGAATAAGGAATATGAGAGGAGGATGTGAGATAAATTTCACTGTGACAAGCTTGTGAGGTGCCATGAGTGGAAGAGGCATCTCAGAGGAAGTTGGATTTGAGTCTGAATCTTGGGAAAGATCAGGGCTAGAGATACACATCTGGAATGAATGGAATATATGATAATGAGTGGTAGAGCTGTTTCAAGACATGGAGATTAGAAGAGAAGAGGGTTGAGGGTGGAATCCTTGGGAACACTGACTTTTACACATTGGATGAAAGATGTATGTCCAAGAGTGAGACCAAGAAGGAACAGTCAGAGAAGAAGGAAAGAATAAAGAATGTGCTGTCACCTACAGAAATGTCTGACTCCTTCATCTGTACATGCAATTTAGTGAGATTTCAAATTTCACCTCTTCCAGGTCCTCTTCCAGGTCCTGGATTCAGTTGCTTTTTACTTTGTTGTACCTATATTATGATGATTGCCACATTGTATATACCTATTTTTTACACTGGTCTAATTTTCCTATTCCTAGATAGTAAACTTCTTGAGAGCAAGTACTATGACTTGCTTAATTTTCATTCTTTGTAGTTCTCAGTAGAATATCATACACATGTTACCTTTATGACAAATTAATATGGCCGCTGAACATAGCAGATATTTTAGAAAGTACCATTCATTCATATTTTAAAGAAACGGTAGTCATTTGATTAAGTATAAGTGGTACCAAACAGCTAAGCAAAGTATTTCTTTAAGATGATGATAGTGTATCATCTTGGTATACTTGATCATCATGAGCTCCTGTGTAATCATAATAGAGAAATATTAATTGCATTCTTATTATGTTCCAGGTGTTCTGTTGAGTGCTTTATACACATGATTTCATTTAGTCTTCACAGTAACCTATAGCTGGGCATCATTATTCTTATTTCACAGATGGAAGATAGGAATCTCAGAGAGACTGAGTAACTTGCCCAAGATGACACAGTCAGCAAAGAGCTAAGATTTAAAGCTAGACATCCTGCCTGCAGAGCTGGTGTTCTAAGTGCCTCTCTAGGGCCTGTTAGGTGACATTAGGGGAATCCGGAGCTGAGGCAGGTAGGATGCAGAATGGGTACTTCAGGGGCCTGTAAAAGGATTTTGCTAATTTAATTGCTGGTAATCAGGTAGGCATTTTGAACTGTTAGAAATATTTGACATACTGGCATGAGAAACAGTTACATTTTTGTGATGTACCTTAAAACAGGGGGTCCCCAACACCCACAGCAGGAGGTGGGTGGTGGACATGCAAGTGAAGCTTCTGCTGTATTTACAGCCACTCCTCGTTGCTTGTATTGCTGCCTGAACTCCACCTCCTATCAGATTCTCAGGGGAGTGCAAAACCCTATTGAGAACTGCACATGTGAGGGGTCTAGGTTGTGTGCTCCTCATGAGAATCTAATGCCTGATGATCTGTCACTTCTCCCATCACCCTCACATGGGACCACCTAGTTGCAGGAAAATAAGCTCAGGTCTCCCACTAATTCGACATTATGGTGAGTTGTATAATTATTTCATCATCTATTATAATATAATAGACATACACAATAAATGTAATGCACTTGAATCATCTTGAAACCATCGCCACCACTCCAGTCTATGGAAAAATTGTCTTCCATGAAACTGGTTCCTGGTGCCAAAAAGGTTGGGGACTGCTGCCTTAAAACAAAGACTTGCTGATTTAAACAAATACTAGAGTAAGATCAGTTCTTTCAGCAAGTGATTTAGAATGCAGGACTTTGCCATGGTTTACCATCGCACAAAAATCAAATGCTGGTCACCAGGCTCTAAGGCAGGAACAAGTCAATCTAATGGAGTAAAAGACCCAGAAGAGCTTTTGGTGCCTAAACTAGGAGAGTTTTAAGATGTCGTACCTTATCGTGGCCCTAGTAATATCCATAGTTCCTATTCTTTCCTGTTTAGCAACAAGGTAAAGCATGGTTTTCATTCCCCCCTGGCCTGGTAACGTTGTAGCATCTATCAGATGCATTCTGTGTCTCTCTTGGACTGTGAGCCTCTCAAGAACAGAGCTCAGTTTTTCCATTTTTCTGTATCAAATACAGAACAAGAGCAGGAAATAAGTAGGATACAACCTATGGCAATTATTACAATATAAGGCAGATGTAAGCTCCAAGACGGTAGGGACTTTGCCGTTTTTGTTTACCTCTTATTCTCCAAGACAGATATTGAGCTCAGTAAATATTTGTTGAAAGAATAGATGGTTTTATAGCATGGTTTTGTATCATCTGACATGTAGAATGGATCGTCTACTAAATCTTTCTGTTCCTAGGGTCTCTGATTGCATTATTCATAGTCTAAATTCATATTAAAAGTTATGAGTTGGTCACTCTCCTTCTCCACCAATGCAGTCCAAACTCTATTTTTAAGTATGCTTTTCCAGATCATTCAACATAATGACAAATTTGCTAAAAATAATCGTTTCTATAGCACCATGTAGATATATTTACAAACTATTATTTCAATTAATTTAATAATGGAGTAAATTTAAGTGATTGGTTATATTACTACATTATTGGAGAAGATAATTCTAATGTGAGACATTACCCACTCAAATCCATATTTCATGAATTGTATCTAATCTATTTTTCAGTTTATTAGGAAAAACTAGGATTGTCACATCTGTCAAACTCTTATCACATCTACATTTGTGTTACTGGAATAACTCAGACTTCACTGGCCAGATAGCATTTTTGTGTTATTACTTCACCCCACCGCAAGTGGCAAAAGTGAAATTCACATTAGTGGAAGCAGTGAGAGATTATTGGTCTATGTAACCAACTGAGGAAGGCAAGGTGACTGCACCTACAGATGTGAACATCTTTAGCTTTCTTCCCCTCCAGCTCTCATCTCAGGTTCCCACTGCAAATGAGCTTTATTTTCTCAAGCCAGTTTCTTCCTTGAGACTTAACTGAGGTCAGGGATGGGGGCCTGCAGCTTTAAGGTCCATCTTTACCACTTTGTAACCAGAGAGAAGGGTCGATCCTTCCACCTTCAGTTCAAGAAAGGCTGGGAAATGGCTCTGCAAAGGTCTTCTGGGGGCCCTTGATTAATTGCTTTGTCCTGAAAGGGCTGGTGAGGGGCTCTGATTCATCCAGTGTCAGGAATGGTTGAGAGTGGAGTGAAATGTGTGTCAATAGAGTTAGGGAAGAGTGCAGGGTAGGCCACACAGTGGTGTCCACTATGCCTGGGACATTAACATTTGTACCCTGTTAGGAGATAGCAGGAAGTTCTGTCTCACACAGAGCCTCTGTCCACTAATACTTCTGGACTGATAGCAAGGATTCAGGTACCTGAACAAAGATTTCAGGCTGGTAGGGTTTGACTCCTTTTCCAAGGATACTTTTCAAAACATAAGCAAATTGATAAATACAAGTGGATAGGTGGAAGTAGGAGTCTTGCTTAGTTCCACTTTCTGGAAATATCCATATCTGAGCTTTACCTCAGCCAAGACATCTTGTAACATATGTAATAAAGCAATATGCAATGAAGCTACAATCTGAGAAAATAAAAACAATATATATATTTTTGAGACCGAGTTTCACCCTGTTGCCTAGGCTGTAGTGCAATGGCATGATCTTGACTCACTGCAACCTCCACCTCCCAAGTTCAACTGATTCTTCTGCCTCAGCCTTCTGAGTAGCTGAGATTACAGGCACCTGCCGTCATGCCTGACTAATTTTTGTATTTTTGCAGAGACAGGATTTCACCATGTTGGCCAGGTTGGTCTTGAACTCCTGACCTCAGATGATCCACCTGTCTCAGCCTCCCAAAGTACTGGGATTACAGGCATGAGCCACTGCACCTGGGCCAGCAATAATATTTACACATGTAAAAAGGCTGGAGGTACTATTCGATTACTACTTAATGTAATATCAGAAATTTCTATGTGAGCAGAAACAACTATGAAAGATGCAGAACTTTTTTTCTCCCCCCACTCTTCCTCTGCAAGCCTGACAACAGGAGGCTTTTAAGGGAGCAAGTGCTTGCTTTTCAATGATCTACCCGTTTCTATCATCAAGTGAATGTGTGCAGAGCCTTAGGTCCTATGGGTAGGTGGTTAGGTTTGTGTAATTTGGGGCCAACAGCAAGGCTCTCAAAATGTATGTGGGAGGGGGCAGGTGCATACATTGTGTTTGCACTAATAGAATCTTCTTGTTAGAAATATTGTAGTTAAGACAACTTTTTGGAATTCTAGAATACATCTTACTATTTATTTAATGACTTTAATGCTTAATTTTATAAAATAGACTCAGCAAGGGGATTTTTAAGACAATTAGTAAGCTTATTCTATAGTCTGAAATTCTGTTTATAAATTTCTGTCAAGGGAGGGACTCAAAGAACTCATCCGTGGCTAACGGCCCATAAATTAACATGGGGCTCTTCTTGAGGACCTAACTGCACAGGCCCTGCTGCCTTCCCATCCTCCAGCCAGCTGAGTGCCAGGCCATCTCCATAGCTGTGTACAGCCTTACATGGAGGCTATTTTGGGTTGACCAGCTTCTTCCCCAGATTCGAATTGGGCGATTGGCCTGGAGTTATGCTACTCTGAAGGAAATGAAGATGCTGTAGAGTTTGTATTTTTGTCTGGGCACCGATGGTTAAGAGATCTTAAATCGATTTGAATAAAATCTAGACAGTGAATAATCCTGTTGAATGCTTTAGAACTGACTTTTTGAGATAAAGATGAACAAGGGAGGCTTATATGATGATAAAGAACAGGCCCACACGATGTGCTGCTTTACAGAGTGGATGTAAGTGAAAAATTCAGGAGTCGGAGTAGGCCGTAATTTCTCTGCTTAACGTTTTATGATTTTGGCATCTTGCATTCTGTAATATTTTAACCCAGTTTCATCTTGTTTCAGGCATGGTTTTCTAAAACAGTGCCTATTTCAGGTGAAAGCATGAACTCTCAAGACTGTAACATAGTGCATTTTTCTTTTTAAAAAAGCTTGTTTTATGATGACATTCTCTCAGTTGTGCTTCTATGTGACATTTCCATTCAGAAATGTCTTGAAAATAAACGAAGATGTTATGGGAATCACAGTGGACAAAATGCTTCATCTGCCCCATCGTGACCAGCTAATCTAGTGCAATCACTGATCTCATCTGTATTATCACACTCTTAGGCATGCTAGGTGCTTCCCCCAACGCCCCCAACACACACACAAATGCCTGGATGTTTTTAAAATCAGAAATTCTCTTTGTTCTCCATTATACATTATTCCTGTTTAAGGTTTTCAACTTGAAAAACTTCAAGCCATCTTGGATTTTAAAGTAATGTTAGATTTTTCTTCTGGAATATTTATCTTATGTGGAGAAGCACTTACTATAAATTGGTGAATACAGAGCTTATTCCTTTTTACCTGATGCAATAGATGTGATGCAGTTTATATATTCTGCCTCAACATCACTATGGCTATTTGCTTGTGTTGCTGCATTTATAAACATTTGATAAAAGTCTGCTTGTCTGTAATTCTTGGGATTAGAACTCTTAATTCCTTGTATTTGTATGCATCTACCCAGAAACCATAATGGTGATTTTGGGGCACTGTGAGAGCAAGAATTATTTTTAAAATTATCAAAGAAAGGTCAAATTCTGTCCCTAATGATTTCCATATTTACCTCACTTTATTTTGGGGCAAAAAATAGGCTTTAGCCTATTTGGTCTATTTAGCCTATTTGGTCTGGCAGCCAAACACCAGACTTGAAGCCCAGCTTCCCCTTTCCCTAGTGCTTCCCTGTGGCAAATGACTTTACCTTTCTCAGCTTCACTCTACCCATCTTTCTCTTATCAATAATAATATCCAGCTTATAGGTTTCTTGTGAGAGTTGAACAAGATGATAAATGTACGTGTCTGGCACATAATTTGTACTCAGTACTTGTTGCCTGTTATCATTCACGACAGCAATAAAAGCAATTATAATACCTTGGAAATAGTCTACATGGAGCATGTCCTATAATTTTTGTTAGCCAAATAATGGGACAACCCACTAGTCAATTACTATACCTTTTATTATACAGTTAACATATGTAGATTAGCACACAGGTGCATACACACATCCATACATCCTGCACCTGATTTTTTTTTATTTTAATTTTTTTAGAGCCTTTAAGTGAACCATGATGCACCTGAAATTTTTAAGGAGAGGTTCTAGAATTTAAATCCTTTTGTACACGTACACATATACTCTCAAGGTCAATACTTCCTCACATCTTCTGAAAGGTAGGAAGAAACATGGGCACATAACTATGCTATATGGGGTAGTGTCTCAAACTTGAAGATGATTCTGGCCGACTGAACACCATCCTAACCTAGGGCACCCATGGTTTATAGCTTCTTCTTGATTGTGTCAGGAAGGGCTGAAGGCCAAGCTCACATTAGCCACAAGAAAGGAAGCACTTTGGAGAAAGCAGAAATGGGTTTGACTCTGGGGCAGCTCGGGGATGCTTTATTTTGCCTCCCCAGGTCACATACAACAGACTTCCCACAAAACCTGATAGCACCATTGCACAGCTGAATATTTTGACACTGTGCAGCAAATTTCAGTAAAAGGTTTTGCTAATGCCTATGCGACAACCTCCCAAATATGGCATCCTCACATTTCAGTCTCATATCCAGTTGGAGTTTCACAGACTGATGCTATAAACTGGTTTAATTAATTTTTTTTCATTTAAGCTAATGATTTTACTTTCCCTATAATGACTACATTCTTTTTCCTGTACATACAATTTATATATCCTTCAAAAAGAGCTTGTTTACAAGTGTGCTTTTAAAATGAAAAGCCATTTAAAAATTTTTGTGCAAATTCTTGTACATTTCTAATTTGTGGAGTCATCTGCATCATTATAATCTATTTGTTTACTAAAAAAACATTTTAAGGGAAACCCTGGAAACCCCACAGCTAAGAAAATTTTGTCATAAAACAGCATAAAGCCAAATGCTGGGAGTGCTAGTGGATTTTGGAAGGAGGCATAAGGCTTGATTTTTTTTTTAGCCCTCTCTTAAAACCTGGAAAGGGATAGTCTTCGCTGGGATTTGTGATGTATTCTGCAGGAGGATAATTTTGCCTCTGGGAAAGTCAGAGCCAGGCCAAAATCACTCCTGGGATTTTGAAGTCTGAAGTCACTTGTTTGGCTCTGCTCACTGGAGAACTCAAGAATGCTATTCATCGGCCAGTGTGAACATTGATTGAGAAATGACTTGCCGTAACAATCATTTTCAGAATTTTCTGAGATAGAAATTCTTCTGCATTGCTTTTCAGGCACTGGAATGGCACATTTTGGTGGGGTTTTCAGGTGGAACTTAGGAAAAAAGGGGCAAGTCTATATTTTAAAATTAACATGACTGTTCTTTCAGATAACTCTTGCGTGCCCTGTTAGTCTTTTGAACAGGTTTTCTTGGAAAAAACAATTGTGCTATAATGCCAGCATGAGATCAACTTTTGTTAAAATACCCAGGCAAAACCACCAAACATTACTAAATTCTTCTGGAGAGGCTGGAGAGAAGTGAAGAAAGTTACAGTTCATTCCAAAATATTTAGATTAGAACTGGAATTATTTCCCTATTTAGATCTCTTCTCAACCATGAAAAAAAACATCATACATTGTGTTATTTTTCTCTTGCTGTTACCCAGCACAACTGCCCCTTAAAGTCTTCAACTGGGTTTCTAAGCTTCTTTTCTGAGGTACCCTTTTACGTAAAGTTTTGTTATTGCAATGAAAAACAAATCATTTATTCATTCAACACTAAATACCTAGTGTGTGTCAGGCACTGTTCAGAGTTCTTGGGAGTAAATCAGTGAACAGACAAAGCTCCCTGCCCCCATGGAGCTTACAGTTTAGCTCACGCAGAGGATCTAACTTACCTATGCATGGCAACACCTGACCCTCAGCTTGCTTAAAGTTTCCCCAAGGTCTAGGGGTATCTAGCACAAATTTCTTCTAACAGGGCTGCAAAATTTACTAACACACTATGCTACATGTGGAGAAAATAAATATATTTTTAAATTTTGTCCAAACCTGGTCTAGTCTTCCTCACGTACCCCTGCATGGCAGAAAATGAAAATAAAACATAGCAACTGGAATTTTTCTCATCTAACGCAGTAATTTAACCATTGCTTTTGGATAATGCTTAGTCTCTCGATTGAAGGAGAGAAGGAAGGGAAAGAGACGTCACACCAGATAATACTTTTGAATCCCGAAAGAATAATTTCTCAGTATTTTGTGCTATTCATAATTCAGTGACTACAAACACAAGATGCTTTTAAGTCTAATCTTCATTATTGACATTCCCCCATCATTTTCTTAATTCTAGGCATTCAACAAAACCGTAAGTGAAGTCCTGATCTGTCACGTTTGCTCATTTCCATGGTGTAAATACTCCCACCATGGCAAGTTTAAAGTAACCGATGTGAGGTCACTGCTTTTAGGATAGATAGGCCCCAGCTCACCATTATGTAATATGTCCACCAAAAAAACAGATATGTAGCCATCAGCAACCTCAAGATCATAGATAATAATAAAAATGCAGTAAAAGTAAAGCAATTAGGAAGTGATATGTTTTGAGCATTTATTACTTTTGCCTAATTTATTTAATTGTAAATTTATAACATTTAATTTTTAACAATGGCTGCGTTTCACACTGGCTTGCAAAATTCCTGAAAATTTAATAGTCGGCTCTCATAAGTCACTATGTCAGGGCCCAACCATAGTAAACATAAATGCTGTCTCTCCTTCCTTCATCGCTCTATTTTAAATCCAACAGCCAATCATACAGACTCTACCTCCTAAACATATCTTGACCACTTTCCTACTGCAACAATAGTTCCCATCACCCTCACTGTGCTCACCTGTGTCCCTGCAATAGCCTCTGGCTGTTCTCCCTGCCTCCATTTCTTATCTGCGTCCCATAGTCCGCTCTCCACACAAGAGTCAGTCATATTTTAAAAATGTATGTACCGTATCACTTCCCATCTTAAACCCTTCAACGTCTTCCTGTTGTTCCTAGAAGAAAACTCAAGCTCTTAACATGCCCAGTAAGGGCCTGTCTCATCTGGCTGCAGCCTCTCTTCCAACTTCATCTTGCTGTTGTCTGACTCAGCACTTCATTCCAGCCTTGCTGGCCACCTTTCTTCTTCTAAAACATACCTGTTGTGTAGCTGCCTCTGGGCCCTAGCACTTGTTCCTTCTGCCAGCAATGTTCTTCCCTCATAGCATTCCAAGGCTGGTGCTCCTTCTCATCATTCAGGTTCTAGCTGAAGTATCATCTCCTAAAAGAAGTCTGTCCTGACTCTTTTATCTAAAGTGAACCCCATTCCCCATACCACCCCTCTCTGTCATGTTCCCTTGTTTTCAGGAACTCAGGCAAATTACTTAGCCTCTTTATACCTCAGTTTTCTCATTTGTTAAATAGAAGTAACTGTAGTACGTATTCCTCATAGGGTTATGAGGATCAAACAAATTAATAGATGTAAAGAACTTTGAAGCCTTCTTGGATCTTATTAAGCACTATCTATATAAGTTTAGCTGCTAATATTATCATCATTTTTTTTTTTTTTTTTTTGAGACAGAGTTTCGCTCTTGTTACCCAGGCTGGAGTGCAATGGCATGATCTCGGCTCACTGCAACCTCTGTCTCCTGGGTTCAAGCAATTCTTCTGCCTCAGCCTCCCGAGTAGCTGGGACTACAGGCGTGCGCCACCATGCCCAGCTAATTTTTGTATTTTTAGTAGAGACGGGGTTTCACCATGTTGACCAGGATAGTCTCTATCTTTTGACCTTGTGATCCACCCACCTCAGCTTCCCAAAGTGCTGGGATTATAGGCGTGAGCCACCGCGCCCAGCATTATCATCATTTTATTGAAATATTATCATCTTCATTATTATTGCAGTATTCAAATAATGCGCACCACTCACCATTATGTAATAGTTTCATCAAACAGATATGTAGCCATCAATAACCTCAAGATCATAGATAACAATAAAAATGTAGTAAAAGTAAAACAATTAGGAAGTGGTAAGTTTTGAGCATTTATTACTTTTGCTTAATGTCATTTATTTAATTGTCTAAGAGTATTTTATCTATTTGGTTTTCTGTTTTCTTATTTCCTTTCTCCTCTACTGGAATTTGAGCTCCATGAGAGTAGTGACCTTGAATGACTCATGCCCTGCTGTGTTCTGTTGCCTAGAATAGTGCCTGCCACACACTAAGTACTTAAATATTTTTTGAATGAATATGCGCATAAAATGAATAAACACAAGAAGTGGTGGTGACACCATTCTTAGCCTTGATTTATTTTTAGAAAATACAATTACACAGGCTTTCCATCAGCATGGTTGGAAGGTCACAACCTTTTTGTAGGTGGTAGAACTTCTGGACTCCTGCTGCTTGTCTGCGAGGTCTTCCACGAATTCTGGGTTCTGGGCCTTCTTGAGTGCCAAGTAGCTGATGTCCCAGTGGTCCCAATCATCAGGAATATTGTGGCTACACTTAGCTCTCATGGTGAAGTCTAAATTGTAAGAACTAGTAGCTTATGGTCCCTCCTGATGGATGAGCCCAGACGCAGAAGAAGTATGAGCTTTGATTCCTGAAGCACCCAGGGGGTAAGAAAGTCCAGTGCCTCTGAACATTTGTTCTGCTCAATGAAAGAGCTCAGTCTCCCAGCACTTTGGGAGGCCGAGGCGGGCAGATTACCTGAGGGCAGGTGTTTGAGACCAGACAGATCAACATGGAGAAACCCCATCTCTACTAAAAATTACAAAAATTAGCTGGGCGTGGTGGCACATGCCTATAATCCCAGCTACTTGGGAGGCTAAGGCAGGAAAATTGTTTGAACCCAGGAGGCAGAGGTTGCAATGAGCTGAGATCACGCCATTGCACTGGGCAACAAGAGTGAAACTCTGTCTTAAAAAAAAAAGAAAAGAAAAGAAAAAAAGAAAGAGCCCAGCCATGGGGTACCCCTTGTGGAAGAACTTGGAGCAGCCTCAGAAAGACTTCCAGCCTTTGCTTTTGTAGTGGTTACATTTAGAGCAGATATGTGCAAAAAAAAAACCTACGGCAAAAGCCTTATCTTGGGCTTACTTATCTTGAACCCGAGCAGACACTCAAGAAGGCACTATAAAAAGGCCCATTTCTATATTTTTCACTTTTCATTTAGGTCCTTGATATGTCAAAAGATGACAGCATTCATGAAGATTTTCTGTAACTCATCCTCAGTTGATTGGGAATGCCAAGCTGCTTTACTCTGCAGTGAGCTTTTTGAGGACAGACCATGTGTGTTATTCATCATTGCACACTGAGTACCTAGTGCAGAGCCTTGCACTGAGCAATAACCTGTAGATGCAAGATAGATTTCCATGTTCAGAACAACATTGAATTGGAGTATGGCACCTGAAATCTTAGCAGCAGGACCTTGGTGAAACTCTCTGGAGTTCTAGAGGGGGATCCTCCCTGCCTCCTTCACCAATTCCTCTTAAGGAGGCACTAACCAGAAAGGAGGCAGGCTTTGGAATCAGACAAAAGTGGCTTCAGGATCTGGCACTAATGAAATGACTTAGGGAATGACTAATTAAGTAACCTTGGGAAAGTTACTTACCCTTTCTGTGTTTTCTAATTTATAAAATGGGAATAAAATGGTACCTGTAAAGATTAACCGAGAGAGAGTAGGTAAACATTTCAGCTGAGAACCCAGTATCCACTGTACATTCAATTATTGTCGATATGAATCTCGTGGAGTGTTTTCTGTTTGTGTATGATCAGCATGTAGATTAAGGGGCAGAGGTCTAGGTCAGAGTAGAGTTGGGCCCAGTAACATGGGGCCACAGCAGATCCTGGACCAGAATTACATGAGGAAGTAGTGGGGTTTGGGCCCAGAGTTTGAGGGATGGTGATGGTAGTGTACAGTGAGGAAGTTGGGCATGATAGTATAATGGCAGAGAAAACAATCTGTGGAACTCAGGCTAGAATAATTTTTATAATGGGAAACTGTATTAGAAGTGATATCTATATCTCTACCAAACTACTAGAGAACATTTATTCTTTACTGAATATCAACTTTTTAGGGGGAAAAAATCAAAACCATGTTCTATGAATATCAAATGAGAAGTACTTGGCAGTAGGCTGCTTTTAAAGTTGAAACTAGTATATTCATGGTATACAACAAAGCCATCGGGTAACATCTCTTTCTCTTAAATTGGGTAAATCAAATAATAATGAATCACAAGTTAAAGTTACTTGTCCAGACTGATCATGGAAAGGTGAATTAGAAGAGGAGAGGGTGAAAATTAAAGAAGAAACAATTACCAATGCAGAAGGGAGGGCTGCAGATGACAGGGATGGGAGCACATATCTGAAAATGGAAGGGGATGGTGTTGTGGACAGAGGGAGAGTGAAAGATTATCGAACTTTTAACAACAGAAAAGTGGCCCTAGCTTTACTCATTAATGGTTATGGCACACAACCTGAAAACCTCAAAAAGAATATGTACATTAACATTTAAAAAAAGAGTCTTCAGGCACATCAGTAATAGATGGCCACTGGATGGTTTTGTTAATATGTGTGTAGGCGAGAGAGTAATTTGGCAGAAAGAGGAAGAGTTAATCTGAAAGAGGAAATTTGAAGTTAGAAGAACATGAAGGCAAATCCTTCATGATGAATGTGAGGGAAAGAGCAAAATTTAATAATGCATCAGGAGGACAAAAAATAGAGCTAACATTAATGGCCACTTATTGCAAATGAAGCCCACTGTGCTAAGCTTCTCCCAGGTACCATCACATTGTTACCACAGCAACCTGCGGGTTGAGCCCTGTTAGCTCCAGTGAACAGGGCAAGTCAGTAGTTTGCTTGTGATAGAGCTGGCAGGTAGAGGATCTGACTTCTGAACCTCAGTTCTCTCAGACAAAAGCTCCTGTGTGTAACCATTCAGCTAAAGTGCTCAAAGGGCTGAGAAAGATGGTGCAGAAGATTGTGAGGGAATTGAGAAGGAAAAGTGCAAAGAACTTTGATGGTAAAGAATCCTAGAATGAAAGTAAGACATGGCAAAGGATAGAAGGATGAAAGCATCCCTAAAGGAGTAATGAAATTAATATTTTTGGCCACCTTGTGTGATTAAGATGCACAAATGTAAACTCCTTTAGTTCACACAAGAACTCCGTGGAGTAGACATGACTTCTGTTTACACAGATGAGGAGATACAAGTTCAGAGAAGTCACCGTTAATCACAGAACTCACAAACATCAGAGCCAGGATTAGAACCGCTGTCTGCAGCATTAGAAAGGCCACAGTATTTTCATTCGAACTTGGGAAAGGAAGTGCTAAGCCTGGGTGTGAAAGAGCAGAGATGGCATCTACCTCGAATGGTGGGGTAGAGATGCAAATAAAGCATGACTAGAAAGACAAAAAAGGGAAATGAGAATGGGAGGACCACAGAGTGATAATTAGCCTCACACCACCTGTTTTTCCTTTGGCTGAAAAGGTCCCTCATCAAGGATGACTAAAAAACAAAGCAACTGAGCAGCTCAGAAAGGCCCTCAAACTCTTCCATTGGTCATCGCCTGGAATGTTCAGTGACACTGAAACATGTGATGTGGAGAAACCCCTGACAGTGATAAGAAAGACTTCAGACAATTGACACATTGCTGACAAGAAGTTTCACAGAAAATACTTTTTCAAAGGAACAAATGCGGAGAGCAGCTCAGGAAGACACACTCCGTAAAGGTGGTTGGCAGGAAGCACGGTTGCTTTAGAGGACACAGTGAGACGTAGCTAGATGTGAAAAACAACCCTGTGAGGCTTGTAGTGTAGGTTTGTGTATCACCGTTTTGCATATGAGGAAACTGGCCCATAGCATTTGAGGACTTGCCTGTGGTGACTGAGTTTTAGAATCCAGGTGTGTGACTCTAAATCTAGTGTGCTGAATACTGTGCTATTTTCATTAAAGCAAATATATTTCTAATGGTAAATTTGAGGTATCATATACTGGGGGAAAAAGTTTAGAGCAGGTATCTTTGTTCTGTACAGGTAGCTCTTTTAAGACAGTTTTTCATATTTAGTAAAAACAACTCTGCTCTCCAGATGAATGGCATTCAGCTCAGACTTGTTAATGCTATTTTGTTTGTGGTAGGGCTTTCCAGGTGCAGATTCAGGGCACCTTAACTTTGTATTGGCTAATAATTAGCAAAAGTGGCTGCTGACTTCACAGAGTGATTGGAGATTTTACTGCAAGTTCTTTTGTTTGCAACTGTCCAGGCAACAATGATCATGTGAAAGGCAATTCTTTGATGGCCAATTCTATACCATTCATAAAGTAAACAGACTGCTGGGAAATGCATTCTCACTCTTGGACCCTGGAGTCTTGGTTTCACACATAAGCATTTCTGAGTAAATTGCAGTGAATTAACTTTGGCTCATTCAAATTGGATCAACTGATCCTCAGGCCCACAAAAATTCACATTGGATATGCTATACTCACAATTATCAATGCCACACTGACACTCTCAGGCTGTTCAGATGACTAATTTTGCTTCTTTTAAAAAAATCTGGAGGGGCCGGGTGCAGTGGCTCACACCGGTACTTTGGGAGGCTGAGGCAGGTGGATCATGAAGTCAGGAGTTCAAGACCAGCCTGGCCAACGTGGTGAAACCCCATCCCTACTAAAAATACAAAAATAAGGTGGGCATGGTGGCAGTTACCTGTAATCCTAGCTACTCGGGAAAGGCTGAGGCAGAGAATTGCTTGAACCCAGGAGGCAGAGATTGCAGTGAGCTGAGATGGTGCCATTGCACTCCAGCCTGCACGACAGAGTGAGACTACATCTCAAAAAAAAAAAAAAAAAAAAAAAAATCTGGGAGAATGCTCACACATACCCAGACTACTGTGCTAGGCAGAAAATACTAGAAATCATGGTCAACGTGACTTTGAAGTCCCTGCTAATTGTCTCTAGACACTTCATGGGTATATTCCATACCTCTGCTTCATTCTGCTCTGACAAAATTAATATTTCCCAGTTTTTGATAAGATTTAAGTGACTCAGTGGCACTATGGCAACCCTAAACTATGGGACAAAAATCAATGTATTGACCATTTTATGGGCTTTTTATTAAGAAATCAGCTATTTCTTGAGTCCAGATGAGCAATGTGCTCATTTCTCCTTTTAACATTTTATTTAGGATTCAAAGTAGTTTTAGAAGGAAAACCCCACAAATACCATTATCTACCTTCTGACCTGTGGTGGTCATCATAAGGGAGCAGTTACTTTGTCTTTTTTTTTTTTCTTAAATTCTCAAATCCAAGGCAACTAGAAATGGCAAATAGGTTTTGTTTTAGGAGGCAGAAAACATGTTGATTTTAATATTTCAAAAGATGCAAGTAGGATATTAATTCATGTAGCTTGATGTGATGATCTTAAATACTAACTCCTATGCGTTGTTCAGCTCTTTCCCACTTCATTATATATTTTTTCTTTCTTTGTCTTTCTTTTTCCTTCTTTTCTTCCTTCTTTTTTCTCTTCCTCCCCTCCTATCCTTCCTTCCTTTTCTTTCTCTGTCTTCCTTTCCACCTCCCTTCTTTTTTTCCCCTTCCTTTCTTTTTTAATTCATTTGAATTTGTGAATTAAAATTAAAATAAAATGTAGGGGCCTACCCTGCCCAAGTTCTGTAAACAGACTCGTAACCTTCATGGGCACATCCGTCTCCCCAGACAACAACCTGGTAGGAACTGAGAAGGCTTAACTGCTTAGTCATGGCACCGCAGGCTCTGAGTGACAGGAACTCCTACCACCTGCATCACAGAATCTGCAGGAAGTCCATCTGATTTTGCTGGTCGACTCTGAACAGTCTGCAGCAATTATTTTGATAGGCAGAAGAGGCAGATGAGCTCTGGCTCAGTGAGGCTGGGTGGAGGGTTGCTGCACACACACAGCTGAGGCACTTCAAGGCAGGGCTGCTCCTGCAGCAGACCCCTGAAATCCCTTTTAACTTTGTGTCTAGGACTCTCTGGCTTGGCCACTGCATACAGTGGTTCCTTTAAAGCCAGGTGTTGTGAGTCTCAGCTGACTGCTAGTACAAGATTGGCCTCATGCTATGGGCAGGACATTGGCTACCTGCTTTTGCCAGTAGAGCCCACTGTGTGGTCAAGCTCAGAGGCGCAGAGAAGGAGATCTGGGGTCAGGATACCCTCCAGTTCTACTGACAGCATCAGAGACAGCTGGTCAGGAGCTAGGTTAGGTCATGCTTTCCTTTGCCCTGTTGCTTTTCATTAAGATTCCTCATGGGCACAGCAGCCATGTGACCAGCTCTGGGGGTCAGGAAAGGCACTTCTGCCCATGGCTGGAGCTGGCTCCACTCAGCCCTGGCCAGGCTGGATGGGGAAGGGAGGTGGAACTGCCTGGAGTACAGAACCAGGTATGGGTTGTGACAGATCGACAGAGGGTGATGGGCTGAGAGGTGTGACCCTGCTGAGACATGCCCTGGGAGAAGAAGGGGTCATCTAAGGTCACAAAGGGGCCTCAAGGCAAACTCTCTGCCCAGTGAATTAATTTAGTCATGCAAGCAGGAGTTTGGCTGATACCCTAGAAACAATGGGTGGGAAAAATGAATAAACTGGAACAAACAGGAAAGATGCCTAGGCAACGTGACCAGACTAAAGATTGGCCACCAGAGGAACATCGGGGAGCCCGTAGTGTCCCGGAGGGTCTGAAAAGATGGGTTATGTGCAGCCAGGTGAAGATGCCCCAGGTGGGGCAGGTAGAACAGTGCAAGGGGGTTGCCCCGCTGAGTCATCAGTGGTTCTGTTTTTCTGGATGATGACAGAAGCTATTCCAGGGTGGTTCATGTTTTAAGAAGTAGGATTCAGTCTGTACCCATTCATGAGATGGTTATGTTTACAGAGGAAGAAAGGCTGATGCATGGCTGCAGGAATAGCTATGATATTTTAGTATTCCTTATGAAGGCCTTATGAAGGCCTCTTTCCCTCTTTAACCTATTCCTCTCCCTCTTCAGCCTATTCACAGCAGTGTGAGTGAGCACTTAAGAAAATCAAAGGTGACCGGGTGTGGTGACTCACACCTGTAATCCCAGCACTTTGAGAGGCGGAGGGGGCCAGATCACTTGAGGTCAGGAGTTTGAGACCAGCCTGGCCAATATGGTGAAACCCTGTCTCTGCTAAAAATACGAAAATTAGCTGGGCACGATGGCATGTATCTGTAGTCCCAGCTACTTGGGAAGCCGAGGCAGGAGAATCATTTGAATCCAGGAGGCAGAGGTTGCAGTGAGCTGAGATTGTGCCACTGCACTCCGGCCTGGGCAACAGAGCAAGACTCTGTCTCAAAAAAAAAAAAAAGAAAGAAAACAAAAATCAAAGTTATGTCCTGTCTGTCTTCCCTCTGCTTAACACCTTGCGTGGCTTCCATGTTACTGACAGTAAAATTCAGAGTATTGACTGAGGTCTACACATACTTTCATGATCAGTTTCCACCTCTCTTACCTACAATCTCCTCTGTTTCTTTTTCCTCACCACGTGACCTGCTTGCTACTTCATGAACCTACCTGGTACCTATGCCTGAGGCTCTTGGCTTTAGCTCTGCCTGGAGCAGTCTTCCCAGGGGCATCCTCTGGGCTCACTCCATCTCTTCTTCAAGTCTTTGCTCAACTCTTTGCCTACCCTGCCCCATCTAATTCTGCAATTTAGAACCCACCGCTGTACTCCTGATCCCCCCTTAGTTTAATTGGCTCTACTCTTTCCCTTCTTCCTCATTGCTTATCATTTCTTAACACACTTCATAATTTACTTATTACTTATTGTTAGCATTCCCAAATTAAATGTGAACTACACGAGGTCAGGGTCTCTCTTTTGTTCAAGTGCCTAGAACAGTGGTTCCCCAATCTTTTTGGCACCAGGGACCAGTTTCATGGAAGACAATTTTTCCACAGACATGGTTGGGGGGGATGATTTTGGGATGGAACTGTTCCACCTCACATCATCAGGTATTAGTTAGATTTTAATAAAGAGCACTGCCTACATCCCTCACATGCACAGTTCACAATAGAGTCATGCTCCGGTGAGAATCTAATGCCACCGCTGATTTGACAGAAGTGAAAGCTCAAGCAGTAATGCTGGCTCACTGGCTGCTCACCTCCTGCTGTGTGGCCCAGTTCCTAACTGGCCATGGATGGGTACCAGTCCATTCCCCGGGGGTTGGGGACTCGTGGTCTAGAATAGCATCTGGTTCTTAATAGGTACCTAGTCTATATTATTGGATGAAGAAGTGAACAAGTTAATGTTTTTTGTGCATATTTTGTCATCCAAACTTTTATCATTCATCTATCTAACATGTCACTGGCCAGTCCATTTGGTTAACTCCTCATTTATTCTTTGAGTGCTTGTTGCTCTCTAATGTTATCATCTTATATGCAGATAATATCAAAGCTCCATTTTTGTTTTAACTTGAGAAAAATTATTACCAGATTCACCTATGCAGTTCAACATTTTTCTTTTTATAATTCATCCAGCTCAATAGGGCTTCAGGATAGTTCCTGAGGCAGTCTTTGTTTTAGGTCAGTGAAAGTTCAGACCTTCTGACACATTTACTATTCTTATCCTTAGTAGACTGTTACAGCATATGTTCTTTCTGCTGATAAACTTGTGGCTCTCTCGCTTTAACTTAGGTGTTGAGTTTCTTATTTATTCTCTTAGACATGGATAATTAGTTACTAGAGATCTCTTCCCCAGAAGCGCTTCATGGAGCTGAAGAAAGTAAAGCTAACCATCAGCATTCTGTTCTATCAATGAAACCACTCCAATATCATTAACTTTCACCAAGAGACATAATTTTTATTTCAAAACCTGTAACTTTCGCAAGTAAACTTCAAAACATGGCATGCAAATGTATACTACAACAATTTAGTGAATGAAACAATTTACTAAAGTTCAAACTTAAAATGGTGAGCAAGGATTGCCTTTATAAGGAAACCATAATATACCTTGGTTTAAAGAGTTTTTCTTGGTTAAAGCAGTAAAATTTTCATGACAGAAGGAGAAATCCCATTAAGATACAATTTCAAAATGATCTGAAAGCCTGGGAAGATAAGTTAATATGTTGCCTGAAAAACTATATAGATATATAGTAATACCCAAATTAAGTTGATGAATTGGTAGAAAGATGTTTAGCTAGAGTTGACATGAGAAGTTAGAAGAAGATTAGGCAGATTCAAATACTGTATGCTTCAAGACGTGTGTGTGTGTGTGTGTGTGTGTGTGTGTGTGTGTGTGTGTGTCTGCCAGTGAAGAAAACCAAGCATGAGGTTTGAGACTTCAGAACTTTGCATGGAAATATGGCCACAGCTCACACCATGAAGAACTGAAAGCAGCCCTTTCTTGAAAGAGGGAAGGTTTAGACCTGAATGGACTGAGTTAAATGTGGCGTGGCAAGTAAGATAGTGTTGATCTTAAGAAGGCGATTAATACCTTCTCTATAATAAGTAGTAATCAATTGTTAAGGTAATCTGAAATGTCTCTGAAGCCTCAGAATTAGAACAGGTAAAATTGGGTGAACGTCTAGCACAAGAATAAGTGAGTAAACATTTTCCATTTGTTTTAGTCTGTTTGTGCAGCTCTAAAAGAATTCCTAAAACTGGGTAATTTATAAAGAATAGAAATTTATTTCTCACAGTTCTGGAGGCTGGGAAGTCCAAGATCAAGGTGCCAGCATCTTGTGAGGGCCGTCTTGCTGTGTTGTCACATGGCAGAAGGCAAAAGTGCAAGCGAGAACAGCAAGAGTAGGTAGCACCTTAATCTCATCAAGAGGGAGCAGCTGTCATGGCTTAATCACCTCTTAAAGGCCACACCTCTTAATTATCACATTGGCAAAATGTGATTTTTAGAGGGAATTATGTTTCAACATGAATTTTGGAGGAAATAAAAACATTCAAACTATGGGTTTATATTTCTTTAAGTACTGATAAGTTCTCTCTTACATAATTTACATTAATAAATCAATAACATTATGTCTAGTATTCAACAAATTAAAATTATTAGTGAACTCCACTGTGCTAAACATTAAGGCCACCAAGATGAACAAATGCAGTCCCTGCTCTCAAGAAGCTGAGTACAGAGGAATGTCCAATCATAGTATATATCATTTGAGTGTTTATCTTAATAAAGAGCTATATTTTTAAGGAAATAAAAATCAGAAGTAGATGGCCTGTACATTAATGTAATTAATCTTAATTCTCAGGTCTGTGGAAAGCCCAGTAAGCAGATCACTCAACCGAAAGTCATAGCAGCATCACATACCACTGATAATCACCTCAACTGCAGAGTGACAAAAAGAATTGATCATCCTTGAGAGCAGTGTTTCTCAAAGCATGCTTCAGAGACCAACCTGCATATGAATCATGTGCAAACTTGTTTAAAATGGATTCTCAGAATCCTTCCCAAGAACTTATTATGTCATATTTGCAGTGTTGGGTGCTAGAGTCTTTGTTTTAAAGAATCTCACCAGGTGATTCTTAGTACTGTTTCAGCATCAGGCTGTTTGAGTCTAACACAGAATGACTTTCACGCATCTAAACCTATGACATAATCCCAGCACTTTGGGAGACGGAAGTGGAAGGATTGCTTAAGGCCATGTGTTCTAGGCTGCAGTGAGCTATGATCACGTCACTATATTCCAGCCTGGGTGACAGAGCCAGACTCTCTAAATAAATAAATAAACTTATGATGTGATGACAGACATCAAAATATCCTAAATTTATATTGGCTTATATTCCAGTGACACTCTTATTATTGATTTATTTAGTTCCTTGTCAAATATGAGCCAGCCCTTTCCTATATTGCATTTGTATTCTTGGTTGACTTTTCTTTTCCTTCTAGTTATACAATTTTATATTTGTACCTATTAAATTTTAGCCTGTTTTTGTAAAACCATTAAAAAACCTGGTCAAAGCTATGTTGAATTTACCAATTTTCTCCGCAGTATTAACAGCCCCATGTGATTAGAACCAGCCACACATTTACTGAGCCCATTTTTGTAAAGATAATGACAAGTAAACCTCCTCTTAATCCTCCTCTTCAGACTGATTTCTGTGGAATACTGCTCTACCCGTTAATGACTCTCAGCCATGAATAACATTAGCCTTAGCTTGTAGGACAGTCACATAAAGAGAAATGACTATTTTCTTTGTATGTAGTATATTGCTTGGTTTATACAAACATCCCATTTAAAAAATGCTTAGAGCATAAGGGGTGTGGTATAAGGAAGAATTTTGAACTAGCATTTTTATTTGAAAATTTCTGAATTTCCAGTTGGAATAGGAACAGGGGAGTGTACCTTTTTTCATATCTTAAAATTAAGAAATACTTTAGAAAAACTCTGGCAGATGATATGAGCCACCTGCAAGGCTTGGTTCTCAAATTCGATCTATACAGAGCTGGGGAAAGTGTTTTCCTAAGAAGTCCATTGTCCTTCCCCGGTTCAAGTCCTCTGGCCATCAGAACTTCAGGTAAAATCGAAGCCTTCCAGATTTTGAGACTGGTAAAGCTGATATTTTAATGCACTGTGTTTTAACTGCTACTGCTTTGTTCTGTGTGTCCTAATTGAGTATTTTTGATTTTGCACTTATGGCCTGGAGCAATTTAATCATCCAGGATACAATTTAATACATTGAAAAAATATTAAAAATGGTCAATAATGAGTGGGACTAATTGCTCTTGTGCCTCACACAGTGGCATGCAACCAGTAGATGCTTAACAAATATTAATTTATGATTGTGACAGGTAACCCTAGGAGCAGGGAACATGAAATTTTGAGTTAGTTTTACTTTTCTCTAGTCATCATCCAATCAGAGATAAAGAACTTTTATATTTCAGTTTCACAGTCCACAAAAGGAAATAATTTTTGTTCATCATTATCAACCTAGGATATAGAAAGAAATGAAGAGGGATTAACTTAATAATTATCTTTGTGTTTGAAGGTAGCAGCCGGCCAGGTGTTCTCAGGCTCAGATGAAGAATTAGAATGAAATGTGTTTGACTGGGAAAGATTAAGATTAGATAGAGAAATTCTGGAGAGCCCCTTCTGAACAGCTTTTAACTAGGCTCTTGCTTCAGATGACCATGGCAGAAGGGTGGACCAGATCACCTCTTATGCAGCCTTGTCCCTCTAAGTTGATTTTAAGAATATGGTTACTGGCCAAAGGTAATGAGCAGCAAGGGTAGTTCTTTTGTATAGTCCCTTAATAATTATGTGGTCTGGTGATCAAAACACTGTATAAATGCCTGAACTCAGAAATGTAGCAACAAAATGTAGCAACCAAGAGATATGGTTGGAAGGAACCATCAAAATTACCAACTAAAAAACTGATTGATTGTACATTGAGAGTCATAGACTGCTTATGACCTTTGACCCAGAGCAGAGGTCAGCAAATGGCAGGCCTCTGCCCTGTTGTCTATGTTTACAGCTCTGAGAGTGGTTTTTACGTTTTTAAATGGTTGAAACAAAATGAAAACGAGTGCTATTTCATGACACATTGGAAACTAAATAAATTCACGTTTCATTGCACATATACCGAGTTTTATTTGAACATAGACATGCCTGTTCATTTATGTACTATTTGTGGCTGCTTTCATAATCCATCAGTAGAGCTGAGTAACTGAGGCAGAGACCATATAGCCTGCAAAGCCAAAAATATTTACTCTCTGCCCCTTTATGGAAAAAGTCTGATGATCTCTATCTGGAGAATCTAAAAGAAGTGGCTGATGAACTATGGAATAAGCAATATGGAGGAAGTTTGTCAATGTAGTGTCATCTATTATCGAAGAATTAGAAAAACTTTAAAGGTTTTCCAAGTATATAGATATTATCGAATAAATTTTGGAATATCCACTCAATAGAGCTTTCCAAAACCAATAAAACTGAGGGCAATGGCTATCTACCAACATTAAAAAATAAAATGGTTATGTTAAAGTGGAAAAATAAATCAGAGCACCAACCTCTGTAACTGTATAATTACAGCCTTTAATTAGTCAATTCAGTTATCCAACAAACATTTATTGGAAACTAGAATATTATTGAGGCATACACCACAAACATGAGATTTTTTAAAAACCTAGAAAGTGTTTAAAGTGATTGCTTAAAAGTCATATATTTTGTTGATTTTTTAATCTTAATTTTATTTTTTTCCCTCTATATTGTTTATGCTACCTATATATTAAAAACCTTATAGACAAAGATTGGAAAAAGCATCAGAGTGTATAAAAGGACAATAAACAGCTCTCTGTAAGACTGAAACTGTCTGGTGGGGTTTGCAGAGGGTCCCTGACATGGGGTTAGCAAGTTGTTCTGCTCCAGCAATTTCTGCCTTTAGACAGCAATTTCTGTCTCCTCCTTTACGACATTTATTTTTATAAAAAGAAGAGCAGGCTTCCCTTTACAATCTCTCCTGCTTCTTCCCCCACCAACCCAGGGAGCCAGCAAGCATGAAAAACTTTCCCCTCCATTCAATAAATGTAAACAAGCTTATTTACCGTCAGTTTACTGTCTGAGCAGACTGTAACTCTCTCTTTGATGAGATTTAAATGGTATTCTGTGTCCTTCATGGTGACTTAGTAACTCACACCTGAGCAAGGTTGAAGTGGGAGTTTTTCTGAAGTAGAATTGGTTCTAGAGCCTAGACACTGAACACCCTGTTCCTCCCCCAGTCAGGAAAATGCCATCTGTTACATTACACTGCCGTCTTTAAAATAAAAGTACAGCCACTCATTAACCTTGCTTTTGAATATTTTAAGACTTACAAGGATGAAATTAATAACAAGGGCAGCTGGGCATGGTAGCTAACAACTGTAATCCCAGCGTTTTGGGAGGCTGAGGTGGGAGGATAGCTTGAGTCTGGTAGTTTGAGACCAGCCCAGGCAACATGGTGAAACCCCCATCTCTACAAAAAATACAAAGTTAGCAGGATATGGTGGCACAGGCCTGCAGTCCCAGCTACTCAAGAGGCTGAGGTTGGAAGATTGCTTGAGCCAGGGAGGTTGAGTTTACAGTGATCGCATCACTGTACCCCAGCCTGGGCAACAGAGTGAGACTCTGTCTCAAAAAAAAAAAAAAAAAAAAAAAAAAAGGAATAACAAGGGCAACATATTTATATGTGATTGGCACAGACACTAAAGGGAAGGGCACTAAGAAATTGTTATGCACATAAGGCATCCAAGGAAAGATGAAGAAAAGAGTTTTAAAAATGCTAGAATGATCAAATGGGCAATCCACCCCCTCCCAGTGTTCGGAGGCTTGGAGGCAGGGACAACCCCTGGTAAGGACGGGGGTTGGAGCAAGTGTGCAAGCATTAACTGTTGCTCCATATGAATAAAGTTGCATTGACTTTACAGACGTCCTTTCACTTTACTTCTGAATACAGTTAGGCTGTTCAGAGGCAACTGCGGGGATTGAAGAACTTAATTAAATCTAAATAAGTACTTATTGAGCACCAACAATAGTGGGGTTAAGAAATGAAGGAAGACATTGTTGTGTTTTGGGCAGTAGGAAGTAGGTTTCGTGGAGGGGTTGGACCATCATACCACCATGCCTGTGATTCAGATATGAACAGATGGTGACAGCAGAAAAGAGGGCCAAGAGGAAAACACGAGACCCATTTCAAAGGAAAAATCCATATGACTTAGTGATTGGTTAGATGGAGGGCATTATTAGAAATTCCCTGGGGGCAGAGTCTGTGCCCTTGATATGCTGCAGTGGTGAATGTGGTACCTACCGTGTTTGTAGCCAATGTGGTTTGAATGAAATTGAGTTGAAGATGATTGTTATGCTGGGAGAAATATTGTACCAATAACAAGATTAAAAGGTAAAGAAACAATGCTAGTTATTTTGTTTTAAAAGAAAGATTATGAGCTTCATTTTGAAAAAAAATAAGATATTGATGGTTATCCAACATCAAGTATCTACCTAGCTGACTGGAATTCTGGGGGGAGCACTTGAAAAGCATTCCTGTATTCAGTGAGTGTTTCTTTATTTCTTTAGTGTTGAAACTCCCAAAGAATTGATTTTGCTTTCTTTTTTTTTTTTTTTTTTTTTTGGCTCTCTTTGCTTCACTCTTTCAAAAGCAGTTGGAAGGCTCTCAGTTAATATGCAAATTAATGTTGTCCATACAAATTGCCCAAATTTGGAGTAATGACAGCCACTCATAATGGGGATATTAATGGGGGATATTTTTGAAATATCCTAATGAGATTGTCTCTGTTATATTTTCTTTATTTTTAAAGAAGTACTCATTTGCCTTGAGAGGATTTAGGAACATTACAGAAGGAATACAAAGGGATAGGAGGCTTAGTATTTAGCCTCTGATATCAAAATAGGATTTTCAAACAGACAATAGTCATGTAAGCCAGATTTTGCTGAGAAGGAGTTTTCTAAATCTCTTTGCCATTAGCTACCAAGACTCAGCTAGGAGGATTCAAATCATAGATTTTTTTTTCTTTTTACCTAGCACAGAGAGAATAGCTCTTCTTCAGACAGCCAGGCTGTGGGGGTGGCTAATGAAGGAGAGAGGAGAGGAAATAGCAGGTCTAAGCCTGACCCTACTCTTCCAAGGAAAAGGAAAACAAGGAGTTTGAGGAGGTCAAATACCAAAATTCTTACCCCCCTTTCCTATGTGAGGTTGAAAATTCAGCAAATAAGGTTTTAGAAATATTTAGGTAGTTATGTGGAAGCGGAAGGATATTGGACTCATGCCTTCCTTTTCTCGGGATGCAGAGGAGGCTGCGGACCCTAGAAAATGCTCTAGCCTTTCAGCAACTGGTTCCTCCTGCCACATATTTGACCTTAAAGACCCAAGTTCCCTATTGAGGGGTTCCAGAGATGTAGAGAGAACTTGTAAAGAGAGGTGATTTCTGAGCACCAAGGATTCAAGCAAAAATCATCTAAAGAGACGGTACAAAGCACTGGATAGGACTAACCTGTGCACATTAAACAAACTATGATCCACTGGCCTCCCTACACTCCCTCAGTTCTCAACAGCATGGGGACTCATGAGGAAATCTGAAAAGCTATACTGAAATTAAAAAGCTGCATTTCTTTATACACCTAAGTGTATACAATGTGAGTGAATATTCTTGGTATTATACAAAGTTAAAATTAGGAGTTAAATGAGGATTGACTACAATAAATTATTCTGTTTCTCAGTGTAACTCTAGATCTAGAATAAAGCTGAACTAAGAAACCTGTCTTCGGATGTATGGCATTAATTCCAATAGCTCTAAGTAAGAACTGTCCTAAGCCCTCAATAGACTATCTTCCTCCAATGATATTAAAGCAGACTTCATAATATAGTGCTATTTTAAGAGCCTTCATGTATTTCTGAGATCCAAACAATTGGGTTGATTACTGCTATTGAAATCCTTTCAAAGTAACAAAGCGTTATAAAAAAATCTATACAAACATACTTGAATTGTATGTTTCACCTCTTATTCTTTAATCATCTATTGTCATTACTCTAATTTTCCCCTGTGGTCTATGATTTGCTAATTCCAAGTAAGCTAAAGGAAAATTGCTTTAATTCAGAATCTGATATTTTGTGTTTTGGAATTCATTGAATAAATACTTACTGAGCAAGTTCTTCTTCCCAGTTAGGTCTTTCTCCCCCCCATCCATAGCCCTGCTTAGCAGTCGAATGGGGGAGATTGTGAGGAACAGCTTTGCCCATTCAGTAACACAAGTAATAATAAATGTAAGTGCTCATCATTTGTCAAGCATTGTATGCCATTATAATTACTTTATATAAATTATCACATTGCACCATCATAGTCACTCTACAAATAGGTGTTGTTCTTATCCTCATTTTATGGATGAGAAAACTGAGACTTAAAAAGATGAAGTAACTGGTCAAACATCACACAGTTGGTAAGTTATAGTGATGAGATTGAAACCCATCCCTTTAAATGCTTCTTTGCCTCCCTCAGCTGTTTTGGGATGACGCTGTGGGCTCTCCTTCAGGTCCTCTAGAATACAGAGGTCACTTCTAGCCTGAGTTTAGCCTTAGAAATTAAGGTCGAATCAGAAGCAGAGGTCACTCAATAAATGAGTATGTACGTAAATAAATGTGTGTGTGTATACATTTTTGAATTTGCCATTGTAATAGCCATAACACTCCTGACATTTTCCTAATAGTTTTGTTTATTAATTTCTAATTACCTCAAACTTCATCAGGCAGCTGTGCTGTGGAACAGCCCTTCTCAAACAATGGTTTGGTGACCCCTGGAGGTCCCTGAGACCCTTCTAGGGGGTTTACTAAGGCAAAACTATATTCCTCATAAGACTAAAAATTGTTTGCCCTTTGTAATGTGTATTGTGGAATTTTTCCAGAGGCTGCTTGATATGTTCTACTAAACACAATAAATACTGAAGGGATTAGGAGAATCCTAGCTATCTTCTATCAATCTAGAGATTTACAAATATTTAAAACAATGCCCCCGTTTTCACTATTGTTTTTGTGAAAGAACTATATTTTTCATCAAAGTATTTATGCAGTTTTATAATTTTGTTTTTAAATGAATTAATAAATATTTTAAAAGATCTCAGTTTTAACTTTTAATACAATAAATATCAATAGATATAATTCACATAAAGTATCTTTGGGCACGTGAATGAAAATAATTCAAGCACATGATAAAAATGTTGAATATTGCAGAACGACTTTTGTGGAAAAGCCTCCTAGCCTTTACCCCATCACTCCCACTCCCTGGAGGTAAATATCCACCCTTGCCCAATGCTGTTTTCAGTTCCTCAGGCAGTTACCATCACAACTCTGAACAATAGGTTCATTCCTCTATTTCTTGATGAGCATTTTTAAGACTGTGTCTAATAAGTCCCTGCTGCGAAAGATGAGGATATAACTCATTTGTGTTATATTATCTCCCATTAGATGCCAATCTATGAATTTTTTTTAATATTATGAGTAAATTTATTTCAACGAATTATATAACCTAAATGAAATGGGTAAATTTCCAGGAAGACGCATACTACCAAACTGACTCAAGAAGAAAGGGCAGATCTGAAGTGACCCTCCACGCTTTCACTGGAAGCTGCAATCCTCAGCTGCTCCTAATCGGCCATTCTATGATTTTTAATAAAAAGTAATTTTGAATAAGTGGCATTTGCTTTGCTATGACATTGTAAACAATGTTGCCTGCATGTTCTTCTCTATAGGCTCAAAGCCAGGAGTAATCTTTGTGCTACTTGGAGAAGGTTTCCAGCCTAAAACACAAATGTGTTTTCAGCATATCCTCAAAAACGCCTGCTTTTTAATCATTCTGTTACACAGAATCCACTTTCTTTCTTTCTTTCTTTCTTTTTTTTTTTTGAGACAGAGTCTTGCTTTGTCGCCAGGCTGCAGTGCAGTGGCACAATTAGAATCTACTTTCTTTACAGATCTCTCTCTCTCTCTCCCTCTCTGCCTGTCCACCTGAATCATCTATCTATTGTTCCAGTCTTCTATGTTGATTAGCTTCCAATTTTTAGTTTATAGATACAATATCTTCATAGACATCCCTGAGGATAGTAATGAAAAATTTTTAACTAGCTCTATTCTGTTTGCTGAATTCTCCCCCTTCCCTTTGAGGGCTGTTCCTTTTGATCCTTCTGTTTTGTGCTGTTGATTTGACTTGTACATTTCGTGATCCTTCACTGCCTGTTTGTACTTAGACACAGAGACAGGATGTAATGACTGATGGCCTTCTGGTGACTTCCAACTTTCAGAACTAGGGAAACTTTACTCTGGGGTGTGAACTGCCACTCTAGGAGTGTCTGTTTTCCTTTCTATAGAAAAGAGCATGGCGACAAATGTCAGGGTGGCCTGTAAGGATGTTGTTCTGCATTTAAGAGTGGAAGCAGAAGCGGTGGGCACCCCTATTCTCCAGACAGATCTTTAATGAAGTCCCCAGGTTTCAGATCCACCTCTGAACTTTGCCCTCTGTAACTGCAGATTCAGCCTCTTCTGGGAACCCTGGTGCATCTCTACTCTGGAGCCTTTCTTTTTGGGGATATCCAGGGCCTCTTCTGCCAACACACTCTTTGTCTTTTTCCAGTGTCCAGATATTTGCTGATATCTTTCATATGCTGATATCTTTTTCGCTTTCTCCTTACTCTTATAGGTTTATTTATTTTTTCTTCCTATTTTACTACTTTATGGCCATTTCCACAGTGTCTTGGGAAGGAAGGTAGGCAAATACTATGTATGTTCAATCATTATCTTATATAAAAAACCTGTGGTATTTCTCTTAAAAAGCTATTTTAAGCATTGATTGACAAGCCATTGTATCTTCAAATTTTATATTTCAAGGAATTTGGAAACCAAATCCCAATACATTAAAATATATTGCCCTTACCATTTTTCTTATTTTCTTTTGTTTTATTATGTTGACTGTAGCTTATTTATCTGGATGATTAAACTTAAATGTGTCTTCAAGGATGAATGAAGAAATGAAGATTTATTTAAATAATATCATGAAACTACTAGACAAGGAAAAATTCATTTGCAGCCATCTCCAAAACTCAAATGAAATATGTGATATGTGAGATTTCTATATTAAGTTTATAATTTTTTTTAGTGGACCATCCTAGGACATGGAAGGCAAGTTCCCCTGGCCAAAATCATCCCAGGGAGGAAATGGCCAGGGTTTCATTGGTCTCCAAGAAAATAAGTACACCCCGTTTAAACCCAGTAGAGGTGAAAAATAAATAAATCAGGAAACTTCTTTGCGGTAGCCATGAAAAATGTTAGGCATTATTTGAAGGTCAAACTCACACTTTCAGGGCATCATCACTAACTTATACACACCTGATCTCTAAATACTATCTTGGTTAAATATTGATCGTGCATCAAGCTCCACTTAAACTACACATACTGATCACATCTACCTATTTTTCTCATTAACAGCTTTATTGAGGTATGATTGACATGTAATACACTGCACATATTTAAAGTGTACAGTTTCGTATGTTTTGCTCTCTATCCATCACCTTCTGAGATTTTCTTGTGTCCCTTAGTAATCCCTCCCTTTCTCCCCTCCCTATCCCCCTATCATCTCTAGGAAACCATTGATCTACTTTCGGCCTCTATAGATTAGTTTGCGTTTTCTAGGATTTTAGAGAAATGGAATCACTGGATGTACTTTCTTTTTTGGTCTGGCTTTTGTTCTTAGAAAAATTATTTTGCAGTCCAACCATGTATTTGTTTCCATGTTAGCGCTATTACAAATAAAGCTGCTATGAATATTTTCCTACATATCTTTGTTTGTGGGCGTAGGCTTTCACTTCTCTTAGACAAGGTCATATGATAGATGTCTTTAACTTTTTAAGAAGTTACCAAACTCTTTTCCACAGTGCGTGTAGCATTTTGTATGCTTACCAGCAGAGTGTGACAACTGCAGTTTCTCTACATCCTCATCAACCAATTTTAGCTATTCTCATACCTATGTGGTGACACTTCATTGTGATTTAATTTGCATTTTCCTAATGACCAGTGCTACTGCACATTTTCTCAGGTGTTTATTTGCCATATATCTTCTCTTGCTAAGTGTCTGTCCAAATCTTTTCCATTTTTTATTGGATTATTTGTGTTCTGATTACTGAATTGGAGAGTTCTTTATATATTCTGGATACAAGTCCTTTATCAATATGTGATTTGTAAATATTTTATCCCAGTCTATAGCTCACCTTTTCATTCTCTTGCCATGTAGCTAATTTTATTATTTGTGGTTTTTATGGGAATTGTTATTTTTAAAACTATAATAATGGTTTAAAAATTCAGGACTCTGTTTTAGAGAGCTATACAGAAAAGCTGAGGTGATGCCAAAATTTTAGCTCAATAAACCAACATTTGAAAAAAACAGTTCACTTCAACTGTGAGATATTAATCTATAATGGGAAACACAATTCTATAAAATTCACAGAGCTTACTTGTTAAAAATCAAAAAGTTACAAAAATGATTATTTTAATGGGCTTAAAAAGAAAATTTGATTCTGAGAATAAAACAATTTATTTTGAGGTTTTTTTTGTTTTTGTTGTTGTTGTTTTTTGTTTTTTGTTTCGAGACAGAGTTTCACTCTGTCACCCAGGCTGGAGTGCAGTGGCACGATCTTGGCTCACTGCAACCTCTGCCGAGGTGCAAGCAATTCTCCTGCCTAAGCCTCCCATGTAGCTGAGATTACAGGCATGTGCCACCACACCTGGCTAATTTTTGTAGTTTTGGTAGAGACGGGGTTTCACCATTTTGGCCAGCTGGTCTCAAATTCCTTACTTCAAGTGATCTGCCCGCCTAGGCCTCCCAAAGTGCTGGAATTATAGGCTTGAGCCACAGGGCCCAGCCTATTCTGAGTTTCTTAAATTGCAAAAAAATATTTCAAATGTAGTATTTCTTTTAGTTCTCTCGATTTCTCTCTGTCTGTCTCTCTTCATGTAGATATTTTAACCTGAATTATTCTAATGAAATAATTTACTCAGCCTCTCTTTCAACCTTTTATAGATTGAAGACTCACAATCATTAGATTGCCATAGAATATTTGATCATGTGAGTCACATTCAATAATAATAAAAGGGGAAACTATGACAGATGGCCTAAACCTTTTACAAGGCCCTCTAAATCCTTAAAGTGGTATCAAAATTCTGCTAAATTTACTTCCAGAATTAAGACAAACTCTAGATAAAGATGTTCAAACACTCTGTGTTAAAGCCAGCACTCTAGACTTGCTTATGCCTTTTCTGCAGTCAATGGGAGGCTGAGCATCATTGAACAGCTCTACTCAGTAACGTCTTTATCAAAAATCTTCTCCCTTATTCTCATCTCAAGTGCTTGTACCAATTGAAAATATTCTTCCAAAAATAGTTGAGATTTTCATGGTCTAGATATTCTTTGGAAGTGGCTACTTTGTCCTCTAACATGGAAACCCTGTCTCCCTCAGTTGCTGAAGTCAGATAGATACCTTGGGCACAGTTTTCTTCTTCTCTCCTTCCCAATTCTACTGCCCTGTTCGAGCCACCATTGTGCCTCTGCTGGATGAGTACAGCAGCCTCCCTATTGATTTCCCTGCCTCCATTCTCTTCCTCCATCAGTCCATTATTCACACTGTTGCCAAGTGACACTTTCAAAATATAAATCCAAACACATTACTTTCCTGCTCAAATATTTGCCATAGCTTTTATTACCTTAAGAATAAAGTCCAAATTTTTTTAGTGGAATTTTGCAAGGTTTTCCTTGTTGGACTTTATTCTTAAGGTAATAACAATACACAAAGAGAGGGAGATAGAACCAAAAAAAGTTCAGAATACAAAATGAGCAAAGCTCAATGATTGAATGGATGTACGTTGGGGTGAGGATCCAATGAGATGATTTAAATAAAAGGGCTTTGTGAGACATAAATCATTATTTTAAGGCTACTATCATAATATTATTCCCACCTGTCTCTCAGTGAATCTCTGAGGATTACTGAATATCAGAATTTCACTTTTAAGTGGTGTGTTATTCTAGCCTAGGCTCATGAAACCCTGGGACATAGGGCTGGTTGCTACATGGCTCTAGACACTCAGATAAATCTTGGACCTCTGGACACCTTCGTCTGCATCCCCAGTGCTTAGAGGTGTAAGCTTGATCAGTCATGCTGCCCAGTGCTGAGTAAGTCAGGGTTATTCTGGGAGAGGAACTGTGAAGCTGGCAGAAGTTCCCCAGGCATCACACGTGACTCAGATGCATTCTGCCCCACCTGTAGCTTCCTCTCCCATCAAGGAGCTCCTTATTTTTGCCTTCTCTTGTTGTTTACCTCCTCTTGTTGGTCTTACTGTGAAGGGCTGTGGAAGCCTTTGAGGACCAGAAGTCGTGAGGAAATAGGTTGTAGTCACGAATCCTTTGACTGCAAGGAACAGAAGTCCCAGAAACTGTGAACTAGAAAAATCACCAACTGGAGCTAGTCTGGAGATCCTAAGTGCAGTGTGGTCTGGTTCACATCTGCATCTGACAATGTGCTCTGCTCTTCTGTGTCAGCTGGCTCTCAATGCACTTATGGTGCACAGGACCCTGGATGGCGCCCTCCAGTTCTATATCTCTCAGGTGTCTCGTGACTGCTCATCTCCAATGTCAACTAATGACAGGCCAAGTTGTTCATTTCCAATTCCATGTATTGTAATATGATTGGTCCAAATTGTCACTTGAGCAAGAACCCCAAGCCTAAGCTCACTGACTGCCTTATCGGCCACGTCACCTGGGTTAGGTGACCAGTTACTCAATTACTTGAGGCCACAAAATACAAGGTCATCTTCTTTGATGCTCACTTAGTAGGCACTAGAGTGAGAATTCTTCAAGAAAGCAATGTGACTAGGGCAACAATAATTCACATCCCTGAGAAGCAACAGAATGTAAAATTGAAAAGTGTGACTCTGAAACCAGCCCATATTGTTCAGACATGGCTCCACCAGGTAACCTTTGGCAAGTTACTTAACTTCCCTATGTGCTTTGGTTTCCTCATATGTTGAATGGAAATCATAATGGTACCCATCTTATACATAGTGTTATTATAAGGACTAGTGTGTGTGTGTGTGTCTGTGTGTGTGTGCGCGCACACATGTGCAAGTACTTGCATGCTTGGTAAAAGAGATACATAAGTGCTCGCAATCATTATAGGGATGGAGATCTGGAGCACAGAATAAGGTAAATTAAGAAAGGCTGTGGATGACTGGTTGTATAATACTTGCCTGGACATAGGGTGAAATTCAGCTAAAGTAGAGAGGGGTGGGGAACAAAAGCAGATATATGAGCACACTAAGAATGAATTCAGAATTCATCAGTTGAAATTTGGGGGGCAGAGATATGGGAGGGGTTAAGGACATAGGAGAGAGAGAAAAGAAAGCAGAGTAGGTCTTGCTCAGGTGCAGACATGTGCCTCAGCAGCACAGACACAAAAAGCTGGGATATGCCCTTGTGGTCATAGCATCTTCCAAATGGGTCTTTAGCAACTTTGGCCCCTCATCTGTTCTCCCAGCAAGAGCAGCTAGTCTGGGATAAAAACCTGAAAGCTTCCTGAGGAGTTTAAAGATATTATATTCTCTTGAGATATGATGTTACTACAGATATCTAGACTAGATTAATTCATTAAATCATTCACTTATAAAGCAGTCATTTGGCACTTACCATGGGCCAAGCTCTGTGCTGGGAGTACAGCAATAAACATGTCTGTTGTAAGAGCTCAGAGTCTCACAGCTTACAGCGTAGGAGGGAACATAATATCCCTCCGAGGATGGACAATGACAGGAAGACTTGCAAAGGAGAAGCAAAATTGAAGCCCTGAGAAAGGGCTGGAGGAGCAAAGCTGACCTAGGCTGTGAGTCAATCAAGGTAGGCTTCCTGGAGGAAACTACAAAGGCTGAGTGGAGGAACACTGGGACGGGGAGAGGGGGAGAAGAGCATCTCTGGCACAGAGAACTGTGTGTTCAAAGGCCCAAAAGCAAGAAGGAGAGCAGTGCTTGAGGAACAAAAGAATCCTAGTGTGGCTGGAAGGAGAAGGTGAGGGTAGAGGGGCAATGCTGAGAGGCTGGTGCTTTTATACTTAGGGCAATGAGACTGAGCTTGTCACCTGCAGGCTGGATGACTGGATCTCACTCACAATGATGGATTTGCCCTCTCCTGTTTTGCTAGGGACAGGAGCCAGGCACTATGAAGGGAGAGTAGGGGGCCACGGTACTATCAGGGCAGAGGAGAATCCAAGAGCAAGGTGGGTCTGTATCAAGAGCTACCTCTTTGCCTTCACAGTTTTGCTTAGGGGCCTTGTATTCCTTAAACCACCACCAGGAAACCAAAGCTCTGCATGGGTGTGTTTTCAGTTTTTCAACACTGCACCCTGCACGGCCTCAGAAATCCCAATTTTACTGTATGGCCTTAGTTACAAATGCCTCCTAAGAGGCCCAACAAAATGATGCCAGTGGACTATCTGAAAGTCATTAAAATCAAACAAACCCACTTTCATGCCTCTTAGTTTCAGGCAGCAGACCCAACTGAGTCACTTCTCTACAACCCCACACATACACATATGGTGTTGCAGTGTCTCTGATGATGGACATCACTCAGTAATTGAAACCCTCAGATGATTGGCTTCTTATTTAGCTAGGCTTTTTTTTTTCTGTTTTTTTTTCAGTGCCATAATAAAATATTTACTTAGCTTGCGGTCTTTTTGTGTGAACAGGATACGGTTTGCACTGGCTTGAGGATGATGTGCTCCATGTTGTTTGCTTATGGCACTGTAGACGACTGTTCCCCGGAACACTTCCTACTCTTCTACAACCCATCTCAGAACCAGAGAACTAGCAGGACTAACGATGGAGTTGAAGAAACTTGATGGATTTATGTTTCATCCTCTGTCTCCACTTCTTCTCCTGGAGGTGTGAATGAATAATGAAACTGCTAAGGAGAAAGGCGACATGAAAGAAGGAGGCTGCACAATTGGACCTTGCAAATTCAAAATCTAGATCATTAGCTGCGAATCTGAGTTGGAGGTGCTGAATATTCTTTCACACGATCGTGCTCATAGCAGCGAGATTTTTTTTTTTCTCGTCACAATGAACAGAGTGTCCTGACACCTTGAGACATTAGGGGCTTGCAGAATGTAGTCAGAGGCGACACCTCCCACACTACTCCAAAAAGCCCCACCATTGTGCAAAATTACATACAACATCTCATGCCACAAAATATAAACTCACCACTACATTTAAGAAATGCGATTTCTTCCCCTTAACTGTCCCCTGTGCTTTCTGATCACATAGCATATTTTTCCCTAATCTTTAAATTTAGCTTTAAAGTTCAATGTTAAATAACTAAGCAGTTTTTTAGCCAATAGATATATGCTGAAGTACAAGAAACATTATTTTAAGATACATAAAAACTTGAACAGTATCTGAGATCTTTTGAGAGGAATGAGCAAGAAATCAGATATTTGTCTTTTCATCTTCTGTAGGATCATACAGCATCTTCTACATAGCTAGGGACTCAAAAATGTTGAAGCTCCAAGTTAAAGCATCTATCAAATGTTGTTTACATAAATTGAGCATGTGGAGGGAAGCAGAAAAGTGGAGAGGTGTTCAGAGAGGTGATAGCTCTGGAAGGGAAAAATGACAAGTTTCTAAGGGGGCAACAATTCCTACCGACTGCCAGTCCATCCAGGAGATTTATTGGGCTGGCTGCTACTGTTCTCCCCAGTTCAGCTGTGCTCCAGAGAAGACAGTGCTGGAGGACAAGGAGCAGACTGGAAGGAAAGGAGAATGATACTGTGTGGAATTAGACTGTGTGAAATCTCAAACAAGTCTTATTTTTGTGCTATGTATTTAAAGAAGATCTTTTTTTTTTTTCTCACTGAGGTCGTATCAGTAGAGAAACCGTGATCTCTGTGGAAATCTTTTCCTTACTTTTCAAGTTTAGTACTTTTGTTTTTTGTCCAAAGAAGCTGTTCTGAATAGAGTTACTCAATATAGTTGGAAAAACTGTCATTTGATCCACTTCTCTGTTTATCAGAATTCTGCGTTTTCTTCTTGAACAGCAAAAATACTATTATAAAACAAAATTATTATTTAGGAACAAAATCAGTTAACTTTCTGATTGTTGAAGGGAGATTGGTCAACAATGGTAGCTGTTTTCCACTGTCTTATTTTTAAGAACATGTAATGTTATAATTATTTTCTCAGTGGTAGCTTAAAAAGGGAGAGTGGTAAGAACTCATTCTAAAACCACAGTTTCTCTTGGTGCTACAGATCGGTTTACAAAAGGCAATTCTGTAGGCAATGTTATCTAAAAACATATGACTGTGAAAACAGAGACACCAATTTTGGATCAAAGTTGAGGCACTTTTTTCTTTTTTTGGCTTTGTAGAATAATCTTAGCCGAACTTGTCCTGTGAGATCATTGCCTGACTGAAACCAGTAAACTACACCTGGCATATCGATGCCTGTCATTGGAACACCTGTGAGTGGAGGATAGCACTGTGCAACTTAGAAACAGAGGGTCAAAGACTGCCTTTTAAGAAATGGGAATGTATATGTAGAAATAAACATTGTCCTGCTCAAAGCATTGATAGTTGCTTTGGAAGATATTCCACTCATGCAGTCTTGCTGTTTCTCCACATATTTGTGTTAGTTAATTTTTTTTGAGGATTGCTTTTAAACTCTGTGTGACTCATTATTTTGAATAGTCTATATGGGAGCCAATAGTATTCTTGAAGGATAGCTTTAGGCTTTGGAACAATTGACCATTGTTTGGAGGTGAGTAAATCACATATCAGGGTAAGAAGAGTTCAGTACTGGGAATGGGCTCTCCTGGATTTGAGTCCAGCACCTTCCTCTACTCATAGTAAGACCATGGGTGAGTTGAACAACTGATGTGAGCCTCACGTAGCAGTTATTCATTTATTCAGTCAGTCAGTCATTCAGTGGAGGTGTACTGAGCATTCACTATGGGGAGTGGATAACAGAAGATGAGGGATTACCTCTGACTCTAAATGGAGTGGTTACCTCTGACTCTAAATTCCTCTCCTAGGTTGGTGATTAATCTTTTTTAAAAATTAAAATTAAAATAATAGAATAAGTTTACACTAGCATTAAGTAATAAGAATGGTATTATTTTGGACAGATGTTAAATCATCATTGATGAAATTTTCCAAAGACAATGTTTTGAGCAACTATAGTTTTAGTAAGTAAAAATTCAACTTTTTAAATTGACAAAGGTGAAGGACCAGGCTCATTTCAGCTGCATTAGTTTGATATCTGGATCCATTTACCCATCCCCTTCACTCTCCTCCCCCTCCCCTCCCCTCCCTTCTCCTCTCCTCCCCTCCCTTCTCCTCCCCTTATTTTCCTGTTCCTTCCCCTTTCCTTTCCGTCCTTTCTTCCAATGGCTTGCAATCCTAGCCATGCAGCAAAATCATCTATGGCATCTTTGAAAAGTACTGAAAAATATGCAGAGGCTTTTAAATATGTGGAGTCTTTTAAAAGTACATACTTTTTTTTTTTTTTTTTTTTGAGATGGAGTCTCACTTCTGTCACCCAGGCTGGAGTGCAGTGGAGTGATCTGTGCTCACTGCAACCTCCACCTCCTGGGTTCAAGTGATTCTTCAGCCTCAGCCTCCCTAGTAGCTGGGATTACAGGCATGTGCCACCATGCCTGGATAATTTTTTTTTTTTAGTAGAGACACAATTTTGCCCTGTTGGCCAGGCTGGTCTTGAACTCTTGACCTCAATTGATCTGCCCATCTCAGCCTCCCAAAGTATTTGAATTACACGTGTGAGCCACTGTGCTAGGTCTGAAAGTACATACTTTAAAAAATGCATACAGGTACTATATGCCAACTCTCTTCCTGAATTAGAATTTCTTGAGGGTGGTCTAAGTCATAGGCATTTAAACAGAGAATCATGGGTGATTTGGACACACAATTAAGAATAAGAACCTGGGATCAGGTGTGATGGCTTACGCCTGTAATCTCAGCACTTTGGGAGGCTGAGGTGGGTATATCACGAGGTCAGGAGATCGAGACTATCCTGGCTAATGTGGTGAAACTCTGTCTCTACTAAAAATACAAAAAATTAGTCAGGTGTGGTGGCACCCGCCTGTAATCTCAGCTACTTGGGAGGGGAATCGGGAGGCAGAGGTTGCAGTGAGCCAAAATCGCGCCACTGCACTCCAGCCTGGGTGACAGAATAAGGCTCTGTCTCAAAAAAAAAAAAAAAAAAAGAGTAAGAACCTGGTTTATAATAAACCTTTGTACTTTTAGAAATTTCAACCTTTATATTAGTATATTATACCTACCCTTTCTCATAAAACTTTCTTGTAAAAATGGGGTTTTGCTATGTTTCCCAGGCTGGTCTCGAACTCCTAGGCTCAAGCAATTGGCCCTCTTCAGCCTCCCAAAGTGTTGGGATTACCAGCATGAGCCACTGTGCCTGGTCCCAAACTTTCTTTTAAAAAAATCTTATCTTAGCACATCTTACCAAAACTAAATTAAATTAATATATGGAAATCTGATCCAGAGAGAATTTCTCCATCTACGAGTTGTAACATTTCGTTAATTGAGTATTTATTATGTACTTAATTTTGTGTTTATTATTTGAGTGACTGACTATAAAAGAAAATTAGATTTCGATCTCTACTCAGAATGACCAATTTTAGAAATTAGGGAAGATGTTGATAGTATTATGAAAGGGGCATTGAGAATACTCAGATCTTCTGCAAACCACAGCTACCCTTCCTCATGAATCTCTGAGGATATAAACAGGTAGGGAATGCTGCAAGTTGCTAGCATTAAGTACCCAGACACCACTGCCAATCAGAGGGTGATTCTGAGCTGGATCACAAAGCCTAGGCTACACACTCATAGTGAGCCTCTTCACAGTTCCTGGTGATCACTCCAAGTCGTACTGTACTTTAGATGGCAACATGAAAGGAAGAAACCGGAAAAAAGGAAATTGTCAGCAAATAAGAGCACCAGGGAGCCATAAGCTTTCTAAGGGAGCAGCCCCCGACTCAGCCTGCTACCTTTGTTTCTGCGTGGACACTTGAGGAGAAAAGGAGCAAACAGGCTCACCCATCTTCCAACCACTGAGCTGGAGAGTGTGCTGGAATCCAATAAGCCCATGGTCACTTGTGAGGGGTGGTAGTCAAGGTGTGGGGTGGAAAATGGGAAATTACTACTCTAAAGCCTGGAGATGACAATCTGAATGGGCAAAGAGTAGGGAATTCCTTTTTGGATTTGCAAAGCACTGTGTATATTTATACATTAAAGTTATTTACAACAACATATTTTAAGTGTCTGTTTTCTGCAATCCATCCCGCTCATTTTCCTTAGTGCTAACACAGTTCCTAGCACACAGTAACCGTAATGCCTTATAAATGAATGAAAACTGTCGTGTAAAACAATCACAGAATCCAAAACTGTTTAACTAACTGAAGTGACACATGCAACTCTATAGAAGTTCAAGAAAGACACAGTCAACAGCCTTGATAGGAAAATCTTCAGAGAGAAGGTGGGATAGAACTTTATGCTTGGGATAGACCCTTATGCAGAGTATACTTTTTATTTACGTACATCTGACCTGCAACCAGGACTGTGGACTCTCTTTTGGATGTTGGAGGACAGTGACAATCAGCTGACATTTTGAAAGTTAACGTAAATTAGAAATCTGTCCAAAGAACTTTAGTGGTCTATATGGTCAATATACAGACCATTTAGTGGCATAATTAATTTCTTTTCTAGATGAGCGTCCACAGAGAAAAGACTACTATAGAAGATGGTAAATAAAATGAAAATAATTTCTCTTACAGAGAGGAAGGGAGTAAAAATGCAACCTGTACATCAACTGAAGTGACTTTTTAAAAAAAAACAACTAAGTTTTTTTTTGTTTTGTTTTGTTTTTTCATTATAGTGTGATGTGTTCATCAGAGGACAACAAAAATAGGGATAAAAGGAAAATATCCACTTCCCACTGCCCCTGAGCAACCATTTTTACATCTCAGTGAGTTTTTTTCTAGGTGCTAGAAACCTCAAGCAGCTTGCTTCAATAAACATTACAAATATCCTCCCTTTTCTTCTCTTACGGTACTTCCCCTGCTGTCTCTACACAGAATGTACATGAAGGTTATTTTGATTGAAAATATGGATTGCTTAGGTTTTAAAGATAGAACTTAAGCTAATGCATAAACTGAAAATAATGAATGATACTGAAAAAAATACTCCTTTCCAAAATTTACATGATGTCGTCAATGTTTCAGTATGAGCTGCCTATACAGCATTCTTTAGTTCATTCAATACACATTTATTGAATGCCTAATATTGCCAAGCAACCTGGTAGGCACTGGTGATGAAAAGGCAGGTTCCTGCCCGTGAGGAGCAACTTGCTTATGGACAAAAAAACATGTTAAGTAAAAAATAATTGTTGAGGAAGATTGCAAATGATTGACAGGCATGGGATTTCTAAACTCTGGCCAGACTTTGCTTCTTCAGTACTGAGGTCTACTGTCTTCTCAGGGGCCAACAAAAGGATTGGGCATTTAGTCAGTCAGCTTTTCCCCCACTCACGCAGCACCTTTTACTGGGCTGGTTATACCTTTACTCCTCTGGGCAGAGGAGAAAAGAAGTGACACTAGGAAGCATTGTTTCCAAGGACTAGGGAGAGGGGAAGGGGCTGTAGGCTGGGTGAAAAGTTGAGGTCAGTCTGAGATAATGGCCTGACCGAACCAGTAGGTCCACCCTGACACATACCAGAGTCACCTCAGAGATAAATAACCACAAGCCATGAGTGACCACCTGCTGTGCCAAGTCTGTGAGTGATCAGCTCCTGGCACATTTCCCAACACAGATTGTGCCTGAGATTGACACGCTGTAGTAGAGTGACTTTGCCCTGTGTGCCTGTCTGTGCCTTACACACAATTCTGTCCTAGTACATGTCATGCTTTATGACATTTCCCTGATTACCAGTCTGTCTCCCCTCCAGTTGAACGTGAGCTCCTTGAGGGCAGGAACCTGCCTTTTTATCACCAGTGCCTCCCAGGTTGCTTGGCAATATCAGGCACTCCATGAATGTTTCTTAATGAACTGAAAAAAGAATGCTTTGTAAGCAGCCTACTACTGAGAAGAAGTAAAATGAAAAGGCAAAAGTTCGTCTTTAGAAAATGAATGCTTTCTTTTGCCTTAAGGGACAGCAAGTGTTGAGCTTAGCTTGGGATGTGTCCTGGCAGGTTTTTAGAGGGCTTGTACATCCCAAACATACAGAGTCCAGACCACACCCCAAACATAACTACATCAGGAATTTTTAAAAAACATGTTTTAAATGCTTTACAGGTGCTTCTGACCTGCATCTCTGGCTAAAAACCAGTGCATATAAGTATCTATTAACATACCACTTAATTTTATGATTTAGGCTAATAGAGGAGCAACAAAAGTTGCAGGTATAATTAAATAGTTGAGCATGACACTTACCTGATACAAATACATCTCAGCTAAAAGTGGTGCTGATTATTAAATAGCACCTGGCATTTCCTCATATGCCAAACTGCAAAAGCATTGTAAAGAGACACCTTGTAAAATATCTATCCTGCCCAAGAACGGCTTCATATCTTCCCACACAAGTTGACAAAAACATTCTGTTATTCAATATTCTTGTCTTTTTGGAAATGAACTCACTGCTCACTTGTCACTTCAACATACTTTCTTTTGCTCCTGCAGGTCTGTTACTGCAAAGATGAGGACGTCCATGGGCTGTGCTGAGTGAGATTCATCTGCGTCACTGCCTAAGTCAGGGAACCTCCAGTTTTAAGATATAGAAATAACTCAGTTAAAGAAAAGGAATACTTACTGGCTTGATTATGTATTAACCATAATACAAGTATGGATTGAGCCTCCAAGTGTGTGTCAGTTGTGGTAAGGCGATGGTAAATAAGACAGTCTCCTGCCTCAGGATGTTCAGGATGAGCTTGCTTTAGCTGTAATTGTCTTCAGAGGCTCAAATAATGTCATCAAGACTCTCTCTCTCTCTCTCTCTCTTTTCTCTTTCCCCTTTCTCCATTCCATCTTTTTGGTTCTTTTAGCCTCTGTTTCTCTTTGCACATTGGCCTTATTCTCTCCTGTCATAGAAAGACCGTCCTCAAGTAGTGGGAAAGGAAGCCCACTGCTGGTAGCTCCCCTTCCAAAAGGAAGAAAGGCCTGCACCTTTCACCCCAGCATCCTTGTCTATGCCTAGTGGAAGGGTTCTGATTCATCCTGTTCTGGCTTAGTCCTCCCTGTGCCTAACCCTTAACCCCAGGTATGGGGCAGAGATGCCATGCTTGGCCAGGCCAGGCCCCAGAGCCTGCCGCTATGGTAATGAAGTGGGCAGCAGCCCCAAAGACCATGTTGGCATGGGGGAGGGATCTTGCCTCAATATAAAGCGAGATTTTTAGACCCCCCAAATGATGTCCAATGCACCATGTGTGAGACTTTAGGGAGCAAAACATTTGGGAAGTGTGAACATTTTCTTGCCAAGATCTGACTAAATGTGGCTTAATGTCAGATTATCAGAACATTGTTTTTGATACACCAGCAATTCAGTAACTTCTATGAGATAATTTGAAATAAGTTGGGGAAATCCAGTGTGAATTTCCTACTTATTTTGATGTAAGCATCACAAGGTGTATGGCAAAAGATCAGAAATAAAACGGCAGACCTTTTATGATTGGCTGAGGTGGGCGACATAGTATTTGAGTATAGTCACTTCCCCTGCACCAGCAGGTGGGGTCAGAGGGAGGTTGAGGAGAATGGGCTAAAACAATGCAGGTATAGAAGAAAGAGCACTGCCTTATGTTCCTCTACGGGTCATTCTGGAAAAGTCTCAATTACAGAGGTAGGTGTGAGTGCGGAAAGTGGAGGTGAGGGGAAAAAAAATGATACTGTGAAGCAAAGCACTAATTCAGCAGTTGAAACTTCAGTGATAACAGGCAGTGAGTATAAGAGAAGAACAGGGAGGATGATAGTTTTTGTGCAGGGTATAGGAAGAGAAAGAATGAGGACAAGATTGCCGAAGAGAGATTATACAGAAAGATAATGCATAGGAAGGGGAAAAGTGAATAGGGAAAGGGGCAGGGCTAGCATACTGGCTAACAATGACTGATTATTTACCCACACCAGGAAATGTTCTTTGTGTTTGCATCAACTATTGTACTTTCAGCTCATAGCAACCTTCTGAGGTAAGTACTTGCTCACATTTTTCAGAGAGGAAGCTGAGGCTTAGAGAGGTTAGGGAACGTGTCCATAATCACACAGCTGGTAAGAATTAGAGCTGAGATTGGGACTCAGGCAGTCTGGGCCCAGCATTTGTACTCATAACCACATAAAAATGAAAGAATTCATAGAAGAAGTGTAGGGGAAAAAGAGCATGGCCCACAAGGCTTTGTCATAAGACGAAGATGTCTTTAAAAGTGGTGATGACTAGATATAGAACCAAATACAGGGGGGATAAGTCCGTGGAAACATGCATACTATCCAAATGATCAAAGATGTCAATCTGGCTTAGAGTCAGACAATGACTCAGCTATTCTAACTAAGGAAGAGGATTACTGGTCAAAATGAAAATCTTATACTTTGCGTATAACACAGGGTGTTTAATGTTATTATTTAGAAAACCTAATTATAATTCATCCCTGTGTCCCACTTGAGTTATTCCTAAAGACAACTCTCCAAACAAAAATAAAATGGACAGACAAAATATGCAGTTGAAGGATTTTAAAGAAATGTTGTTTTTGTCTGAAATATCCGAATCTAGATAACACCATGACTATTTAGGATATATAAATATTTATTAAAGCCATATTACGACCTTTGCTCCATGCTAGGCACTGTGGGGCCAATGGTAATTAAGGAAGCATTGTCTCTGCACTCATGGGACTTATCGTCAGGACTCTAGACAGCCTCTGTTCTCACTATCCTGGTATGTGGCAGGGGTGTCTGTGCACACAGCACTGTATTCCCTTAGCGTGTCTGCTTGCCTGTATGTGCAATGTACTCATGCAATTTTTTTGTACAATAAAAAAAGCTAAGTCATTTCAGCTAAGTTAAAATGTAAGTGGAAAGGGCACTGAATTTAGAGGAAGAAGATCTAGGTTTTGTTTGTTTGTTTTTGTATTTAATGTAAACTGGGAAAGGTTACTTAACCACTCTGCAGAAATTCCAACTTCAGAGGATTTTGGTCAGATTTAAACAGATGTAAGAGTACTTTGTAGCCTATAAAAATACATAAACGTTTCTGTAAATTACAAGTTGTCATTGCAATTATAATTTACAGAAAATATGTTTTTGCCTATTGTAGAGGAATTTTTCAGAAAGTGTTGTTTTATTAAAACTCATCTGTGCTTTCAAGATACAGCAGTCAAATGTGCTGCAGGACAGGATATGAAAGTAGAATGTCTCTGTATCCCAAAATTGCATTATTGAGAAGAAAAGTATTGATCCTACATTCACATGTACATGTCTAGGAACTCACAGCTGTCTTTCTCCCCCTCCTGCAAATTCAACTGCATTCTATATAGTCTTACATTTTTTCCTCCCACCTCAGCCTATGAAGGACTTTCCTCTAAGACTAATTCTCTCATGTCAAGGAAATTGTCTGATCAAATGTCCCCTCCCTCAGGCATCTTTATCACTTTCTACCTCAGCACCCAAGCGTACTCAAGTGTCTTCCATTAAAAAAAAAAAGGCAAACCTTTCCTTGACTTTATATTATCCTTTTAGGTGAAGCTTTTTCTCTATCCTTCCCTTCACAGCTAAGTGTCTCAATAGATTCCTTTACATGTATTCTCCCTTTTCACCTCCTATTCATTCTTAAACTCATCAAAATCTTGAAACTGCTATATGAGATTGTTCTGGCAAAGGTAACCATGACCACCATGTCATTAAAGTCTGTGGACACCTTGTATTTACTTTATGTGATTTCTCTGTGGAGTTCAAGGGCAGAGCGAATTTGAGGCACTTTTGGGACTTTTATATGGAGATGTGAATAGGTATTTGCATTTGTAGACCTAGAGCTAAGGAAAGAAGTCTGGGCTCCTAAGATAGATGGATTTGGGAGTCTTCAGCAAAGCTATGGAACATGTAGTATAAGAAGAAAGAGGCTAAAGAAAGGAATCATGAGGTTTACTAATATTTAGGAGATCAGCAAAGGAAGAATAATCCATGAAGAAACTTGAGAGGGAAGATATGGTGATTTTAAAATATATCTTTGATACCCTTTGATTCTTTGGTATGCTTCCTTTCAATAGATGGATCTTAATTCTTCTCCTCTTGCATGTGGGCTGACTTTGTGACTTGATTTTAAAGAACTGAATGACTCAAGTGTTGCTAAGTGACTTCCGGGGCTGCATCATGCAAAGAACTGCATTTAGCTTGCTTTCTCAATCTCAGAATCATTTATTCTAAAGCTAGCCACCATGTTGTGAGGATACTAAAGCAGCCCTGTGGATAGGCAACCTGGAAAGGACATGCTTGCAAGATGCATTAGCTGCCTGGGAAGCAGATCCTCCTGCTTCAGCTGAGATGGGATCCTCCTGATCCCAGGCCTTCAGTCTTTAAGTTTTTCAGCTGAGAGTCAAGATAACAGGAATAAACAAACCATCCCTGCTGTGCGCTGTTTGAATATTTGACACACAGAAACCATGGAATAATAATTATTGTTTTAAACCACTAAATGTTGGGGTGATTTGTTATTGTAGCAATAGGTAATTTATACAGAGGATCTAGAATGGCAGTAGAGACATTAGGAGAGACTGGTGAAGTAACTTAAATTTACAAGAAAACCTCCTACTTGTTCTATTGTTAATTACTGAGGGACATCCAGAGACTCCCTGTATTTCTCTTTTATTACACTTTAAAAAATTGAGATGTCATTATATGCAATAACATGCACCGATCTTAAGTGTTGTTTAATGACTTCGACAGCTAACACCCATATGACCATCACCTAAGATATAGAAGACTTATTTCCTACCTAATGTAGGTGACAGGGAGATGGAGGTAGTAAACTACCATGGCATGTGTATACCTATGTAATAGTCCTGCAAGATCTGCACATGTACCCTAGAACTTAAAGTATATATTTAAAAAAGACTTATTTCCATCACCCAGAAAGTCATTTCTTGCTCCTTTCTACACAATTCTCTCATCCCAACTCCACAATCACTTTTTAAATTACCATAGATTCATTTTGCCTTCTGAAATTTTTATATAAATGGAATTATGCCATATGTATTCTTTTGTGTTTGGTTTCTTTCACTCAGCACACTGTTAATGAGATTTATCCAAGTCATTGCCTGTATCAGTAGTTCACCCTTTTCCTTATTAGCAAGTGGTATTCCTCTGTATGGATATACCACAATTTGTTCATCCATTTTTCTTCCATATTTCTTAATTAAAATAAATTTAGTTATTTCTACAGTATCATATGCAGTGGAAAAATCAAAATTACATGTAGAAAAATTTGGTATTGTAAATAGCACCTTAAAAATAGGTGAAAATGCATGATAAAATGATTGAGATTTATAATTTCTATAGCTCTCCAGAGAATGAAAAAGTTAAGCCAGGTATAGTGGCATGTGCCTATAGTCCTAGCTACCCAGGAAGCTGAGCTGGGAGGATTGTTTGAGCATAGGTTTGAGTCCAGCCTGGGCAACATAGTGAGACCCCATCTCTAGGGAAAGAGAGAGAGAGAGAGAAAGAGAGAGAGAATGAGAAAGTCATAAGCCCTCTGTTGACCATAAAATTGCACTGTCCATATGATATTTAACTTGAAAATACAAATTGCCAAACAAAAATTATAAGTGGGTCAATTCTGTTGAGGAAAAAATGAGCCCAAAGACACATTTAGAATTAATAAAATAGAAATAAAGAAAATAAAAAAAATAGGAGTTGCTTTAATTTGTTCTACACACACACTCACACACAAACACACACTCAGAGGTCAGCAATATCCCTAGAGTCATTTCAGTTATGGAGGCCAGCAAGGGCTAGGGGGCCAGCGGTCCTGCATATCACAAATGAGTTCCCAATTGTTTTCTGCAGAGTACTTGATACTTCTTTAAATCAGATCTAATTGAACATTTTAGATATATTTAGTTACGTATGAAAAGACTTGATATAGACCTTGGAAATGTAATAATTTTTCTCTGAAGTCCCTTTTTGTTCTTGGAGATGTAAGATTATGTGTTTAAGAATATGTTGGTTTAGAGATTATTTCTAGTTGGGTTTCCTAAGGACATTTTGTTAATGACACTAGTTTTAAAGAGTTATCATCTTCCCTGTTCTGAATTTCTGAAGCATAAATACTTCAAAATAATGTTAAGTTTGAGATAGACTGCAAAGATAGAGATGCTAGCTTGATTTTGTTTTCTCCCTCAAGAGGATCAAAATAATCTCAAACCATATATTAACTACTCTCCTGCAATTTCTAATTTACAATCTTTGTCAGTTTTGAATTATGGAATCAGCCAAGAGTATCCGAAAACACTGTGTTTCTACTGTACCTTTTTTCCCGGTAATATAAATATCTGAAGAGGTTATTGCTTAACCTATAAAATAGTGACATCGTAATTTATGAATACTGAAAAACCTGGTTCATTTCTGTTAAACTCTGTGATGAGCTAGACGTGGTGATTTTTCTCAGTGTAAAAGCAAGAGGTTTTTTTGTATCCTTAATGACAGTCTGATCTCATTTTAGCCTTGATTACTCTCTGTCACTATTTGACAATAACTTTTCTTTGTTTCTACTTTCTGATATCAATTAAGTGAAAATGCCATTCCCCACTAGTTCTGAAACTCAGAAGACAAACCTACAGCAATACCCTATTATCTTGTTTGACTATTTCAACTTACATCTAATTTAAGGTTTTAAGGAAAAGGCTAAAAATATTTCCCTTCTAATTAAATGACAGTTTGGCAGTATGGTCAGCAAATAGAGCTTGTATCTAGTTATAAACTAGTACCAATAGAAATAATAGTCTCCATTGACCATTAAATATATATTATGGTGGTAATCCAGATATTTTTGTAAAGGACTCATTCTTAGGTCTATGTTTGTAATTAACTCTATTGTAGATACTATGCTACCCATGATAATTAAATTGTTTAAAATCATAATTTAAACAGTCTACCCACTTGTTTGCCTGTAGGCAATATATATACAGGAAGCAATTAATAAAACAGTTAATCATCTAGACCATTAACTTTGGGGTACACATCTGGTTCCACTTACCACCTTCATAAGTAGGTTAGTGACTTTAATCCAATCACTTAATAATTCTGATATTCAATTTCTTTTTTTTTATCTTTAAAAGTGGAAGCTATAATTATAACATGGTGGTAAGGGGTGACAGTAAAATATGTAAAGCACTTGGCATGTGCTTGTTACAGAATACTCAGTAATAAGTAGCTATATTTTTAATAACAACACATATTTTGATTCCAGGTAGTCAATTGACTTTCTATAAATATTTACTCTATTTACGCAGGAAAATCAAGCATTTTCTTGTTTTGTTATTTGGGTTGTTCTCAGTCATGCCCAAGTCAGGAGGAAAATCCTGTTATAATACCAGTTTTTATTTGTTTGTTCACAATAGAAACCCCTAGTGGTGTGATGGCCCCAAAACTGACCATAACCTTGCCTCAGCCACTCTGTTTCTCCAAGAGTGAGTGCTGTTTCTACTGCCTCTGCATGGAACCGGGATGTGTGGTTTAGACTCTGTTTTCTAAGCGAATGCATTTGTTCCATAAACCATTATTTTTCTCACTGGTCCAGAAGGAAGGCATAAGGAAAACACTGAAGTTCGTAAAATAAGTAAGGATGAAGTACATACTTTATGTCTTCAAAGTTACTTTTGTGGGAACTTTGCAGTTTACAGAAAGAGCTGATGATGATTAGTTTGTGATTCTAAAGCAAACAGCAGGGAGTTGGACTTTCTTTAAATTTGCTGATAGCAAACAACCTAGGAGTAGCCCTTATCTATCCTAACATCTTGGCAATGCCACTTATTTTTGAATATAGCTTTCTGAATGTTACAATGACCATACCAAAGGAGATATAAATACCCCCAAAGTGATGGGATCATTTTTTAGTGGTTTCATTGAAATTTGCTCTAAGTGCTACTGAGTAGAGGTGTGTGGGAATAAAAATAATCAGTTTTATTGATTTCTTCTGTGACTTTGGGTCAGGACCAAGTCTATCTTGAACATCTTTATATCCTAGCACATTGTAGGTGCTTTAAAAATAACTCTTAAATACTGACCGTGTAGAAGTGTCCATCTCTAAGATGGACAATTCAATCCCCCTAATCACTGTTGTGATGAGTGAAGACTCTAGGGACTCCATATAATCTATTAACAGTTTTTTGTTTTGTTTTGTTTTTTGAGACAGAGTCTTGCTTTGTTGCCCAGGCTGGAGTGCAGTTGCACTATCTCGGTTCACTGCAACCTCTGCCTCCCAGATTCAAGCAATTCGCCTGCCTCAGCATCCCTGAGTAGCTAGGACTATAGGCACCCGCCACCACGCCTGGCTAATTTTTGTATTTTTAGTAGAGACGGGGTTTCACCATATTGACCAGGCTGGTCTTGAACTCCTGACCTTGTGATCCACCTGCCTCAGCCTCCCAAAGTGCTGGGATTACAGGCCTGAGCAAATGCACCCAGCTAACTGAGCTTTTAAAAACAAATACATGTGAGAGGCTAGGTGCATGGTGGTTCACGCCTGTAATCCCAGCACTTTGGGAAGCTCAGGCAGGAGGATCCCTTGAAGCCAGGAGTTCAAGACCAGCTCGGACAACATAGTGAGACCCCATCTCTATGAAAAAATAAAAAATTAGCCAGGCATGGTGGTGCTTGCCTGTAGTCCCAGCCACTAGGGAGACGAAGGAGAGAGGAGCTATTGAGTCTAGGAGTCTGAGGCTGCACTGTGGCAGGATGGCGACACTGCACTCCAGCCTGGGCAGCACAGTGAGACCGTGTCTGGAAAATAATAATAATAATAAATAATAATACATGTGAAAGAGAGTTCACAATTAGCACAGTATCTCTATAAAGAGTTATTTCAAAAATACTTCAATGGGAAAAGGGCCTTTGTTTATTTGTCAGCTGGATTACAGAACGCAGGAAGCAAAGTGCCTGTGCCTCTGTTGGAAAATAATAACGACTTAACGTGTGGAAACGACTTCCCAGCTTAGAGCCCAGCAATGCTTATTTTGGATTAGACTGTGTATTAATTAAGCTCCAACGATTTCAACATTCATCACCTTGCATTGCACCCCACAGAAATCAAAAACCAAAACCAAAACAGTGCTGGAGTTTTGAGTGGGGAAACAGACTCCCCCGCATTCGCATACGCGCTGACTCGCACCCTGTCTAGAGTGCACAGGCTTAGGCGGCCGAGCGACCGGCGCCGGCTCCCGCGGGCCACCGGCAAACCCTGCCTGGGCCCGGCAGGCGCTGCGTCCCGGCGCGTTGGCAGTTGGCGACCCCCCCTCGAATCCCCCCTCTGCTGCCGGCTCCCCCTTGGCCTTTGGAGGCTCGGTGAGTCGGCTCCAAATGTTTTCCATATTTGTTCAGCCTCCATAATTCGAATACCAAGGCAGGCCGAGCCCGCCTTGCGCCGCGCTCCAGGGCCCAGGGCCCCGCACACGCACCCACCCACCCAGTCACGCAGCGCCATGGGCAAGAACAAGCAGCCCCGCGGCCAGCAGAGGCAGGAGGGGCCACCGGCCGCGGACGCCGCTGGGCCCGACGACATGGGGCCGAAGAGGGGCACAGGGGCCCCCAAGGAGTGCGGGGAGGAGGAGCCCGGACCTGCTGCGGCTGCCGGTTCCCGCTGCTGCTCGCCCTGCTGCAGCTGGCCCTGGGCATCGCCGTGACCGTGGTGGGCTTCCTCATGGCGAGCATCAGCTCCTCCCTGCTAGTCAGGGACACTCCATTTTGGGCTGGGATCATTGTAAGCATCGAGTCTGTTTTGCCTAAGCGCGTTTGTCAAACAGGAATGCGAAGTCGCATGGTCGAGTTGAGACTAACCCAGCTGCATGTGCCCTTCCCCAGGTTCACTCCTCTAACTCGCACTCTGCTTGGTGACTGATGCGTGGGGCACGGGGTTTTCCCGGGCGGCGCAGGGCTGGACGCGGTAGGGCTCCTGCCCCTCTCCTGCTCGCCGCTCCCAGCGCCTCCACGGGGCCTGACTGAGGCTCTGGAGCTGGGGAGTTCATCTCAAAAGCTGCTGATTTTGGTCAGACTGAACAGCCTCAATAACAACAGCAGATTCATTCGGACTCTTCTCTTATCCTATTACCCAGATCCCACCCCCTGTTCTTAAATAAGTGACAAAAAGTGAATTAAGTTCATCTAGTAAAAGCAGGAGAGGAGAAAGCCTGTATTTGGAGTTGCCACATTGAGTAGCATTCATTTTATGTTTTAGACTGAGGCTCCATTAGTAAGTTTCATGAAATTATGGGCTAAGGCAGGAAATGCGAACACAGCAAGCACAGCCTTAATCCACTGGAGTCTAAAGCGGGATAAACCCAGGGCGCTGGCCGTGGCAGAAGTATATTTGGGACTCCACTGATGGATGTACTGTTCTAAGTAGAATAGTACTCAGCTGTTGTGAGTGTTGAAACACGTAGCATACTTGGCTTGATTAAATGAATTCTCTAATGTAAAATGGGTTCTACTTACTCTACCTACTGTGTGCCTGCCCTGCTAGAGGCCTTACATGTATCATTTCTAATCCCCCACATCATCGTGACTGGATCGTTTTTATCATTCTCCTTTCTCAAATGAAGGAACCCAGGCCAGACTCACCCAGGGTCGTGAGTGGGTAAAGCATTCAGTCAGGCTGATTCTTTCTTATCCTAGACTATATCTGCATTTTCCTCATTGAACCACGCTGCCACCACATTTGGTTTGTAACTTTAATATTATGTTATATTACAGTGCCTTGTAGCTTATTAAACTCTTTCACATGCATTATTTCATTTGACCCATGAAACAACACTTTGAAGTGGGAATTGTTACTCCTTTTGGGATGTGAGGAAATAGGCTAAGAGAAGTCAGATGACATTCTCAAGACCAGAGATTGAATGTGACCGAATCGAGAGAGACTAGAAATGACATTTTTGACTCCTAGTCTCATATTGCATTCTTACTGCTATAACTGACCACAGGAACTGTAACTCACAAAACATTCCTCAAAATAATTTTATATCAGGGACAGACATTAAAGAGACCTAATATATATGCATTGATCCAGGTATTTCCTAATTAAGATTATTTGAATACATAAATTTTTGCATAGTAATGTAAAACTTTAATTTTTGTACTAAGAATTCCCGTGAAATTATCACGATTGGAGTTTTCTAAATCAGGTGATTTTAAAAATAGGTATTCCCGGCACCTCAATGACTATCCAGATACCTGGGGGGAAAAATGTCTGCCCTTTAATGCTAGGGGAATTAAAACACAAAAAGAATGCAGCTCTTTCATTCAATGTTTTTGAATATCATTTGTGAATGTGTTTCCCATCCTTTCTTTATTGCAACTTCAAAAAGCCCAGAACCAAAGAGGCAAATTAGATGGAGAAAAAACTTGTTTTAATGTTTAAGGCATGAACATACAAACCATGCAACCCAGAAATTTTATGAACTAAAGCTCCTGTGGGAGATGATGTTCCCAATTGCCCTAGAAGCTCCCTGGGTGTTGCATAGAGGGCATTATATACAGCCAGGTCTCTGTTCTTTCCGGTCTTTTTTTATCATCTAGGATTCATCTGAAGATTGCTCTCAGTACATAGCCCTGATGATATCTGTAATCTTAGATTTTCTTTCAATCGAGAATCTATGTAGACAGAGCAGCTAGTAGAGATGTCCTGAGACTAGTGAGGAGGGTCTCTGAGAAGCCAGGCCAGGAACAACTCTCATCCTAGCAGGGCCAGAGTTTGGGCAACGTGTCACTGTCTCACACAGACACCATGCTCTGCTTGTCCTCACCATGCTGTCTGTAGTTGGTGACAGGGCACTCTTCCAAACTTTCAGGGAAGGCACAAGACAGCGAGGCAGATGGCGAAGTGCAGATATGTACACACTACACTTGGTGTTGAGCCCCAGCTCAGCCACTGTGTGCGGAATAACTTTGGTTTTTTTTTTTTTTGAGACAGAGCCTTGCTCTGTTGCCCAGGCTGGAACGCAGTGGTGTGATTTTGGGTCACTGCAACTTCCCTCACCCATGTTCAAGAGATTTTCATGCCTCAGCCTCCTAAGTAGCTGGAATTACAGGCGTGTGCCACCACACGTGGCTAACTTGTGTGCTGAATAACTTCGGACAAGCTACTTAACTTCTCTAGGTTTCCATTTCTTTACTAATGAAATCAGAATGATGATAATTTCTATTTTTCGGGTTGCCCTGAGGATGAAATAAATTAATACATGTAAATCACTTAAAATAGTGCCAACAAATGCATGATTCAATGAGTTGGCTCTACTTATTAGCCGCTTGGGAAGCAGTCACTGGTAGCATCATTCTGCAGAGGAAAAGTGTCTTTATTTCGTCTCTAGACTTGCAGAAGTATCATTTCTGATTCGCTACATTTCCCAGACTGGTTTGAACCTTGAAGGAAATACCAATTTGGCCATCTCACCTTTCTCTTTTCTCAGCCAAGTTACTATTTAGCAATCACAGTGGTATTTGATTAATCCAGTACTTTCTGAATTTCTCTGAAGGTTTATAAAAATGAACTTGGAGGAGAGTGGCCTCCTCAAGGTCATTTTTCCTTTGGGATATGCAGTGATTCAGGGCTGGTATGTTCTGCAGGGTTATACCAGTTTTCCCTGTTCAGGAGCCCCACCAAACCAAAGCAATCCAGGTGGATCCATGGGCTAAGGCTGAGTCACACTGGCTCCCAGGATGTAGGCTGAAGCCAAGCTGAGTGAGGCACCCACACTGTCTACAACTTTCCATGCTTCACTCTTCTGTTTCCCTTTATTCTGGTTGTCTCTTCTCATGTGGCCATTGCTTCATTTTGTAAGAGCCACTATCCCATTAACTTGGAATTTGGGGATGGCCATTTCCCTAACAGAACCTGGATATATGGATAAATCCACTTAGGTGGCTTCTCTTTGACCAATGCCTGGGTGACTTGATGAATATTCAAGGTGTGGTTATAGATTGAAAAGGCACTTGGTGATCTATGATCAGAAATTTATGTCCAGTGGAATTTTGGGAAAACAAATAGCTCATTTCTTATCTATTCATAAATGTGACTCCACTCATCCCCAATCAAAAGATGACTGAAGTCTTTTTACTTCAGTTACAAAAGATTCCTGTAAGGGGAAAAAAAACCCTCATAATGGAATCACTAGGGAGACTATGTAACCTGTAAAAGTGCTGTTCCTGTCTTGTAATTCTTTATAGATGGTTTGAGCGTTTTAAGTCGCACTGCAATGACAAAAGAAAGTGGAATAGCAACTTTGAGGATGCACTTGGCTGGGTACAGGGGATCCTAGGACAGAGAAGTTTGTTCTGCATTTTATTCTATTAGTGGCTTGAGTAGCTAAGTCAGATGGGAATTCAAGTTGCTCATTTTTCTGGAATTCTGATTGATGAAAAATGTGTAAGGATTGAAGGAATCTAAGGACTCTGGGGATTTTACTTCTCACTCAAATGAATACAGTTTTAGTTTAGGTAAAGCATTACATGCTTAACCTTTGGCTTTCCCTTCTTCATTCAGTAACATCTGTGGAGGGTGTCTGCTGTGCTATGCATTGGTCTAAAAATAATGAATCAACTACCTGGAGGAGATCTCCAGATCCTAATGGACACGTGCCCTTATTATATCTGACAGTAATGAATACTTCCGATTAGAAAATTTAACCTACCTACACAAATATTTTTAAAATCCATTTACCTTTCAAAATATTCCACTTGCAGTGATTTATTTGCTTTGGCATCTCTACTCTGAAGTCAATTTAAGTGCAAACTCTTGCTACTCATCCCCAGTGAAGATGTTTAGTATTCGATATTCTCTTGGCCCTTGTACAGAATATTTCCATGGAAAGTGAGAATTTATTGCCTTATTGTGCTTTTCAGCTTCTCCCACTCTTCCTCCATTGCTTCCATAACCCCACTCAGTGGAATAAAAACCCTGAGATAAATACTTCATTAATCACATTAGAAAGTTTAAGGCAAGGGCTTAAAAGAAAGGGAAGAATATTTCCTTTATTTAATGTTATTCATAAAACTTATCACATGAATCTGTAATGATTAAAAGTCCTGTCAAGAATTTCAGTAACAGTTTTCTTATGTTAACTAAGAAATTCAAGTTGCAGGTTTATTCAGATTTTAAAAACCCATTTTAAGTCTTGCCTTAGTGGAAGGGAAAATTGGGTGGTTATTTATTTTAAAACAGAATATACCATGAAATTCACAAGTAGACATATGACATATGCTAAATAAGGAACAAATATAGTTGTTATACAGAATTTATAAGTAGAGAAAATAAGACAATAATTTAGCTAAATGGTTTGATCATGGTTATGAAAAGTAACTGGAAGAGAGAAACATTTGACATTAGGGTATGGGATAGACCCTTCAAATCAAGAAGCTAAATGTGGTGTTAACTTTCTATAGAGGTGTATTGATACTTGAAAATTTTAATCTGGAATTATATTTTTAGGAGTACACTACACAGTAACACATTATTCTTCATATTGGGACTTTAATATGCTTCCAAAATATAATGTAGCATCCCTGGTACCCCTGGGAAATAATTTTTATTGTGACAACTATCATAAGATTGTTAGGAACTGAGGAGAGATAATTACATGGCCCAACTCAATCTCTGCTGAATACATAGAATAATAATGACAGGAAAATTATCTTATAGGCATAGGAAGTTCTCATTGTAAGTATAAAAATGGAATGCAATTGAATTATTTTGGCAAAAGAAGTTAATTTTAATACATATATGAAAATAAAATGGAATATTCAAGAATTTGGTGAGGCAGGGCACAGTGTCTTACACCTGTAATCCTGGCATTTTGGAAGGCCAAGGCAGGCAGATTGCATGAGCTCAGGATTTTGAGATCAGCCTGGGCAGTATGGCAAAATCCCAACCCATACCGAAATTACAAAAAATTAGCTGAGTGTGGTGGCACCCACCTGTAGTCCCAGCTACTCGGGAGGCTGAGGTGGGAGGATGTCTTCAGCCCGGGAGGCAGAGGTTGCAGTGAGCTGAGATTGCACCTCTGCACTCCAGCCTGGGCCACAGAGCCAGACCCATAACAACAACAACAACAAGAACAACAACAACAAAGAATTTGGTGAAATGTTTCCTGAAAGAATTTCAGGAATAGAATAAAGAATCGGGTAGGTTAAGGTTGAACAAAATCATTAGATTTTCAGAATCAGCAGGAGAAATGTGTTTTCGCCTCTACTTACGGCTTTCTACTAAGCCAGATATGCCAAGGCCAAGGGAGCACTTGTATAATGAGGAAATTGTCCCTGAATTTTCTTCTTCTTTTTTTTTTTTTTTTTTTTTTTTAAAATAAGGAGGAGAAGGGGCAAGTCCTGATATTTTTTAATCCTATATTGTGGATATAGTCAACTCAGAAAGTTAATCTCTGGAAGCTTTTGAGATGTCAGTCATCATTTGGATTTAATTTTTTGATAGAAATATTAGTGCATAGAATTTTGGGATAATCAAATGAAAAATAAAATAATTTATTCTCTTACTTTAAGTAATATTCTCAGGGCTACTATATATACCCTGACACATAATGGATAATTAATAAATGTTAAATTGAAATCTATTTATTCCATAGTTGCCATTGTCAGAGCTTCTGTTTGAACATGCATATGCCCATTTTTTAACTATGTACAGTCAGCACTTAGTATCTGCATGGGGTTGGTTCTGGGACTCCTGATACCAAAATTCACAGATACTCAAGTCCCTGCTATAAAATGGTGTAGTATTTGCATATAATTTATGCACATCCTACCATATACTTTAAATCGTTTCTAGATTACTTATAATACCTAATACAATGTAAATACTATGTAAACCGTTGACACACTGTATTATTTAGGGAATAATGACATGAAAAAAGTCTACACGTTCAGTACAGACACAACCATCCTTTTTTTTTACCCAAATGTTTTCAATCCGTGGTTGATTAAATTCATGGATATGGAGCCCACTGATACAGAGTGCTGACTGTAGTTGTATATTCAAAAACAAACAAATTTATTTATAACATTTAAGACAACTATGAAGTAATAATAAGAAATGTGTTGTTCCTCCATTTTGGCTTCTGGATTCTAGAAGAATTCAGAACATATTAACTTAGCATTATTTAGATTTTTTATTTCATTCTATAAAGTGGCAGGACTTTAAAAAGGAAGAGGTCATTTGACTTATTTTGCATTCTCCTAACTAGAACAGGACATGTTAGGATTGATGTGGCTGAATGCTAGATGTTGATATTACCAACCTTTTATGAAGAAAGAAATGGCATAATTTTCTCTAATGTTTGGTCTAACAATTGAATAAATTGCCAATATGATATCCACTTTCAATGTGGTCTGAGGAAATATATATTTTCTAGACTCGCTCTTGCCTTTAGCTGTATCTATGACATTTCTATTAAGAGTGTTCTTTCACTGGATCCACTTCCTTGCACTGTGCCCTAAAGGGTTAATGATAACATTAAAAGGAAACACACAAGGGTATGTTGAAGAATTCAGCATATATGTTTCTATGTTACTGTAGGACAGTGGAAGACAGTCTGTTCTCACACTGCT